>CM053567.1:68428290-68480400 GCA_028646485.1 Cryptoprocta ferox | reverse complement strand
AACATGATTTTTAAAAAGCAAAGTCATTATATGACAACTTAAAGCAAAAGAAGATGAAGGATCAATAAAGAATGATTTGATCATTTGAGAGGGGGGGTTTGGCTTTAAAAATGTCAAGAGGACAGGGAAAGCAGATTCTGCTGACCAAGAGGAAGGAGATGAGTTCCCAGAAGGCCTTAAAAAATAAGTGAGGAGAAAGGATATCTGCCTGAACAGGTTTTTAATGTGGACAAAAGTACCCTATTCTGGAAAAAAAATGCCCCAAAGGTCATTTATTAGTAAGGAAAAAAAGCAGGAAGGGACAGGCTACCTCTACTGTTTTGTACAAACATAGTCAGGTTTGTCATCAGGACTGCCCTTATATATGAAAGTACTAACTTCTGAGCCTTGAAAGAGAAAGATATACATTAGCTGCCAGTCTTTTGGTTGTACAACAAGAAATCCTGGAGAGTAAGAACACATTTTCTGGATTGGTTCCACTGATGCATTGCCCTGAGTCAGGAAGTGTCTTGCCAGTAGGGGACTACCTTTTAAAATTCTTTTGATATTGGACAGTGCCCCTGGCCACCTGCAACCCCATGAGTTCAGCACCAAAGGTGTTGGAGTGGTCTACTTGCCTTCAAACACAATGTCTGTGATTCAGCCTTCAGATTAGGGGGTCATAAGGACTTTTAAGGCTCATTGCACATGGTATTCTATGGAAATGATTGTCAATGCTAGAGAAGAGAACCCTGATAGAATATCATGAAAATTTGGAAGGACTACACCATTGAAGATGCCATCATTGTTATAGAAAAAAGCTGTGAGAGCCATCAAGCCCAAAACAATAAATTCCTGCTGGAGAAAACTGTGTCCAGATGTTGTGCATGACTTCACAGCATTTACGGCAGAGCCAATCAAGGAAATCATGAAAGAGATTGTGGATATGGCAAAAAAAAAAAAAAAAAAAAAAAAAAAAAAAAAAAAAAGAAGGGGGGAGGAGGTGGGGAGGAAAAGAAAGAGGAGGAGCAAGAGGAGGAGGAGGGGAGTGAAGGGTTTCAAGATATGGATCTTATAGGAATCCAAGAGCTAATAGACACCACACCAGAGGAATTAACAGAGGACAACTTGATGGAGATAAGTGATTCTGAACCACAGCCAGATGAAGAGGAGGATGAAGAAGAAAACATAGAAGAAGCAGTGCCAGAAAACAAATTGACACTAGACAGTCTGGCAGAGAGGTTCTGATTATTCAAGGATGCTATTGACTTCTTTTAGGACATGGACCCTTCTATGATGTGGGCAGTGAAACTAAAGCAAATGGTGGTAGAAGGATTGGTACTGTATAGAAACATTTCTAGAGAAATGAAAAAGCAAAAAGGCCAGGCAGAAATTATGATGTATTTCTGTACAGTTACACAAAGTGTGTTTGCCTCTCCTGCCTTCCCTTTCACCTCCCACCCTAGAGGCAGCAAGACCAATCCTCTTCTTCCTCCTTGTCACCCTATTCAATGTGAAGACAACAAGGTTGAAGACCTTTATGGTGATACACTTCCACTTAATGAATAGTAAGTAATCATAATTCCATACAATTAATAAACTTATCTGTTGTGTATGTGTGAGCATCTTGGTGTAAGAATCTAATAACTGTATAGCAAAAAAGTCATTATCGTTATCATCACCTGAGTATTTGTCCTGTAAAACATTATAAGCACGACTTGTATGGAAGTGGATAGTCTAGTATATCCTTACATAGGCATAAACTGAGTGATATTTAATATAAAATTGACAATTAAAAGAGTGAGAGAGATATATTGTGTTTCAAAGAATTACATTGCTACACAGTATATCTCTCTCACCCTTGTAATTGGAGAAACTGTGTATCAGCCTATCATCACAGGTAAGTGGTTTTTAAAAAATAAATATAAAAATGTTTCTAATACTCCATTATAAATATGATTATAATACTGTATGCCATAAAAAATTTATAATGATTCATTAGTGTATTGGATAGGCTACCATGAAGCAGTTGTATTGATTACACTGGGCTGCCATAAAGCAATCATATTGCTGCTTCCTCATTATCAAAGCATAAACCATTATACCTATAAATATAAATTTCTTTGTCACATTGTCTTTTCATTCTTGATGTCTAGTGTAAGCAGTTTGTATAACATCCACTGTGTTTTGTATCATATAAGACAATATTGATGTAGGTACTAACAGATGATTCATCTTGTAAACAGATAACAAAAACTTATGGTATTGATAAATACCATAGAGTATGGTAAATGTATTTTCTCTTTCTTAGGATTTTTTTTTTTTGAGAGAGAGAGAGAGCAAGAGCATGAGCTGGGGAGAGGCAGAGAAAGAGGAAGAGAGGGAATTGTAAGCAGGTTCCATGCCCAGTGTGAGGCCTGACGCTGGGGCCTGATCTCATAAATGCTGAGACCATGACCTGAGCCAAAATCAAGAGTCGTGAGCTTAACCAACTGAGCCATCCAGGTGCTCCCCTTAGGATTTTCTTAACAACATTTTCTTTCCTCTAGCTTACTTTATGGTAATAATACAGTAATAATACATATAACATACACAATATATGTTAATCAACTGTTTATGTTATCACTAAAATTTTCAGTCAGTAGTAGCCTATTTGTAATTAAATTTTGGGAAGTCAAAAATTACATGTAGATTTCTGACTGCATGGGGTGGTTGGTGCCCATTACCCCCATGTGGTTCAAGCAGCATGTGTATTTTGAGTCCTGTTTTTATTTTTTATTTTTATGTTTTTTAAGTTTATTTATTTTGAGAGAGAGAGACAGAGAGAGAGAGAGACAGAGATAGAGAGAGAGAGAGAACAAGTTGTTGAGGAGTAGAGGGAGAGAGAGAATCCCAAGCAGGCTCGAGACTGCCAGCACAGAGCCTGATACAGAGCTCAAACTCATGAACTGTGAGATCATGACCTGAGCTGAAATCAAGAGTTGGATGCTTAACCAACTGAGCCACCCAGGTGCACCAAGGCCTGTTTTTAGAAGACCTTCAGTGCCAGGGCAAGGACTATGATGTCCTACCTGATAGGCAGTAGGAAGACTTCGAAAGTTTGTGAACAGTGCCAGGACTCAAGCTATGCTCAAGGAAGATCCATCTGGAGGTAACTATGGATTGGAGGTTCCTGAGGGATAGTTCTTGAAGTAATCCAGGCCTAAGCTAGGAGATAGTGGTAGGAACTGAAAAAAGTGAACAGATGCATGAGATGGGCTCTTGGCTTGGTATGTGAAGGAGAGGGCAATGTTAAAGGTGGCTGAAGCGTCAAGTCTTGGTGAGTGGGAGAGCATGGAAGAGAAAGATGAAGCCCAGGAAAAAGAACTGGCTAAAGGTAGGAACCTGAGATGTGCCATTTAGACACACTGGCTGGAAGTCACCGCTGGGGCTCCAGGCTCAGCAGGTTCTCATGGGTTGAGTGAGCATGACAGGGCACTGGTTGGGAGCACCAGGGAGAAAAGCATGGCCGTGGAAGGTAGAAGGGTCCAAAGTTTTACTTCATTTCGTAATACTTTCATTCTTTGATGGGCCCTATTCTAGGTGCTGGGATTCAGCATGAACCAAGACAAGTCACTGCATTCATGGAGCTTTTTCTTTTTATAGGGCAATGAATTAGGCCAATTCTTAGGCAGAGCCCTAAACCACAGCTTTCCTTCACTAGTTATCATTCTCAATGGGGAATAATTCAGCATCTGTTCCATCCAGTCTGATGGAAGTCCTTCTAGCTCTTTAAGCAATTCTGGACTCTTCCCAGTCAACACCCCTGGCACCTCCCCAACCACCCACAGCCACCCATCCCCCCACAGAAGTAACTACTAGTTTCACTTCTGTCATCGTAGATTTGTTCTGTTTGGCTTCAAATTTTAATATACATGTAATCACACATTTGGGGGGCTTATTTTGTTCAATATTGTATTGTCAAATAGAGTAGTAGGTTCTTTTTATTATTATTATTATTCTTAGGCCTTTCATTGCACAAATACTCCACATTCTATTTATCTTTTCTACTACTGGTGGGCATTTGGGTTGTTTTCAGTTTGAGGCTATTAAGAACAGATCTGTTGTGAACATTTGCATCCATGACATTTTAAGGACAAATACACTCATTTCTCTTTGGTGTTTATCTAGAAGTGGAATCACTGGGCATTTGTTAACTATTTATTAAACATCAACTTTATATCAGGGTCTGCACTGGGTGCTTGATATCAAATGTGAGCAAAACAAACATGGTTCCTGCTCTCATTAATTTTACCAACCAGTGGGAGAAGTTGACATAAATAGTTGACATCAGACAATAGAGGGAATAAATACTCTAAAAAAAGGGAAGATGTAAGATGCCCTTTAAACTTCACCAGCATTCAGAGGACAGCATGTGATCTCTAGGGAGAACCACATGGGACTGAGTTCAACATACTCCCTAGAGTCCAGTGACTGGTGCTCTCATGGCTGGACTAGAGGTGGGTTTTGAGTAGGTGGAAGGAAGTGAGGAGTTCATCTTGCTGCCTGAGGGTTCTGCAGGCCTGGTCCTTAGGCCTGGGGTACGTTTCTGGCCTTGATCTCTGGTTCTGGAGGTGGTTGGGATAATTGAGAGCTTATGCCCCACTCCCCAAAGACTGGTTTTAGCACATATGCAACCTGCATTTTAATATTATTCCTTCTGACTGGAAGCATTTGGAAATGGTCCTTGCCCCTGGTTTTAAAAGGTGGCATTATTTTATGAACATTTAGACATTGATTAATAAAATTCCGAAACCATTAACTAATGGGGGAAATGCCAAACTTTTTTGTGTATCCAAGAAAGTAAATGTAATAAAACCTATCCCAAAAGGTAAGTTAAATTATACACAGCCTTTGCATTTTTTTTTTCCTCTCTTGATGGCCCCACCAGATGTTTTAGAATGCAGGACACAGGCCTTTTTTCAGTTTTCTCCAGGGAAAGAGGAGAGAAAACTTGGCTTAGATCTACTAACTTTCAGGAGGGGTAAAAAAAAAAAAAAAAAAAAAAAGAGCTATGGCGGTAGGAAGTCTTTTGGGAATCCCTACACTGCTGGTTGATAAATATGGAGGCAAAGGGACAAAACCGTTGGATTTTTACCCACTTTTCCTTAACTTGCTCCTACCAACCATTCCCAGAGCACCGTCAGGAATTCTCCTCGGAAACTTGTGGATTTCCCCTCAGTGTGCTCAGTGGTGGTGGCTTGCCTCTTCCTCGCCAGTCGCCAGTCTGCTGGGGCGAGTCCCCAGCGGGGCCTCAGCGTGGGTGGGGGGTTCATGTGGGGGCGCCCCGCCAGTGAGGGGCAGTTAGCGTGGTCAGTGAAGTGTGGTATCCTCACCACCCCTCCCAAGCAGCCTTCCCAGTGTCCTCACCATTTAAACGGAATATTAGAGTTGTCATGAGATTTAAACAAAATAATGTATGTAGAGCACTTAGCAAAGTACTTGCTTGTACATGTTAAATGTTTAATAATTAGCTATTGTTACTATCTATCTCCAAGGTAGGCTAATGGAATGCACACAGACAATATTTTTATTTTTATCTTGTATATCTTATATCTCATATACTTTTGTATTTGTTATGAATGCTCAATTTCTTTATTATATAATGACTCTTTGTGAGAATCCTAATATCTTGCCTTAATTGTTTTAAGGTTATTATGGGTATATGTGTTAGAGGGAAGGGAAATGAACCAGATAGTGACACACTATTATTTCCTACACAAATAAAATAATTTATTGTTGATGTTAGGAGTTGACACTTATTACATATTTTGAAGATTGTTATTCTCTCCATCTTTCCATTTTTATTCTAGATTTTTGTCTCAGAACCTAGTTGTTGCTGTATTAGTAACCCAGAATTCTCATTGGCTTAACACAAGTTTATTTTTCAAAGCCATGATAAATCCTATGTGAATTGGTAGAAGCTTGCTGCACATTAGTCTCTCAGAAACCCAACATGAGACTCCATTTTGATGTACTTCCATGTTCACCACTGTTGGGGGAAGGAATAGGCCAAATCATGTACTGGTTCTTAAGCTTCCACTGATGTAACACCAGGGCAGTTCTCTTAAGCTGAACTACTTGAGTAGTCCTTGAGTCTTCCTTCTCTAGATAATGATTTTTTTTTTTTTTTTAGTTTTACACTCACCCTTTTCTTGAGTTGGGTTTTAGAGAAAGTATGGTAAAAATAATAGGCTAATGGTAATTTCTTTTCATCATTAAACCAGGACCCTTTTTACTCTTACAAGGGATTTTGGCACCAGTGAGAGGAGGAAGTATTTTATTTTCTCAAACTTTCTCCCTCTTCATTAATTTTCAACATACTGTGTTTCCCCAAATTCCTGCTTTTCTGAAATCCTCAAGGAAAGAAAAATGTCTGAAAGATTCACACTCTGTAATCATCACCTACTACAAAAACTTGAGTACACTTGACATGTGGTCCTCTCCCACATGTCCCAGTGGCAGATTGGCCATTCACCCAGCAAACATTAGTTAAGCACCTACTATGTGCTGAGCACTAGGCCAGTTCTTCTAAGTCACCAAAGTGATTAGAAAGCAAGTATGGGTTTACCCAGAGGGCAGTCTGATATACTGTGACCTTATAACCTCTCCACCCTTGTATTTCATTGCTCACTAGTATACACCCTTTGCTCAGGAAGACTCATCTCGGTGGATCCTAGAAGGACCCCAAATCCACCATTCTCACTGTTGCTATCCAGGCCTCCATTACTCCCCTCCTCCACCAATACTGATAACCTGTCTTCTTTGTCAATCCAGATCCTATCTATCTTTGGAAGGCAGCTGAAGACCTATGTGTCTTCTCAGCTCTGTAGGCTCCCAACACTCACCCCTCTTCTTATCTACAGAAACCCTATTGAACATGCCATCTCTGTTAGGGAAACTATCTAATATATTTTATTACTTAACTATTTTTTTGTGGGAGGGGGTTCTAGTATCTTTATATCAGTTTTCTTTAATAAAAGGATCTTATTTCTTCTTGAATTGATGGGTAAAAAGTGACTATCCCATAGAAGGTATTAAATGGTTAGATTCTACACAATGTCTAGGCTTTCAATAATAGATACTTGATAAGTACACATTGAATAAAAGTAAACTTGACCTCTTTTTTCTTTTTCAAGGAAGGTGGAAAGGGAAGCTGTGGCTACCTTTATTCCTATGGCTTTGCCTCCTTGCTTTCTAGCTTGGGCACATGAGAATTTTCAAGGTAGTTTAGGCAGTTGTAGAGCAAGATCAGTACAAGTCAGAGGATGCTAGCCACTATTTTGTCTAAACACTGACATCTGGGGTATTAGGTCATTGGTTCTTTCATTTGCCATCATTTTCAGGCACTTTGGCGGGACTCAGATCACAGTTCCTTTCTTTTAACCACTAAGATGTGGAGAGAATAAGGTGGATGGAAAAGATGAATTCAAGCAAAGGTTACTCTAAAATTGTATAAGAGGAATTCAATTTCTTCACTAAAACCTATTATAAAATGTGCATGGCTTTCATAAGTGAAAAAAGTCTTCGGCTAAGTCAAAAAACTGCAGAAACAAGGGGTTCAAGTGACATCTATGGAGGGAGTCTTCTTGGTCTTGAACAACTAATTTTGCATATCATTCTTAGTCCCTGGTTCTGAGTGGTCCCCTCTTAACCTCCCATGCATGAGGATTTATTGGTGTCCTGATCCCATAAGTTAAGTTTCTTCCTCTCGTTTTCTTTTGGGCTCTAATGTCTAATGGAGTTAGGCTGCAATAACATAATTTGTCCCTGTCTAACATGCAGTGTTATGTCTGAGCCTTTTGAGTGAGCAGAATAAATTAGTGTCTTGTTATATTAATCGTATAAGTTCAGAAGAGTAGGTTTATTTAAAGTGAGAGATAAGCTGCATAGTAAGGGAAAAGACCGAATGAAAATGCCACTTGTTGAAAGAAGTTGCTTTATATTCTGCCACTCTCCCACTGGGCCAAGATTTCCTCCTTACCAGGATCTATCAGCAGACAGTTGTCAATATTCTAAGCAAGAAACCTGATCATATTTTCAACTCTATTATATGCCTTCATCCTCATTTCTGTAGTCCTTAGGGGCAGTGGAGAAAATGATCATTCTTCATTCATTATCTGGGGAAGGGTTGTGATCTTTTCTTCTCAGAAAAGAGTCCCCATCTCCTGCTCAGCAATTCCTCCAACTTTCCTGCCAAAGTTATCTTATGCTCCCGGCTCAGTTCATTCACTCCCCCCACCCACCCAGAGGCCTTAGAGAGGCTTCCATTGGCTCTGCAAAGGAGGACTGAGGGTCTCACCTTCTATTCTGAACCCTTTTCCTCTTATTCCTTCAGTCTCCTCTGCTCTGAGTCTGATTTCCCCCAAAGCACATCTAGTCTCATAGTGTTCCAGCCACTCTTGCCTTCTTCCTACATTTCCAGAAACCTCCCATCTCTTTATGAGGCTTTTCCCAGCTGCTTGGGAGCAGAATGTCTCTCTCTTCTGGAAAGTCATCAAAGTGGCTTCTCTGCAACTCATTACTTCTTACCTAATAAGAATGATAATAGTAATGATAACAGCAATAGCTAACACTTAAATAGCACTTATGTGCCCATCACAGCCCTAAGAATTTTACATAAACTAACTGATTTAATTCTGGCAACAATCTTTGGAAGTAATTTGATTGTTAATTTTATGTGTTAACTTGGCTGGGCAAGCGTGCCTAGATATGTGGTCAAACATCACCCTGGATGTTTTTGTGAGGGTATTTGTGATGAAATGGACATTTAAATCAGTGGACTTTGAATTAAACAGATGGCCCTCCATAATGTGGATGGGCCTCATCCAATCAGTTGAAGGTCTGAATAGAACACAAGTCTGACCTCCTTTAAGCAAGAAAGGATTCTGCCAGCAGACGGTGTTCTGATATGATCTGCAGCACCAGCTCTTCCCTGAGTTTCTTGCTGGCCCACTCTGCAAATTTTAGACTTGCTAGCCTTCATAACCGCATGAATCAGTTCCTTAAAATCTCTTTCTATATATAGAAATAGGATTTATACATGTCTTATTAGTTCTATTTCTCTGGTGAACCCTCAGTGCTACCAGTCTGTATTTTAATGATTATCCTACTTTACAGATGAAACAACTGGAGCACAGAGAAGTTAGGTAACTTGCCCAAGATCATCAGTACTAGTACATGATACAAGTTGAGATTCTGTCTGACTTGGGTATACCCAAGTATTTGCCATGAGATTAAATAAATACCATTTATGTTGCATTCAAAGAGTTTTGTTTATCCGTCTTTATATGTCTTTTATTTTTTACTGGATTATTTATGTTTTCAGTTGTCAGTTTTAAGTAGACTGAATCTGCCCATCTGGTGAATATGCCAAGTTGAGTCCCAGTATGGGCTTTTGAAAGAGTTTAGGCAAGTTGCATGAATGGTGCTTGCTGTCAAGACAGTTAGTGATTCAGATTGTCTGCTTCTTGATCACTTGCCTTTTTATCTGATCATCATCTCAAAACAACAAAGTAAGATCACATAACTTCACTGCTGGACAATTTTAGGCAGTGTTTTAGGAATTACCTTTTGCATTTGTTAAGCACATATTTCAGAATAAAAGATATTCAACATTTTAAGAGAACTGATCTTTAGAGGTTTAAATGTATATGATAGCTTTCTGTAAATAGTAAAGCATAGCATTAATGGAGGGAAAAACCATCATTGCTATTCTGAGCCAAATAGAAACTCTTCAGGAAACAGAGATGTGCCTCTGAGTCTGAGGAGACCCCACGCTATGGAAACAGGGTCTCCCCCTTGGCCCCATGACAGAGTCTCATCTCTGTGTTGTGGAAGTGCGGAACCTGGTTTCCTAATGTAACATTCACACTTGCATTTCCTTACGCATTATCTCAATGGAATTGTCTTTCGAGTAAGCCCCCAATGAATACTTTTTGTTTCTAAAAATCAGTGAAACTGTGACTTCAACGGCTCTGTTGTCACCTTAGTTCTTAGAGCAGTTTTCATTTTCCATTGGCACCATGTGATTGTTTCCACAGGTATTTTTCTTTTATTTTCTGAGGTACCAGGCAGGACCAGCAGGGTATAAGGTGTGTCCAGCAGTAGACCTTTCTGTCTGTTTCAGTGTTTGTCTGTCTGTCTCTCTCTCACTCATACATGTACACAGAGTCTTCTTTAAGCAGTTCACCATAGCACCATTTTCAGCCTGTCAGGCTATCAGGCACCAGAGTGTTTAAAGTTTTAATAGGCTTAGAGGTGACTCTAGAGTCTACCAACATCTGCATTCATCTGTAATTTATGACTGCCTCTTATTTAGTTGGTTTAGTAAATTGTACCTAAGAGTATTCTTCGAGACTTGGCAGCCTGGTGTACAGTTTCACGATTCAGCTGTGTTTCTGCCAACTATTTGGCCCCCTGTCCCCACCCCCCCACTTTCTTTTGGATGACATTCTAAAATACTTAATTTGGAGCTTTGGTCTGGAACACAGTTTATCAGACACCTTTTGTGTGCCAAGAGACCCCTTATACATTCTGTTAAGGCTAACTTTCCACATGCTAACACATTTATTTCTAAATCATTTCTAAAGTCACCACATTTCCAAATAACAGAAGGTAAAGTGTGATACATTTGGACCACTTGGTTCTTGTGGCCTCACTTCTCTCCCCATCCCCCACCCCTCTTCTCTGGATTTTAGTTGAGGGGAAATTCTTCTCTAAGCAGAGAGGTGAGAGTGATGGTGCCTAACCAAACCATAAAATTAATGTCTATTGCAAAAGATGTTTAAAAGAGCTTACTTTGTTATGAGGTATGTGAAGACATGTTTTGGCCTTACTTGTATGCTCATTCTAACCATGCCCAAAAGATTAAATCAAGGCTATTATGGGTATAATTTATTTCTCTTTCAAGTCTGTCATCATGCGTGTAGATTTGGGATATTGTGTTTTCCCACTTTCAGGGGTAAGGTTTATATCTGGCAAATACAGATTGAAGGGCATCTATGAAAAGTCCCTGAGGCAATTTGTTTACAGTTTCACAGAATTTGATTTTCTAGCTGAATCTGTGACTTACTACTCCCTTTTCCTTTCGGTAAACATTATGGAGAACTCAACTTTCCAGAACTCACCTCCCAATTGTGTTGCTGCCTCCCAATAAGAGAAGATGTAATTTGTCTGTATTATGATTGATACTCTGTAATCAGATAATCTGCTAGGCCAGTGTGATCTTAAAACAAAATTTGCAATGAACTAGATCCTCCACTCATACCATTAGTCTTTATTTAAGGGCTGAGGAGGGATTAGTGGTTAAAATAAATCTTTTAGCATTCTTTTTTTTATGAGTGGAGAATAATTTAACCACCTTAACCCTTTGTGGTAGGGGAATGGGAATTTAGGTTTAAGTGTCAAATATAAACTTCCGTCCATATTTCCTTCAGGATTCATGTCTTCTCCATCCCATTATACTTGTGGGCCAGCTCAGAAGTGTCTGAGGCCACATGAACACTTCCCTCTAAAACTCACCTACGTTCTGTGTTGCTGCCTCTCGCTCTTGTCTGCTGGTGCCAAGATGCCTGATAATAAATACAGTTTGTGCATACTGGTAGCAAAGGCATGGGCACTGTGTATCTACAATCTTTGATTCATTTTGAATCTGATTATTTTTCTTTTATGCATCCCTTCTGCACACCAGGAGCAGAGAATTTGTCATAAGACTATGACAAAGGACACTCAAAGATGCTTGAATAAGAAATAAATGAAATAAGCACATTTTCCTTCTAATCAGTGGCCCCCAAACCCTAAGCCCATACAGAAGCTTCTGCCACCACATGCTTGTCAATCGCCTTGAAGGACACAAGGTGCCCGTGTCAGCCTCCTTGCCTGTTATAGCCCCTCCCTTCCAACCATAAGCCTTCCAGGGCAAAGACAAGCAAGAGAGAGGCTGACTTTAGTGGTATTTTTTTGTGGCTATAGCGAATGCAAACATGTAGTTATTTTGTTAGAAGTGCTCATAAGCCTCTTATTTGCTAAAAAGTAAGAAAGTGCTCAAAGATTAATGGAGACATACCAAGAGGACAGAGGAGCCAGCTTGAAAGGGCTCCTCTGATTGACAAGAGTTAATTTAATCAAAATCATGAATAATGACAGTAATGGATTATAACACATTGGGTAAAATAAAAAGCTATGAGTCATGGGTTCCTGGGTGGCCCAGTTGGTTAAGCTGTGGACTCTTGATGTTGGTTCAGGTTATGATGCCACTGTTTGTGGGATTGAGTCCATGTCAGGCTGGGTACTGACAGCACAGAGCCTGCTTGGGATTCTCTCTTGCTCTCTGCCCCTCCCCCACTGTCTCTCTCTCTCAAAAAAGATAAGCATTTTTTTAAAAAAAATCTACAAGTTCATACTGACAGAAGTAAAAATAATAAATAAGGGAAAATACATACTAATAATTATTGAACCCAAACAATCAAAAAGCAATAAAACAAAATGCCATGTAGTAAATACATGGTGGTATTTACTACATGGTGGACAGAAAATCAACAATTGATGCTAAAACTAGCAAATGAATTTAGTGAGAAACAGGATATTTTCATGATCTCAAAGTGTCTCTCCACAAATTACTTATTACATAGGGAAAAATAGCTACAATGGAGAAATCTGGTGGACATCACCTTACCCAAGTGATCAAAATCAATGCCACCAATAATGGTACAAACTAATAGCACTTGCTTCCTAATATGGTGCACTGAGAAGGGCACAGCACCACTTTATGACATTTCCACCAAAAACGAGGGATCTGAATCTTGTCATAAGCAAACATCATTCAAATCCAAATTGAAGAACATTCAGTAAAATAATTCCCTGTAATCTCTGAAAGTGATCAGGTCTATAAAAACAAAGACTGGAGGAGTGTTCCCAGTGGAAGGAGACTAAGGAGACATGTCCAACCACCAAATGCACTATGTGTTCCTGGAGTGACCCTGGAATGGCAGACAATTAGCTATAAAGTACATTTGGGGGAACTTTGACACGCTTTGAAAAAGGGCTGTGGAATGTAAACTGGTGCAGCCACTATGGAAAACAGTGTGGAGGTTCCTCAAAAAATTAACAATAGAACTCCCTATGACCCAGCAACAGCACTGCTGGGGGATTTATCCAAGGGATACAGAAGTGCTGATGCATAGGGGCACATGTACCCCAATGTTCATAGCATCACTTTCAACAATAGCCAAATCATGGAAAAAGCCTAAATGTCCATCAACTGATGAATGGATCAAGAAGATGTGGTTTATATATACAATGGAATACTACATGGCAATGAGAAAGAATGAAATCTGGCCATTTGTAGCAAAGTGGATGGACTTCGAGGGTGTCATGCTAAGCGAAATAAGTCAGGCAGAGAAGGACAGATACCATATGTTTTCACTCATAGGTATAACAGGATAAACCTAACAAGGGACCATGGGGGAGGGGAAGGGAGGAAATAGTTAGGGAGAGGGAGGGAGGCAAATCATGAGAGACTCTTGAATACTAAAAACAACCTAAAGTCCGAAGGGTGAGGGGGAAAAGGGAAGGGGGCGATGGGCATGGAGGAGGGCACTTGTGGGGATGTGCACTGGGTGTTTTATGGAAACCAACTTGACAATAAACCATAAATAAGTAAATAAGTAAATAAATAAATAAATAAAAAGTTGAATGGAAAAAAAGGGCTGTGGATTAAATAATAGAATTACATCAAAATTAAATATCCTTATTTTGAAAATTGCACTGTGGTTTTGTAACAATGTCCTTGTTCCTAAGAAATATACACTGAAGCATTAAGGAGTAAAAGTATATGATGTCTTCAGGTTATTCTCAAATAGTTCAAAAAATAATGTACAATATATGTGTATATACATGTACATGCATTTGTGCATATAAATACACATAATTTGTCTGCTTATAAAAAGAATGATAAAGCAAATGGATTAAAATAAACAGTTGTTGACTCAGGGAAAATGGTATATGGGGTGCACCTTGTGCTGTTTTCACAACCTAAGTTTCAAATCATTTTAAAATATAAAGTCACAAAAATATTTATAAGAATAAATTTGATTTAATTTGACATCAACCAACAACTTGGGAAACTCACTGCTATTCCATACTTGCTATCTATCTGAATGTACTGGCTACTTTCTTAACTCTCTGCTTGGTGCTTATAGCACAGTGAAATCTTTTACCGTAACTATGCGTTGTTATACTGAAACCACACACTCATCTGTGTAAGTGAAACAAAAGCAAGCATCCCTGGCACTTCTTGCTTCCTCAGTCCAGCAGTGAGGAAGGAGAAGGTCCTAGCCCAGGGGAGGAAAGGTTCTCACCATGGAAGACAAGGCATCAAACACTGATGGCAGAGGTGGGAGCACCCTCTGGTGGTCTGTGGGCCCCTGAGGAATGCTGGGTCTAACTTGCCCAGTCAGGGAAGGCTCAGCAGTCATGACAGGAGGTTGCAACAGTGACCACAGAAGGGCATAGGCTCTCTAGAAAGAGGACCCCAAGGGTTTTTGCTTACAGTCCCAGCTCAGTCTTGGCAAGGGCAAACAGGCATTCATCAGGCAAAAATGACGTATGGACACATGACCCACTAAACCTTGTAGATGTAATCTCTAAAAGCAGTCATACTCAAAGGTAGCTTTTGTGACTGAATTCAAACTATTGTTTTCCACAAAATGAAATTGCTTACTTATAAAGAACATATCAAACTCAACACCCAAAAAACAAATAATCCCGTTAAGAAATGGGCAGAAGACATGAACAGACATTTCTCCAAAGAAGACATCCAGATGGCTAACAGACACATGAAAAGATGCTCAACATCACTCATCATTAGGGAAATATAAATCAAAACTACAATGAGATACCATCTCTCACCTGTCAAAATGGCTAAACTTAACAACATAGGAAACAACAGACATTGGTAAGGATGCAGAGAAAGGGGAACCCTTTTACATTGTTGGTGGGAATGCAAACTGGTACAGCCACTCTGGAAAAGAGTATGGAGGTTCTTCAAAAAATTAAAAATGGAACTACCCTACAATCCAGCAATTCCACCACTAAGGTGTTTATCCAAAGGAGACAAAAATACTGATTAGAAGGGATACATGCACCCCAATGTTTATAGCAGTATTATCAACAATGGCCAAATTATGGAAAGAGCCCAAATGTCCATCAACTGATGAATGGATAAAGAAGATAGATAGATAGATAGATAGATGAAACTAGAGAGTATTATGCTAAGTGAAGTAAGTCTGTCAAAGAAAGACAAATACCATATGATTTCACTCATGTGGAATTTAAGAAACAAAACAGATGAACATAGGAGAAAGGGTAAAAAATAGAGAGGGAAGCAAACCATAAGGAATTCTTAACTATATAGAACAAACTGAAGGTTGCTGGAGGGGAAGTGGGCAGGAGGATGGGTTAAATGGGTGATGGGTATTAAGGGGGGAACTTGTGATGAGCACTGGATATTGTATGTAAGTGATGAATCACTAAACTCTACTTCTGAAACCAACTTTACACTATATGTTAACTAAGTAGAATTTAAATAAAAATTTAAAACAAACAAAGAAAAAAGAAATCACCTTACTTAAAAGTTAGTATCTATAGGTATCAATGAATTTAAGGGTTATCCTGGATCAAAGAGAATGAGCATAGCTGAAATGTAGTATTGGCTTGGCCTTAAGCCCTACAATAGAATATTTTCCAACTCATTGGTTATTGATGAGCAGATACAACATTTATAGTTCAGATCATTGTCCAGGTTAATAGCTAACATTGAACATTTCAGTGTAAGCTAGGATGAACATCAGCCGCTATCATTTGGGGGAGGCGTGTGGGGAGGGGTTGGCGTAGATTTGTAGCCAGGCTATAGAAATGAGAGAATTTGGGGTATCAAGAGATTTTCAAGTGTAACTGGAAAAATAGCTAGTAAATTTTACCTCCCAAATATACTTTACCTGTTTTTCTAGATTTGCTTCCTTTCACAAAAGATTCAGAGTGATTTGCAATAAGAAAATCTTAAATATCTTTACAGTTAATGATAATGGAAGTGGTTTCTCTTCATTGGGCCTTAGGGCATAGTAGAACATTTGTTTAATCCTCACTACCACTCTAAGAGATAGGACCATTTTATGAGGAAGATTGAAATCGTCTCTGTTTGTCACTCCATCAACACTTAACTACATAAATGTGCATGGCAGTGCACTAGAGACAATTGATTGAGAAGCCCATTGGTGAGCCCTAGTTTTCTCCTGCAATAGAATTGTGTCCACTTACCTGTGAGAGCAATGGTGCTGGAAAGCTCATTCTCTGCAGAATTTCTGCCACAGAATGAATCCCCATCGAACTGTCATATTATGGGTAGACATTTATTTTCTCCCGGCAAGCACACTGTATTTAAACATACAAGTAAGCATTTCCTTTTCTTTCCCCTTGACATGCAAACATTCCACAGCAAAGTTATCAAGGAAAACTGCCATATCCAGGTACAGATTTTTAAATAAAAATGTCATCTTCAAATCCTGATAGGCAAATCCTGTAGAAGTTAAAATGAAGATTTAAAGATTAAGTAACTATGGGGTGCCTGGGTGGCTCAATCATTTAAGCGTCCGACTTTGGCCCAGGTCATGATCCTGTTCTTTGTGGGTTTAAGCCCCGTGTTGGGCTCTGCACTGACAGCTCAGAGCCTGGAGCCTGCTTCAGATTCGTATCTCTCTTTCTGCCCCTCCCCTGCTTGCACTCTGTCTCTCTGTCTCCCCAAAATAAATAAATATTTAAAAAATAAAAATAATAAAGATTAAGTAGCTAAAATGGAAGAAAAAAGATGAAATAAGTCTGTATTAGTTTCCTTCCACAACCTAGGTAGCTTATAACAACAGAAATGTGTTCTTTCACAGTTCTGGATGCTAGAAGTCCAGAAGGGTCCATACTCTCTTTGAAGGTTCTAAGATCCTTCCTTGCCTCTTTCAGCTTCTTCTGGTGGTTGCTGGTAATTGTTGATGTTGCTCAGCTTGTAGATGCAATGGTCAAATGTCTGCTTCCTTTAATATGGCCTTGTCCTCTCTGTGTCCATGTGTCTAAAGTTCCCTCTCTTTATTAGAACACCAGGAATTGGATTAGGGTTTGTCCTCATCCAGGATGTCCTCATTTTAATGAGATTGTATCTGCAAAGACCATATTTCCAAATGAGGTCACATTCACAGATACCAGGGGTTAGGACTTCAATATAGCTTTCTGGGAGACATAATTTAACCCACAACACAACTCAGTATTTTAAAAGAGAAAAGTGTGACCCAAGTTATATTAAAAGGAAATCAGATCTAAATCTCTGAGAGGGATAACTGTGCCTGCTGCATGCTCCATTTATATTTTGGGACCTGTTGTTTAGTTCTTTCTTTGCTTGCTCTGAATTGCAGGTGAGGTAAGGGTGGAGATTCCATTGACCTGAGACTGGAAGGAACAACCAAGTCTGCACTGGCCCAATTATCACTGTTAGTTACATATTTGTTTTTCAGAAATATAAGGAAAACTTTCAGGTAACAAAATATGTAGCTTTCAGTCTAGTGACAACACATAGCAGCTCCATGTTCCTGGAGTTAAGTCTGTAAAGAAGAGTCAAGGAGACACACATAACAGATCTAATCATCTAATTGATTATTTTGTCAAATTCCAAGATTTATAGGGAAAAAAATCTACCTGTGTGCTCAGCCCCCTGATTGAGCTACTATGTGTATATAATGTTATAATTGCTGAGTTGTCTTTTAAAATGTATATTTATTTATTTTGAGAGAGAGAGAATGCATGAGCAGGGGATGAGGAGAAAGAGACAGAGGGGGAGAGAGAGAGAGAGAGAGAGAGAGAGAGAGAGAGAGAGAGAGAGAGAGAATCCCAAGCAGGCTCCACACTGTCAGCACAGAACCTGACACAGGGCTTGAATGCATGAACCATGAGATTTATGATCTGAGCCAAAATCAAGAGTCCAGTGCTTAACCAACTGAGCCACCCAGACACCCCTTGAGTTGTCGTCTTAAATATATACTGAAGTGATACATCCTTTGGCTATGCCTATATGGTATAAGGAATTGAGCATTCTCAGGTTCATTACCAAACCCATGACTGAATCTTTGAATTGTTAATGCCACCCTTCTTGTAATTATGGAATGAAAAATGCTATTCAGCTTGCTGCTGAGTATTCCACTTCAGATGGTCCAAACTCCCTATTTCGTTTTCTACTCACAATACATTAGTCTCTTCTTAAAATTGGAACAGTCCCCACAGCAGCTGATCCTCAATATATGCACTGGGGATAAGGATCCAGTACCACCCACAAATAAATCTGACTTGAACTATTTATTCAGAAGAAACATTTCAGACACATGACTGACATAAAGCTAAATCAATACAGAGTCAATGTTTTACTGAAGAATCTTGTTTAATATATTGAAAACATTCAAGCCCAAATGTTGAGAAAATAAAGTTTGACTCAAGGGCCAAGGCTTATATTTTAATGTAGTAGTAATGAACAATGATAAATAACTCTCAATTTTCATTATCTACTCACCAAAGGAAGAACCCTCTCATGCCTGTAACCATGGGTTTGGCCCCTAAGGGAAAACTTCCCTAAATGCTACACTGGGCAGCAAATGGTAACTTAGTTTATCTTTTGGAAGTCCAACAAGTCCCTGCTGTTATTAAAGGAGCTAGCTGTAACAATGTGTAGATTGTAGGACATGTCCAAAGCATTGGAATTTTGGGCTAGTTTAGATTAGGAGCTTCCTTTCATTGTATTCTTAGAGAACCCATTGGAGAACACCTAATTTTTCTCTGCCTCTCAGGTCAACACAAGTAGAAAATTTGTCAGAGATTAAGCCAGTCAATGTCACCTGCACGAAGAGTACTTTTGGAATGTTTAATTTTCAGGGTGTGAAAGAAGAAGGGGATTAACATGTTCTCAAGCAGCACCTGAGTACAACTGGGGGTACCAGGAGAGTTTCCCAAGGGTCTCTTCAGAAGGATTAGCAGAAAGAGAGAGACAGAGACAGAGAGACAGAGAGAGACAGAAAGGGAGAGAAAAAAGGGGGAGCGATAGAGAAGTGGGGGGAAGAGAGCGAGCGAGCGAATGCTGGAAACCAATGAGGGGCGCAAGGGAATGAGAAAAACCCTATAACATCAGGGAGCCAAGTGGTTGTGGCTTGATGTATCCTGCATCTTATTTTCTATGATTTTTCCAGAAAAAGCTGGCAGTGAGAATAGAAGAATTGCAAACAATGTAATATGCCCTTGCCAAGATTTAAATACAGAAGAAACATTCTAAAGGACCATGTACAGTATCAAATTACCTGCAAAGATGAGGAAAGTAATGACTTACATTCTCCATCCTTTGCCCGGTGACTCACCAAAGTGGAAAATGAAGCAGTTGGAGATTAAAGTTATCCCCCAAAAGCAGCGGAGAGGAGTAGCCACAGGAACAGCCGATCCAATTAGCCAAGTTAAAATGTGACCAGAACGTTTGTGACAGGAGGTAGTAGCTAGATGTTGTGTGTTTCCTTCTGTTCTCCAGAATCTTTAATGGGGAAAGGTTCAATCCTGGCTCAGCAGGCTTTGTCTGGGTCATAGACATTTTAAGAAGCACTTAGTGTGCACTGGGTATCATGTGAAGACATACAGATGATAATTACTGTGCATGCGCACTCTGAACATGGTAGAAACAGGTATCCCTGAGGCTCAACTTATAAAAGCACCTCCTTGGGGTGCCTGGGTGCCTCAGTAAGTTAGGTGTCCATCTTCAGCTCAGGTCATGATCTCACAGGTTGTGAGTTCAAGCCCCACATTGGGCTCTGTGCTGACAGCTCAGAGTCTGGAGCCTGCTTCAGATTCTGTGTCTCCCTCTCTCTCTGCCCCTCCTCCACTCCTGCTCTCTCTCCCTCTCTCTCTCTCTCTCAAAAATGAATAAATATTAAAAAAATTTTTAAATGTCTCTCTCTGTAGTCTTTCCTATTTTGTTAACGTCTTATTCAGATATAATTCACACATCATCCAATCCTCCCATTAACATTTTGTTTATATGTTTGTTCACTTGCTCAAAATCTGTCTCATTTAGGAGAGATAACAAGTTCCGTGACAGTTACAACCACACATATTTTATTTATCAGTGTACAACTAGCACGTATTGTAGTGCACAGAGTTGCCCTTCAGTAACTAAATATTTTTAATAAAAATATCAGATTTCTAAGGCTTCTAAATTGGCTTTAATAAACCACACACAGTCTTTTAGGTTTCTCTAAAATCAGACAATTTTTAAAATTGAGAAATACCAAGGAGGGAAAAAAGGCCTTCATTAGCTAGGAGGAAACTAATGCACCCTTAAAACGCTATTCCCCCTGAGTACTTCTCACACGCTCACATGCTACCTTTTGACCTCAACTGTGAGCATTGAAGGGACTTTGATGAAGACGTCTGTCACCCACTTTGTATGAAAAAGAAAGTGTTTTGACCTCTGTCTGGAAGGCGCTTGCTTTTGCCTCTCCCTTGACCTCATTGTTCAGTTTGAATAGAGTCACCTCAGCAAGTAATTCCTGAGTGAGGCTTGTGCTAAGATCATAAGGACAACAAAAGATATGAGATGCCTGCTTGTCTTTTCGTTGGCCATTTGAATGGTTGAGCAAAACAAATTGTTCTGAAAATAGAGAAAAAGAAAAAGTACTTTGAGATTTAATGCCAGGTTCTCAGATCAGACTTTGGGCATGGATGGAAAAGAAGAGAGGAGTGCGCACAGGCGGGTTAGAGAATGCTGTGCAGGGGAGGTGGGGTTTCAACTGTGTCCTGGGACAAAGGAGACAGAGAGGGAAAGCGAAGTAAAGGTGAGGAGGCTTGCACTGGTTTAGGGGGCTCTGTGGGGCCTGGCCCTGCTGGAGCGGGGAGGCCAGGCTAGGGAGGAGAGAGCTGTTTGGGTGGGGCCTGGAAGTCCTGATTCTGCATATTTGGGCTTTGGTGAGAGGGGGTGCAGCGATGCTTGGTGGGCTTTGGCCATCATAGGAACACCATGCTTCTCCGCCCTTCTAGCAACTCCCTACCATGCTTGTTTTTTGTTTCTGTTGTGTTCCTTCCATAGCATGCAAGAGAGGAAGAGTCTTGCCCCCAAGGAGAGGGATTTCTGTAGAGGAAGATTTGCAAATCATCTCAATTAGTTACATTCCAGAAAGGAACAATGATCTATCCTGTGTCCTTCCCTGTCAGGGAGGAAACCACCTTAGGAGTTCTCCATCACAAGCTTGGCACAAAACAAAGCCTTTTTAAATGTATCATTTGCATGAAATATTTAATGTCATTATTGGGCTGTGGGCCCTTAGCTCTAGGAAATGGTTTAAGATCAACTTTCCTTCTTAATCATAGAGCTTTTATGCTTCTTTGACTAAGGAAAATAACTAACTAAGTAAAATAATTACTCCTAGTATCAATAAAGGGTGCTAGTTGTCACTATTTTAAAAATGAGAGCCACTGGGGCGCCTGGGTGGCTCAGTCAGTTAAGTGCCTGATTCTTGATTTCTGTTCAGGTCATGATCTCACAGTTTGTGAGTGTGAGTCCCACGTCAGGCTCTGTGCTGACAACTCAGAGCCTGGATGGAGCCTGCTTCAGATTCCGTGTTTCCCTCTTTCTCTTCCCCTCTCCCGCTCACTCTCTGTCTCTCTCAAAAATAAACATTAAAAAAAATTTTTTTTTTTAATGAGAGATACTGGGGTGCCTGGGTGGCTCAATAAGTTAAGTGTCTGATTCTTGATTTCAGTTCAGATCATGATCTCACAGTTCATGGGTTTGAGCCCCACATCAGTCTCTGTGCTGACAGAGCCTGTTTAGGATTCTCTTTCTCCTTCTCTGTCCCCTCTCAATGCTCTCCTCTTTCTGTCTCTCTCTCTCTCAAAATAAATGAATAAACTTAAAAAAAAATGAGAGACACTGGCAAATTTCATGACAGACTCAGCAGAATTTCTGTGGAAAGATTCAAATCTGAAGGATTGTCTTCTCAGCTTGTCATTTCTCACAGATTCTCATCTTGCCTATTTTGGATGGCACGGAGGGCTCATAGTGAATATGGACTGAAAATAGACTTGGTTTTCCTTTCCACAGAACTAATTATGATATTTAAATAACTTAACTTTTTATATTTGTAAAATGAGGTCCTCTAGACCCTCAATTGAGTTACTTCCTTCAACTAAGTATTTTTTTTCCTTTGTAGAAATCTCCTTCTTCCTTGTTTTCTCAAAACTTTATTTTTTATTCATTTATTTATTAATATTTTTTTAAAATATAATTTATTGTCAAGTTAGCTAACATACAGTTTATACACTGTGCCCTTGGCTTCAGGAGTAGATTCCCATGATTCATCACTCATATACAACACCCAGTGCTCATCCCAACAAATGTCCTCCTCAATGCCCATCACCTATTTTTCCCACCTCCCCGACTCCCTGCCCCCATCAGCCCTCAGCTTGTTCTCTGTATTTAAGTGTCTCTTATGGTTTGCCTCCCTCTCTGTTTGAAACTGTTTTTCCCCTTCCTTTTCCCCATGGTCTTTTGTTAAGTTTCTCAAATTCCACATATGAGTGAAAACATATGATATCTGTCTTTCTCTGACTGACTTATCTTACTTAGCATAATACTCTCCAGTTCCATCCACATTGTTGCCAATGGCAAGATTTCATTCTTTCTCTTTGCCAAGTAGTATTCCATTGTGTGTGTGTGTATACACACACACACACACACACACACACACACACACACCATATCTTCTTTACCCATTCATCATTTAATGGACATTTAGGCTCTTTCCATAATTTGGCTATTGTTGAAAACACTGCTATAAACATTGGGGTACATGTGCCCTATGAATCAGCACTCCTGTATCCTTTGGATAAATTCCTAGTAGTGCTATTGCTGGGTCATAGGGTAATTCTATTTTTAATTTTTTAAGGACACTCCACATTGTTTTTCAGAGTGGCTGCACCAGTTTATATTCTCAGCAACAGTGCAAGAGGTTTGCTGTTTCTCCACATTCTCGACAACATCTGTTGTTTACTAAGTTGTTAATTTTAGCCACTCTGACAGGTGTGAGGTGGTATCTCAATGTGATTTTGATTTTGATTTCCCTGATAATGAGTGATGTTGAGCATATTTTCATGTGTCTGTTAGCTGTCTGGATGTCTTCTTTGGAGAAATATCTGTTCATGCCTTCACCCATTTCTTCACTGGATTATTTGTTTTTCGAGTGTTGAGCTTGGTAAATTCTTTATAGATTTTGGATACTAACCCTTTATTCGATATGTCATTTGCAAATATCTTCTCCCATTTCATCAGTTGCCTTTTAGTTTTGTCGATTTTTTCCTTAGCTGTGCAGGAGCTTTCTACCTTAATGAGGTTCCAATGGTCCATTTTTGCTTTTATTTCCCTAGCCTTCAGAGACATATCAAGTAAGAAGTTGCTGTGGCTGAGGTCAAAGTGGTTGTTGCCTGTCTTCTCCTCTAGGGTTTTGATGGTTTCCTGTTTCACATTTAGGTCTTTCATCCATTTGGAGTTTATTTTTGTGTATGGTGTAAGAAAGTGGTCCAAATTTATTTTTCTGCATGTTGCTATCCAGTTCTCCAGCACCATTTGCTAAAGAGACTGTCTTTTTTCCATTGGATACTCTTACCTGCTTTGTCAAAGATTAGTTGGACATACATTTGTGGGTCCAATTCTGGGTTCTCTGTTCTATTCCATTGGACTCTGTGATGCCTCCCATGTTGGTTTTCATTTTCAAAATTACTTTGGCTATTTGTAGTTCCATACAAATTCTTAAGATTGTTTGTTCTAGCTTGGAGAAGAATACCGGTGCAATTTTGATTGGGATTTCATTGAATATGTAGATTGCTTTCTTCAAAGACTTTTTAAAGGGTTGATAAAACCTAACAGGAAGAGGAAGTTAAGAGAAATAAATGTTGTGGAGATGGTATGTATGAAAGCATTGTGAATAAAATCTGGTCATAGTTAACCCTGAGATTTTAGCTCTAGGATGTTTTAAGAGTGTGTTCTGAGCCCTTTGAGTGCTACAAAATGAATATAGGCATTTATGAGGCAGTTATAAGATCCTTCAGTGATAGTCTGACTCAAAAGCTAATCTTCAGGCCTGTTAGCTTCCACCAAAGATGCATCTTTTTCCTATGTGGCTTAAAACATATGCTTCCTTGGCCAAATCCTCCAAGTACTACTTTTCTTCTCATTTTCCCTTCTGGAGTGTGTGTGTTCCTGCTATTTGTTCTCTCCTTTTATTGTGAAATTTGTATTTGGTTCACAACCAAATCTTTGGATCTTAACCTTTTATTTCTCTTCCACTGGGAAGCACTTTTTCAGAAAGCCTTCTCAAAACATGTTAAGCTGTCACCATGTCCTCTTCATTTTGTTTTGTCACTTCTCTCCCCCTTCTCATTTTCTTCTCCCCCTCTCCATTGTGACTTTGCAGGGTCCTCCCAGTAAAAGGCTCCTCACATATTCTTCCTCCTCTCCAAGCTAAGTAGCTACTTTAGAACGATTTCTCCCTTCCACACTGATTTCCTTCTTTCCAGTGCCATTCTCTCCTCACAACTTCTCTCACTGAAATTCTCCCTCAACCATCTCCTCTCTCAGTGGCAGAAGTACAGTCCCTCGGTCCTTGCCTCTGCTTTGACCCTCCTGGGATTCTTACACAGCTGGCCTTCTAAATGGGGTCACAAACCTTTCCAGAGAAACTGTATAAATCATGGAATCGCATTCCTTATCAAAAGCTCATCATCCTCAGAGAAGGCATAACGATTACTGCCTTTAAAATCAAAGATTCAATAACTTTATTGCAAATTTTAATTAAGGGGTAAAATTATAAAATTAATGTCTACCATGGGAATTTGGAAACCGAAGGGACCTCAGGCATCTTAAGCTAGGGATTTACAGACTTTTTTTTTTTTTTTAATGTCAAAGCTTCATTTTGATCAAAGAAAATCTTATAGAGTAAACCAGTAGTAGCTTAGATTAAAATGGAACTGCTTTGGTTAGGTCTTCTGAGTCTTTTCTACACCTCCCACCTCACTCCTTAGAGACCTGAGGGGAATTTAGCACATTCTGGCAACTTAAGATAAGAAAACCAAGTCTCAAAGTCAAGGAATTAACCAGAGGGTATAACAACTCCATAGTTTTCCTTCCCAAATGAGCGGAAATGTAGGCACACACTGACTCTAACTTAAGTGTTGCAAAGTTTGCTTGTCAATATGGAAAGTAAATAAGGTAAGGCTCAGTATATCTAAAATGTGACCTATTTAGGGGCACCTGGGTGGCTCAGTTGGTTAAGCGTCTGACTCTAGATTTTGGCTCAGGTCATGATCTTACCATTCCTGAGTTCAGGCCCCATGTCAGGCTCTGTGCTGACAGCATGGAGACTGCCTGGGATTATCAGTCTCCTTCCCTCTCTGCCTGTCTCTCTCCGTCTTTCAAAAATAAATAAACATTTAAAAAATAAAATAAAATGTGACCTATTTAAAAGAAATATACTAGCAAAAAGAAGCATATTTAATTAATACGAAATGTGTTTGCTTTTTTGGTTTTGAAGAGGAATCTGGGTTAACTTTTAAGACACATATCTAGTTGAAGAACATCCAGAAAAATTTGGACTTACTGTTCTTTTTCTACTCAATAAATTCTCCCTAACAAGAAAAGGCTTCAGAACAATTCGTCCACCATACTTTTAAGAAAGGAATTATAGTCTCCACATAAAGTTGTCATTGAGAAAATTTGTTGTGGGTGTTGGAGAGGAGGAGCCTCTTGAATCTATCCCTTCTCCTTCAGCTTTTCCTCCTTCCAAGAGTGAGAGCAGAAGTCAGACAAGGACCTTCGAATCAGGAAGGAGGAAAATGGTGCAGCCACAACTTCCCTATAATGCAGATGGTTATAGTAGAGATGGTGCCTACCTAGGAGCTGACTGCCTTTCTAAACAACTGTTGGGAAAATCTTCTCTTCCACCCCTATCTGAGTTGTTAAATATTTATTCATCTATTCAAACAATATTGAACATCTATTATAAAGCACTGTGCCAGGCTGAAAATAAAAGACTATAGAAAGACCCAATTTGCATCCTGCCCTGTTATTGAGTGTTGCAGACTATGAGTCTGGAGTTGTGTCTTGCCCAGCAAGAGTGTGGATACTGAATTAAATATGAGAGAGGCTAATGTCCAAGAGGAGACAAGAGCCCCAAACAGTGGTTTCGTCTTCATATTTATTGAGCTCACAAGATATTACCCACGTGGTGAACATGAAGAAAACAAGATCTTACACACATGAATGTGATGAAAACAATCAGATAGTAATCATTAGCTTGTGTGTGTAAGAAGCAAAGGGTCTGGGGGGCAAGTGGTGTTTGTGATCAAAGTACAATAGTATATTGGTGTCAAATGGAAAGTAATTTCCACAGGTGATATAACAAATCATTCATGATCCCATTACAATATCTCTCTAGCTAACCTCAGGTGCTTTTGACCTGTGGTGGTAGGTTTCCACCCTAAGCTTTCTTCTAACCCATTTATGTAAGTAAAACATATTTCCCTACAATTGAGAATGAGTAAATTTACTGGGAAGTAGCACATGTCATTAAAGATAGTGAGTGGAAGGTAATATACTATTATGGACTACATGTTGTGTGACCCCCAAATTCATATGTTGTAACTTTAATGCTCAGTGGGATGGTATTAGGAAGTGGGGCCTTTGGGAGATCTTTAGGTCATGAGGGCAGAGCCCTTATGAGGATTAGTGCCTTTGTAAAGAGATAAAGGGGCCAGAAATCAGTCTATCTCTCTGCCATGTGACGGTACAGCAAGAAGGTAGATATCTACAAGCTGGGAAGTGGGACCAGACATGGGAAGTTACCAGACATGAAATGTGTTTGGGCCCTGATCTCAGAATTCCTAGCCCTCAGAACTGTGAGAAATCAATGTTTGTTGTTTAAGCCACCCTGTCAATGGCATTCTGGTAGAGCAGCCCAGACTGATTGAGATGCATACAAAGTACTGAACCACAGGCAATTGTGGTACTTGTACTTGCCTCTCTATTACTCCATCAGGTAGTAGAGGAAGTTCTTTCCTTTCATGAGGCTTATCTAGCCAAACTGTAGAGAGTAAACTAAAGGGGATGCTCAGAGATAGAAGCATGGTTTCTCAAGAACGTCTTACATTTGGATAAACCAGATCCTGGCCTTTGAATATGAGCATTTGGTAGGGATGCCATGCAAGTTATTTTAGATGTCTCTGTACTCCCAACATGTTGGCTAAGGATGATCTATTATTTGACTGCTTTAGGTAAGATATTGGAGCGAAACAAAACAAAACAAAAAGGAAAAGGAAGAAAAAAGCAGTCCTTTTAAAGTCCTTTCATATGGAATTGAATGGGTTCCTGGCTGAAAGTGGCTTTTAGGGAGAGAGCCAGTCAACATGCTTAGCAACGGCCTGTGTAAAATATGTAGTTGTTTTTTACAGAGCTCTTAACTAAGCCTTGGAAACTGGAAAGTCATTTAATACACTCTCTGGGAGAGGGGATTCTGTGGTGCTAAGAGTAGGATATTACAATTTCCTCAACAAAGAAAAAAATATGCACATAACACCTGTGAGGCAGAGTAGAAATCACTTACTGGTGCCATAAAACTGTCCTTTACAGTCCAATTGTTTACCTTGAGGTAACTGTCAGCTCTGATGCGCCTCCTTGGAGCCAATATTCATCTGTGGGTTGGAGCTATGACTCAGGATGCTCATTCCAGCCCTGATCTGTAATTTGAACAGCAGTTTCTTCTTTTCAGCAGCAAGCTCATGCGCTCATCCAGAGCCCAAGGGAGATGTGGACTTAATTATTCACAGAGTGCCAAGAATAAAGGGGTGGTGGGGACCCCCATGTCTATAGAACCACTTGTATTCAACTTCAGATTTGTTCTACATATCTTTAGGTGTTGGGAGCATTCTGCTGATAAGCTCCCAGATAAACATTTGCAGTAAACACACGATAAATGTGTTCCTGGTGGGGGAAGGTGGGATCACTTAAAATGAAACAAGATGGAGTGTACATGGTAGAGCTTGGGGGTGGGGTTGGAGTTTGAATCATATTTTTAAACCCACTAAGGAAGCTTGCTCTATGGAAGAATTAACTGTATTTTTTGCAGAGCACATCCATATTCATCTTTTAACATGTCTTTTGTGTAAGTCCTGTTGTGTTGTTAGAGCCACACTTTAAGTGAGGAGAAAATATAGAATAGCTTCATACTTGTAAACAAGCTCTGGTAGATCGAAAACATTTACTTTGAAATTTTGAAACAAACTCAGATTTTCTTTAAAAGAGGGTCTAGAAAGGAGAAAGAGGCAGGCCCTAGGATGCAGGCCTTGCTGTCAGCAGGGCTGTGCTGACACTCTGGAGAATCTTCAAGAGCACAGGTGGAGTGGTCTTCATGAGGTGAGGCAGTTACTCATTAAAATTATGGGGACATGCCAAAATAACAACAACAGAGACATTCTCCCCACCATGGGAATCTCTTCTCCTTCATTCCAGGGGATTGAGCCTGCTAGATGTGACCCAACACTTGTATTGTCCAGAAGCTCCACCATAACCTTTTCTTCTTTATACTATGAAGTCCTGGTAGGCAGGAGCTGGCTTCATGTTTCTTCTGTTGGCCCCTTGGAGCCCAGGCTGTCTACCAGGCAAGTAATATAGAATCCTCTTTCCTATTCCTGGCCATGCACTACACATCAGACACAGCAACTGCCTTCTCATCAGTAACCGAAGAAAAAGGTCCTGGATGGGGCACCTGGGTGGCTCAGTTGGTTAAGCATCTAACTCTTGATTTTGCCTCAAGTCATGATCTCACAGTTTGTGAGTTTGAGCCCCACATTGGGCTCAGTGCTGACAGTGCAGAGACTATCTGTAATTCTCTCTTTCACTCTCTCTCTGCCCCTCCCCCACTCGCTCTCTATCCCTTTCTCTTAAAATAAATAAACATAAAAAAAAATTTTAAAAAATCCCTGGAACAAAATTGCCTTGGTTGAACTGTGTAACTTTGAGTAAATTGCTTAATTTCTCTGTGTCTCACTTTCCTCATCAGTAAAAAGGGGACAGTAATAGTATTAAATGGGTTAATGTTACAAAGTGCTTAGAACAATCCCTTAAAACAGTGATAACTACCAAATAAATGTTATGTATTATTTCTAGTCAGACTGAACTTCTAGGCATTCAGGTCTTCCCTTTATTTGGGTCTAGCATCTGGACATCTAGAATGCAGTGTGTATGCATTCCTGCTTTCTTCCAGAAATAATTTCAGATGGCATTTATTTCCTGGCTTATAGAATACATTTCCGTAAGAAACTTATAATCATTTAGAGTTGGAAGACAGATCCCATGATTCATCCCAATGTACCCAAGTCACTTGGCCCAAACCAGCTCATCCTTTTGTTCTCCAAAAAGTCTAAGTATCTAGAAGGCAGTGCCTGGGCAGCTGAACACTATCATGCAGCAGTGTTATTGAGAATTTTTGTACTATTTAATTATAGGCACAATTGCCCTCTGGCTCAGGTCATTCAGAGAAAATTCCATGGCATGGGAACCTAAAACCCTATTTCTTTTCCAAGGATGGAGATCTTCTAAAAATCTTCTCCAATATATATATTTTTTCTTTTTAAAAGAAATTTTTTTGGCTGGTTTAGGTAACTTGGTTTATTAAAAATGGAGGCTATTTATTTTGCCTTCAAATTTCCCCTTTCTTCTAGGAAGCCCAAAGGATTTGAGAAGATGATCTCATGCCAGAGGAGGTGGGACTCTCACCTGGATTATGTCAGAGGTAGGGCAAGACAACTGGAGTGTCCTCAACCTAAGAAGTTGAGTTTTAGAACTAATCTGAGTTTTAAAATTTTTATCAATAGGTCAACCAATCTTGATATCTTACTATATGGGTGAGACCCTATGCTAAAAGCTGTAAGTTATGGACTGTGTCCTTGAGGAACATAAGTGTAGCATAAATGCTGTCTTTTAAAGTAATTGCTAAGTGAAGGTTGTGGCAGGGCCCTGTAATTTGTGCTGTCAATGTCCCATTGCAAATCTCTGTGTGAAAGCCAAGTCTGATGCAGAGAGGTGAGAGCCCTTCAGTCAAAACACTGAGCAGACTCTGTTGCACAAGCAAATGTGTTATCATATTTGGAATGCAACTGGCTTGGGCTTGAGCTATCAGATGTCCGAGTTCTCTGGTCCAAATAGTTTGGGTGGGATGGCTTTGATTCAAAAGGCTCTTTTGCTGATTTTAATTAGGTAGAAACACAATTTAAGACTAGTTATTCACTGCTTGTTAACCAAGGAAGATGGCCTGAAGCTCCACTCAGTCCCCAAGAATTTCTCAAGTGCTTTTTTCTGGCTGTGAAAACAGTCTTTCACATCCAGGAAAAATATGGAGGGCTTATTTAGGGAAATCTATGCCTAGAAACTGTCAACTTTAGATCACTGTAAAATGTATAGATATGAAAACAAATGGTCTTAATATGATTATATGCATTTTCTCTTTGGTACGTGCACGTATAGATCTGTGTATAATCAGGGGACCTCCACCTCCAAACCAGCCCTTCATTAGACTGTCATGAATGATAAAGCCTAGAAAGAGTAGGGGAGGGAGGAGCAAGCAGGGAGGAGATAATAGAGGAAGGGAGGACAGGAGAGGTGTGTGTGCTCATGCACACCAAGTTGGAGTCTTACCTCTTGGCTATTCTTGCTCCTTCCCTGGGTCTCACAACTTTTCCATGAACATGAGTCATTTCTAGTTTCCCCAACACCTTAAATGCTGGAGTGAGAAAGCGGCAGCTGACAGCAAAATGAGCTAAGGCTCTTCTGGTTGCTGCCCTGTCCTCCCACTTGGAATTTGTTAAAATTCAAAGAGGAATAAATATGATGGAGGGGCCCAAAGAGGAGAAGGGGAGATGGTGTAAGAGGGATAGGCATGGACATTTGTTCATGCAATGTATCCATTTATTTAATCCAACGTCCAGATCAAGTACTGTGTTAGTCTTTGGCAATCTAAAATCAATTCACCTATTTATGCATTCATTTATTCAACAAATATTTGTTCAATGACCAGTATGTATCAGACACTCTAGGCACTAGCACTCAGCAACAAACAAGACAGGAGGCACTGCTCTCATGGAGCTTGCCTAACAGCCTAGGGTGGGAGACAGATGAGCAAATAGGCTTGACACTCAGGAAGTGTACCTATCCAACCTTGAGGGTTAGGAAATACTTTCAGGATGAAACTAAAGTAAGATGTAATGGATGAGAGCAGTACCAGATGAGACTGTCTTTCAACTAGGTCTTTAAACTGACCAGTAGACACTAATGTATTTCTTTTGGAGCCTTGCATATCATTGATTTTTTCCTAGCATAGGACATTTGGTGACTTCTTAGATGAAGATGATGCAGTTTTCTTTCCATTCTTTTTGCAATTTGCTAATAATATTGTCACATTCTTTCTAAAAAAGAAAATCTTTAATATGTACCCAAATGTATAACATCATTTTTTTGAAATTTGGGAAGAATTTTGGAAGCAATAGACCAGAGAATGTAGAGAAGGATCCTGCCACTTTATGAATTGTGATAATCACATTCTCCATTAAATTGCCTCCAAGGACCAGATGTTGTTGGGCAGGTGGGGATAGAAGGACATTTATGCACCACATGTGGGTGTGAAACTTGGCATGGCTCCTCTGGAGAAGAACCTGGTAGTAGTTGGTCAAATTTAAGGCATTGTACTCCTGAGTTGGTGTCTCAGATAAACTTTCACAAGTGTCCATAAAGAGACATGTGCAAGGATGGTCATTGCAGTGCTGTTTGTAGTTGAAGGTAGGTTGATGGCAGTCACCACTAAGGAGACATGTGTTGGAAATATGTCATGAAATGCTATGTAGCTGATAGAAGTAACTGGCAAAGTATTAAGCATGAGAGGCTGAGTGACAATTTATAAGAAACATGAGATCTATAATATAATAACACTCAGATAAATTAATAGAGAAATATCTTATGAATCTTATAAGCACATATAAAAATAAGAGGATTTGTATTAAACATTAGAATAATTTCCTGGTATGGGTAGGGAAAAAGGAGAAGGGAATGAGAAGAAAGGAATAACTAAATAACTAACTAATTAACTAACACAAATGAATAGCCCTCCTTGAACCAGTGTAGATAATGTGCGATGAACTGCAGTGTGATTAAGTAATGTTTCTGAGTTCCTCTAGAAAAAGTTGGAAGAAAAGAAGAAAAGAAGGAAGGGAAGGAGGGAAGGAGACAGAGAAGTGAAAGAGAGTGTGGAGGAGGTAGAGTAAGGTAGGAAGGATGGCAAGGATGGAAGGAATGCAGAACCACTCTGTAACCTCCCTCCACTTGCTGTCCCAAGATGAAAGCTCCCTCCCAGATTCCCACCAGCCTGCAGAGCTGGGCAGGAGAGGACAGCTAAAACTCACCCACCACTGTTGAAGAGGCTGTTAGGATTTACAAGATGGAACAGAAAGCTTGGGTTCAGTAGTGCATAACAGAGAAAAGAAGAAACTTGGGGAAAATAAGGAGTTAAGGATACTAATGTTGGGGGATAGGGGGTGTGATGGAGAAGTCAATAGGTGAGGAAAGGGAAAGGGATCCTTGTGGAACCCATCTGCCCACCACTCTTGGAGAAGAGCCTGGCCTGGTGAGAAGGGCAGTCACCTGACCACTGGTCGGGGTGACTGATCACACCTTTTCTGGTCCTCATACTCTCTAAGCACTAGCTCCACAGAGCCAAGTGACCCCAGCACCTAAGGAGTGGTTCTAGGCAGCCTGAGAGGCATCCCTGGCAGGGAGGAGGTTCCCTCAAGCCAAGTGTCCCATGAAAGTGACACCCAAGTGTTACCCTTGGCCCTGAAGAGAGAAAGAGCAGACAGCTGCTTATACAGCAACATCTACTTCATCATGATCAATCCTGTGTCAACGTCATATTATTTGACACTTATGTAGGAAATCATAGAATCAATAATGATTGAGGGTTCTTAGTGGCAACATCTGATGTTTTCTAGCTGAGAAGGTTGAGGAAGAAGTAGGTTCAAAAGCCCCAAATTATGCTTTCCTATAGCACTTCCTAGGTCTGAAATTGTAACATTCTTTTTATGAAAGTCAGGAATGAGGGTGGGGGTGGGGATTCTGATCTGAAGAGAGTGAGCAACAGGAAAAGGAAAATGCGTATGCTTCCAAGATTCTGTTTTTAGATAATTGTTTTTATTACTTTAAAAAGGGCAGAGACTAAAAATACTTGACATATCAGTATGGTCAATCTTAAATTGATTATTCTTCAAGGTTTTTTCCATACAACACTGAGAATGAATTAAATTTCCATCCCTGAAAACATCTGACAGAAGAAATTCATACCTTACGTATCATATAATGAAAAAGAACATGAGCACGGCATTTGCAGAAGGAGGAGAAAAAAGCTTTCCTGAGAAATACTCCTTGAGATCTTTGAATTCAAACATCTGTTGGGCAGCTCATTTTCATAACTGGGAAAGTTGTTTTGTACCTTTGCTCTCCAGTCCCACCTCCCTTTCTGCTCTTTTACTTCCATAGGAGTGGAGTAATTAGCTCCTAAAAGAGTTAACAAAATACATTTTATTCTACCTGTTTTACTTTCCTATTTATGGATTCATTCCTTCCTCTCATAGCAAGTACAGTAAAACATTTGTTTTTAATAAGAAAAATAGTTGTTTAAATAAGTTAAACTTTTTTTTTTTTTTTTTTTTTTTTTACCAGAACTTGCAAGTTCATTTCTGGCATTTGCTCCTGGTCGAGTCCATTTATTTATTACTGTCCCAGATAAATAGTCTTTTAATTAGCAGTTATTAATATAAAATACAATATTTATCCTCTCATCCAAGAAAAGAGAGAAAAACACATATATTTTATTAGTAATTTTTGGCCCTCTGCCATTTGGTAGCTAAAAAAAAATAAATGTATATGTTACAGTAAACACACATTTGTTACATTACATTCTGGAGTATACCATCTGTATTTGTCTGTGTACTCAAGAAAATTATATATTGTTCACCTGGGTAGCAATTTGTGCTCTGGCAAATCTTTATTTGCTCTCTGGGGAACCTATTTAATATAATTACATTTAATTGATATTTGTGGTGGTGGATTAAGGAAAAAGGAACCGTCATTTAATACGTTTCAGGATTTTATGGGTCTTGTATTTCTTGGCTTGGTTTTCAAAATACATGTAACCACATTTTTTAAAGCTAGGTACTTGGATAATTCAGTCCTTTATTAAAATAGCACACCAAAGGGGTAGAGTTTAAAACTATCTAACATCCTTCTGCTAAAACAATGAAGAAAGAATTAAATCTTTATCCTCCCAAATATTCTTTTATATTTGTGTTGTCTAAAGGTTTATATGATTAAAATACATTGCCCATGATTTAGCTGATAATTTGGCTAAAGGTTTATATGATTAAAATACATTGCCCATGATTTAGCTGATAATTTGGCTCGCATCCCTATAGGAAAGAACTGGTTAGCTGCTGGAAGAGTGACCACACTGACTTTTCTACCTTCCTCACACTCTCAACTGTGAATTTGGTTTTCTTCTTATGTCAAATGCAATAGAACTTTCCTTTCTCTGTTTTCCATCAAGGTGCAACAGATGATTTATTTAAAATGATGGCTCTAGGCAAACTTCAGAGCTGCTAGATATGTCAAACCTGGCAAAATGATATCTCAGGTTGTATTGCTGTTTAGTTTATAAAGTTGCTTGTTGATTTTAAAACTATTTTTAAAATATAAGAACTCCTAGTGAGCAATGCAGCCACCAGTTAAATAAACAATTTAATTATGTATAAAAATGTAATTGACACCAGTTAATGTTGACACATGATAGTTGTCACAGACTTTAAGTTGACATATGCAGAGCTGAGGACAGAATCAGGTGAGGTCAGCAGCTGGAAAGACTAGCATATTTATGCTTAAGCATATTGATTTTACTTGTAATGGGAAAATAATTATTAAATAAGAATCCATGAGATGCAAATGTTTTTTTCTGACTTTGAAGGAAAAAAATGTCTTATATAAATGATAAGGTTCTAGGTAAAGGCAGAATACTTCACATAAAGTGAGCAAATAATTTCCCTAGGCCTGTTCTTCTGTAAGAGCACTGACTCATTATCAGGGCCATTTCCCCAAAAGGAACAACAGTTGATCACTGTCTTTGTTTCTCCCTCTTTACCCACAAAAATGCATAAGTGAAAGAGTCTTATCTAACATCTCAAAGGCAATGATGGGAATTCTTTTTGTTTCTCCCTCTGTACCCACAGAAATGAGCAAGTTAGAGAATCCTATCCAATATCTCAAAGGCAATGATGGGAATCCATCCATTATCTGGTCCTAAACCTCTGTTTGCCAAAAGAGAATAGAACAAGAGTTCACAGGCTGAGTAATTCTAATCCTGGTGGTTAAGAGACAGCATCAGGCCTCCTATATATGGAGAAGGGTGCTGGGAACTAGGGGAAGTGGGTTTCTGACTCTTGGCCACTCTGGACTTCTGGTTCCATCTTTGTAGAAGGAGGGGATGGACAGAGGATTCCCAGAGCCTTTCCAGCTCTAAGTTTTCTTGGGATCTTATTTTTTCACCTCTTTAGTTGCCATGTATGCAAATTCCCTAGTTCTAATACAGTTTCTACATATAAACTAAGAATTATCCTATTTCTGAGGGAAGACTTCTAGAACAATTCCTCATTAGTTCTTCTCAGAAGATGGCCAGAATTTCCTCAGCTGAGGTCCATAAAACATGCACATCATTAAATATTAAAGTATCCAAACCCTTCCCCAACACCTACCACCTATTTTCCCAGAGAAAGAAACTGAGGCCCAAGGAGGTCAAATGACTTGCTCAAAGTCTCACAGTATCGGGAACTAGACCGACTATTCCAGGCAAGAGGCTTTCTGCCAACCAGCTGTGCTATAACTACTCAATTACTCAATATTGGACAATTTCACTTGGCAAACTAGTAATCCTGAAAGCTGAATAATAAGTTGACTCCCGACATTGTTTTTGAGTTGTTGGATGTTTCAAGCTCTTTTGAGCATTTTTGTGGGTTGGGAGAGGGAACAAGGAGGGTGGGGGGATAGAGCAACAGAGAAACAGACAGAGAAATTTGTTTCCATTGGAGAAGATGGAAGAAGATTCCCCTTCCTTTGGTAGAAATAACTTAGTCTTTAGGGACATGAGAATATATTTCCTGTTGCCCCCCACCTCCTTTCCAGGGCTAGTTCCTTCTCTAAGAAATCAACAACCAGAAGAATAGAGCAATGTCAAACTGTTACTTAAAATTCCCAGGTGGGACCACTTGTTCCCACAACTTTAGCGTGAGGTAGGTTTCAGTAAGAAATTCCTGGGCTGCCATGTCATTTTGCATTAAACCATCAGTTTGTTGGCTTGGGATGACAGCACATAACACATCCAAATAATTTTTCTGTCAAGTCGATTCAGAGAGAGAACAGGGATGAAATATGGAAAAGCAAGTTTGAGAAAGATGGAGTTCTTTCTGATGAACAGAATAGGACATTTTCTCCCTGTTTTTAATTTAAAGTTCTGAAACTATGACTCTTCACTCTGGAAACTGACACATGTCCAGGCTTGAAATTATCCTGTTTAACATGAAGAAGGGTGAGTGAGTGAGTGACAAGGGTGTACTCAATGCAAGGTATCAAAAGCCAAAGGGCTCATAGGCAAGAGAGAAATATCACCCGGATTCAATAAAATGCAATTTTGGATGAAGCTTGTCCTTTCTCTGATATGAAAATGAATTAGCTTCTGTTTTCCACACCCTCAATTACCTGAGTTGGGATCACCTGAATTGAAGTATTAAAAGAGCATAGCTAGAGGTAGAAACAAAGCTAGAATAATTTTAAGGAACACTTATTTCTCTGGTTGAATAAATTGGACAGATCCTGACAGTTCATCCACCAAAAATGGAAATCACAATAGCATGCTGATCAGGGAGCTTTTTTGGAGGGATGAATGTGTTTACGTGGAAAATGTGGAACTTGAGGTTCCTATTCTTCCTTTTTAAGGGTGATGTGATCTAGGAGGAGTTATTTATTATTGTGAAAATTATCATTATTTATTGGATGTTTTCCATGTGTCAGAAACGAAGCTATACTGTTTGTATATATTATATAACTTCATCCTCAAAATAGCCCCCAACAGTAGGTATTATTAACCCTATATCATAGATATGTGAACTGAGGCCCAAGTTCACTTGCCTATGAAGTGACAGATTAAGATTTGAAAGCAAGTTCATCTGATGTCAAGACTGATGCCCTTAATTAACCACTATTCTCCATGTAAAAAAGCTCTTTGTAAGATGCCAGCTATTGTTTAAGTTAGCGATTCTTGTCAAGTAATAATTTTATAGTCATTTTGTAAGGTAACTTCAGTTACTATAAGTAGTGCTCTCGGGCTACAGGTACCATTTATTTGGCAATAAGAAATTTTTGATAATAATGGCTACCATGTATTGAGTTCCTATGCTATGCTGGGCCCAGTTCTAAGCACCTGAGAAGTTCTGACATCTTTAATCCCCACAACAACTTTGTGAAGGAAGTGCTATTATTATCCCCATTTCACAGATGTGCAAACCAGGACACTGAGATCTTTAGTACCCTTCCCAAAGTCTCACTGCTGGTAAGTGGCTGAGGTAGGATTTAAACCCAGGCAGGCTAGGAGTGCCTGGGTGGCTCAGTCTCTTAAGCGTCCGACTTTGACTCAGGTCATGATTTCACGGTTCTTGAGTTTGAGCCCCGAGTCTGGCTCTGTGCTGACAGCTCAGAGCCTGGAGCCTGCCTCTGATCTGACTGTGTCTCCCTTTCTCTCTGCCCCTTCCTCACTTGCTTTCTGTCTGTCTCTCCCTCAAAAACAAATAAACATTAAACCCAGACAGGCTGGTGTAGAACCAAAGTGTATAATGTTACCTCTTTGAAGTGTGGATCTAAGCACTGGATGAACAAATACACAAAAGGAGGTATTGCTCACTTCTGGGGAACCAGAGAGCTTGTTGATGCTGCAGGTTGATGAGTGGGAGCTCTTCTGTAGAGATTTATTCGGGGCATCTAGCTACAGGGACTTTTGTTTTCTCTCTGATTGTCTCCTAAGGGCTCGCCAGCCCTCATTAATCAGTGGACCCTTACAAAAAAAGCCTGAGTCATGGTCTGTCCCAAGCAGCCCACCTGCTGCTTCAGGACTCCATTCTCAACTTGGTTATTGCCTTGCCAAGCTGGAGAATTGCAGTATGAAGGACAAGACAGAAGAGAGACCATGAGGAGGTAAACCTGCTTCATAAGACCTATGGTTGGTTTCCACCAAGCAGCTTTCTGGAGAATCTCTGCTCTTATCTCCATAATGTCCTTGGAACATCCCTGTGATGCACAAGGTAGGGCCCCCCAAACTCTAGAAGGGTAGAAAACAAAGTTATGTTACCTAATAGTGCTCTTAATTGTAAACAAGAGAGTTGTCTATTTTAAGCTATCTTACACCAAAAATGAGCTTATTAGAGAGAGCTACTGAATAGTTCACAGAATACTAGGAAGGCCAGCAAAACCAACTCAGGAATGGAAGAGGAAGCAAGAAGGAGTGTACAGAGAAATGGCCTGGTTGGGTGCCGCAGCCACTGCCGGTGACTGCTGAACCTGACCCTGTGGCTAGGAGTGGACCTAGAGGCCTCTCTTCCACCAGAGTTCTACAGTTGACCTTGTTTTTTGTCCCACTTGCCTCAGATTCAAAGTCAGGCTGCAATAAGCAATTGGCCCATTTTCAAATCATACAGAGTAGGAATTTCCAGAGGTTAGGGAGAGCAAAGACTGGCCTTTTTGCCACAGATTCAGAGGTTGGACAGTCATAAAAGCATTACAACTGTCCACCACACAATTACTGAACCCCAAATCCAATCCTGAGTAACTCGGTTGGTTTAGTATGCCCATTTTACAAATGCAGAAACTGGAATTAGGGAAGGCTAGTAACTTAACCCATTTCACACCATCTCTAATGTTGGGATCACCTTTAGAAAATTGCTTCTCAACTGGAGAAGCACCAGCTCAGGCAGGAGGAGTCATGCTTTTGTTCACAGATTGCTCGGATGGGACCTCCCCTCTTCTCTCAGGAGAACTAAGAACCAAATTGTCTCCTGTAAAGTGCTTTAGCACCTTTGCCATTCTTGAAGGAGCAGAGCCTGAGGTGTCTAAAGGGGAAGGCGGGTAATATGAAGTGTAGTCTATAAAATGCACAATTTATTTCTATATATTCATTTGCATCTGGTATGCACACAGCTGTTAAGTATATTCCCAAAGAACAGAAACATTATCCATTTCCATAATTTTTGAATTATAGAAATATTTAGTAAAACTGAAAATACAGCAAGCTTTTATAGGCCGTTATAGTGATTGAAAGGCCCTGACAACTTCTCATAGTTCACAGTCATGGGAAACATATGTGCAGATCTCCTTAAGGGAGCAAAGATGTGAGAACATCGTGGGGGCCAGAGGGAGATGTGAGATTTCAGAAAGCTCTGAGACCAGGGGAGAACCACAGAGACAAGTGGGAAGACTATCAGCGTGAGCCAGATCACCAACAGGCCCTGGTGTGGAATGGGCAGTTCCGACGATACATTCTGGTTGAACCCCGACTGATATGGCCAGGCTAGCAAAACGCCTTCCCTGAGCAGGACCAGAGTGGGGAGATTTCCAGGATTCACATTTCAGGAATGTGACTAGTTTTTTTCAGCAAGCTTTCTGTGCTATGTCACATTTATGAAAGGTTACACATTACACATTTTCCTAATTTGTTTTCTTTGTAAAAAGAAAGGCAAAAGGACAAAGAGAGAGACCACATGGTACAGTCAGAAGGCAGAAGACATGTTTGAGAATTGGCCCACCACTGACTAGGTGTGTTGATCTTGGGCATAGTGGTACTTAATTCTTCTAAGTCTTAGATCCTTGTCTACCTCACAAGATTAAGTGAGATCATTTTTTAAAATGTTCCATGTAACTTAAAGAGATATTCAATGGAGAGGTGTCATTCATAAATGAAAGTGTGCCTAATACCAACTTGGGTATAATTTGGAACACATTTCTTCTAAAATTCAAGTTAAGTACCCAAGTACATGCACAAAGTACACAATGGGTCAATGTATTGATCTCCTAATGGCAACATGGTAGGAAAATATGGGACATTTCTAATAAAGGTGATGGGATGGACTGCATCTAATATTATTCCTCCTAAAACCCAAATAAAACAATAGTAAAAACATTTGTTAAAGGCATAAACACCTAAGGAAGGGATAACAGCACTAGAACTTATGAGGTTGGAAAGCAATTGAATGAGTGGCAAAAGATTTTTTAAAAAGTGAATGATAGTAGGTAACAAGGAATCCACAAAACCCCTACTGCAGAGCCTGCAGGCTCCAGAGCCTTAGGAACTGACAGCTCCTGGTACCCCTGGAAGCAAGGGTGAGATGCATCTAAGATAAGATGGATTGGTAGAAAGTCTATTTCAATAGCAATTGGGCCCCAAATCCCTTCTCGCACTACACTCAGGCTGGAGACTGCCCTTCTTTCACCCAACCTAAGAATAGAGGTCCCTGGGGAGGGAAAATGGAGAGTATCTGGCACAATTGAGGATTAAGTGAATGTATGTGTTCTGGTTAGCAAGGACCCAGCCCTCTTCTCCAATGGGCTCCTTGAACTCACTGGGAAGCCAGACCCTGGCTATGCAGAAATTTGGATAAGTGGTTTATCCAGGGTTTCACCAGCCCAAAACATAAAATGTAAAAATACAGACTTGGGAGATTCTTTAATAAATGAGTGACCCAGCCATATTCATTTAACCAGCATTTGCTGAAGACTTATTATGTGCCAGACACTTTTGTAAGTCTAAAGATTCAGCAAAATAAATAAATAAATAAATAAATAAATAAATAAATAAAAGAAAAAAATCCTTGCCCTCATGAAGCCTAAGTTTGAGAAAAGTGAGAGAGATGATAAAAAAAAGTAAATGAGTAAAATATATAATCTGTTAGATGATGATAATTACCATAAAGAAAAATAAATTAGGGAAGGGGACAGCAAATGTCTGGAGATGAGACAGTAAGATGAACCTATAAATAAAGCAATCAGAAGAGGCTCATTGAGGAGGGGATGACAAAGTGAAGGCCTGAAGTTACTAAGGGAATAGGCCTGAGAGCTCCCAGGGGGAGGGCTGCCCAGGACCATGGCTCTAGTGTCTGGCCTGGGACCAGAAGGGCCAGAGGCCAGGGTGGCAGGAGAGGTGTGAGTGCGAGGTCAAGGAAGTCAAGATGAGGTCAGAGTGGTTAAGGGGGTGTGGGAGGTCAAATAAATGCCTCCAAAGATGTCCATATCCCTATCCCAAAACTTGATGTTACCTTACATGGCAAAGGGGTTTTGTAGATGTGATTAAGCTAAGGATCTTGAGATAGGGAGATTATCTGGAATTATGCAGTGGATCCAATATCATCACAAGAATCCTTATAAGTGAAAGAGGGAGGCAGGAAAGTCAGAATCAGAGACAATGGGAAGATGAAAGCAGAGATGGCAAGAGGAGAGATGTCAGGAGGAGGCCAAGAGCCAAGGAATGCAGGCAGCTTCTAGAAGCTGGAGAAGACAAGAAAACAGATTCTCCCTTAGAGCCTCCAGAAGGAATGTACCCTGCTGACACCTTGATTTTATGAGTTCTGAACTCCAGAGCTGTAAAACGATAAATGTGTGTTCTTTTAAGCCACTAAGTTTGTGGTAATTTGTTACAGGAGCCAAAGGAAACTAGTACAGGAGGGAAGGGAGCAGATCCAGGATAGTCTTTTATTTCATAAAGTAAGAATTTTAAAAAACAAATTGACCTTATTTTTAAGGCAAGTAGGAAAAAAATGCCCATCATTAAACCCTTCTAATGTGTAATTTATTGCCTTGGATATAATAGCTTTAAAATAAAGATTAAAGCATAAAGCTTTTAGTATAAAGAAATTTAAAGCTTCAAGTAATGCCTTCACATATTTTTTATTATAATGTGTAAGAATCTGTTCTCCCCATGGGAATCAGCCAAATATGATTGGGAAATTAAATCACTTATCCTTCCAATGTTTTCCTCTGTGCTCCCATTTCTTGGAGCTGATCAAGATGGTATGTGCTTCTGCTCAGAGGGACTTTTATAGTACTGAATGGAGATCACTAAAGCCCAGAGCTATAGACACTTCCTAAAGAGGTAACACTTGGGGTCTGGGGAAAGGGTGAGTGGAGGGGAGGGTTGGCTGGGAAGTCTTCTGGGGATTCCCACATAGGGAGGGAGATTTCTGCAGAATGAATGAGAGAGAGGGCTGAGAGAGATACTCCCATGGAGTACAGTCTTCTCCTTGAAAATACCTCAGGATAAAGACTTTTGAGACCCTTTTATAAAAAATAAAAAAACAGTGTGACTTTTTACAACTAGACTAACATTGCTGGCATTGCTTTACATGACTTGCAGGAAACAAAAAGCTTTTACATATTTGGCCCTGTGATGGAGATGAAGTAGGGTCTCCTCAACCTTGATATGAGATGGAGGCCAGCCTCTTGACCTGAAGGAAGTACCTGGTCTAGAGTCAGGGAGAGGAATGTCTTCCTGGGGACCAGGAAGGGGATGAGTGTGGTGTGCAGTGCTTGTAGGCAATGCTTTGGAGCAAAAGGGTACTTGTAGAGAGGGATACTGGGTGTCTTTAGAGGATGTTGAGGAGGCCCTCATTGGTCCATGGAGCAGACTTGGCGGTAGAATTTCCCAGAAGTCACTGGAGCAGTTATGCTTGACAACAAGTGATGATCCTGCCAGGACTCAAGTCCTTTGCATTTTAGTGGTGCTATTTTTTTGATTGTTACTGTCTTAATTCTAGATTTCAAGAAACTGGGACAGTCTACAAATGAGAAAAGCTCTCAGATTTTATCTTGGAAGAGGACATTTACTTAATTGTGAAGCAGCTCCTTCTCCATGGCTACTCACTCAGATAAGAAATCTAGAGCCTAGGGGTGCTGGGATGGATCAATCAGTTAAATGTCTAACTCTTGATTTCAGCTCAGATCAGGATCTCATTGTTCGTGAGTTCAAGCCCCACATTGGACTCTGTGTTGACAGTGTGGAGCCTGCTTGGGCTTCTCTCTCTCTCTCTCTCTCTCTCTCTCTCTCTCCCTCTCTCCCTCTCTCTCCCTCTCTCTCCCTTTCTCTCCCTTTCTCTCCCTCTCTCTCCCTTTCTCTCTCCCCTCCCCTGCTCATGCACGCTCTCCACCTCTTTCTCAAAATAAGTAAATAAACATTAAAAACAAATAATAAATACAGAGCCTAATGTTTGCTTCCATTATAGACTCCTTGATTACTGTAACCGTATTTTATTTATTCGTTTATTTTATCTATTCATTTAATTAGCCAAGAAACTCAGCAATCAAGGTTAATATTTTATTACAATATTTTTAAAAATGAAAATTAATGCCAACCATTCATGATATCAAAATTTTAAATTAAGGTTGGATCAGTATTAATGTCCTTCCTCTTGACTTTGGCTCCAATATGGCCTGGCACAGCATTGTTACTGATCTTATCTGTGTGGTGTTTTTTTTACATCACTTCTGACATCAAATGTATGCTTTTTTTCCTCCTCTGACACCAAATGCTTGTCTTTGTTTACACACCAGTTCTCCAATTCTCCAACACCGAGTGTCCAACAATTCAATTCAATTCAATTCAATTCAATTCAATTCAATTCAATTCTGACACTAACTCCCGGAGATAGGGCACACCCCGCAGGTCAACGGCTTAGACCCACAAGACTGCATCATTTCAGATGCCAGCTGCCAATGGGATGACCAACTTACCCACACTTCTGCCTGCTGACTACCAATTCAAGGGTTCCCACAACTCCCTCTCGAGATTCCATAATTCATTAGAATTACTGGCAGAACTCAGGAGTGTGCTTTTTTACTATTACGGGTTTATTATAAAAGATATACTCAAATAGTCAAATGAAAGAGATGCATAGGGTATTGAGGCAGAGAGTGTGCAAAAGCTTCTATGCCTTCTCAGGACATGCCAGCACCCCTCCATGTGTTTGTCTACATGAAAGCTCCCCAAACCGCATCTTTTAGGAGCCCTTATGGAGAATTCATTAGGTAGCCATGATTGATTGACCAGTGGTGATTGGACTCAATGTTCACCCCTCTCCCCTCCCTGGAAGTTGGGAGGTAGAGCTGAAAGTTTCAACCCTCTAATCACATATCAGTTCCTCTGGTGACAAGTTTCATTATGAAATTGTTTAGGGCCCAGCCAAGAGTTGCCTCATTAGGATAAACTCAGGTATGGTTGAAATAGGTTCATTATGAATGATAAATAATGCTCCTGTCACTCAGGAAATTCCAAGGGTTTTAGGAACTCTTGCCAGGAATCAGAGACAAAGACCAACATGTATAACTTATTTTTTAATTAATTAATTAATTATTTTAAATTTAAGTTAGTTAACATACAGTGTAATATTGGTTTCAGGAGTAGAACCCAGTGATTCATCACTTACATATAACACTCAGTGTTCATCCCAACAAGTGCCCTCCTTAATGCGCATCACCCATTTAGCTCATCTCTCCGACCCAGCTCCCTTCCAGCAGCCCCCAGTTTGTTCTCTGTATTTGAGAGTCTCTTATGGTTTGCCTCCCTCTCTGTTTTTATCTTATTTTTCCTTCCCTTCCCCTATGTTCATCTGTCATGTTTCTTAAATTCCACATATGAGTGAAATCATTTGATATTTGTCTTTCTTTGCCTGACTTATGTCAATTAGCATAATACACTCTAGTTCTATTCACATTGTTGCATGTATAACTTATTGTATCACACTGTCTCTTTATTTAAAAATTTACTATTTTTTATTAATTTTGATTTTTAAAAATATTCCACTAAAATATTATTTATCTTATTTACTGAACTTCTTGGCATCCCCTCAGATTTGGTACCTGGGGTAAGTGCCTCATTCATCTCACTCTAGACACAGCCCTGCTTCTCAGCCACCAATCTTTGGGACCCTGAGAAAAGTGTGATGGCAAGTCCCCTAATATAAGCTTTACACATGTCAAATAATTTAGTGACTGCTATTCTATAGAAATTAGTTAACTTTACCTATACCAATCTGTGCAGATCAGTGGAATCAATAAGCAGGGTACCCATCGAATAGAACCATAAAAAGAAAGGGAGAGGGAGGACTGCAGCCTTCCAAGTGTCAGGTAGAGGTATTAAACAGAACACTTAAGGTCAAATTGCCACCTCATTTATGCTCCTGGGCTGGAGAGCTCTAGGGTATCCAGTTACACTAAGAAGTGGGATCCAGCCTCAGTTCAGCTTGGAAGGTTTGGATACAATTATCTCTTGGGTTTTCAATTTCCTTTCATATAATATTGGAAAACATTGGGTTAGCCATTTCTGCGCTTTTTAAAAAACAACTCTAAATATTTATAACTTGATTTGTTTTTCACAAAGAAGATAGGTCTACACAGTGATTTTCTAAAAATTAGTTTTCTAAAATTTCTAAAACCGTACATCTTCATTATAAATGATGGTGAGTTTAGAAAGTCAAAAAGGTATAAAGGAGAAAGTGGAAATTGTTTATTCTTCTACTTCACGGAGATAACTACCATTGATATTTTGGTGTACCTAGTCCAGACATACACGTGCACACAACCCATATGTAAAATATACCTTGATTTTGGAAATCTTTATAGGTTTTGAGGAGGGGTGTGGCTGGAAAGAGGATAGTTAAGGAAATAATTCATTCAGAGCCTATTTTGGGCAAGCTCTGTGTTGTTTAACTTCACTATAATTTTATCTCCATGTTACATATGAGAACCCTAACATTCAGGAAGGCTGAGTGGCTTTCCCTAGATCACATACCTAGTGAACCAAGGCAGGGTAGGAACATGGACCATTCTGCAGCAAAAGTCTAGATTATCCCCAGCCCACCTCCTTGGGAAAGGAATATGGAAATAAGAGCCTTATTCCACAAATAGCTGACTACATTTACACTAAAATTAAATATAGTGTGGCACTCTGAGAATTCAAATTTAGATAAAGTCTATAAGACATTCAAAAGGGCTTTTTTTTTTCCTCCTCTATTTCTAGAGAATGGTTTTTCCTGGGCAGACTTAAATTCAAGATTTGGCAAAAATGGCTTTATGGAATTTTTTTCTGAATAGAAGGAAGGTAGGGTTTTTTTGTTTTGTACTGAATTTGGAAAGCACATACATAACATCAATACTGATTGGTAGAGATTAAGCAAAGATTTCTTTTCTACTTTAAAGCTATAATTCAGAATGTGTTGCTGAAAGTGGAGACAAAATCAGTACTTTGGTAAAATCTCTAATGTTCAGGTGCTATGCAGTTTCTTAAATTAGCTATTTGAATCACACACTGTAAGGTAATGATCTCACAGCTCCTTGCAGAAGGAAGGGACATGCAGGAATTAGCCATTAGCTGGCAGGAACTCAGGGGACTTTTGTAGGAACTGAGCTGCAATCTGCTTGAATGCTTGGGTTAACTCCATCACGTAAAGAAAATCTGGATTTAGGAAAGGACAACATTCCATAGGCCAAGCTGAAGTATTTGAACCTATCATGAGCATTTTGTAAAAAGTTCTTACCAAATCCTAACATTTCAAAAAGACAGAGAGTTGAATAGTAATGGTGACCCCTGGCCCTTGCTGTACAGGGCACCAAATTAGCTTCTTCCTTCCTGTACCTTGTGTTTCCCATCAATGAAACCCAAGATATAAGACTTTCTGCCACCTTCTCAACTCTTACCCTCACTGGTATGTTTTGAAAAGATAGTATCTGCCCATAGATCCACACAGTGAATTCCTAGAAAGAATATTGCATAAAAAATCTCTGGTATTATGCCCTTCCTTCCCTCCTTCCTCCAATGCCAGGATGGGCAAGCCACATGGGGAACTTGGAGGAAAGGATGCCTTTCCCTCATCCATCCCCCTTTCAGGGTCTCTGCCTAAATTGTAATTTATTCCACAGATGGGAGATTCGGGCTGGTTATAACTTAATCTACTTAGCTGTAAATAATCTTTCCCGTGTCCCAATTTCTTCATCTGCAAATTGGAACTAATATTTATGTTGTAGCTCAAAGGGATTTAGTCAGGCCTAATGAGATCAGTTGTGTAGCGGGCTTGGCGCTTGTTGGATGGGAGGCATTATATAAATATGCCGTCATTTTCATTAGGATTATTTTCATCATAATTTTATGCTAAACACAGCTGTGGCAACATATGTTTTAAAGATTTAAATAAACATTCCTAAATTTGTGAAACCTGATTCACTTTTGCCCAATTTGGCTAAATTTGCCATCATTTTGAAAATTCTGAAGGCAAGGCTTTCAATTCACAAAGCGTCTCCTTATAGCAAGAGTTTACGTACTGACAAGCATAATTTTCTTTTGTAAGCTCTTTAAAAACACAGCAAAATTGTCCAACATGATAGCCTGGCAATTGGAGGTGGGGTTTCCTCACAGGAACTGTGTGAAAGGAGAGTCCCTCACAAAAGTAAAACTTGAAGCCATCTCAAAACTGCTTTCCATGAACACAAAAGCTTGATTTCTGGAAAAGTAGAACAAATATAAGAAGCTTAAGTCTTTTTTTTTGTAAATATGTTTTAACATGGAGATCAAATCATGGCCATGTCTCTAGTTGTTCAAAACATCAGTTGTAGGCCATTTATATCTTAGGCTATATTAATAAGTGTTTGCTTCACCCTTCTCCAGGATTAAGTGCCTGGTGACCCAGCTGCACAGTTTAAATGACCCACAACATTAAATCAATTGTGCCCTGGGCATACTATGTAGAAGTAGACTTAGCCAGGATTATACCAGCAAAAAGGACCCAAATCTTCTTTGGCCTTTTCCCCAAAGGCTGATTATCTTCAAGGGTTTTGAGCAGCAGGACCACAATTCCCAAGTTTCTTTTGTTGTGATACAGGTAAGTAAACAGAAAAATCAGGACCAATTTGAAAAGTGCATATGTCCTTTTCCAATGTGCCCACAACCTAGTAAACTCAGTGTCAAGGCAGTGATTAATCAAGTTCACAACCCTACTGTTGACTCCTTATTTAACTTTATACCAACTTATTTTCATTCTCAACAGATTACTTGAGCTGGTGATTGCCTGCTTTAATTTTGTAACATTCTGGGCTATCTCCAGTTACCTCAGAGTTATACCATTTTAGAAATATTTTTATTTGACTTATTAAAAGAATAAGTACATGCCCTAGAGTGCTGTGAGAAAGGAGGATTTTTCAAGCCAATATTAATAGTTTGGGAGAATCTGGCATAAATCAATGATGGTAGTGATCACCGGATTTAGAGCTTTATGTTAATTCAGGCTTCAGGGGGCGCTCTGGGGGAATGGAGACCCCTTCCCCCCAAAAACACATGTTTAGAAAGGTGAAGGTGAAACATTCATTCTGAGAGACAAAAGAGATATTTTGCTTTTCTCCATGATGCTAATGCTATTTTTTAAGCCAAAGAATCTCAAACTTTATGAAAACTCATGTTTTCTTTTGAGTTATTATCTCAGAAATGAGCTTGTTTTTAAACAGACTTTTAAAAGCAAATCACACACATGTGCTCACACATATACACACACACAAAATCTCATTTCATGGGTTGAAGGTGCAGCCAGGATTATCCAACTTATCAAATTTGCTAGATGAATCTGGTGGTGGTGGTCCTTAAGACTGCAACTTGAAAGCAACTGTTTTGAATGCCTTCTCTTCTAAACCAGTCCATGAGAGTAGCTGGAAATCAGTGTACTCCAAGAAGACACAAGCTCTACTGTCCTCAGAGAGGTACTCTCTGCACTCTCCCTTTGCTCCTCAACCCAAGAAGAGGTACTGGAGGCAAAATATGAAAAACACCCCCGGGGATTCCAAGAAATATTTCCAAGAAATATCTGGGCCAGCTCCTTGGGTAGTGGAAGGGAGGGGAGGTAGGTCTCACTGTTGTCCAGGAAGTAGGGAAATGAAGAGCCATTGTAATGTTGTCCTTTGTGTGGTGTTATGGTAGGATGAATAATGCCAACCCAAAGATGTCTACATCCTAATTCCTGGAATCTGTAAATATGTCACCTTTCATGGAAAAGGGGACTTTGCAGATGTGATTAAGTTAGGGATCTTGAGTTGGGGAGATTATCCTGGTAACTTGGTTGTTCCAGTATAGTCACAAGGGTTCTTACAAGAAGGAGGTGGGAGGGTCAGAGGAAGGATAAAAGGCAATGTGATGATGAAAGCAGAGAGAAAGAGATTGGGAGTTGCTGCAATGCTGAACTCGATAGAAGACGAGGCTATCAGTGAAGGAATGCTGACAGCCTCTAGACACTAGAACAGGGAAGGAAATAGATTCTCCCTTGAGCCTTCAGAAGGAAGGCAGCCTTGCTGACCCATTTTATTTTCATGACCTCCAAAACTAGAAGAGAATAAATTTGTATTGCTTAAAGCCATTAAATTGTGGTAATTTCTTATAGCAGTAATAGGAAACTGTTGGGGGTTGTCCCCAAAAACCATCCTTTAGGTTTAACGATTCACTAAAAGGACTCTTAGGATTAAGGAAAGCTGTTATATTTATGGTTATGGCTTATTACAACAAAAGAATACAGATTAAAATCAGCAAAGGGAAAAGGCACATGGAGAATTTACCATAAATTGTATGTCTTAGCTTAAACTATTTGATCAAACTTATACAGCACGGCCCAGGTCTTCAAGCATATAAAAACACACTTAGGGAGAATATTCCAAGGGCTTAGACTTTATCTCCCAGGAGTTGGCCAAAGGCCATTCCTGAAGACAAGCTTTTCTCGGAAATATGCAGTTTGGGTAGTCCAGACCTACTGAGTTAATCCTTTCTTGCACAGAGAATAATACAAGTACTTAGTCTGGTGGAGCTTGGGTATATCCAGGTTATAACTGATGGTAGGATTAATTGAACACATTTGTACTAAGCATTTACTAGTTCAAAAAATGATGTGAATTGTTAGGTTTCATCAATGAATTAGACCCAGTTGGAGAGCTTACCATTTAATAGGGAAGGCAAACTGTTAAAGGGATGATACAAAATCTACTAGACCTTGATAAGGATTTAAGAAGACTTTAAGAAGGAGGTAAAATTAGAGCTACAGTTGGAACAATTAAGTGGGAGTGTAAATGTAATCATGACTCTTCTGGATCCCAGAACTGAGAATGCCTTAAAAAAAAGAACAATAACTTGTTTCTTATCTGAGCCTCAACAGGGAAGCCTATTAGTATCCCTTTCTTAATAAATACAGAAGTATTTAGAGGTCATAATCAAGTCTTCCCTCAACTTTCTCTTCTCAAGGCCATAGAATCTTGGGTGCATTCACAAATTTTATTTCCCAAACTTTTAATCATGTTGGGGCTTCTTTATCAAATTTTCTCCAGCTATGACACATTCTCTGTTCATCATTTAAAGTGAATGGGACTCTTTAGGATCCAGGCAATGTAGTCACGGGAATAAATTTCTTCTCCTATTACTTCAGGAAAACTACACTCAAAAACCAGCTTCAAACAAGGCCCCAGTTAATACCAGCAAAATGAGGAAGGAACTTAGCAGAGAAAGAAACAATAACAAAAACAGCCCCAGATTCTACATTAGGAGCTGTGGAAGGACTGTCCTCCACAAGTGATTTTTTTGGTTAACTCACCAACCAACCTGAAGGAAATATCTCTATAAGGTATACAACGTGGAACAACATCAATAATAACTAATACTTATTAAATGTTTAATATATAGTAAATACCTGTTTTAAAGTAGTAACTCATTCAACCCTCCAAACTATCCTAGGAAGTTGATTGTATTAATATCATCCCCTTTTACATATGGGAAAACTAAGGCACAGAGATGTAAAATAACTTACCTGTGGTCACATGAGCAGGGAGCAGAAGGATTCAGAGAGGCAAGAGGAAACAAGGAAAAAGAAAGAAGAGTAGACAGAAGGGTGCAAAGCACAGGGGTGTGAAACTGTGGCACTGGAAGTGGTGGTAACAAAGGCCTGTCATTCATCTGCAGAGCAGCCCTTTGAAGGAACAAGAAAAAGAATATTCATGGGTATGTGGGTGGCAGCAGGTGGGAGAAACCTGTGTCTTAAGAACCAACTTCATGGGCATTCTGAACCCAAAGTGCCCCAAACACTGAGAGGGCAGCTCTCAGGAAGAGCTTGATATACGCAAGGTCAGTAAATGAACCAACACCCAATTCTCTATATTCAGAGCGGCAGCTGTACCCTGTCTCTGGGTTGCTGTGGGCCAGCTCTTAGGCATGCATATTCTTTCTACACATGTTCTGTTTAGACATCTGTTGAAATGCTTATGGCTTATGGTTAATGCTATGAGCCTAACTCATGAGGCTGAGGGTCTTAAAGAAGATACTGTGTATGGAAACACTTTAAATTATGAAGTAATTATTATCATTAGTATGATGATTACAGATCATCGATGCAGAGTGACAAATGGGTGAGCAAGCAATTGGGAATGAGGAAGTTTGCTCTGTCGTTAAATACCTGGGTACAGGTCACTGGGCTTTCAAGCGACGTTTCCAAGTTCGCATCCCCCCTCTACGCCCACCTGCTCATCTCATTCCCCTGGATATTCAAGCCACAGGGGAGGGATTCATGAAGTGGGAACATTACAGAGATAAAAATGAGCTGGAGGAAGTGAGAGAGAGGAAAAAAAATCTCTTAAAACCTACAAAATCCTTGCTGTGCCTGGGTGGCTCAGGTGGTTAAGTGTCCTACTCTTTTTTTTTTTTTTTAAACTTTATAGTTTATTGTCAGGTTGGTTTCCATATAACACCCAGTGCTCTTCCCCACAAGTGACCTCCACCAAGACCATCACCCCCCTTT
>CM053567.1:68414816-68427790 GCA_028646485.1 Cryptoprocta ferox | reverse complement strand
TCCTGAAAACAAACTGAGGGGGGAAGGGGTAGGGGAAAAGGTAAAGCGGGGTGATGGTCTTGGTGGAGGTCACTTGTGGGGAAGAGCACTGGGTGTTATATGGAAACCAACCTGACAATAAACTATAAAGTTTAAAGAAAAAAATAATAAAATAAAATGCAAATTCTTAAAAAAAAAACAAAAAAAAAACTGAATAGCAGTTAGTGGCAACTAAAAGCATCATCTTCCTTATTTAATGGAACTGGATTTACAGTTTTAAAACTGAGTAAGTTGTCTGATGCAAGTTTTTGATAAAAATCCTTTTTCCAGATTAATGACATTTCCTTTTATTCCCAAGAATTCTTACAAATTCTTAACAAGAATTTCCATCATGAATGAGTATATGTTGAAATTTATCAATTTTTTTTGCATCAAACTTTTTTCCATTCATCTGTTAATGTCATGTAAGAAATTAGTAGGTTGTCTGATATTCAGCCATTCTTACACCCTTGAACTAAACTCTACTTCGTCATGATAAAACTCTACTAAATTAAGCTAATTTTTCATCTGTATTCATAAATAAACTTAGACTATAATTGTATTACTTTTTCTCATTTGGGGATCAACTAGCCTTTTAGAAAGATTGGACACCTTTCATTTTCAATTCTTTGAAACAGTTTTACAAAATGCAGATTTATCTGCTTCTACAGATTCGTTAGAACTTATGTTCTAGAACAATTTCTTTCCACTTTCCCACCCCACCTTCACTCTGGCTAACAGAATTGATTACTTAGTCAATTTCTTTAATGGTTACTCATTTTATCAGTTTTTCTATTTCTTCTTGAGACAATTTTGGTAATAGATATTTTTATGAGATATTGTCTAAGTTTTAAAAAATGAATTAGAATGTATATTGCGTTTGATATTTTCTCATGAGTTTTGAAGTTTTCTATTGTTTCCATAGTTACATTTCCTCTTTTCCCTGATAATGTTTATTTGTGCATATTCACATTATTTTTCTTATTGGCCTTGCTAGAGATTTGTGTATTTTGTTAGATTTTTCCAAAAGCCAGCTTTTTATGTTCTTAACTCTTTTTCTTTTTTTCTTATTTATTAATATTTGCTCTCATCTTTATTTTTTTCTTTCACCTACTTTTATAGGCTTATTTTTGTTTTCATTTTTTAGGTGCTTGGGTTTTATGCATTCATTTACAGTTCTTATTTTTAAAAATTATACAAGTACCATTTCAGCTGCTTTCCATACATTTTTATGTGAACTAATTTCATTAGCATCTTATTCTAAATAATTTACATTATGATTCCTCTTTATCTCATGAGTAAGTTAAGGTTTGGAGTTTAAATTTCCTAACGTGAGATTTTTTAAATTATCTTTTTATTTGCTTTATAATTTAATTAATTTTGGTTAGAGAAGATGGCCTGTATGATGCTGAATCTTTGAAATTTGTTAAGGTATCTTTTGTGACCTAGAATATGGTCAATATTGCAAATGTATCTATTAGCTTAAGCTTATTATTTTTCTTGTTCAGATTTTAAGTCCTTGCTAATTTTTTTTCTCTGCTTAATCTATTTATTATCTTATTGTGATGTCTCAAAATCTCCTGCTATGATTGTGGATTTTTCCTTTATGTTCTTGATTTAAGTGCCTCTGTGTTCTGGGTGAATTCCTTAATTCTGTCTCTCAATTCTCTAAACCACTCTTCATCTACTTCTTCTCTAGCATATATGTTTTTTTATTTCATATATATTTCATTTTTATTTCATATATGTTACTTTTTATTTCTAAGGTTCTTCATTACTTTATTTTTGTTGTTAATTTATTCTTATTTATCTCTTTGAGTTTTTAAACATATTTCTATTAATATTTTATCAGACTATTTTATAAAATTAGCTTTATCTTGGGGTACCTGGGTGGCTCAGTCAGTTAAGCATCTGATTTTGGCTCAGGTCATGATCTCATGGTTTGTGAATTCATGCATATCCCACATTGGGCTTGCTGCTGTCAGTGCAGGGCCTGCTTCAGATCCTCTGTCCTTCTCTCTCTCTGCCCACTCATGCTTTTTCTCTCTCTCTCTCCCTCTCTCAAAAAAATAACTAATAAACATTAGAGGTTGTTTGTGTGTATGTATATGTGTTTGGACCTGAATTTACTGTGTCATCCTGACCAGACTCTTCTCCCACAATCCCTCCCAATCTGTCTCTAACAAAGCTGTTAGTCTCCAAACAGTCAGTGAATACCCATCGCCTGAGCATACTATTTTTCATTTCTGTTTAGGAACAAATCCTATGTCCCCAAATATGCAAAAACTTAATAAAAGATCGTCCCTGACCTCAAAAGATTCACATCTAGTCAGAGGTAAGATAGAAGACTACAGAGGGCAGTGAGGATTAATCGAAACAACCTAAATCTCCTAAATATAATAGGTATTAGGTATTTGTTTCTTACATTTCTGCTTTGTCCATGAATCACAGATAAGGAGGCAAGTGAAATAATGAAAATATCTTAGACTTTTGAGTCTAATGGACAAAGATTAGCTGCTTAGCTTTGCCTACTAATTTAAGGACCACGGAAAAATAATATCAACTCTCAAAGCCTCAGTATGTTTTATCTCCAAAATGGAAATAGTCATATTTGTTACTATGTTGCAATTTATAGTTGCAAATTAAACAAAAGTACCTTGCTTCTCCTCTCATGAGGTTTTCAGTTGCTAGAAAAGATAGGTAGGTATCAGAGTGCTCTGAGGTATGATGGAGAAGCACTACAGGAATACAGATAAATCACCGCTTGGCTTGTCTGCAAAGGCGAGAGTCATGGAAGAAATAGCATTTCAGCTGAGACCCAGAGGATGGAGTTATTTAGGCTAAAGGAGTTGGCAGGCAGGAGAAAAACATGCATGAATACTCTGGAGCAGGAAGAAGTGTGTGTGAAGACCTGAAAGAAGCCCAGTATGTCTATAGGAGACAGCAAGAGGGGGAGGGATGAGATGAGGCCCCTCCAAGCTCTGAGCCCTGCTTTTTTGTGTGCGTGTGTGTTTTAACTTTAAACATAACAGAAATCCATTGAAGATTTTTTTACTCATTATCCTTTATTTAAATTTTCCATATTTTTTAAAATTTAATTTTTTAGTTAACATACAGTGCAATGTTGGTTTCCAGAGAATTTAGTGATTCATCACTTACATACAACACCTAGTGCTCATCACAAGTCCCCTCCTTAGTACCTAATCATTTCTTACCCATCTAGCTCATTTCTTACCCATCTCCCTCCATCAACTCATAGTTTGTTCTCTATCATTAAGGGTCTCTTGTGGTTTGTTTCCCTCTCTTCTCTCCCCCCCTTTCCAAATGTTCATCTGTTTTGTTTCTTAAATTCCACACATGAGTGAAATCCTATGGTATTTGCCTTTCTTGTATTTCACTTAGCATAATACACTGTAGCTCCATTCACATCATGGCAAGTGACAAGGTTTCATTCTTTTTGATGGCTGAGTAATATTCCATTGTGTATATATACCACATCTTCTTTATCCTTTCATCAGTTGATAGAGGTTTGGGCTCTCTCCATAGTTTGGCTATTGTTGATAATGCTGCTATAAACATTGGAGTGCGTGTACACCTTTGAATCTTTATTTTTGTATCCTTTAGGTAAATACCTAATAGTGCAATTGTTGAATTGTAGGGAAGTTCTATTTTTAGTTTCTTGAGGAAACTTGACATTGTTTTCCAGAGTGGTTGTACCAGTTTGCATTTCCACCAACAGTGCAAGAGGGTTTCCCTTTCTCCATATCCTTGCCAACACCAGCTGTTTCTTGTGTTGTTAATTTTAGCCATTCTGGGGGCGCCTGGTTGTCTCAGTCCATTAAGTATCCGACTTCAGTTCAGGTCATGATCTTACAGTCTGTGAGTTTGAGCCCTGCGTCGGGCTCTGTGCTGACAGCTCACAGCCTGGAGTCTGCTTCAGATTCTGTGTCTCCCTCTCTCTCTGCTTTTCCCCTGCTCATGCTCTGTCTCTGTCTCTCTCAAAATAAAATAAAGACGTAAAAAATGTGAAAAATTTTTTCTAGCCATTCTGACAGGTGTGAGGTGATAACTCATCATGGTTTTGATTTTTTTATTTCCCTGATGATGAGTGATGTTGAGCATCTTTTCATGTGTCTGTTAGCCATCTGGATGTCTTGTTTGGAGAAATGTCTGTTCATGTCTTCTGCCCATTTCTTAACTGGATTATTTGTTTTTTGGGTGTTGAATTTGATAAGTTCTTTATAGATTGTGGATACCAACACTTTATCAGATATGTCATTTGCAAACATATTTTCCCAGTCCATAGGCTGCCTTTTAGTTTCATTGATTGTTTCCTTTGCAGTGAAGAAGATTTTTATATTGTTGAAGTCCCTATAGTTCATGTTTGCTTTTGTTTCTCTTGTCTTTGGCAATGTGTCTAGCAAGAAATTGCTCTGGCTGAGGTCAAAGAGGTTGCTCCCTGTGTTATCTAGGATTTTGATGGTTTCCTGTCTCACACTTAAGTCTTTCGTCCATTTTGAATTTATTTTTGTGTATGATGTAAGAAAGCGGTCCATTTTTATTTTTCTGTATGTCGCTGTCCAGTTTTCCAAACACCATTTTTTGAAGAGTTTGTCTTTTTTCCATTGGGTATTCTTTCCTGCTTTGTCAAAGATTAGTTGACCATATAGTTGTGGGTCCATTTCTGAGTTTTCTGTTCTGTTCCATTGATCTATGTGTCTGTTTTTGTGCCAGTACTATCCTGTCTTGATGATTACAGCTTTGTAATACAGCCTGAAATCCAGGATCATGACCTCCGGTTTTTCTTTTTCAGGATTGCTTTGGCTATTCAGGGTCTTTTGTAGTTCCATAAAAATTTTAGAATTGTTTGTTCCAGCCTTGCAAAAAATGCTGGTGAAATTTTGCTAGGGATTGCATTAAATGTGTTAGATTGCTTTGGGTAGTTTAGACAGAGTAACAATGTTTGTTCTTCCAATCCATGAGCATGGAATTCTTTTCCATTTCTTTGTGTCCTCTTCAATTTCTTTCATAAATGTTCTATAGTTTTCAGAGTATAGATCTTTCCCCCTCTTTAGTTAGGTTTATTCCTAGGTATCTTATTGTTTTTTTTTTTTTTTTTTGGTACAATTACAAATGGGAATGATTCCTTAAATTCTTTTTCTGATGCTTCATTATTAGTGTATAAAAACGCAACAGATTTCTGCATGTTGATTTTATAGCCTGCGACCTTGCTAAATTAATGTATTAGTTCTAGCAATATTTTGGTGAAGTCCTTTCAGGAATTCTACATAGAATATCATGTCATCAGCAAATAGTGAAAATTTGACTTCTTCCTTGCTGATTTGGATGCATTTTATTTCTTTTTGTTGTCTGATTGCTGAAGCTAAGACTTCTAGTACTATGTTAAGTAGTGATGGTAAGAGTGGACATCTTTGTCATGTTCCTGACTATAGGGTAAAGACTGAGGATCGTATTAGCTGTGGTTCTTTCATATATGGCCTTTATGATGTTGAGGTATGTTCCATCTATCGCTCCTTTGTTAAGGGTTTTTATCAATAATTGATGCTGTATTTTGTCAAATGCCTTTTCTGCATCTATTGACAGGATCATATGGTTCTTATCTTTTATTTTATTAATCTGGTGTATCACACTGATTGATTTGTGAATATTGAACCAGCCCTGCAGCCCAGGAATAAATCCCAATTTATCATGGTGAATAATTCTTTTAATGTATTGTTGGATTCGATTTGCAAGTATTTTGTTGAGAATTTTTGCATCCATGTTCATCATCAGGGATGTTGACCTGTAATTCTCCTTTTTAGTGGAGTCTTTGTCTGATTTTTGAATCACGATAATGTTGGCTTCGTAGAATGAGTTTGGAAATTTTCCTTCTATTTTTTTTTTTTTGGAACAGTTTGAGAAGAATAGGTATTAACTCTTCTTTAAATGTCTGGTAGAATTCCACCGGGTGGCCATTTGGCCCAGGACTCTTGTTTATTGGGAGATTTTTGATTACTGATTCAATTTCGTTGCTGGTTATGGGTCTGTTCAAATTTTCTATTTCACCCCGTTTTGGTTTTGGTAGTTTGTGAGTTTCTAGGGATTTGCCCATTTCTTCCAGATTGCCCAGTTTGTTGGTATATAATTTTTCATAGTATTCTCTTATACTTGTTTGTATTACTATGATGTTGTTTGTGAGCTCTCCTCTTTCACTCATGATTTTATCAATTTGGGTACTTTCTCTTTTCTTTTTGATAGTCTTGCTAAGGGTTTATCAATTTTGTTAATTCTTTCAAAGAAACAGCTCTTAGTTTCATCGATCTGTTCTACTGTTTTGTTTTGTTTGTTTGTTTCTGTATCATTTGTTTCTCGTCTAATCTATATTATTTCCCTTCTTCTGCCTTTAGGCTTTATTTGCCGTTCCTTTTCTAGCTCCTTTAGGCTTAACCAGGTGAATGTTATGCTCAAAGTTGTGAGTCCAATCTGTTGGTTCATGAAGTGAAAAGGAGACTGTAGAGACGGAGTTGGGAGATTAGTTGGGAGGTTGTTAACCATAGCCAGGGAAGAGAGGAGAGTGGCTGAGGCCAAAGCCAGTGTATTAGAAAGTTTTGAAAGAGGTGAGTGATGTTGAAGAGGCCAAGTCAACTGGACTTGATGTCGAGTGGAAGCAGGAGTTGAGGGAAAGAATGCAAGTGAAATCCCTCTTCCAATCATCTGTTTCCACCAGGGGTCCTAAGCATCTTGGTGTTTGTGGCTGCTCAGAATTGCATCCTTTGCAGGTTGGATTCTTAGCATCATGCATATAAGGAGAAATATTAGAGAACCAACTAGTCAGAAGATGGCTAATCTCTTAAGCCAAATAGAGGTTTTATGGCCAAAATTTTTCATAAACTATGGTCAAGTACAACTGCCCATGACTAAAGTTTCTGCTCCTTTACCTCTATTCCTTCACATCATAAATTTCATGAATTGAGGTCATAAAAAGGGTCATTAAAAATTGTCACATATATACTTTCCTAGTGGATGACAAAGGACATACCTTTACTATAATTTTATTTAATAAGTTGGTTTGTTTAATAATCTGGCTCAAAAGAAGTAGTCATTTCTTTAATTACTGATCAGTCAATGTCAAGGGCACTATGTTTATTAAATAGTAATTTATAATCACCTGCATTTACCTGATTCAAAAGCTCCAAGTGGGGAAAGTGAGATGTCTGTTGTTACAGTGACTTCATATCACTCTGCTTCTTCTATAGGATGTTCTGAAGGTCTTTTTACCTCCAATCATCTTTCATGGACACTTAGGTATTTTCCATGCCTTGACTATTGTAAATAATGCTGCAATGTACATGGGAGTACACATATATCTTTGAGATAGCGATTTCATTTCCTTCTGATATATATACCCACAAGTTGAATTGCTGGATCATATGAGTGTTTTTATTTTTAACTTTTAGAGGGAACCCATGCTATTTTCCATAGTGGCTGTATCACTTTACATTCCCACCAACAGTGTACAAGGCCATCTTTTTTTTCTCCATATTCTCACCAACACTTGTTATCTATTGTCTTTTTGATAACAGCCTTTCTTTTTTTTTATAGTTTATTGTCAAGTTGGTTTCCATATAACACCCAGTGCTCTTCCCCACAAGTGCCCTCCTCCGTGTCTATCACCCCCCTTCTCCTTTCCCCCTCCCCCTTCAGCCCTCACTTTGTTTCAGCATTCAAGAGTCTCTCATGATTTGCCACCCTCCCTCTCCCTAACTTTTCCCCCCCTTCCCCTCAACATGGTCGTCTGTTAAGTTTCTACTGTTAGATTTATGAATGAAACATATGGTATCTGTCCTTCTCTGCCTGACTTATTTCATTTAGCATGACACCCTTGAGGTCCATCCACAATCCCACGAATGGCCAAATTTCATTCTTTCTCATTGTCATGTAGTATTCCACTGTATATATAAAACACATCTTCTTGATCCATTCATCAGTTGATAGACATTTAGGCTCTTTCCATGTTTTGGCTATTGTTGAAAGTGCCACTATGAACTTTGGGGTACATGTGCCCCTCTGCATCAGCACTTCTGTATCCCTTGGGTAAAACCCTAGCAGTGCTATTGCTGGGTCATAGGGGAGTTCTATTGTTAATTTTTTGAGGAACCTCCACACTGTTTTCCATAGCCGCTGCACCAGTTTACATTCCCACCAACAGTGTAGGAGGGTGCCCATTTCTCCACATCCTCGCTAGCATCTATAGTCTCCTGATTTGTTCATTTTAGCCACTCTGACCGGCATGAGGTGGTATCTCAGTGTGGTTTTGATTTGTGTTTCCCTGATGATGAGTGACGTTGAGTATCATTTCATGTGTCTGTTGGCCATCTGGATGTCCTCTTTGGAGAAGTGTCTCTTCATGTCTTCTGCCCATTTCTTCACTGGATTATTCGTTTTTCGGGTGTGGAGTTTGGTGAGTTCCTTGTAGATTTTGGTTACTAGCCCTTTATCTGATATGTCATTTGCAACTATCTTTTCCCATTCCATCGGTTGCCTATTAGTTTTCTTGATTGTTTCCTTTGCAGTGCAGAAGCTTTTTATCTTGATGAGGTCCCAATAGTTCATTTTTGCTCTTGATTCCCTTGCCTTTGGGGATGTGTCGAGTAAGAAATTGCTGCAGCTGAGGTCAATGAGGCTGTTTCCTGCTTTCTCCTCTAAATTTTTGATGGTTTCCGGTCTCACATTCAGGTCCTTCATCCATTTTGAATTTATTTCTGTGTATGGTGCAAGAAAGTGGTCCAGTTTCATTCTTCTGTATGTTGCTGTCCAGTTCTCCCAGCACCACCTGTTAAAGAGGCTGTCTTTTGTCCATTGGATACTCTTTCCTGCTTTGTCAAAAATTAATTGGCCATACATTTGTGGGTCCAGTTCTGGGTTCTCTATTCTATTCCATTGGTCTATTCGTCTGTTTTTGTGCAAATACCATACTGTCTTGATGATGACAGCTTTGTAGGAGAGGCTAAAGTCTGGAATTGTGATGCCTCCCTTTTCGGTTTTCTTCTTCAATATTACTTTGCATATTCAGGGTCTTTTGTGGTTCCATACGAATTTTAGGATAGTTTGTTCTAGCTTTGAGAAGAATGCTGGTGCAATTTTAATTGGGATTGCATTGAATGTGTAGATTGCTTTGGGTAATAATGACATTTTAACAATGTTTATTCTCCTGATCCATGAGCATGGAATGTTTTTCCATTTCTTTGTGTCTTCTTCAATTTCTTTCATAAGTTTTCTATAGTTTTCATCGTATAGGTCTTTTACATCTTTGGTTAGGTTTACTCCTAGTTATTTTATGGTTTTTCATGCAGTTGTGATTGGGATCAGTTTCTTGATTTCTCTTTCTGTTGCTTCATTATTGCTGTATAAAAATGCAACCAATATCTGTACATTGATTTTGTACCCTGCGACTTTGCTGAATTCATGGATCAGTTCTAGTAGGCTTCTGCTGGAGTCAGTCAGGTTTTCCATGTAAAGTATCATGTCATCTGGGAAAAGTGAAAGTTTGACTTCTTTGCCAATTCTGATGCCTTTTATTTCCTTTTGCTGTCTGACTGCTGATGCTAGAACTTCCAGCACTATGTTAAACAACAGTGGTGAGAGTTGACATCCCTGTCGTGTTCCTGATCTCAGCGGGAAAGCTTTCAGTTTTCCCCCATTGAGGATGATATTAGCTGTGGGCTTTTCATAAATGGCTTTTATGAAGTTTAAGTAAGTTCCTTCTATCCCGACTTTCTCGAGGGTTTTTATTAAGAAAGGATGCTGTATTTTGTCAAATGCTTTTTCTGTATCTATCGACAGGATCATATGATTTTTATCTTTTCTTTTGTTAACGCGATGTATCACATTGATAGATTTGTGAATACTGAACCAGCCCTGTAACCCAGGAATGAATCCCACCTGATCATGGTGGATAATTCTTTTTATATGTTGTTGAATTCGATTTGCTAGTATCTTGTTGAGGATTTTTGCATCTGTATTCATCAAGAATATTGTCCTGTAGTTCTCTTTTTTTGTTGGGTCTCTGTCTGGTTTGGGAATCAATGTGATGCTGGCTTCATAGAAGGAATTCGGAAGTTTTACTTCTATTTCTATGTTTTGGAATAACTTGAGAAGAATGGGTATTAACTCTGCTTTAAATGTCTGGTAGAATTCCCCAGGGAAGCCATCTGGCCCGGGGCTCTTATTTGTTGGGAGATTTTTGATAACTGATTCATTTCTTCACTGGTTATGGGTCTCTTCAGATTTTCTATGTCTTCCCGTTTGAATTTTGCTAGTGCATGCGTGTTTAGGAATTTGTCCATTTCTTCTAGGTTGTCCAATCTGTTGGCATATAATTTTTCATAGTATTCCCTGATGATTGCTTGTATTTCTGAAGGATTGATTGTAATAGATACATTTTCATTCGTGATTTTGTCTATATGGGTGTTCTCTCTTTTCTTTCTGAGATGCCTGGCTGGAGGTTTATCAGTTTTGTTTATTTTTTCAAAAAACCAACTCTTGGTTTCATTGATCTGTTCAACTGTTTTTTTTGGATTCAATATTGTTTATTTCTGCTCTGATCTTTATTATTTCTCTTCTTCTGCTGTGTTTGGGGTACTCTTGCCTTTCCCCTTCTAGTTCCTTTATGTGCTCTGTTAGATTTTGAATTTGAGCTTTTTCTAGTTTGTTGAAATAGGCCTGGATTGCAATATACTTTCCTCTTAGGACTGCCTTTGCTGCATCCCAGAGAGTTTGGATTGTTGTATTTTCTTTTTAATTTGTTTCCATATGTTTTTTAATTTCTTCTCTAATTGCCTGATTGGCCCAATTGTTCTTTAGTAGGGTGGTCTTTAACTTCCATGTTTTTGGAGGTTTTCCAGTGATTTTCCTGTGATTGATTTCAAGTTTCATAGCATTGTGATCTGGAGGTGTGCATGGTGTGATCTCAGTTCTTTTATATTTATTGAGGGCTGCTTTATGACCCAGTATGTGATCTATCTTGGAGAATGTGCCATGCGCACTCGAGAATAAAGTGAATTCCCTAGCCTCAGGATGTAGAGTTCTAAATATATCTGTCAAATCCATCTGTTCCAATGTGCCGTTCAGGTCCATTGTTTCTTCAGTGATTTTCTGTCTGGTTTATCTATCCATTGCTGTAAGTGGAGTATTAAAATCCCCTGCAATTAGCACATTCTTATCAATAAGATTTTTTTCTGTTTGTGATTAACTGTTTTATGTATTTGGGTGCTCCCGAATTTGATGTGTAGATATTTATAATTGTTAGCTCTTCCTGATGGAGAGACCTTGTAATTATTTTATCATGTCCTGTTCATCTCTTGTTACTGCCTTTACTTTAGAGTCCAGTTTGTCCGATATAAGTATGGCTACTCCGGCTTTCTTTTGACTTCTAGTTGCATGATAGATATTTGTCCATCCCCTTACTTTCCATCTGAAGGTGTCTTCAGTTCTAAAATGAGTTTCTTGTAGACAGCAAATAGATGGATTTTGTTTTTTTATCCATTCTGCTACCCTAAGTCGTTTGATTGGAGCATTTAGTCCATTTACTTTCCGTGTTATTATTGAAAAATATGGGTTTAGATTCATTGTGTTCTCTGTAGTATTCATGCATGTAGTGGTGTCTCTGGTACCTTGTGTTCCTTGCAACATTTCCCTCATAGAGTCCCTCTTAGAATTTCTTATAGGGCTGGTTTGGTGGTGATGAGTTCTCTCAGTTTTTGTTTTTTTGGGAAAACCTTTATGTCTCCTGCTCTTTTGAATGACAGTCTTGCTGGATAAAGGATTCTTGGCTGCATATTTTTTCTGTTCATCACATTGAAGATTTCCTGTCATTCCTTTCTGGTCTGCCAAGTTTCAGTAGATAGGTCTGTAACCACTCTGATAGGCTTCCCTTTGTATGTTAGGGCCCTTTTATCCCTAGCTGCTTTCACAATTCTCTCTTTATCCTTATATTTTGCCAGTTTCACTATGATATGTCTTGCCGAAGGTCTATTCTTGTTACATCTGAGGGGAATTCTTTGTGCCTCTTGAATTTCAATGTCTATTTCCTTCCCCAGATTGGGGAAGTTCTCGGCCACAATTTGATCAAGCACCCCTTCAGGACCTTTTTCTCTTTCTTCTTCTTCAGGAATTTCTATGATATGGATATTGTTCTGTTTGATTGTATCACTCAGGTCTTGAATTCTCCTTTCCTGCTTCTGGATCAATTTTTCTCTCTTTTTCTCGGCTTCCTCTTTTTCTGTAACTGTGTCTTCTAAATCAACTATTCTCCTCTCTGCCTCTTCAATCCGTGCAGTGGCAGCCTCCATTTTATTATGCACATCATTTATAGTACTTTTTAACTCATCACAGCTATTTTTAAGGTCCATAATCTTTGTATCAATAGCTTCTCTGATGACTTCCATGCTCTTTTCAAGCACAGCGATTATTTTTATGACAATTCTTCTAAATTCTTGCTTGTTATGTTGCTTATATCTGTTTTGAGCAGTTCTGTGGCTGTGATTTCTTCCTGTTTCTGTAGAGGAGAGTTCTTCCGTTTCATCATTTTGGCTAGCTTTCCGTCTCTTATCAGTTTTAAAATTATGCCCTCTGCACCTGTGAGTATTGCTATATTAAAGGAGGCTCAATGACTGTCCTGTCCATTCAGGAAGTGTTCTTTTAATGGTGTCTCTCAGTTTCTCTTGTTGTGCCTTTGGTTATTTTATTTCCATACTCACTGATATTTGGGACACTCCACCATGTGTACTTTGGCTTGTTTCTTGAGGTAGCCCTGAAAAGGAAAACAGACAGACAAACACACAGGGAACAAAACCATGCAAACACACAGACAAATCAAACAAACAAGCAAACCAAAAGGGGAAAGAAAAAAAAAAGAAAAGAAAAGAAAAGAAAAGAAAAGAAAGAAAAGAAAAGAG
>CM053567.1:68279776-68414716 GCA_028646485.1 Cryptoprocta ferox | reverse complement strand
GGGGGGGGGGACAAAAACACCAAAAGAAAAAGGACTGTCTAAATGTGTAAAACTAGTGGAGGGGAGAGATAAGAATGAGATAAGGGAAAATATATCTGAATGGCAAGAATTGATCTAATCATGAAAATGCATCAACCTTGGTCTTTCCCAGGCTGGGGGCCGGGGGGGGGGAAGGAGAAAAAAAAAAGGCACCTTTCCAGCGTGGATGGGCGTGATTTGGTGTAGGTAGATCTCTGGGGCTGCTCCCTGAGGCCCCGCCTTGGTGGTTGTGGGGAGAAGAATGGCAGCGCCACAGTCTCTCCTCGAACCAAGCATTGCAACCCGCTCTTTTGGGTCCAATCTCCCTGGGCAAGCCAAGTTGTATTTTCCAAGCCCCGCCTCGTTTCCAAATCCTAGTCCATGCACTTTAATGATGCCGCCAGAGATGAAATGTACTTCTGCAGGCTGGGCGGCTTCCTAGCCATGGATCAAGTAGGGGAGCAATTTCTCCTGGTGCAGTCTGGGATCAGAGTGCTGAACCCAAGGAAATTGCGCTAGCTAAAGGGGACAGATCTCTCTCCCCGCACCCTCTGGTTATAGATGGGATGATAGGATCCCTCTCCGTCCCAGGCAGAGGTTTTTCTCTTTTCTAGAGACAGCTCTATGAGCGTTTTCACCCTCTGTTTCTCTTCCCGTCGTCTCTCCGTGACTCTGCATGCTCCCCAATGCTCTGCAGGGAGTGGAGCTCCCTCCCGTCCAAGCCTCCAGGTCCTGGCCCGTTTTTATCTTCCCCAGTTCTCATTCACTCAGGCACCTATGAGGCTGTCTTCTTTGTGGAATCTGTGTCTTTTCCTCCCGCTCTTGTAGATCAGAGTATTGTGGCTTCAGTCCTTCTTAGTTTGATAGATGGGGGAAGGTGAAAATCTCAGAGTTCCCTACTTTGCCATCTTCCCCCTCTTCTGATAAAAGCCTTTGTAACAGGAGTAAAGTGAAAGCTCTTTGAGGTTCTGATTTCCATTTTCCAAATGATTAATGATAGTGAGCACTTTTTATGTATCTGTTGGTCATTTGCATATCTTCTTTGGAAAAGTTTCTCTTAAGGACCATTTGCCCATTTTTAACAGGATTGATTGTTTATTTATTTTTCATTTTTTTAAATTACTGAGTTGTATAAGTTCCTTATATATTTTGTATATTAACCCATTATCAGATATATAGTTTTAAATATTTTCTCCCATTCTGTAGGTGGCTTTTTCATTTTATTGATCTTTTCTTTTGATATGCAGAAGGTTTTTAGTTTGATATAGTCCCACTTGGCTATTTTTGCTTTTGTTGCTTATGCTTTTGGTGTCATATCTAAAAAAATCATTGCCAGGACCAATATCAAGGATATCTTTCCTATGTTTTCTTCTAGTAGTTTTATTGTTTCAGTTCTTACATGTAATTCTTTAATCCACTGAGTTAATTTTTGTGAGTGGTGTAAGACATTGTCATACTTTTGCTTGTGAATATCCAACTTTCCCAGCACACTTTATTAAAGAAACTGTCTTTTCCCCAGTAGGTATTCTTAGCTTCCTTGTCAAATATTAGTTGACCATATATGCATGGGTTTATTTCTGAGCTCTTGATTCTGTTCTATTGCTCTGTGTGTCTGTTTTCATGCCAGCAGTATACTGCATTGATTACTAAGCCTTATATATAAATTGAAATCAGGACATGTGATCCCTCCATCTTTGTTCTTCTTTCTCAAGATTGGTTTGGCTACTGAGTTGGGTGATGGGTTATATAGGTGATGGGGATTAAGATGTATACCTGTCATGATGAACAGAGGGTGATATATGGAACTGTTGAGTTACTATATTATACACCTGAAACTACAATAACACTATATGTTAAGTAACTGGAATTAAAATAAAACTTAAAAAATTTGTTTTGGCTATGATCGATCTTTATGGTTCCATACGAATCTTTATGATTTTGGTCTATTTTTGTACAAACATGCCATTGGAATGCCATTGCATTGAATTTATAGATGGCTTTGGGGAGTGTGGACATTTTAATGATTCTTCTAATCCATAAACATGAGATGTCTTTCATTTATTTGTGTCCTCTAACTTCTTTCATCAATGTCTGATGGTTTTCAGTGTACAGATCTTTCATCTCTTTGGTTAAATTTATAAGTAAGTATTTTAGTGTTTTTGATGCTATTGTGAATGGGATTGTTTATTTTTCTTAGATAGTTCATTAGTAGTGTTTTGAAATGCAACTGGTTTTTGTATGTTGATTTTGAACCATTCTGGAATCTCAGGGATGAAAGTCACTTGATTATGGTGTATAATCCTTTGAATGTATTGCTGAATTTGTTTTGCTAGTATTTTGATGAGAATTTTAGCATCTATTTTTATCAGAGATATTGGCCTGTCGTTTTCTTGTAGTGCCTTATCTAATTGTTTGCAGGGTAATGTTAGCCTTGCTAACTAAGTTTGAGAGTGTTACTTTCCTTTTCAGTTTTTTGGAAGGGTTTGAGAAGGATTGGTGTTAATCCTTTGAATGTTTGGTAGAAGTCACCAATGAAACATTTGCCCTTGGGCTTTTCTGTGTTAGGAAGGTTTTTTTTTTTTATTTTATTTTTTTAACATTTATTTATTATTGAGAAACAGAGAGAGACAGAGCATGAGCAGGGGAGGGGCAAAGAGAAGGGGAGACACAGAATCTGAAGCAGGCTCCAGGTTCTGAGCTGTCAGCACAGAGCCCAACGTGGGGCTCAAACCCACAACTGTGAGATCAAGACCTGAGCTGAAGTCAGACACTTAACCGACTGAGCCACCCAGGTGTCCTTATGTTAGGAAGGTTTTGAATACTGATCAGTCTCCTTGCTTACTACTGGTTTGTTCAGGTTTTCTATTTTATCATGATTCACTCTCAGCAGGTAGTGTGCTTCTAGAAATTTGTCCATTTCTACTAGGTTGTACAACCTTTTGTTATATAATTTTAATAGTAATCTTTTATGATCCTTTGTATTTCTGTGTTACCAGTTGTAATGTCTCTTTTTTTGTTTCTAATTTTATTTATTTGAATCCTCTTTCTTTTTCTTAGTTTGTTTAACTACTGGTTTGTCAGTTTTGTTTACTTTTGCAAAGAACCAACTCTTTTATTAATCTTTCCTATTGTTTTCTTATCCCTATTTTATTTATGTCTGTTCTAATATTTATTATTTCCTTCCTTCTGCTAAATTTGGATTTAGTTTATTCTTGTTCTAGTTTCTTGAGGTATGTTAGGTTATTTAAGGTCTTTCTTTTTCTTAATGCATGCATTCATAGCTATAAACTTTCTCTTAGAACTGCTTTTCCTGCATCCCGTAAGTTTTGTTATGTTGTATACATTTTCATTTGTCTCAGGATATATATTTTTTAATTTATTTTTTGATAGCTTCTTTGATCCTTTGGTTGTTAAAAACTGTATTGTTTAATTTCCAAAGATCTGTGATTTTTCCAGATTTCCTCTGTTATTGATTTGTTTTCCTACCATCTGTGGTCAGAAAACATACTTGATATAATTTCAAATTTCTTGATTCTGTTGAGACTTGTTTTGTGGCCAACCTATGACCTATCCTAGGAAATGTTTTCTCTGTGCTTGAAAAGAATGTGTATTCTGCTGCTGTTTGATAATTCTATCTGTGTATGTCTGTATATGTTCTGTATATGTCTGTTAGGTCCTATGCTGTTTCCTTATTGATTATCTGGATGATCTATTCATTGTTGAGAGTAGGGTATTAAAGTCCCCAACTATTATTTTATTGATATTACTAAATTCTGTTAATATATGCTTTATATATTTAGGTGCTCCAATGTTGGGTACATAAATATTTATAATTATTATATTTTCTTGATGATTTGACCACTTGTTATTACATAACAAATCTCCTATGACCATTTTTAGCTTAAAGTATTTTGCTTGATATAAGTATAGCTATCCCTGCTTTCTTTTGGTTACCATTTTAAATATCTTTTTCCTTTCTTTCACTTTCCCTTAGAGCTAGAGAGAGTCTCTTATAGGCAGCATATTGTTGGAATTTAAAAAATCTATTTAGCTATTCTATGTCTTTTGATTGGAAAATTTAACCCATTTACATTTAAAGTAATTACTGATAGGTAAGTACTTACTATTGCCAAATTATTGTTTTCTAGCTGTTTTATAATTATTTTGTTCCATTCTTCCTTTTTTGCTATCTTTCTTTGTGGGCTGATGATTTTCCATGGTGAAATGCTTTGATTCCCTTCTCTTATCTTTTGTGTTTTTACTGTAGGTTTTTAATTTGTCATTACCATAAGGCTTACATAAAATATCTTATAGATAGAACAGTCTATTTTACATTGATAACAACTTTAATCTCATACAGAACCTCTAACTTTTTATTCCTCAAACCATAATTCATGTTTTGATGTCATAATTTACCTCCTTTTATATTGTGTACCCATTAATAAATTATTTTAGTTATTATTATTCTTAATACTTTTGTTCTTTAAACCTTTATATTAGAGCTAAGTGATTAACACATCACCATATTACAGTTAGAAGATTCTGAATTTGACTCACGTTTACCAGCATGTGTTATATTTTTGCATATTTCCTTATTACTATTTAGTGTCTATTTCAACTGGAGGAACTTTTCCAGCATTTCTTCTTTTAAAGGATTATTCTAAATTCTCTGTCAAGCAGTTCATACATCTATTTCTTTAGGTTCAGTTATTGGAGCTTTAGAGTTTCTTTTGGTGATGTCATTTTCAGTTTCCTTTTTATGATCTTTGTATCCTTGTGTTGGTTATCTGCACATTTGAATAAGTGGTCTTGTCTTCCAGACTTTATACATGTGCTTCAGCAGGGAAAAGCCTTCACTAGTCAGCTGATTTGGGGTACTGGATGGGTTGGCTGATTGTGTCTTCAGACAAGCAGGACTTGCTATTGGGGTTTTTAGTATGGCAAAGCCAGTGCCCAGGCTCTGAGGTTGTGGGTAAGTGCTACTGTCTGGCCTCTAAAGGTAGAGTGGGCCTGCTGGCTGGGTGAGGCGTCAAGCTAAGCTCTGTAGTTAGGAGAGACCACTAGTTGGGCGATGTTATCACCTTTAGTTGAGTGAGTTTACAGTCTTTGTTCCCTGGTAGGACTGGGCCACTGGGTGGACTCCATGAGTGGCCAGGGCTATAGGCTGAGTTCTGTAATGGCTTCTGGTTGGGTGGGGCCTCAGGCTGTGCTCTGCAATTGAGTAGGGCTACAGCCTGGGCTTCCTGATTAGGTAGGCCACTGGCTATGTTCTGTTGTTGGACAAGGTCACTTGCTGGGCTTTCTGGCCAGGCAATGTTTCTAGCTGTATCCCATAGTTGGGTGAGATTGAGGACTATGCTCCACATTCGGGCACAGTCTCTGTCTGAGCTCTAGGTGGGTGGGGCTGCAGACAATGCATCAAGATTGAATGAGATCACTGTCTGGGCTCCTTGTCAGAGGAGGGGCATAGGCTCTTTTTAGTAATTAGGCAGGGCTGTATGCTGGGATCTGATGCTGAGTAGGGTTATAGGCTGTGTTCCATGGCTGGGCAGTACCATAGGCTGGTCTCTGAGGCTGCCCGGGGTCACCATTAAGGCTCCCTGGTTATATGGAGCCAGAAGCTATAGTCAACAGTTGGCAAGGCTGCTGGCTTGGATCACTTCCCAAGGGGGGCTGTAGGATGGGCTCCACAGCCACCTGGGTTCTCTGGCCAGCTTTCTTGTGGGGAGGGACCAGAGATTATACTCAGCAATTGGATCATGCTTCAAACTTGCTTCTCTGCCTGGGTGAAACCATGGAATTAACTCCATGGCTGATATTGCCCATTGACTGGGAACCCAAGTCAGGCAAAACTGCCAGCTAAGCTCTCTGGACAGATGGGGCCACTGATTCAGCTTTACAGATGGGCAGAGCCACTGGCTGGGATCTCTGCTTAAGCATAGATGCCAGCAGTAACATGTTCTGCCAAGATCTGAGCACTGGTTGCTGTAAGTCTGGCTTTTATTCTCCATCTCTATTTGATCTCCAGTGGTCAAGCCCTGCAGATTCCCTTTGTGATTCTTGTGAAGCAAGACCCTAGTAAGGCTCCTGGGGAGCACCCCACAATACTGGGGGCTGGATGTCTATCTTAGGTTCTCTTTTCTCACTGGAGAAACCATAGGCCCAGGGAAGCCCTCTCTGTCTGGTGCTGTGCCAGTCTGAGGGAGGAACAAAAGTGAAACTGCTCTTCTTACCCTTGCAGTGTGGTGCTTCTTGGTCTCTGTGGTTCAGGGGGCTGCTTCAGCCTCACCCCCAGGTTTTGATATTTTCACAATGGTGTATTATCTGTGGAGAGTTGTTTGTTGGTCGTCTTGTGATGGGCACTGAAGTTAGGAACAACTTATACTGCCATCTGGATGACATCACATCTCCAACATGGGATTTCTTTGGGAGGCAATGAAAATGTTCTGAAATTGGTGGTTGCACAACTTTATGAGTATACTTTGTTTTTCTCCTATGCCTGTGTCTGTTACTCAGCTTCTCTATTCACCACCTCCTTATCGTCCTCCAAAGAAATGTTTGCATTGGATGGATGGTGTAAGAGTTGCCTAAACCAGAGATATCCAGATACTTTAGTCTTCCTCTCTTGACTCTTTTCAAAAGACTAAGCCAAGTCTTAGAGCACTTTTTTTTCCTTTTATACTTTATTTTCAAGTTGGTTTCCATATATCACCCAGTGCTCATCCCCACAAGTGCCCTCCTCCATGCCCATTACCCCCCTTCCCCTCTACCCCTCCCCCATCAGCCCTCAGTTTGTTCTCAGTATTCAAGAGTCTTAAAGCACTTTTAAGACATGTCCATAGTCCTGTGCCTAGCAGGGCATCTGACACATAGTAGGTGATCAATAAATTGAATTATATTATGTTACTTGTCATTGTCCTCTCTTTAGGGAAGAAAGGTGATATAAGAGAATTCTTTTAATATTGGCCTGAGTGTGTCATTTAAAGGCCTACAAATGTAGAGCTCCAAATGCAGAGCTCTATGGTCCTGCGTGGAACTCCAGGGATGCTTTTTCAGAGTGCTTGTTCAAGCTCACAAAAGCTCTTTGTGGGTCCCTCCTCAGCCACATTATATCATCCTCTAAGCCATTAAATCAATCTATTTTAATTGGATAATGACTCCCATTTTTGAATCTGTGGAAAATCCTCCCTACCTCCATCTGTATCTCCAACGGCAGATTTCCAACATCCTGACAGCAGCAGAGCTTTTTGTCCTCCCTGTAGCCCTGCAGCCACCAGGGGCCAAAGACCAATTTGCTGTAATGAATTTAATATGTTTAGTCTGAGCCATATAGTTCCAGGCCAGCCAGAGAGGGCCCCATTTAGGGTTACTTTCCATTAAGTGAATCAAAGAGGCATGTCAGCAACTATGGGCTGAGTATGCAAACCCTTCTGGTGCCAACCTCATATCAAGTCCAGCCAGCTTCCTAGCCACTTTCTGGACTGTCCTAAGACCTTTTTGGCAGCAGTTTATCATGCCTCTGGCTCCTAGAATCTACACCAGACCATTCTCAAGAATGTATTGTAATTCTTGGAAGTTATGCTGGTTGATTTCCCATGGTCCTTGTTAGTGACAAGATATAGTTTTGTGAGTGATCACTTCCTTTGGATATCTAGGGAACATATTTTTTTATATGAGTTGATGAGTATTCTAGATTTAAAATACACCTAAAGATTATATTTTCAAAGGAAGGCAAATGCAAAATATATTAGGAATTGCTACATTTTAAGGACTTTAAGAGATTATCTAGTCCAGGTCCCTGCCTCTAGAAATAGACTACTTAGGACCCAGACCCAGGACCCAGAACAGTCATCTTAAGTGGAAATTGCAGAGCCTTTGGCAAAGTAGGTGCTGAATACCTATTATATTCATCCAATCCCCCATTCATTTATTCCACTATTATGAGAAAGTATTCGTCTAGGCATTAGAGGAATCAAACATGACTTAAAGAAGATACTTGCCTTTAAAGAGTTCACAGTTTGGTACAAGAAACATATAAACACCAACAATGTAATGAGGGCTTTCAGAAAAGCACAGAAGTCTTCATTACCAAAAGAAAATTGGAACCAAGGAAAGTCAATTTAAATGAATACATCTAAAATGGATACCAACTTTTCCAAGTAAATTGGAAAACTAATATTTGTTTGTTTAGTCTTAAAATAAAATTAAAAATAGGAAAATATTTTCATTTATTAAACAAAATTTAGATTATTATTTAATTTTATCTATATTGCAGTTCTTAGAACATACAAAGACAGGTTAAAAAAACATTTTTGGTGACAAATGGCATTACGGAGTAGACTACTATCATACAGAGGTTACTTTGAAAAAATATTCAAGAGTTTCATTAGTTTTGCCAAAGACCAAAGCTATTTTAGTTTGACATCCAAATCATTTTATTCTTGCATGCCCGTATTTATTGACTTTTGTCTTCAATTGCTAATATATTTAAACCTGCTAGATTCTCATTGTTAACAACTTTTCACATGATTCCAGTAGTTCTCAAAAAAAAACCCTTTCTTCATCTTTGTAAAGCTCTACATTGTTTCCAAGATTTGCAATTTTGTGTTGCAATTAAAAAGGCATTTGAAACAGGAGAAGAAGAAGGAGGAGAAGGAGGAGAAGGAGAAGCAGGAGACAACAACAGTGGGAAGTTGGGTGGGATGTTTTGTGGGGACTAATATTATTAATGGAAAGTTGATTAGTAAGAATTTTTATGCTATGCTATCTGTTCTTCTCAAACTCTTTAAAGAGTTACAGAGAAAGTTACATTTGGAAAATGAACACTTAGGTAATAACAATCATCTCCACGTCTGCAACATAGAAGAGTTCAGGTGGCATAAAAACTAGGAAGATGCTGGAACAAAAAAATTAAAATTTATAGACAAAAAATGGTTATATTCCCATGATTGGTTCACATGGTAAATCACTCTGTGAATATGACTAGGCCACTGATACGATCAATATCAGTTGTAACTACACTAGTGGTTATTAAACTCGCTTAAGATCACTGGAGTCATGTTTCTTTCACTGACAATCAAATATGTTTCTGAGGTTTTTCTCAGAAACAAATTCACTGAATACTATTTCACCATCTGATAGACTCTCAGTTACTCATGAATCCTAGAAGATACTATTTTTATTATTCCCATTATATTACTTTCCCAAAATCCCAGTCTTTACAGGATGCTTGAAAGATTGGAAGTTGTTCTATATGCCAAGCTTATACTCTTTTACTAAAACAATGAAGTTGTCTCCTGGAGTAGTCTCCTACTTAATGGAATAGATTGTGAAATAAGGTGCCATGAAGTTCAAAGTCCAGAGTTTTAGGTAGATTATACCAAACATTTGTGTGATTTCTACAATACAAATATATATTATCCTTAATTTTCCAGAACTATTTATCATGCATACATTAGTATAATTAAACCATTAAGGTCTTGTTGGAAAACTGTTTGAAAACTAGAGCCAGGGAAATAACAAAGTGAAATTACTGAGCCCAGAAGAAAAATCAAACTAGCAGAAACCAAGTATGGTCTCATGCCAGAGTGAGAGGAAAACATCAGGCTTTGGGACTGTTGGTATAGGAACTGACTTTTAGTTTCGAGAGAATAAGAATCTAACACAAACTAGTTTTAACTCAATAATGGGAGTTTATAGGCTTACAAAACCAAACTCAAGACAAAGGACAGTATTGACCTCAGGAATAACTCAATGTCATCCTCAAATGCTATCAAAACAATCCCTTTCCTATTTCTGTTTGACATCTCTGCTTTTTACCTGTGCTGACCTCATCCTCTCTTACTCTCAGACGTTCTGTATCAGTTTGAGGGACAAAAATATCCCTCACTTTAGCCCAGCAAGTCCACCACCAGAAAAGTAAAGAAGTTCTATCCCATCGGGGCTCCTGGGTGACTCAATCAGTTAAACATCTGACTCTTGATTTCGGCTCAGGTCATGATCTCACGGTTCCTGAGATGGAGTTCTGAATCAGGCTTTGTGCTGACCACACAGAGCCTGCTTGGAATTTTCTCTCTCCTTCTCTCTCTCTGCCCCCCTCACTCGTGTGCTCGCTCTCGCTCGCTCTCTCTCTCTCTCTCTCTCAAAAAAAAAATAAACATTTGAAAAAAGAAGCTTTGTCCCATCACCTCAGGTAGGACAATTTCAGGAGACAGCTCAGTTTGGATCACCTGATCATCACCTGTCATCTGGCTTCCACAGTGTCTGGAGACAGAAGGATACCATAACTGGTCTAATGTGGATCTTCAGACTTCTTATCAGGCCAGGTGGGTAGGTTATGTTACTATAAAAATGGAGAAAACCTGGGCAGAAAGAGACAACAGACACTACAGGGACTAATCCTTACTTTCTATTACTTCTTGCCTTTCCGTTCATGTCCTAGTGTTAAGTGGTACTTATAGGTCCTCATGTAGGTCATTTAAATTAACTGAGGCTAATCTGATGAGAACTTGAATTATATTTTCATCAGCATAGTACCCAATTGTGAAACAGAATTTAGACAGGAATAGGAAATAATTTACAGATGGCCTGTGTTTAGTTTTTGTGATGCCACTTACTGTGGTTAAACCTGAGAAATAGTGTAGGTTTCCTCTCCTTTAATTTAATTTTAACTGATTTGATAAATTAGAAGAGGTGTGGCAGCAAACACATTGAAAGTCTCAGTTCAAAGTAAATTTGTTTCTAAAAATGTCCTCCCTTCTTTCAAAATGCTATAAGAAAAATCTAATAAAGCCTCTTTCATCTCCTTGAATGAAGAAAGCAACACACATTTAAATTTATTTTAATAGTATTTATGGTTCTAAATGTTTATATTTTAAGTATATTTAATATACATATGCTTTACATTTTTTATTCATTTATGGCCTTGAAACTAGTTTTAAAAGTCATTGAGTATATTAAAACTTATTTAGCTGGCAAAACTTGCCCTTGGCTTTTTTTAAGGATCAATCTACCCAAAGATCAATAAACATATATTGAGCATTTCAATAGTTCCAGACTCTGAACTAAGAGCTGTAAGAGACAAAGCAAAAGTCTTTACCAAGTTTACTATTTAGTTAAGGAGACAAAGCTATGACCTGAAATAAGAGAGAAATATGCAAAGCAGAGTATCGTATATACAGAATAGAGCTATTTGATATAAGTCCTCTAAGTGAGTGTTCAGCTTCATAAGCTTCATGGCACTAGTGGGGTGGGGAAGCACTGCAATCAAGCAATAATGACACCCATTTTCAGTCATTCTCCCCACCTCTATCCTGAGATACATGAGCTCAAGTTCCCACATGAAGAAAATGTGTTTAAATTAAGGTAGTGTCAGGAGTTGTAACAAACATATCTCAAGTTGTATGTTGATGATAATGACTTAAACATGATGCAGTTCAAAATGGTGTTGGTGATCACTGGGCAGTGATTCTGAAACACTGGCTGCTTTCCTCTGTGGCTCTTTCCGTCGATATAGGGATTCTAAGAATGCTTTGCTTGTCTGACTCAAGCCAAAGGAAATCATGTATCGGAGATTTTCATGAGCCAGGCTTAGAATGGCACACACATCCCTTCTGCTCATGCTCCAGTGACTAGAATTCAGGTTCATGCCCACATTTATCTGGCTTAAAAATATCATCTAGGTGTGTATACAGGATGAAGAAGGAATAGGTTTTATGAATAGTCAGCCATAACATCCATGAATATTGGATTCAAGAAACAAAAAGGAGAGGTGGAACAGGGTTCTGGTTGAAATGTGTCATTTGATGACCCATCTCTCACTTTTTAATAAACAGGTGCTGAATCTCATTAATGGAAGGGTGTTCTTCTCCAGTGGAAGACACTGATTTGTGGAATGTGTTCAAAGATAGTTGAGCCTTTTTTGATATGATCAGTTTATAGATGTGTAAATATTCCTAGCAAAGGAAGCTTCACAATAAATCTTCATTACATTAGCAGGCAGGAGTATTGTAATATAAAAAGATAGTGCGTGTGTGTGTGTGTGTGTGTGTGTGTGTGATGAATGGGTGTATAAGTATCTCCGTAAATACCACACATATATGCAAACCGTTGCTGTTATGTCAATAGTAGAATATGCATATTTCTCAAATTAAGTGGATATATATTTTAAAAGTTCTCAGTGGAGTATAAGATATAAGTAATAAGTTTTCAAAACTTGTTCATTCATCTGCACAAAGGTAACTTTAATATTTCTAGTTGAATAGAAACACCCAATTTGGAAGGTTTTACGGGTGGAATTATGTCACCATCAAAGATATACTGAAGTCCTAACCCTGTATCACTGAATATAACTTTATTTGAAAAGAAGGTCTTTGCAGAAGTAATCAGATTAAGATAAAGTCACACTGGATTCGGGTGGGCCCTAATCCAATGACTAATGTCCTTATGAGCAGAGGATATTTGGATAGAGCATGACACAGGCACTTAGGGAAGACACCGTGAGAAGGGACTGGAGTCATATATACACAAGCTAAGGGACTCTGAGGGTTGGTAGCAACCAGCACCAGAAGCTAGGAGACAGGCATGGAACAGTTTCTTAGAACCTCCAGAAATAACCAACCCTTTCAGTAGTGAATTTTAGACTTCTAGCCTCCAGAGTTGTGAGAGAATAAATTTCTGCTCTTTTAAGCCACCCAGTTTGTGGTAATTTGGAACAGCAGTCCTAGGAAGCTAGCACATAAGTTATACATTTATTGATACTAGTGATGCTTACCTCTCACATACTTTCTACTTGCACATTCTCATGCTTATAGAAAAAGGTATGTGCTAGAGCATAAGAGTCATGACTCTGTTCACTGCCAACAAATGGGATAACAGTTGCTGTTATAAAATCACTTTGGTTTATAAACAACTGGATTTGAGAATACTTTCCAGAAACTAGCCAGTTTGAAAGTAAAGGAGCTTCTGTGTCATTTAAATCATTCATATATATATATGAACAAACACCAATCATTTTTCTGTTCATAGACTGTCTCAGTAAGTGGAAATTTTGCTTTTTTCACAAATGAACATTAGAACCCCCCAAGTAACAATGCCTGTATACCTCTTCTCAAGAAGGTACTCCAGACTCAATGCCTCTGAGCTTTGATTTAGGTAAATTGGTTGCTGACCTACCAAACAGAGATGACGCTAAGTACCTAAGGTTGCCCCAAAACCATGAGACCATGAACCTGACCCTGATGTCACCAGTGACAGGTTGTGTCTCAAGGCAGGGCCAAACTGAGGAACTGCCCTCACACATCAACGGCCGAGCCCTTGTCTGCTGCAGTGAGTCTGACAGTATGCTTGAGAGAAAGAGGTTGACACTCATGCTGGTTTTTCAAGCAATTGTGCTTTTCCTTCCATCTTAGAGCACATTCAGCACTTCCAGAATATATTTCCTCTTCCAGTAGATTCCTGCTTTTATTGAGAAATTGGTAGAGGCAGTTAAAACTTGTAGTAGCACTTTAGATTTTGTGTCTGGTTATAATTACATTTATGGGAAGAACACACACGTAAATATTATTCACTTTTACTTTCATATGAGAAAGTCTATTTAGATACCATTCACTAAGCACAAACCTCACGGTTTATCTGAGAGTAGGAATAAATTGAGATTGTATCATTTCTCAAGAAGAGTAGAGAGTCGGTCAACAACAGGCATGATTCTTCATACTGAGCCATGAAATATTAAGATAGCATTAATTGCAAAGTTTCCTCTTTTCCATCCTTTTCAAGACCAGGCAACACATGAAAATGATTTCCTGTACTTTGTCTTTTGATTTAATGCTTGCTATAGACATGTGTTACATTTTAATGGGGGCATGGTTAGAGGAGAACTTGAATTCAAACTATATAGTCACAAGAGTGTGGCAGATAAGTTTCTTGCAGAGATGGAAAGAATTATTATTTACCACATAAATTAGATTTAGAATACTTGACAGGATTCTATGATCTATTTCCATGTTGTTTATAATGCTTGGGCCCCTATGTTGCTTAGAGAGGTCCCCTATAATTCTTAATCCTTTCATTTGTTTGTTGTTTTAATTAAGTGCCTTTTATGAGGCGGTGCTTGAAATCGGGTCACGTACAATGTATATCGTAGAAGAAGAGACAGTGACAACAAAAAACAACAAGAAACTATTTGCAGTTTGATTTATAAATGGAAAGTCTAGTTGAACTAAAAATGAAAACTCCAAGTAATGAATTTCCACCATAAAAAAGTGACCATCTTCAAGTGTGTGAGTTTCTCAAGGTTTTGAAGACTCTCTTTATTTTAACTTTCAGAAAAGTTTAAACCTCAAAAAAGCAAAACAATTAAAAAAACCCTTAGTTTCAAGATTTAAAACCCTCTTCTAAAGGTTGAACAATTTTTTTTTCTGGAATATTGACTTTTCAATTGGACCTGGTGATACCTAGGAAAATTCCCTAGAGTTTGGGAATCTCCTTTTTTTTTTTTACAAAACAGAATCTTAATTACTTTTAAATATTTCTTCACTGGCCTCTGTCATTTTTTTTCTAATAAAAAATGCCACAAAAATGGTCAATGAGTTATAACAGAGTTAAGACCCCAGAAGAGTTTGTTTCTCAGAACAGTTTCACATGACCATTTACCATGGATCAAAATACTCATAGATTGACTGTATCATTTTTTTGTAGGCCATAGCACTTGGTGAAACAGCATAAATTGCAACCAATTTAAAAGGATGAATTTTTTGATTCCTTGTGTGAATTGATGTAACTTTATTAGTTTGTACTGGTAGTAACTCTTAGCCATTTATTTCTTCCTTTCAGATGACAAAACTAGAAAAAAAATAAGATAATGGGTAAAAAAAAATATTGAAAAACTAGACTTCCCAGCTAAAAACTTCAAAAATACCTTCCTTTTGCAACCCAAAACAACTATCTCGGTCAGCGAACAGAGGGAAATGTAAAATTGTTGTCACTTCTTCTTCCCCCAGGCATTTGGTGTCTTCATCTTTTCACAGCGCTGACTGGGGTGCTCAAACAAGCCTGATTATCCCTGATGCTATAGCGCATGAGAGAACTGTACCTTTATGCAGGGACATAGAAGTCACAGAAAAAAAGACATGTTATAGTCCAGACTATATACACTGATGGTTGTAATTTTTTAGTTTGAAATTAAAGAATGCAGATGGAAACAGCAAGACACCAATGTTCAAATATTCAACTAGCAAGGTTTGTTTATTATGATAATACTAGACACTAATAAGAGGTTGAGTGAGATGGACAGTCTTATATACATCATTATCTGGAAGATTTTTCTTAAAGATTACTTTAGTCAAATCCCTATTAAATTGCTTTTTGAAATTAGATGTGTACCTACATGAAGTGTAAAGCAATGTAAATATAACTGTGATAGCATTTCTTTCACCAATTCATTCTGGACACATCAGCCTTGCATGAGGGGAACACTGCTTTTGCGTTTGTTTTTTGAGCTTCCACAAGTGTGCTTTTTTCATTCATTCATTCTTTTTTAAAAATTTTGTTTTACCTTCCAATTTCCATTGTTACTAATGATACCATTATTCTAGTATTATTTGTATTATCTTTATTATATTATATATTTAATTGTGATATGATTAGCATATAACACTGTGCTAGTTTTAGGTGTACAACATAATGATTTGACATATGTAATTATTGAGAGATGATCACCACAATAAGTATAGTTAACATCTATCACCACACACAGTTGTAGTTTTTTTTCTTGTGATGAGAACTTTTAAGATATATTCTCTTAGCCACTTTCATATTGTTTATTATAGTCACCACATTGTATATTATATCCTCGACTTTTGCATTTTATAATTTCAAGTGTGTACCTTTTGACCACCTTTCATCCATTTAACCCATCACCCATCCCCCATACCTCTGGCAACCACTGATTTGTTCTCTGTATCTATGAGTTCAGTTTTTCATTTTGAAGAAAGTTATATCACATGTAAGTGATATCATATGATATTTGTTTTTCTCTGACTGACCTATTTCACTTAGCTTAAGAACCTCAAGTTTAATCCATGTTGTTGAAAATGGCAGGAGTTTCTTCTTTTTATAGCTAAATAATATTCCATTATATATATATTGTTTATGTATATAATTCATATATTAATTTATATCTATAATTTATATGTATAAGATATATAAATATTCATATATATATACACACAAAAAATCATATTTTCACTAAGGCACTAAGGTTATTTCCATGTGTTGGCTTTGTAAATAATGCTGCAGTGAACATGGGACGGCAGATATCTTTTAAATATAGTGATTCTGTTTCCTTTGGATAAATACCCAGAAGTAGAATTGCTGGATCATGTGGAAGTTCTATTTTCAATGTTTTGAGGAACCCCCATATTGTTTTTCATAGTGGCTGCACCGATTTACAATCCCATCAACAGGGTACTAGGAGTCCTTTTGGCCACATCCTTGCAAACACTTGTCATCTCTTGTCTTTGTGAAGGTAGCCATTCTAACAGGTGTAAGGGGATATCACATTATGATTTTGATTGGAAGAGTGTACTATGCAATTTTAAAATATATATAAAACAGCTTTAACATATTCACACACTTTGCCTTAGTAATTCTGCTTTTAGAAAGTAATCAGAGATGTGTTCAAAGATATATGAACAAAAATGCTCATTATGATTATTTATAATAGAGAAAATAGAAATAAAAGCCCTACATATCCAATAAGAGGAGAAAGGCTAAGTAAATGATCATGTGTATAATAGAATATTCAGCAGTTATTAAATATATAAGGCTTAAATCAGAGTCCAGGGGTTCATGAGTGAAAGCTCTATGTGGCCCAGAAAATGCCAGATCCAGTCATTCTGGAACAAGGGACAAAGGCCGATGGGGCACCTGGGTGGCTCATTCGGTTAAGCTTCTAACTCTTGATTTCGACTCAGGTCATGATCTCAAGGTTCATGGGTTTGAGCCCTGCATTGAGTCAGTACAGAGCCTGCTTGGGATTTTCTCACTCCTTCTCTCTCTGCCTTCACCTCTATTCAGTCTCTCAAAAAAAAAAAATAAATAAAACTTGAAAAAAAAAGGCCAAACTTGTAAGCCCTAAAACAATTGATACTGTGGAGCCCAACTGACCATAGCTGGCTGTGGGGAGATCTAAGCCATTAAGGCCACAGCAAAAGCATAGCTTGTCATGTGTCCATTGGATTAGAGGAAGAGACAACAGTGTTCAGTTGTGATCCCATGTGTGAAAACCCACTTGGTCATGCATGAATCAGATTACAGGGAAAGATTCAGGTCCTTAGATTGAGGGAATGCCAGTGTTCTTGGTTAGTTTGAGAGGGAGATGCTTATTTTTTTTCCTAAGAATAATTTAAAGAAACAAAATAGACACAACTGTGTTCTCACCTGAATTTGGTGAAGCAAATTAAATCCAACCAGTAGATGCATAGATGGGCCAATCATTATAGAATAATGTGAAGGAAATACACCAAAATATTCATTTTACTTCTCTCTCGGTGGTGAGATTTTGTATAATTTTTTACTTCTTCTCAATAATTTTTTGTTTAAATATGTAATTAGCATTTAGTATTTTTATAATGTAAAAATATAAAAATAACTATAAAAAAGAAAAAATTGTCCTCCCCAAAATCATTCTCTTCTCTCACTCTCTGCACCCACCTTCCCTAGTAAGGGGCTGGTGGAAACCTGGGTTCTGACTGTATCTAACCCAGATGAAGCAGCTCCAGCTCAGAAGGTATTTCCGGTTTGGGAAGGTTTAGAGCTCCTTATAACTTGCACTTGAAGACTGACACCCGATGGTTCTGCTCCCTCTCTTTCCCTTCCTCAGCAGTAGTTATTTGGCATTTTAGCCAAGAAAAAAAAGAACTGATAAGCTCACTGGTGGGATGGGGACTTGTTTTTGTTTCAGCACAAGAATTCAGAACTAGGAGTGGTGTTTAATTGCTTTCACAAATGCAAGTTTAAGTCACATTTACACTGAACCCAGTCTTCTCGAAGTCCGAGTGGAATCCGTCTGAATAATGGCAAAGACAGATGTGTTTTACTTGGAAAGGTTTAACCTTGCACTGGTGGTGAAACTGTAGGCTCCTGCTGCTTTGGATCTGCTGGTTGGTTCTCAGCCCTTTCTGGGATTCATCACACGCTCTATAGAATGAGGGTTTGTAGCCACCTTTGAGTTCTGTGAATGGCAAACATGGATGAAAATATTTGCAACAAGTTTTGTGAAAGATCTTTACAATATTCTGCCAGGATGAAATTTCTATTCCTTGGAGGCTAACCAGCTTTTGATAGAGGCAAATAGAGACTTGGAATAGATTTAAAAGATCAAAATGTTTCTTTTAAAAGGATGGTGTATTTTTTTTAATCACTTGAGAAATGAACGTGGTAAAGTCTTGATAGATGGAATTACCACAACAGAAGCATTTATTTCTGTCTTCTAAGGGACCTAGACAGATTGAGACATGAAATTTAGTTGATAATTCTGGAACTCAATTTCATTTAAAAAAAAATAGAAGTCCATGCCACAGATTTTCTTCCCTAGAGATAAGGATGGTGATGATTTCTACAAAGAGATTGTCTTTTCAAATCTGTAGAAGTCTTTCAATGTAGGTTTCATATACCATGAGAATCAATCTTATTTTGCTAAAACTCATTGTTTAAATTTTAGGTTCAAACAAGAGAGATTACAAGTTATTTTTTAAAGAGCTATGAGGGGTGCCTGGGTGGCTCAGTTGGTTAAGCCTCTGACTTTGGCTCAGGTCATGATCTCACAGTTTGTGAATTCAAGCCCTGCATCAGGTTCTGTGCTGACAGCTCAGAGCCTGGAGTCTGCTTCAGATTCTGTGTCTCCATCTCTTTCTGCCCCTCCCCCACTCATGCTCCGTCTCTCTCTGTCTCTCAAAAATAAACATTTAAGAAAATTTAAAAAAATAAAGAGCTATAAAAATTTAGTATAGAAATCAGATACTTAGGGGATTTTTTTACACTTTCTCAGTTCATATAATTACAAAAGTCATGGCATTTTAAACTTTAGCTCACCAATACGGGGTGGTTGACCCATTCATAGTGAGGAGAAACTGAGAAAGTTCTGTGGAAAATTCAAGTCAATCCTTCTGAACCACTTTGCTCCCCCATCTCTCTCTTCCCCCCCCACAAGAAAAACTAGTATGTAATTTTATATTTCTCACGTAATTCTAAAATGCTTTAATCCTTCATTTTCTCATGCATAGTTCATTTTACCAGAGAATGAAGATGTAAAATGAAAATAGATATATTAGTTATATGGAAGCTTTAACTGGTTTTAGTATGTTCTTTTGCAGGAGGAAAATTCCAACCTTAGATAAAAAAGTTGTGGGGAAGAGAAACCTTCCATGTGGTGGTAGCACTTTGGGGAGGCTGATCAGGAGGAAATCAAGGCCCTCTTCTATGGGATCAGCATGCACTCATTACCAGTCAGGCTGATGGGATTAATTGCCAATGGCAATGATTTAATCCAATTTGACTACATGACAGAACCTCTCTAAACCTCCCTAAACTACAGGGTTCAGAGAGCTTCTTGGTTGGTGAGCACATGGAGGTCTGGGGTAGGGGGTAGTGTACTTGGAGGGTGCATGGATGCATGGAAACTTCATGCGCCCCTTCCTTCCCCCATACTTTTCTCTGTGATTTTATTTTTTCTAGCTGGTTATTCACAAGTTGTATACTTTATAACAAACTGATAATAGTAAGTAAATTATTTTCCTGACTTCTATGAGCTGTTCTAGAAAAGTGTCAAACCCAAAGAGGTGGCTGTGAGAACCCCCAATTTATAGCCAGCAGGTAAGGAGTAGTGGTCTGGACTTATGACTGGCATTTGAGGTGGGGGCAGACTAGCGGGACTCAGTCCTTAACTTGTGGGACCTGCCACTCACTGCCCCTCTGCTAAGTGTCAGAATTAAATTGAATTAAATTGTAGGGCACCAAGCTTGTGTCAGAAAATTGGTCAGTGTGGGAAGCAAGCAAACAAACAAACCCCTGCCTTTGGTGTCAGAAGTGGTGTTGGAGTAAACATGGACCCTAGTAGGATCTTCCATGGTTGAATTTAGTCTGTTTACAAGGTTTTTTTTTTTTTTTGTAATTAAAAGTAACACTGAAATTGAAAGCGCTTAAAAATAGTTCAAGCTATAAAGAACGAAGTAGTAAATCAAGGCGCCTCGCTGCCAAACCATTGTAAAGATTTCTGATTCCCCACAGGATAGGCATAGAAATGCATCCTATATTGAGGAGATATATGAACTAATACATCAAAAAGTTAGGACCATTTTGTTTTGTTACATTTATACTTTGTTAAATGCACTAGAGACTATAGTGGTGGTTACAATGGTTACAAATCATGAATCCAATTATTTTCAATCATAAGAACAAACTGTTTAAATAGAACATATGCATAACAGCCTTGTTCTATGCCTGGCAGATTGGCTATTCAATGCTGGCCGATTTGGAATCTCATTATTTTCTCTGTGCCTAGCCGGCAGCCAGCTGTGCTCCTGTGGAAGTATCCAGAACTAGGGAGGGAGCACAGGTCCCCATCTTAGCCCTGCGTCTCTGCACTTCACTACTGACCTGTAAAATACAATTGACAAGAATCACCTCATAGGGTTGTTACGAAAATAAGAGGGAAGGTAGATATATGAAAGTGTCTTTTCCCTAGAACCTTGAGGCAAATATGTCCTCATCACTATCATTCCTATCCTCACGTTCATAAACAATACAATAGTATTTCATATAAGTGTGGCTTTACTTAGTTAATTCTATAAACGATCTCTATCAGGGAGTAGGCACGTAGGGAGGAGGAGGGACAGGAGGAAGTAGCATTGTCCTTCTGAGTAAGTCCTTGCCTTGGCCTGAATCAGCTGTTTCCTTAGGATCTCATTTCCCCAGTGCTCTTCATAGGGTGATGGCTTCACTCAGAGGAAAGAGATCCACAGCCCCCTTTAATATGGCCCCTGAATAGAAGCTCAAATCAAGGAAACAAATCTGGTCTACGCTGGAGATTTACCAAGGCAATTTTGATTGTACATGTGTTTTGCCTTATGTATAGACTTTGGAAACTGACTTCCTTACTACCTTTTTTAGAGGCAACGCTACTGTGTTATGTTCATTTTATAGAGGAGGAAACTGACTCCTGAGAGACTGCTAGTCACCTGAGGGAGCACAACTAGTGCATAAAGCACTGAGGGCCACCGTGCTGACTTCAGTTTCAACCTCATTGCAAAAAATGGCACCAAAACTCCTCCTTCTCACCAGAGGGGGGCCCAGAAGGTCATGAACAATACCACCTCACTGATGTCCTCTTCAGCACCCTAATGAGTGAAAGAACCCATGAGAAAGCCATGTACCAAAAGCCAAAAAATACAAATTCAGTGTGAGGAAAACAAAATATCTGGTAAATATATGATCTGGCAAACATATTTGTCCTGAATAAGAATTTACTTCATTGTCCTGTAACTAACCCGAGGATTTTTTAAGGGTTGGAGTGTAAGAGGCTGAGTGCTATCTAATAGGGAGAAAAGTGTCTGCAAAGCATCTTGGTCACTCAGCTAAGGGACAAATATCTGAGATCCCACCTGGCCACCAGGTAGAGTCAGGGCCCAAGAGGACATGGTTTGCCTTCAGTTTGAGGACTTGAATTTTCTTTTCTTTACTTTACGTTTCTTTCCTTTTCTTTTCTTTCTTTTTCTTTCTTTTTTTTTTTTTACTCAATTTCACAGCAAAAGGGTTAATGTCTTTGTGGTGAAAGTTCCTCCATGACTGACAGTTTTATAGGCCCTGGCGAATATGGTCCAGGATAATATTTTACCAGTTCACCAGGTAAAGCATGGCTTTCCTAGTCCAAGTGGGAAATTTAGTGTGAAACCAATTTAGTTGCAGGTGAAAATTGAGTGTACGTATCACAGAGGCAGTTTCTCACCACTGGAAAAAAGAAAAAAAAAACAAAACAAAAAACATGCCCTTCTTGGGAAGGAAAGCACCAGAACCCAAAACCGCCTTTCCTTTTCAGAAGCAATTTTCAGCCAAAAGGAAAAGGAGTTTTATTTTTTGCGAACCCACAAAAATGTGATATTCACCAGTGAGGAAATCACATTTGTACAACTGTATTAAAGATGTTTTTCTCATCCAGGCAAATGGGAGACTTTTACGTGGAACTCCTTTTGGAGGCAAAGGTAAGGGGGTAGTGCTTTTATATAAAGGAAATAGTCTTCCTTGTCTTGGAAATAGCAATTGCTCTAAAGAGTAGACTTACCAGGCACCTGGGTTGCTCAGTTGGTTAGGGGTCTGACTTTAGCTCAGGTCATGATCTCACGGTTCATGAGTTCAAGCCCCATGTCAGGCTCTGTGCTGACAGCTCAGCCTGGAATCTGCTTCGGATTCTGTGTCTCCCTCTCTCTCTGCCCCTCCCCTGCTCTCTCTCTCTCTCTCTCTCTCTCAAAAATAAATAAACATTTAAAAAATTAAAAAAAAAAGAAGTGTAGACTTGGAAGTGCTCTGTAGCCTTTCCACAGCTTTAGTCTATATCACTGATTCATGTTCAAGTAGGATTCCTATAAACTACACTTTGAACTTTTTTTTAGCTAAACATTTTTGATGGATTTAAAGTGTGGCTTGAAAAACTGGCTTGAAAACATGCACATGACAACACCGGTTTTCCAAAGGACCTGGGCATATTAGCTGCTTCTTCAGAGAAATGGGCACGCTTTCTGAGGCCGGTTGCCTGCAGGGAGCAGACCCACTGACTCCTCAATCCTGCTCTGTCCCCGAGGCTGGAGCCAGGCCATTCAGCATTTCCAGTAATGTCCAACTCTGGCTCTGGGTTCTTCCTGGCAAATCTGTAGGTTGCCAAAATTGTGTTAGAACTCTCATCCAAGGGCAGAGATAGAAATCTCTTGAAAACAATACAAAGGACTCTGCTAAGGAGGAAAAGGGGAAGAGAGGCACATGAAGTTTAGAGGTATGCAGTGGCAGAGCCTGAGCTGGCCATCTCCTGAGGAGAAGGGTCAAATGGCCGTACACAGAGGGAAGTGGTGGACAGGAGGGCGTGGGGCAGGGAGGCAGCAGTGGACAGTCCTGGGGCTCACACAGTAGGAGGTAGCCCAGGGCAGGGCAGGGGAGACATCTCCCAGCATTGCCAGGTCAGACAGAACTTGGCAGACCCCTGGTGTGTTACAGCGTGGAGGCAGGGGAGGGCACCTTGGAAGCAGGGAGTGACATGTCCGGGGGGAAACCGACCAAGAGACTTTTGACAGGAGGCAGCAGGAGGATGTGGCAAAGTAGAAAAAAATAACATTATGAGTTATTTATAATAATTTGCAGATCAAATCATTTTAGATTCTGAAGAGTCCTCAACATTCCTAGTCATTGGTGGGATGGATTCCTCTCGGGAAGTGTTTCTCAAAATATAGTCTCCAGATTGGCCTAATTGACATCGACATTGCTTACGGACTTTTAAAAACAAATTCTCAAGTCTAGACCTGCTGAATAAGAAACGCTGGGAGTAAGGCCCATAATCTGTTTCCACAAGCCCACCAGAGGATTTTCGTACACACAAAAGTTTGGAAACCATGGCTCTAAAGCAGTCCTTCTCAGATTTTTAAGGTGCATGGGAATGACCAGGTGATCTTGTTAAATAAAAATATAAATTTGAATTTAGTGGGTCTGGGTTGAAACTGAGAATCTGTATTTAAAAAAAAAAAAAAGTTTATTAGTTTTGAGTGGGAGAGGGGGAGAGAAAGAGGAGAGGGAGACACAGAATCCAAAGCAGGCTCCAGGCTCCAAGCTGTCAGCACAGAGTCCAACGCGGGGCTCAAACCCACCAGTTGTGAGATCATGACCTGAGCCGAAGTCAGATGCCTAACCGACTGAGCCACCCAGGGGCCCCTGAGAATCTGTATTTCTAACAAACCCCTAGGAGATGCTGATGTTGTTGGACTACAGAACATATATACTGAGAGCCAGTGATCAGGATAAGGCAAAGCATCCATGGATTATGTCCCAAGGGCATTGTGGCATGCTTTTCTATGTGGCAAGTGGGAGTGTAAAGGTAAAGTGTAATCTCCTCTGGAAGTGCCTCATGGGGTGACAAGGACAGGCCTGCAGGTCATGCCACTGCCATCCCCTGAGGACAGGCAGGTACTGCACAGTTACAGGAGAGCTCGAGTTTGTGGCTGTAGAGTTGAAAGCAATCACCTTTGGCAAATATTTGCTAGGTCAGGTCTTGTGGGTAGGGACCTCTGGGTATTTTCACTTAAATTCTTTCTGGGGCTTTCCATGGAGGTTTCGTTTTTGTTCTCTGGGCTGTTTCTTTCCTGGAAAAAAAAATGTTAGGAGAAAATCAGCTTGAGAATTCCACAAAAAATGTTTACCTAGTAGATTTAATTGGACAGGAAATGGTTTAAGGAGGAAATAGGTAGCCAGAGTCAGACACTTTTACTTCAATTTCTGATCAATTAGTTGCTTGTTAATGGTATAGAATTTACTATTAAAGTAAAGCAAACTGGAAAGACTTCTAGGCAAAACCCAAATCTACACCATATTTTCTTTTGGCCAGGAAATTTTCTTTGCAGTTGAATAGGAAAATAAATTAGATGAGATGGCTCAGAATCAACCCTGGTGGAGACAGTTAGGAGACTCACTGCATCTCAGTGAACGACTGAAGGAGACATATTGAGGATACTGACTTCCTGAGCAACTGTGGGAACAGAACTGCTATGTACTGTAGTTGGCCTTATGGTCAGATAATATAATATACATTTAGTGTTTCGTGCTATGTTTCTTTGTTTGTTGGTTTTAGAGAATGTGTGAGCAGGGGAGAGGGGCAGAGGGGGAGAAAGAGAACTCTAAGTAGGCTCCACAACCCAGGGCTCAATTCCCATGACCCTAGGATCATGACCTGAGCCAAAATCAAGAGTTGGATTTTAGTGGACTGAGCCACCCAGGCGCCCCTAGTGCGATGTTTAAAAACAAGGAAGTTTCTTTGCCGTCTCTATTCTAGTAAATGTTAAGTACTTACTTTGCTCTTTCAGTGACAAGCAAAGGCAAGAATGTTATTTTTTACCCTCATTTTGTATAACTTTGGAAGAAATCTCTGACTATTGAATTAGACAAGTCTAGAAGGAACATAGATTCTTCTTTAAGCTAACTTAACACTTATCAACATGAGTTGTTTAAATCTACACCATGTGTATCAACCTTGTGTTTGCTTAGCCTTTAAAACACTATGATTATTGTTAAATAAAAGTTATATTAAGGGTCTCTCTTCAGGTGGTAGAGTTCTCAAAATATCTTAGTGGAGAGCTACAATCCCAGAAACCAAATTATCTTCCTTTCTCATTGCTTCTGAGTGTCTCAAAAATAGTAAAAATAAAAATAAGTAAAAAGAAATACAATGAGTTCTTGAATTTTTCTTTTTGCAGTCTACACTGTATATGTGAATTTCCACATTCCACAAAAGGTAGCAAAGAATGAACATGGAAATGAATTTTAAAAGACAGACTAGCTCACAGCTTTAAAAAGCAGTCCTGTTTAAATAAGTGCTGGCTGTACTAATATCACTGTGAGACAAGAATTATAATAATTTGGACCATGTGCTCCACATTGAGCTACATAGCTAAGTCACCCCAGCCTTCTAAGGGGCATAAAAAGAACTGATTAAACAGTAAAGTTGTAATGACACATGTATACAAAAACATGTGTATTTTGTGGCATATGGTAAAAAATTTATATGAATTTATAGTCAAAGTTTATGTTGAAAGGATCCAAAATACCAGGAAAAAAGGACAATATAATAAATTAAATAGATGTTAAATGGCAACAAATTAGATAAGTTAGAAGAAATAGAAAAATTCCTAGGAAAATATAAATTACTGAAACTGACTCAAAAAGAAATAGAAAGTCTGAATAGACCTGTAACAAGCAAAGAGATTGAATTTGTAATTCAAAAACTTCACACAAAGAAAAGCTCAGGTTCAGATGGCTTCATTGGTAAATTCTAACAAAGGAAGAGCTAATACAATCGTTTACAAACTCTTTCAAAAAAAATTGAAGAAGAAGGAATACTTCTCAACTAATTTTATGATTGTCCTGAAACAAAACCAAGCAAAGATAGCACAAGAAAAGAAACTACAGACTGATACTTCTTATGAATAGAGACACAAAAATCCTCAAGAAATACTAATAAACCAAATCCAGCAACATATAAAAAAGATTATATACCACAACCAGTGGAATTCACCCCAAGAACACACTCAATGTACTAAACTATATTAATGGAACAAAGAAGAAAAATCCCTACGTGATCATCTCAATAGATGCATAAAAAGCATTTGAGACAATCCATTTCATTATAAAAATACTCATCAAACTAGGAATAGAAGGAAATTCCATCAATTTCATAAAGGCCATCTGTGAAAATCTCTCCATTACCATCATACTTAATGGAAAACACCAGATGCTTTCTCTCTAATGTCAGGAACAAGACAAGAATGTCTGCTCTTTCCATTTCCATTCAACATTGCTGTGGAGGTTTTAGCTAGGACATTTGAACAAGAGAAAGAAATAAAAGGCATTCAGATTGGAAAGGGTGAAGTAAGCTATCTCTCTTTATAGATGACATGATTTTGTATATGGCAAATCCTAAGAAATCTCCTAGATAATTATTTGAACTAATAAACAAGGTCAGCAAGGCTTAAGGATACAAGATTAACATATAAAAATCATCTGTCTTTCTATAGACTAGCAATGAACAATTTATAAAAGAAATTATGAGCACAATTCCATTTAAAAGAGTATCAAGAAGAAGAATATATTTAGGAAAAATTTAACAATAAAGTGTAAGACTTATATATTGAAAACTATAAGACATTGCTGAAAAATTTAAAGAAGATATAAATAAATGAAAGAGATCCCATATACATGGATCAGGAGACTTACTATTATTAAGAAAACAATACTCTCCAAACTGACCTACAAATTCAATGTGATCCCTATCAAAATCCAAACAGTCTTTTTTGCAGAAATGGAAAAGCTGATCACAAAGTTCATATGAAAATGCAAGGGATTCAGAGTAGTCAAAACAATCCTGAGAAAGAAGAACAAAATTAGAGGACTCACTTCCCAATTTCAAAGCTTACTACAAAGGTACAGTCATCAAGACAGTGTGATGCTGACATAAGGAGAGACATAACGATCAGTGGAATGGAGTCCAGAAAGAAACCATTACATTTATGGTCACTTGACTGCAACGAGAGTGCCATGACAAGTCAATGGGGTGAACATCGTCTTCTCAACAAACGGTGCTGGGACAACTGTATAACCCCATATGAAACAATGACCTTCAACTACTTCCTTAAGCCACATAAAGAAATTAACTCAAAATGGATCACAGATCAATATTTAAGAGGTAAAACTATAAAACTCTTAGGAGAAAACATAGAAGTAAATCTTGCTGACAGGATTAGGCAATGGTTTCTTGGATATAACACCAAAAGCATATGCAGTTAAAGAAGAAATAGGTAAAATTGAACTTTATCATAAAAACGATTTTGGGTTGGTGAACATGTAGAGCTTTAGGGAGAGTGGAGTCTGGAGAGGGCATGGAAGATTCACATCCTTTACCACATTTCTTGCTCTATGCACCTCTTCCATCTGGCTGTTGCTGATTATATTCTTTTATAATCAACCTGTGACCAACTCTGGGTTGGTTCTCTGAAGATGGATTTGCTCAGTAACTATTTGTCCACTGTGTGGTTGGATGCCTGAGGTGATCCCTGAAAGCCAGTCTTCCAAAGAGGGTCTTTTTCCTTCTCAGGTCATGTACCATGACCAAAATCAATAGGTCAAGGGAATTGATAACAAACATCTATAGTAGATGCTTCTGGTTGCCGCCCATCTCTCTAGCCTCCAGTAACAGGACTCTGATTTTGTGAAGGTGTTCAGGGCTCTACCGCTGAACACAGGAGGTAAAAGCAAGTTAATGATCTGTTCTGGGCCGAGAAAAGCCTCTGTGATTTTATGCCTCTCTCAGACACAGACCCGGACATGCATCACTATGGCTTGTTTGGAACCTGAATTCTTTCAGATATAAAAGAATTTTAATAGGATTTATTCATATGGTCTATGCATATTCTCTATGGTACCTGCATAATGATGTGCTATTGATCAAGAGAATCAACACCATTGAGGTTGGGATGTGAACAAGAGCAAATCAGTGCCCAGAGACTTGGGGAAACTCTCAAAACCAGGGCCAATGTTATGCTCTTGCAGCCCATCCCTCTCCCACTTATCCCCCTAGTAGAGAAATGGAGATACAATGATAGGAGTCTGTTTAATGTTTGTTAATTAAAAAAACAAACAAATGAGTGAATAAAAGGAAATTGAGCTGAAAATGGTACAATCAAGAAATCGAAAATACAACCCATAAAATGAGAAAAAAATACAAATCATATATCTGAAAAGGGACTGGGATCCAAAACATAAAAAGAATTCTAAAACTCAATAATAAAAAGACAACTCCACAAGTGGGCAAAGATTTGACTGGACATTTCTCCAAGGAAAATGTAGAAAAATACAACAAGCACAAAGATATTCAATATCATCAGCCATTAGGTAAGTACAAATCAAAACCATGGTGAGATACCACCTCACACTCACTAGGATGGCTATAATAAAAAAGACAATAACAAGTGTTAGCAAAGATATAGAAAAATAAGAACCCTCATAAATATGCTGGTAGGAATTAACATGGTACAGCAATTCTGGAAAACACTTTGGCAGTTCCTCAAAGTGCTAAACATATTCCTGGAATTGAAAACACCCAACTCCACAAAGTTTTGCAGTTGAGTGTCCATAGCAGCATTATCCATAAAGGCCAAAAAACTGGGGACTACCTCAAATGACAAACTGACAAAAGGATAAATAAAATGTGATATATCCATAAAATGGGATGTTATTTTGTAATAGAAAAGAATGAAGTACTGACGCATGCTAATGATATGGATGAAACTTGAAGACATTATACTAAGAGCAAGAAGCCAGTCACAATCACGTACTGATTGCATTAATACGAAATGTCTATAATAGGTAAATGTATATCTAGAGAAAGATTAGCAGTTGCCAAGGGCTGTACAGGTGTGGAGTTGGGGAGAAATGGGGAGTGATTGCTAATGCCAGTGGGTACAGGGTTTCTTTGGGGCTGATAAAAATATTCTAAACTTAGTGGTGATGGTGCACATATCTGTGAATATATCAAAACTATTAAAGTTTATACTTAAAAACAGTTTTTTTAAGTTTTATTTATTTTTTGAGAGAGAGAGAGAAGAGAGACAGAGCATGAGTAGGGGAGGGGAAGAGACAGAGGGAGACACAGAATCTGAACCAGGCTCCAGGCTCTGAGCCTGACGTGGGGCTCGAACTCATAGACTGTGAGATCATGACCTGAGCCAAAGTTGGATGCTCAACGAACTGAGCCACAAGTGCCCCTATAGCCAGAGTATTCTAAAGGAAGGATGCACGAAAGATATAGAAGGCTCGAAATAGACAAAATTCTGACCCTAAAACTTGAATGAAAAAGAAGGAAAGATTTCAGAAATCATTATGCATTCACAGGGTGTTCTTGGAGATAGGGAAGGACTCATTCTCAGGGTAGAAGGAGGCTCCTCAAATGAAGGAGGATCCAAAGTCATGGCCTGGCCTGTGACAATAATCCCAGATAGATGCAGTGTAAGAATGAGCTGAAGTTTTCCAAAAATACAGGAGACCTTGAAAAGGGATATTTTTTCAATCATTCACTGAATGAAAAGAACAAGAAAGTTTAGGGCTTTTAACAAGGACAATACAGAAGTAAACAGATAGGTCTAGAAAACAGAACTTTTCCTCCCCTACCCATGTCCATATTCTCTGCAAAGGAGAAAGAACTTGAAAAGAAAGGGGCAGCCAGATCCAGTGGAGCTGAGATGATGGAATAGTCGACCCAGGCAGCTCAGGAGCAGGAAGAAGTTGTTTAGACCACCTGGAACTTAACTGGGACAGGTGCTTGTGGAAAATGGGAAGATAAGGAAGAAGTAAGTAAATGAATAAAAGATTAAAGTGTTTGTTAACTAGTAGCTGAATGTGAAGCGACAGTGACATGCGGTAGCCACATACTGGGTGGGTTTGGGAAGTAGAAACATTGGGGCTTTGTTAACACACTTCTAGTGTTGAAAGCAAGGACAGACAGCCCCACCCTTTGGTGCCGGCCAGACCACATCTGGATTTTTGTCTTCCATTCAGTGACCTACACTTTAAGAGGGACAATGAGTAACTAGAGCACATGTTTGTTTGCTTCATTTCTTGACAGAGAAACAGTTTAGGGAAGATGGGCAAAATAATCTGAGTCCCTTCTAAAGCAGAGATTGGCCTGTGGAAATTCCCTCCCCCTCCCCAGTATTGTCTTTTTCCAGATGATGCCAGCAGGCTGGATCTGAGGACCCAGACGGGGTCTCACAGGAGCATCCAAGAGGGCCCGTGGCTTCTTGAGGGATGGAAATCAAATGCAAGCCAGCAGGAAGTGAGAGCAGAGTTTATTGAAGATATAGAGAGAGTGCAGATACAGGTGGAGCATCTGGGAGCTTGGAAAGGAAAGGCACATGAGTCTCATCTTTGCTTGGGGTCTGGGGTTTTTATTGAGGTCAGTGGTCAGGTGTCCCCCTCAGGCATCCAGGAACCAATTAGAACAAAGACGAGGGCCCAGGTCTGGAGCTGGGTGTCTTGGCATCCAGAAATCTAGCACTGCTGGTCTGGAATACACATATGATATCTTCCTCTGGTCATTCTCACCTGGTCCTTCCTTAGATATTATGTATTCTAAAGAAGTCATTATTAACTCCTTGTCTCTTACAAGGAGGACACTCACTATTTGCAATGAGGCCTGTGTGAAGTGGTGTGAGGGTACAGGGAGGTCGTAGCAAGAATAGAAGCAGGAAAAGGAGCAAAAAGCAGATTTTTATGGAATTCTTCAGTTTTCCTATCTCACCAAGACCTATCAAATAATTGCTATTCCTCCAGGGCTGGTATCCAGTAAAGAGGTGCAACTTGGTTCTTTCCAGTGACTGGGGGCCCAGCTTCAGGCCTGTACCGGTCTAGGAAACACCAACCTGGCAGGTCTGAGTCAAAGAAAACTTTGCCCACTGCTGGAGCTGAGACAAGTTGCTTTTTTCTGCACCTCATTTTGCTCTTCTGCAAAATGGGGATAATCATATGTACCTCAGGGGACTGTGGTGAAGATGAAATGGAATAACATTTATAGAGCATTTAGGTCAGTTCTTGACATGTGGTCTGACCATGTTGATGGAGAACCTGCAGAAGCATGGATGGAGACATTTTATTTGGGGAACTACCTGACTACCCTAAGCTAATCCACTGATACAGAGACATCAGGCTGAATCTGAATCCCACTGCTTTCCATCCAGTTGCTTTTAAGGTGGGGCAGTGCATCTAGAAAAAAATGGGGAGAAAGGGGGTCTTTTGGGGCTTCCTGAGCAATTTCAGTCCAACAGGTTTATTATTTCTTTCCTAGAGGGTTGAGTCACTCCCTACCACTACAGAAATGGAGACAATGGGGGACATTCTTAGCTCCTAATCACCCCCTCATTCTCAGTATTGATATTCAATTAGGCCCTGTAGGCCGCAGCCTTGCCTTTAAATCCTCATTACCAGGATTCACAAAGGCAGGGATGGAATTCCAAAACACTTCAATCCTGACCAAGCATAGACTGTGAGGGACCTTCCTGACTACTAACTGGCCTGAGTGCACAGCAGAGGTAGACGGGACACCTTGGTGCCAGGGTCTAGGCACAAGTGCCTTGGTGTGCCAGACCCTCCACATCCTAGACTCCATGGGCTCCAGGAAGGAGCTGAGTCATTCCAGACTGTAGACTGTGGTGGGCACAGCACACCTACCCCTTCAAAGCAGAAGGGCTCTATGGGCCTCTCGGACGCCAAGGAACTGTTATAGAGTAGCATTTTAATGAACTGAGTATAAATGCATTAAAAACACATGGAATAAATGCTCCTTGAAATAAACATGGGTTTAAAAAAAATGAAGAGAAAAGCAAATGTTTTGGCAAAACATTTTGGGTTTTTTTGAACCCCAAGAATTTGAAAACTGTTCAGGCAATCTTACTCAATCCAGAGTGCCAGTTAGCTCTCCCATGATGACTAATAATACATACAAAAGTGGGAAAATTCAGCATATTTCTCTAGTCATGGCATTTCCAGACAGAAAGACACCAGCCGAAAGACTTTGAGAGAACATTTTTTAAAATACATAAGAAATGAAGGCTTTGAATTTTGTAGAGAAATGACAGGAGTTAAATATGTGTTGATTAATTAATGTAAGACAAAGAAGTAAACAGCAACATTATTAATTTCAATGCTGAGGTGCATGCTTGGGGCCCAAATACTGAATGGTTATGCTTATGAGTCAAAAAAATCACAACCAATCTCATTTACAGAAACAAAACACAGACCAAAACACAAACTGAAAATCAATCAACAAACAAACAAACAAACAAACTCTAACCCAAACAAACAGCCACTTGCTTTCAGATGGATGTCAGCTCAGGTGTTAGTTAATAAGCAAGGTGTTTGCTGACAAGGGCTTAACACCTCCTGGAGGTACATGCATTTTAATAGGGAACCTTTACAAGAATGCAGATCCCAGAAGGAATGAAGCCTTAATGGTAAAATGCTGGGAGCCAGTGTGGGTATTTTAGAGCAGGGAGCTCTCTCTTAGATCCTAACAACAGAAAGCTAGCCCTGCCTACAGCTCTCTGGAGTGGAACACGAACTCATCATTCCTGTTCATTCTGCCTGGGCTGGAGATCAGCTCCTGAGGTGAAGCGGCATCTCTAAACGGCAGAATCCAGAGCCTGGTCCCACAGGAGGGGATGTCAACACTGGCCTCCCAGGAACTGAAGAGCAGTCACTCTCCACTGGAACATTTCTGGGCCAGACTCCACTTTAGGTGCTGCACTTGCAGGTACGAGTTACAAGTTACGAGTTACGTGCAGTTGCAAACCTCAAAGAACTTCTCGAAGAACTCATCCTTTAGCAAGGAGATCCCAACAGAGAGGGGAGCATAAAGGAAGGAGAAGTGTGTCCTGCTTGGGGTTGCGGGGAAGTTTCCTCTTTCACCAGGCCCCAAGGTACTCACTACCAACTGCTGTGCCTCACTCGGCTTGGCTTCTTGCTCCACCACACCCACCCCCTCATCTTGCACAAGTTTGGGGGCTTTTTCAAATGTTAAAAGCTGTCAGCACAAAGCCTGATGCAGGGCTTGAATCCATGAACAGGGAGATCATGACCCGAACTAAAGTCGGACGCTTAACCAACTGAGCCACCCAGGCACCCCAAGAATTTTCCCATTTTATTTATTTAATGTTTTATTTATTTTTGAGAGAGAGAGAGAGAGAGAGAGAGAGAGAGAGTCAGTGTGAGCAGGGGAGGGTCAGAGAGAGGGAGACACAGAATCGGAAGGCAGGTTCCCAGCTCTGAGCTAGCTGTCAGCACAGAGCCCGACTCGGGGCTGGAACCCACTAATTGTGAGATCATGACCTGAGCTGAAGTCAGATGCTTAACCGACTAAGCCACCCAGGTGCCCCGAATTTTCCCATTTTAAACATGCTTTATAAATATTATGTTCCATAGAGTAAAGGGTAATAACCAAATAGAACTTTGTGATGTATTGAGGTTTCTGCAAATTCTCTGCATTCTCTTTATTAAACACACAGCTCTTTGGAAAGAGAGTTGTAAAACTAGAAATCTTAAACATTAAGGAGGCTGCACTGAGTAATATATAACTTTTTCGGATAATGAATCTTAAGGAAGAAGGTTTGAAAGTATTACATTTCATTGACTTTAATTCCTAGAAATTTGAAACATTACCAATTTCCTCACCAGCCATTGCTTTGTGATTTCTGTTACCTTCTTAGCAGTGTTTCACAAACCCTGAGGCTATTTTAGGTTAGGAGTCTTTCATAGGTATTCCATTATAGAGAAAAACTAACAAGTCTTAATATTTTTAGGAAAATTTGGATCTTTTCCCCCTTGGATATCAGGGTGCTAGGGAACAGTGAGTATGATATAGGCAAAAATATATTTGCTCTGAGATTCCTCCCACCCCATCATATCTACCCAATAAGCATCTGATATTTATTTTCGGAGAGGGAAATTCCCGTTTCTGAATAGGCATTTTTCTTCTGAAAAGGGAGCTTCTTGGTTTACTCAGTAATATGGATAACTAGCCACTTTGTAAGACAAAGCTCATTGTATGAATTATGTGCTTAAAAACTTCTTTAACTCCTCTTGGTATTGCAAGATCCAGTATAAACAAGAGTTACCTGGAGAGCTTGTTAAACTGCCCCAGGCCCTTTATTTCCAATTCATTATGTCTGGAGTGGGCCCAGGGGGCCTTATTTTTTTTTTAAGTTTATTTATCTTAGAGAGAGGGTGGTGCAGAGAGGGGCAGAGAGGGCGGTAGGGAGAGAGAATCCAAGCAGGCTCCGCACTGTCTGCGCAGAGCCCAATGCAGGGCTCAAAGTCCCAAATTCGAGACCATGACCTGAGCCAAAATCAAGAGTAGGCTGCACCTTGACTGAGCAATCTAGGAGCCTCTGGGGAGCCTATTTTTAACAAGAAGCCCCAGGGGAGCCTAAGATCAAGGGCTACCCTTTGGGAAACACTGCCCTACCAAGTAAAGGTCCAACACCTGCAAGTCCCTTCTCACTCTGGCTCAACTCTTGAGTCCCAGCATGCTGAACTCCCAATCGTAGACCCATCCATTTCTGTCATCCTGATGACCCAGGCTCCCAACACACTCTTCCACCCCATGCCTTCATGTCATCCCTTTTGTCATGTGGGGTAGCTGTCCTTTTCCCTCTGGGCTTGTGACCAAATATCTCCTCTTCTGTGAAGTCTTACCCTTTTGTACAGGTAGAATAATTGGTTCCTTCTCTGTGGTTTTAGAATCTTGCTGCTCTTATATACTTAAAACAGAATTGCTTGCATGTTTGCTTTTCTTGTAATTGGAAGCTCTCATGGGTACAGGGACCATATCATCCTTTTATGAGCCTGGTGGTTTCCTGCTGCTGTTCTGAGTACTTTTTATATATTAGCTTATTTCATCCTCCTAACATCTCTATTATATTTCTATATTGCAGCTGAGTTAAATTAGTAAACAGATGAATGAATATTATGAATATTTATTGGGGGCGCCTGAGTGGCTCAGTCAGTTAAGCGTCTGACTTCAGCTCAGGTCATGATCTCACGGTTCTTGAGTTCGAGCCCCGTATCGGGCTCTGAGCTATCTGTTCCAGATTCTGTATCTCCCCCTCTCTCTGTCCCTCCCTCGATCATGCTCTGGGTCTCTCTCTCTCTTGCTCAAAAATAAATAAACATTAAAAAAATTTTTTTAATGAATATTTATTGAATACAAAAATTGAGATGGAGTAGCAGTGGGAACAGAACCCACTTCATAGGCTTGAGACTTGAGGGACCTGGGAAATGATCCTCTATATTGTCATGGAATAATAAAGATAATGGGACACTGATAATTCAGTATTTGAAAGAAAATTATTTACAAACATGTTTCAATTTTTTTGGTATACGTTGTGTTGCAATTATATAGTTTAACAATAGAAGTCATTTCATCATTTTTTTAAGTAGCTATTCAAAAATGTGCTGTGGAGAGCTTTCATTTATAGTCACATAGTATTTTCCCTCAAAGATGTTCTTCTGCTGTTCTGGACAGATCTTCAGTCAGGCTACAGTGAGACTCTCTGTATCCCAGACATCGCAGCTTCCTTTTGGTTCTTAAACACCTCATTTTCCTTTCTGCCTCAGAGCCATCACCCATGTGGGCCCCTCTGCCTGAAATGTTCCTTCTCTCCTTACCCAGTCAATGCCAACTCATTTTGCAAAGCCCAGGTCAAATGGGACCACCCCTAACATTTTTAGGGCTCAAGGCAAGAGTGCAAATGGAGGTTCAAAAGCTATAGACAGAATTGAGACTTCTCAGACCCCCTGAAGTTCTATATGAGAGTATTGTGGTATAAAGACCATAACTCATGGTTCCATGGTAGTATCCAAAGCTGCTTCTCCCTTCTTCCCTCATCCTTGGTTCCTTTTCACATTGTGAAAGGACTATGAGCATCAAATGTGTACATCAAAGCTCACACTCTACAAGCAGCCCTTTTTGACCACCCCCAAAACTGAAGGTGTTCATACTTGCCCCTTTGGGATGTTAGACACAGATGAGGTCCCTTAGATGGGGATTCAGAGGTTCAGGGCACTGCAAGCATGTGTGGTATGGGAGGTATAGTCCCAGGTATAGGTCTGGGGACTTTTGGCTCGGTCTATGGATGATGCTGAGCTCAAACCTCCCTTTCTGAAGAAATTAACCCTGACACTCAGACACAGCCAGATTCTCCAGTTGAACTTTCATGGCACCTCCTAGTTTCCTTTGTAGCATTTACAATGATAATTAAATAATTCACAGTTAAATGAGCTATGTTTAACTGGTGGTATAAGGTCTAACCTCCCCCTCCCCCCAATAAAATGTCAGTTTTTCAAAGAAGGAACCAAATCTGGTTTTGTTCACCTTTGTATTTCCAATGCCTAAAACAGTGTCTAGCAAATGAAGGGTGCCAATATGTATTTGTTACATGGGTGAATGAAAGGAAGGTTTCTATTTCCTAGAACTAATTTAAGTGTTCCAAACAATGTTACACAAACTGCTTCACTTTGCCTCACACCTTACTATTATTATCACCATCAACAGTTTTACATCATAAAAGCTTAAATATAAGAAACAATTCTCCAGCATTTTGGTTCCAAAGATAAAGTCCTCATGGGGATCTGTAGAGATGGAGGGTTTAGACAAGGTTTCTAGAAACAGGCCCATGTAGATATGTACAGTGAAAATCCTATAGATCTACATAGCATAAAGCCAATATCACACTACACACAGCTTTTTCTTTCTGGAAAATTACAAAGTTCACATTGTAAGAATCAAACGAAGTGAAATGAATAAAATATACCCTTCATAGGATTGCATGCAATTCTACTTAGTGATCTTCATAAAATCTTGAGGGAAAAATCCTTTTTGAAAGAAAAACAACTCTGGGTGGTGCTCGAAAATTCAGAAGGCAGCTCAAAGCTCTGCCAATGACAACTGTAAGTAATAACATGGTATTCACTTTTATTTTCCATTTTTAAGCCCGAATTTTTTAAAAACCAGCAGGTATGTGGAATTATATTTCTAACAGACATTCTGAAAAAAAAATACTAGTTTTATTTATTTTGGTTGGTATGAAAACCTTGATCTTCAAGGGTAAAGTTTTGATTCATTGAGAGATGGGATCCTTATGGACAGAAGGCCTGGATGCGACAGTTTTGGGTTTCTGCTATTTCCAAGGGTTTTGTTCTTATTTTCCAGCTTGCTGATTAATGGGCAAAAATTACCTTCTAAATCTGAAAATCTGTTCTCACTTGAAAGTTCTGTAGTTTGAATGAACCAGCAGAGATAATATTGTAAATATATCACTTTTCCTCCAAAAACCCACAGAGAGATGACAGGGCCATCTCAGCCTTTGGACTATTATTGTCATTATTCAGTGAGACCTTTATTCCAGGCCATGGAAATTCAGAGTGCCACTAAAAGAAACACCTTTTCTCAGAAACTGCTGAATTTCTCAGGAGCTTAATAAACCTCTGCCTTGTATTCTCTCTGGGAAAGAGCAGACAGCAAGTACTCAAGTTGTAAAAATAAAACCCATCAAATCAATACACAGGTCACTCAGTCTGTCATATCTCTTGTAACCCAGGGCTCCTCAGCACAGTTGGCACTTTTGGGCCAGATATATCAATCACAAAATTTCTCCTGTGGCTTTTACTTTTTTTTTTTTATTGTAGGCCAAATTTATACATAACACAACATTTACCATCTTAACCATTTTTAAGTCTATATAGTTCAGGCACGTTAAGTTGAGTACATTCAACTTGTGCAGTCATCATGGGGGGATAAGAGTTATTCATCTCCATAACTTGTTCATCTTTTGAAACTGAAATTCTGTTCCTGTTAAATGCTAACCCCCCTACCCCTCTCCCCACAGTCCCTGGTGGCAACTACTACTTCTTCTTTTTTTTTTTAGTCTCTATGTATCTGAGACCTTGAAGTAAAAGTGAAGCTGCAAATGTGTATATGTGTGTGTGTGTGTGTGTGTGTGTGTGTGATACCATCATTAAGTCAAAATTTCTGGGAAGCGGGTGTTTTCCTTCCCATGTGTGTGTTCCGTGGGGCTCCAGGGACCAGGCCTGTGCTGTCCTTTCCCTGGCTTCTATCCTCCCCATGCCATGTGTCTACTGTGGAACACAATGCAGGTTGTTATTGGAAGTGTTCCTGCCACGGTTTTCTTCTCTCCAAAGCAGGGTTGATCACAGTGCTATCTAAAGAGGATTCTTGTGTGGATTAAGTGAGTTAATAAACACAAAATGCTAGGTCTGCTTCACTCTCCATTGGGGTCCACACTCTGCACAAGGATGAGAACCAGGGCAGCTGGTATTTAGCCCAGAATCTCCTAGCAGTTCAACTTGTCTAGGTAGAAATGGACATTGAACCCCATTGTTCTCTGCCTGTTACAATCTATCTCTGAATTGGAGGGTAATCTATTAGTTACGTATAACTGGATTTTGTTTCCACACTCTAGGATCAGAAGGCCGAATCAACAGCCGACTTGGAATATGATTGAAACACATATGCGGTGTACAGATATGATCGCCAGCCAGGAGACTCCATGCTCTTGAATCAAGAGATGTTTCTGTTGTCCTATAGTGGCTAAAACACAAACGACAAGCTTCACTGAGCTCACCTTTTTCTCTCTCCATAAGGTGAGTCTCAAACACATGGTTCCTTTTCTTTACCATCTAAGTATTATTTTCCCCTCTATAGCATAATTTAAATAACTTATAGGGGACCTGACAGATGCTAAGTTGGTGACTATGATCTAACCTCAGATTTCACGGATCTGAATGGTGCCTCCATCACTTAACTGCTTATATAACCTTAGGGTTCTAAGCCTCCATTTCTTAAACTGTAACATGAAAATAGTCATGGTTCTTGCTTCATACAATTATCATGAGGACTAATGAGATACCAAGTGTAGTGCACTTGGCAAGTAAATACTACCTTTCTTGTCCGTAGGGACACAGAAGCCATAGCAGGCTAGACAGGTATGAGATCAGGTTAGAAAAAAAATCAGCGTTTCTCAAGGAAATGTCTTCTGGTGAATTAGAATGATGTATTTGTTCTGTGAACTAAACCAGTTACTGTTTTAGAAAGATAGTCTCTAAAGTTTGAAAGAAATATCTATCAATAATTGTTATGTGCTAGGAAATGTGCTAATGGTTTTACAGATATTTTCTCATTTAAATCTTAATATAGTTAGTCCACTTAGGAGAAGGTATGATCATCCCCATTTGGCAGACAAGGAAACTGAGGCAGAGGGAGGCCCATGAACTTGTCCAAGGTCACAGAACTAGTAAATGACAGGAAAAATCCAGGTTGGTTGTGTTCTCATCTACCGTGTAACATTACCTCCATGCCAAAACGTTAACTGATGAGGCCTGTTGATGCAGTAATGACCAGTGATGAAATCATTATCATGTCCCCTAGTTCTAGGCTATGCTACAATAAATGCTTGAAAATTCATCTATTGTCTTTTAAAGGAAATCTATTTATATGGGTGATTATAGACTGAGACTAGTATTTTTTTTCATGTAGAACATAAAGCTCACTGTAGTATTCGATCAAAACTAAACTCATTTTGTGAATGGTATTAGTGTTCTTTATTTGTTTGCCTTAAAATTTGATTGTTAAAAGTTGCTCTTCATAAAGCTTTAGCTTGATCTTTGCTCACTAGCTCAGGCTTGAAGACCTAACAAACAGAGGTATTCATTGTTGGATAGATCTTCCCATTTTTGGATGAATAAAACCAGTCTTATTTGAAAAGCCCACTGCTTGAGATTGGCACAAAACCAAATCATAGCTTTAGGAGAAAAAAATAGCTGATTGCTTGTTGCTTTCCAAATGTTTGACATGTTTTCAATGTAGAAAGCTGTTCTAAAGAAAAGTAGGGCAGGGTGGGGAAGGGGGAGAGAAACCTTGAAAACTCTACAATATACAATCTGCGTCATTTGCTTTACTAAATTGTTGTTCCTTGCCAGTGTCAATAAACTCCTTTAAGTGGTTTAGTGTGTTTGGTTGGCTGTACCTATGCATAAAATAAACAACACATCTAGCATTCCCTTTACAAGTGATGATGAAGGGTACTGTGTAACTACTCAATATAACTCTTAATGAGGGAATAATGAAATTTACCTTGCAGAGGTATCAAAAAACAAACATGTTTTTCTAGTGCCTAGGCCCATGACGAACTTCCCAATTGCTGTGTAAGAATTTTATACATGGGATGTCTTAAATTCCAATCCCACATGCAAAACAAGCATCTTAAAACCTGTGCTTGTCCATCTGGAATGACATCAGGGTGATTAATTCTTTTACCCTTTTAGAGCAGTGTCAGCTGAGATTCAGAAATTAATCAAGTGCTCAAGGTCTAAAGAAAATTCAAGCTGTTGAATTAAGACAAGATGTTTGCACAGAGTGCTAACAGGAATGAGGTGCTATTTGTAGTAACTCGTTAAAAAATGTTATGTACTGAGGTATTTACATGAATTTTCATTGAATATCCAGTTAGTTATATTTTTACATTATACAATGAAGTCTTAAGAATAACAGGCTCTAAGTGCATTGTAGAAGAGTTTGTCAGGAGAAACCTCAGGTGGGTTGGGAAACACAAAGCAAACTCATTTTTCAAATAATGAATGATAGTATCAAAGGGATAGAGTTTTAATCTTATTGCTTTTAAAAAAGAGTAATAATGAACTGAAAGTGCAAATGTAGAGTACACTTGGGTTATCTTAAAAATAGATTTTTTTCAGGAAAAAATTGCAAAAGTTAATTACTTTGTTATGTGACAGTCTTTGATTTTTAAGATTGATCCAAAAAAGGGAAGGGATCTTTAATAAGTAGGTTTGGAACACCAAGTTCATGGTGTCCTTCCAAGCTGGATAAATCAGGAAGAATGCTCTCTACCAAGAAAGGGATGGTCTTTTGGAAGAGAGAGTAATCAACCTAGATTCTTTCTGCTAGGCATAAACATCAAAGTTCTTGTGGTGGTTCATAGAAAAAGAATCTGCTTCCATACATTTGGCCAGATTCTTGGCACCTGCCTAAAAAGATTGAGCAACCAAAGACCTGGCTTGAATTTTATTAAACTTGAGTTTTCAAAGGCTACTCTTCTAATTGGAGTGGAGTGGATTGAGTCCTTTGATTGGGATGGGCCCTTAGTATACACATGGCTTGGAGAACTTTCTCCATTTGTTTAACTGGAAAACTTACTGTTTTTATCTCTCTGACCAGCCGTGGCCTCTCTCCCCACAATATTCTTTGAGGAACATCTAGTCCTCTATAAAATGTCTAGTAAAGAAGAAAGAAAAAATCAATTGTTTTACAAATGCTTGACCAGATTTTTAAAAAGCAATGGAATTTCATATCAAGTCTTTGTCTTTTCTTATACCTAAATTTGATTGATGTGATGCTAATGATTAGGGAAAAATGAGTAATGATAAATAGTTGTTAAGCCAATTAATGGATGAAAATGACTTCCCAAACCAATCTCACTGAAAACCTGCTGCAGGTGTCCAGTGAAGCCTGTGCTTTCCATCCATTCCCAAGGAATATGAAGGCAGCCATATATTTTTGATGGTGGTTTAGCTAAAATTAGAACTAAAAACCTTTCGGTCTAATCCCTTTTCTCAAACTGGTGGGAAGCAGACTTCTGTTTAGCATTGTGTGTGTCTTCCAGATTCTCTGTTGAGGAAAATGTAGTCTGTACCTTGGCCTTGGGCAGAGGAACCCGAAACATAGAAATCTGTGCCTTGGGTTTTCCCAGCAGCACCAGAGCCCTCCCCAGGTAGCAGCCTCAGAAGCTAACCCCTCCCTCCCAACCACAATGCAAAATGCATTGTTCAGGGTTGTGCAGTTACATCTCTTGGGCCGGTGCTTTGATCAAGGCACTTATTTTTTCTCCAAACTTTTTATTGTTAGAATTTACAAATTACATAAAAGATAAAGACTAGTATAATAAACATCCATAGACCTCATTTAGATTTATTGGTTATTCACATTTTTCTCTTACTTATTTATTTATCTTTACTGAACTATTTGCAAGTAAGTTGTAGACACTGTGACACTTCACCTCTATGGACCATATCATATCTCTCTAAGCATAAGGATATAACAACAGAACCATTATTATATACCCCTCAACTAGATCATTTAATATGAAGTCCGTATTAAAATTTCTCCAATTATTTCCCAGATGTCTCTTGTTGTATTGGTTGATTGGTTGGTTGATGTAGGATTCAATCATGGTTGATGCATTCTATCTGGTGGTCTTTTCATTCCCTTTTAATCTAGAACAGGTCTCTGACATTTCTGTTTGTTTGGTTCTGTTCTCATGACAATGACTTTTCTGAAAAACTCAGGCTTGTCTTCTTATGGAATCTTCTACATTATGGATTTGCCTGATTGATTTTTAATTGTTAGATTCAGGTGATTTGGCAAGAATATTACATTGGTTTTGTATATTTCTTAATGCTTTACACCAGGAGTGGTTGATGTCAGATTGTCCCATAACTGGTGATCCTAAGTTTGTTCACTTGGTTAAAGTAGTGACCACCGCGGTCTCTCTAGAGTGAGGTACATTTCTCCCTCTGGGATTAATAAATAATCCATGTGGAAATATTGGAATATGTGACTTTCTGTTTTTTAACAACTTCTCATCTTATATTTTCATGATCCATCAATGGTTCTTGCCTGCTACAATTATTACTTGGGAATTGCAAAATGGTAACTTTCCCAATACTATTTTTTCATTTTTTATTTATTAACTGGTATTTTTCAACAAAGAAGAGATTTTTAAACTTCTCAATCTTGCTCCTTCTCTATCATTATGGACTCATTTTTAAAAATTCAGTGTATTATGATTCATAGCCATCCTTGTTCTTTTTGACACTCAAATGTTCCCAATTTGGTTAGTGGAAGCAACTCCAAGAAGGCTCCTGCGTTTCTTTTATATGGTGCCATTAGTATTTGAGCACTTTGCTGTTTCTTTACACTGTACCATTCCTGTGGTTTTTTTGCCCCAAACCTGAAATTCACAATTTACTGTAGCAAGCCATAGTATCTTATAGTGTGGAATGTTTAGAAATCATCGTTTAGAAATCAATAGCTAAACATTAACTCTACTCATTCCTATGGGGAAGTTGTTATTTCTAGCTGCTTTAGGAAGACAATGGTAGAATGTATATAAATTATGAGTTTGTATTAATTCCAAATAAAAATATGGAATTTTAAGATTTTTACTTACCTTAATTTTATATTAATACTTCTTTTATAGTGCAAATATTTGTTCCTAATATTAATATATTTATTTTTTTGCTTTATCTTCTACTATACATGAAATAGTTTCATAATTACAATACCAATTTTACTACAAACACTAAACATACTAAATTTATTTTATGCATTGTAAAATTCATCCTGGTAGCATTCCATGAGGTTGTTACAATTGTTTAAGTCATGTAGCCATACTACAGGTAAGCTAGAGAGCATTTCCATCAGTTTCCTCATTCTCCGTTTTGCTCAGTCCCCTCCTTTAATACCCAGCCCCTGGCAGGCACTACTCTGTCTTCTGTCCCTAGGGTTTGGTCTTTTCCAAAATTACATGTAAAGGGAATCATACATCATGGAATCTTTAGTTTAGCTTCTTTCACCTAATATAGTGTATTGGTATAATGCAGTTTAATCCATGTTGTGCAAATCAGATTTATTGATGGGTAGTTGTCCTTTGTGTTTATGTACCACAAAATTTTGTATTCAACATTTGGAAACTTGGCCTGATTTTGAATAAAACCCCTGTAAACATTTTTATGGACATAGATGTTCATTTCTCTTAGGTAAATAACTAGAAGTAGAATTACCGATTTAATTTTAAGTGTACTTTTTACCTTTATAAGAGATTGCCAAACTGTTTTCCAAAGTGTCTGCATCAATTTGCATTCCTACCAGCAATGAATTAGAGTTCTAGTTATAATTGTTCCCCACATCCTTAATCCTTATCCACACTTATTACTGTCAAAATTTCTCTTCCTCCTTCCCTTTTTTCCCTCCTTACTTGCTTCCATCTTTCCTTCCTTCCTTCCATGTTCCTTCCTTCCTTTTTTCTGTGCTTTTTTTCTTTTGCCATTATGATAGTTATATAGTAGTATCTCACTGTGGGTTTTAACTTGCATATCTCTAAAAACCAATGATATTAAGAATCTTCTAATGTTTTTATTTGCCAACTGTATGTCTTCTTTGCTAAAGAATCTATTCAAATATTTCCCCCAATATTTAAATTTGGATTGTTTGGTTTCTTACTATTGAGTTTTGTGAATTATTTATAGGTTCTGGATATCTGTCCTATACCAATTACATGTTTTGCAAATATTTTCTCCCAAGTGTTAAGTTTTATGTTTTAAATTGTCTTCTTTGAGAACAAAAATTTTAATTTTAATCAAGTCCAAATAATCAATTTTTAATAATTTGTGCTTGTGTGCCTTATATAAGACTTTGCCTAACCTAATGTAGCAAAGCTTTCCTCCCAGATTTTCTTATAGTAGTTTTATGCTTGTGCCCTATATCTGCTTGTACTCTACATTTTCTGGTTATTTATTTCTTTGACACTCATTTTGTCAATTTCTATAAGAAAAATACCTACTTTGAATTTTGTTGAAATGGCTTGAATCAATATATCAATTTGAAAGAGAACTGACTTCTTCATAAATTAAGTCTTCCATTCCATAAATGTCTCCATTTATTTAGATCTTCTTTGATTTCTCTCAATGTATATTTATTTTCAATAAAAATATTCCACATATTTTGTTTAGATATATACTTAAAAATTTCATATTTTTGGTGCTATAATAAATAGTACTCTTTTCCTAATTTCAATTTCCATTTCTAAAAACAAGCTATATAGGAAAATATAAATGATTTTTGAACATTAATATTTCTAAATCACTGATGGTTCCAGTAACTTATTTTGTAGTCTGAGTTTTTCTGTGTAAGTTTATTTATTTTGAGAGAGACAGAGACAAAGTGAGCCAGGGAAGGGCAGAGAAAGAGGGAGCGAGAGAGAGAATCCCAAGCAGTCTCCACACTGTCAGCACAGAGCCTGATGTGGGGCTCGAACTCGTGAAACCATGAGACCATGACCTGAGCTGAAACTGAGAGTCAGACACTTAACCAGGTGTCCTGCCTTGCTCCTTATCTTAAGGTGGAAAGCATTAAGTCTTTCAGCATGAAATATGATATTAGTTATACATTTTTTATAGATGCTCTTTATCAGGTTGGGGAAATTATCTTTAATTTCTAGTTTTTGAAGTTTTTATTTTGAATGGATTCCAATTTTTATCAAATGTTTTCCCTGCATTTGTTGAGATAATCAGATTATCTTTAAGCTCATCGATAACATGAAATACATTAATTGAAATATTTTGAAATGTCAGACCAGTCTAAAATTTCTCTGATGGATCTCCACTTGGTCATGATGTCTTATTTTTTTTATATATTGCTGAATTTGATTTAATAATACTTTAGTGAGGAGTTTTGTGTATACGTTTATGAAAGATAGGGTTTTTTCTTGTAATATTCTAGCCTATGCTTCATTTTGGGTAATTTCTTTTAAAGTACCTCCAACTTCCCTGGCTGTTTCCTTAGCTGTGTCATGTCTACTGATGGCCACATCAATAAAATCCTTTATCTCTTATGCATATTTACCTCTGCCATGTATTTATTTATAACATTTCTACTTGAGTCTTTTTTTTTTGGTTTTCATCTCTCTGCCGAAATTTGCCATCTGTTTGTACATGTGGTATATATTTTCCACTAGATATTTTTACATATATCATAGTTATTTAGTCTATTCATTAGTTCCAAAATTCCAAAATCTAGGTCATCTCTGAGTCTGCTTATATTGATTGTTTTGACTCTTGAGGATATTTTTTTTTCCTCCCTTGCTTTTTTGTGTGCCTTGTAATTTTTTACTGAATAATAAGAGACTAAAATAAATAGAATATACGTCTGGAAATAGGTATACCTCCTCTCAGGCAGTTAAGGAAGAAAATTGAATCTATTTAGTTAGGACCTGAGCTAGGTTTGAGTATTCTGTTTTTTTTCTTGCCTTCAATTTCCAGTAGTGATGCCTCGTGCTTAGGGTGCAGATTGGAGTGATGGAGACTTTTCTCAATATTTTGCTTCACCCTCAGTTTTCAAACCTCTCTGTCCACCTCTACCACAAAGGGGATTTTTTTCCATGGTGTTACTTCCCGCACCCCCATCCCTCTACTCACTGAGAGATTGCTCTTTCTTGTAATAATTCCTTGCTAGGCTAGAGTTTGAGTGCCAGGGGAGTCCTCTGTTATCTTGGCCAGCCTCAGTCTTTGGTAAACACTATGTGCCTGGATCGTTGGGGTAGAGATTTCTGCCCTTCCTCCCCATGGCCATCAGTCAAACATTCCATTTTATCTATATCAGGCCTTGACTAGGAGAGTATTCTAGACCTCCCCCAAAGATAGGAATACTATACTGTTGATGGAGGATCCAGGGCTCAGGACTGTTTCTTGCCACTCTGGCAGGATTAGAGTATCTTCCCCCTTTTTCTTTTCCCCAGCAACAATGTGTCTTTATCTATGCTCTGGGACAGTAGAGTTTGCTGTTCTCCCTAGAGGCATAATGCGTTCTTCTTTGAGGGAAGAATGCAAGCAGGGAAGAGGGCTTATGAGTTTTTCACAGTAGTTGCTGATCGACTTCAGGATTGTCCTGGCCAATTCTTGTATGTTTATTTCCCATAAGAATTTTAGAATCAATTTGTCAGTCTTCAGGGGAAAAACCCACAGTAGTGCTTTTATCACCATATCTTTATACACTTACTTGGACAGAAGTGACCCTTTTATGATGTTAACACAGCCTATCCAAGAACAAGATATTCAAATCTACTTTTATGTCTTTCAGGCATATTTTAAAGTTCTTCTCATAAATGTTTTGCACATTCTTCTTAGTTTACTCTAGAGTACACTGTATTTTTGTGTGTGTCTTTGGATCTTATAGGGATTTTTCTGATGCAAATCCATGTCAGAATAGAGCTGGAATCTCTCTCCCAAACCTTCAATGATGACATTTTAAAAATTTATTATTTAGGAAGCTGTTTCTTTTTCTTTTCTTTTTTTTTTTTTTTTTTTGGTTTCAAATGCTTTTCTTTTCTTTTTTTTAAATAGTTTATTGTCAAGTTTGTTTCCATATTATACCCAGTGCTCTTCCTCACAAGTGCCCTCCTCCATCTCCTCCATGTCCATCATCCCCCCTTCCCCTTTCCTCCTCCCCCTTCAGCCCTGTTTGTTTTCAGTATTCAAGAATCTCTCATGATTTGCCTCCCTCCCTCTCCCTAACTCTTTCCCCCCTTCCCCTCCCCATGGTCCTCTGTTAAGTTTCTCCTGTTAGACTTATGAATGAAAACATATGGTATCTGTCCTTCTCTGCCTGACTTATTTCACTTCACATGACACCCTCTAGTTCCATCCATGTTGCCACGAATGGCCAGATTTCATTCTTTCTCATTGCCATGTAGTATTCCATTGTATATATAAACCACATCTTCTTGATCCATTCATCAGTTGATGGACATTTAGGCTTTTTCCATGATTTGGCTATTGTTGAAAGTGATGCTATGAACATTGGGGTACATGTGCCTCTATGCATCAGCACTTCTGTATCCCTTGGGTAAATCCCTAGCAGTGCTATTGCTGGGTCATAGGGGAGTTCTATCATTAATTTTTTGAGGAACCTCCACACTGTTTTCCAGAGTGGCTGTACCAGTTTACATTCCCACCAACAGTGTAGGAGGGTGCCCATTTCTCCATATCCTCGCCAGCATCTGTAGTCTCCTGATTTATTCATTTTAGCTGCTCTGACCAGTGTGAGGTGGTATCTCAGTGTGGTTTTGATTTGTATTTCCCTGATGATGAGTGGTATTGAGCATTGTTTCATGTGTCTGTTGGCCATCTGGATGTCCTCTTTGGAGAGGTGTCTCTTCATGTCTTCTGCCCATTTCTTCACTGGATTATTTGTTTTTCGGGTATGGAGTTTGGTGAGTTCCTTGTAGATTTTGGATACTAGGTCTTTATCCTATATGTCATTTGCAACTATCTTTTAGGAAGCCATTTCTAATAGAGACTAGAAGACTCTGAGTTAATCTTACTCTTCTTCAATGGCTCCTTTTATGGGTCCAAGTGTGAACAGAGATAGGCTACCAGGCAGGATTAAAGTGAGAGGAGATCATTTCTGCCTCGTCAAGAATCCTAATGATGGCAAGCAGAGAGGGGATGACAGTGCTACAATCTATACATGATGCTGGCTTCCAGTGGATGGAACATGGATAACATGCCCCTGGACTCTATATTGTGAATTTTTTTTTAATTTTGTAATGTTTATTTTTGAGAAAGAGACAGAAGGTGAGTGAGGGAAAAGCAGAGTGAGATGGAGACACAGAATCCAAAGCAGGCTCCAGGCTGTGGGCTGTCAGCACAGAGCCCGGCTTGGGGCTTGAACCCATGAGCTGTAAGATCATGAACTGAGCTGAAGTCAGACGCTTAACCAACTGAGCCACCCAGTTGCCCCTATGGTGTGAATTGTCTGTGTCCAAAATTTGACTTCAGTTTTGTAGATTCTGACAGCCCTGATTGCTCAGCACAGAGAAAGAAAGCAGAACTCCATCTCTTAAAGGCAGCCCAACATCCACTGGATTACAAGACTGATTATTGACCAGAACACCAGTGTGTTCATCTACAGTGAAAGTGCTCCTGCTGGGGTCTGAGGTGCTGTTTCTATAAAAGAATTGGGGTTCATACATATCCTCCACTACCAACAGATGGGGGAATGTGGGCAAGGAATGAGAAAAATCTTCTTGTAGACATTTTTGTCTCCATCCTTAGCAGAGGACTGCCCTTTAAATCATGAAACACAATGTTTAAAATGAGTACCAGTATCTTACTTGCAAATAGACAAATGCAAGCGTGGAATTTTTTGTGAAATAGGAAGATTCCTCTCCCTACAAACCAGCAAAAGGCCCACTTATGTTGTGTAAAGGGTAAGGATTTCAGAGTTAGAAAAAGCAAAATCAGGCATGACAGCTCAGTAACTTTGTTTCTGTGAACTCAGTCTCCATTCCTCTTGATGGTAGATAACAAACTTGTCAATTCAAGGTAGTTGCTTCTTAGTTAGAGTCAGCCCCTTTGAGTAAATACTCAGCTGATCTCCATTCTTCCTATGTTCTTTTCTTTCCTTGCCCTTTGGGATGACTTTCTTCTTTCTCTGGAGTGTGGAGACAGCTTCCGGTCTGACTGCTTAGCCTGGCCTCTATGATCTCTGCATCAGCCTCTGATCCTGCACATCTGTTAAGGAGACAACAGGCCTTTGCTGGCCTCTAGGCACCTCTGCCCATGCAAGGAGTCTCCATTTCCTTTCTTTGCTCCCAAGCCTCCCTTTAGGACTGTCCCCTTCTCTGCTCTGTCCTTGGCCCCCTCGAGGGCGTGGAAGCACACTTGGAATTCTTTGAGGCCTTCCTGCTTACCCAGGTACCGCTTGTGCCTATGATTCATTCAACATTGAAGATTCTTTAATATCCCTTTATTTACATCATGTTCCCTTTTTAAGATTTTTATTTTTGCATTTATATATTTTATCATTTTAAACTTATTTTAAATATACTTATTTAATTGTCCTCCCAGCCTTTGGTATTGCTGGTTGTTTTGCATTAAGTCTCTCAGCCTAGTGGTGTGTATTCTCATGTGGTTTGTGAATTCTTGTATTGTTAGTGCATCAGCAGTAGATTGTCTTCCCCTGTACCTCCTGTTCTGTCCCTATCAATAACCTTTTAGCTTGGTGTTATAAGACTATGCAAATCATATCAGTTTGGGCTCCTTACTTACACATGGGCAAATATGGGCTTTTGATTTCTCATGGATGACACTGTTTTTTGCCACCAACTTACAGAAAAAGGGGATCTTCCTTGCTCTTTCTTGAGAGCATGGATAGAGTTTTCTTTCTAGGACATGGGCACTTGTTCAGGGCTCTGAGTCTTATGCTTCTGCTTGTTTGTGGCACTGTGGCTTGAGGTAGAGCTGTCTCCTAAATACTGAGATGCCAGCAAAGTCACAAAGCTCTTTCTAATATTTCTTGGAGTTGGTCTCACAATATGCAAAAGAGATAAGTAGCAACCACGTAGTTTATGGTTTGCTCATTTCACAAATATTTATTGAGCAACTCCAATGTGCTGTGCACTTCATTAGACTCTGGGATTTCAGTGATAAGCCCAAATACATGGAACATAGAGCCATGCAAAGAAATAGGCAGTGCCTCCATCATCATATTGATGATTGACTGTTACAGTCTGAGATGGCCTCTGAAGCAAAGAGCTATATATAAAAAGGAAGTGACAGGGGTTGGTATCTAAAGGACAGATGAAAGTTAACTAGCTGAAGGTAAGGAATGTTCCATGGGGGTTGGGAGGATTGTGGCTTAAGTCTGTGATTCCTAAACAAGTGATTGTTTAATACTCACTGCATAATAAAATCATGTGGGAAGTGTAACATAAAGGTTCCTGGACCTTGTCCCCAGAGATTCCTATTTAATGGTCACAGGTAAGCCCAGGCAACTGTATTTTTAAGAGCTCAGCAAGTTGTGTGGACTGTATTGTGTACTCAGAGTAGTAAATACTGGGTGATCCATGCCAGCAGCACCAATGGCACCTGGAACATTGTTAACAGGGATTCTCAGGTGCACCCCAAACCTACTGAATGAGAGACTCTGGAGTGTGGCCCAGAACAAAATGATGGTGCTCTCCCTGCCACGTGTGTTTAAAAATAAATACTTAACTAAATTGAAATTTCAAATAATCTAGGTAGACCAATAAAGTGATCATTTCCAATGATAACTATTTCAGTGCTTTCTTTTCAATTTCCAAGTATGCTCTGTAGCTTTTTGCTCATTTTTTGGTTGCCTGGTGTGTAGTGGCTTTCAGAATATGTTTAGTCTCTGACTGGGCAATCAGCGTTAGGGAAACAGCATGTGCAAAGGTCATGGGGCAGGGGAAGCAACATGGAACATGCCAAGAACTGAGGAGAGACAAGCTAGAGGAGCACAGTGTGACTGAAATGGAAGATGGTACCAAATGTACACATGGAGAAAGGTTGCACAGTGCAAGGCCTGGGTCAGACTCTAAGCGATATATTTGGATTTGTATTTTGCAAAGATCAACCCACGCATTGTGTGGACCATGGTCTAAGTAGGTCCAGAATGGGTGCTGTTCTGCAGGTTGTTATTGACAAAACAAAAACTGCTGGGGACTTGATGAATGAATGTTCTGGTCCTTGAACACAGAGGAGTAGAGTCTCTTTCAGATAGGATGGTAGATTGAGGCTTTATGGAAGAAGAGCGATTGAATAGTGAAGCAGGTAAAATAGCATTAGGGAGATTAGCCAGCAACTGGAGTGAAAAACATATCTGAAAATGAGGAACAAATCAATCATTGACATTGCCCGGGGACATGTCAAATATTCTCAGCCCTAGTTCCCCAAATGCCAACTTGGTGTGTCTATAGGTTAAGAGATGTACTATTCAGATGCTCTCATGTGACTTTGCCTATCAGCTGGGTTTGGGAACCACTGAGGTAGATGGCCTTCATGTGTACAAGAAAGAGGTTAAAAAGGTGACTGGTCTGTGTCATCTTCCTGATGGTGAGTGATGGGGACACTACCAACTTGCGGTGGGTTTTGTGAAACTAAAGCCCTTAAATTTGTCCTCTGGGATGACTACATTATCCAAACATCTTGGAAATAGTTTGTGAAAATGTCTGAACAGTGGAAACAAAGCAGGTAGCTGCTGTCTTTAGATACTCTTCCACACTGGCCGCCGTACAAGAGGTTCTCCTGGAATGTTGTCCAACTAACTGCCAGCAACCTAGAAAAGCAAACTCTATCACTGAGAGATGCAGGAAGTATCTCTTGACCTAATTTTGTCAAATGTTGGTATCCTCCCTTTTGGATACACTTCTTCAGAGTTTTGGGGAACTCACTAATGATGTGATTGCATGGTTAATTTATGTCATATAGTATTTATTCAGGTACTTTTTTTGTCACATGGTAAACTGTGAATGGTCTTTCAGTCCTGACCTAGAGCATGAGTTGGCACAGGTGAATATTGACTGGGGTAGATCCAGAGAAGAGGGGAAGTAGGGTGCAGGGAGCCGTGCTGGTGTCTGGGCCTTCCTAGAGTCACTCTGGACTTGAGGAGGGCTGATCTGAGGCAGGGAATGGAAACCCAGACAAGAGACCAGGGCGCAGGAAGGACAAGCTATGCACAAGTAAACTAGTACAGCTCAGCCTGCCTTCACTCCCGGAGGTGTGTTGTTTGTTCCTTGGTGGCACAGGCAAATCCAGGTTTCCTGGGGCCTACAGCTTTTATAATTTGAGGAGTCCTTTTTGAGAAAAATACTGAAAATCATGAAACAATTTAATATGGAAGTAAACATTTTATAATGAGACAAGCAAACAAAATACATTACAAAATTTGAAAACACTGTAATTACATTACAAACTTTAAAATTAAAAAAAATTTAACATTTTTATTTTTAAGAGACAGAGACAGCATGAGTGGGAGAGTGGCATAGAGAGAGGGAGAGAGAATCTGAAGCAGGGTCCAGGCTCTGAGTTGTCAGCACAGAGTCCCACGTGGGGCTCGAACTCAAAAATCATGAAGTCATGACCTGAGCTGAAGTTGGACACCTAACTGACTGAGCTACCTAGGCGCCACAACAAACTTCAAAATTTTACGTATTTAATTAATTGATTTCGTAACACACCTCTAAAATACTTTTTTCCCTACGTTTCTGTCTGCATGCTCCTTGTTCACCTCTTCCTATGACAGTGCTTTTGTGATGTTCTTTTATTGAGAGAAATGAAAAATATTTCCATCAGCATATATATCTCCTTTCTTTGAGCATGGATGCTCAACATTTGTTGTTTTCTCATGGCTAAATAACATTCTTTCAGCTTCACAAACTTGTTAATGACATTGTTATATACATATTGAGGATTCTTGTCAAATTTGGAAACAGCTCTATCAAGTCTTTTATATAAGAACTGTAGGTTTCAGATTATTTCAAGCTTTCTTGCACAAGAGCTGATTTACATTCTTTTTGAATTGCTGTCATTCAAAACCCGGTTTGTTGCTGTAGCCATATTTTACGATTTCAAATGTTACAAGTATGTGTACTTGTGTACCCTGCTGCTCTGCTGGGACCCTTTTTTAGGTGAAAGTGCACATGAGAGACTAGGAAACTTCATCTTCTTTAGCATCACAGTAAAACCACCTCTGATTGGCTCATATAGTGGATCCTTACTGCGGGGTTAGGGGAATCAAGGGGAAGAAGGTAATCAATACTAACAATTGCTGACCAGTTGAGCTAAACTGGCAGATTTAATTTAACTGTTTTGTGAAAGACCTATTAATTAGTGTTCCCATTTATAGATGAGGAAGCTGACATCCAAGGAGGTTGACTTTGTCTAAGCAAAAATGTGGAATGGACTACAATTTTCTAGCAGTCATCCCCTCCCTAGATCTGTCTTCCTTGATTTTCACTTTACTGTTCTTCATGAACTTTCTACCATGCTTGCAGACCAGACCAAAACCTCCACAGAAATCCCTGGAAGTCTGCTAAGAATAAAGAATAACCACAGATATTTAATGGATTTGGCCAGACAAAGAAAGTACCTGCTTCTTTATAAGATACTTTCCACATCTTGACTTTGAGTCTCTATTGTATCCCTAAGTGATGGGGAAGCATCCCAGATTCAGACTCCAGAAGGATCACAGAAGTCTTAGCAGGGTCTCGGCAATTTTCAAGTCCAGGGTGTGAGGCCAAGAGGCAAAGGAGTGTTTGGCAAATGTGAGATTGTAATGGGCCAGAGCTGTTTGGTGGGATTTGTAACTAAAAAGAGATTTCAGACCGTCTGACTAAATGCTAATGGATTGGTCTGAGATGGGTTTTAAAAATATACGGTTTTATCTACTCCTTACAGAGTTAACAGGTTCTGATGACTCTGGCCCTCTTTTTTTTTTTTTGCTGTGTCTGTGTTACCAGGCCAAATAACCTAGCTGCATTGGAAACTGGTTTCAAATGACTTGCAGATGGCTGGAGGCAGATGAAAGCCTCCATGGAGGTGTTCCTCATTCTCTTTTCTAGTCCCCAGCCCGTAGTGCCATGTGCTGACACTTGGATGCTTGTTTTACAATATCATTTGACAAGTGGGATTTATGTGTCAAAATTTCAGCCAAAGCCAAGAAAATGTCAGAGTAAGCAAAGAAAGGCAGCATGAGAAAACGAGGAGGGGGCTGCTTTTGGACCCCAGGAGTGGGTGAGTTGGATGGTGCCAAATCCTAATTGTACCAAGCACAGGGGGGAATTAACCTGGCTGCCAAAAGCCACAGATTTCTTTGCTGTGTTTTTATTCAGTGCTGTTACTGCCCTTATCATTAAGGCAACGTTAAGGAAACAACGTAATAAAATTGAGACTCCCCCCCCACCAATTCATTAATAAAGATAACTTATTGGTTCAGGTCCAAAACCACTGGAGCCACATTTAATTTACTGCATTTATTGTTTGGGGATCTGGTATAGTATACAGAGGTGTGCAGGGCCACAGCGACACCAGTGGAAACCATGACAGTAAGTGCAAGAGGAGAGATTCTCGTTCTTTCTTGGAATCTTCCAAATGTCCGAGATACTAAATAGTCATAAATCCTTACACTTCGTTGAACCTTCCCCAGGTTTCCACCTTGTGGCTATTTTAAAAGATGAAACACATATAAACACACAAAAAAATGCCTTAAAGTCTACCCCAGACTGTTAGAGTTTCCTGTTAAGTCCTACCTGAGATAAATTTACCTAGTCTTTCTTTTTTTGAGGAAAAAAGGAGGAAGAAAAGGCAAGAGATTCTGAATGTTTCAGTTCCCCCGAGCCCATGTGTTGCTTGCCATATTAAGAGCATGTGTGCATTACTTCATAAACTATCAGATGACATGCATCTTTATTTAGACTCAATAAAGAAAAATAATGAGTTATGCAAAGTTATTTCAGACACAGGGTGAAATAGCTTTGCAAAAAGGCACTATTCATGGGGGCCAGCCCAGCCTGGCTCAGGGGCCATCATCTATTAACTCCAAATAAATTCAGGAAGGAGGTACAGCTGTGGACACCATGTCATGTGCCAAGTGTAATAAGTAGGTTATGAACAAGTCACGATAAAACATAAGAACAAATGCCTTGATTCTCTCCATTCCATCCCTCTCTGTGGATTAAAGGCCTCCAGGGTCAGGATCAAGTACCTAGGGACATCTTAGGAAGTCTGGATGTGTGTCTTCCCTAAATTTATGAAAGACCAAACATTGCAATGGCCATCAGCCTGGGGTTTGAAGACATCTAAACTGAAAATACTGAGATTTAGCCAAAGAACATAGAATCTCCTTCACCTAAAATATGGGATTTTGGTTTAATGGTACTATAGATGTAGCTTAGATAGAAGTCAAGACATGTTAAAATGAATACTTTGTTTACTTGATGATGAGGGACAAATGTCATACCTTTGTATTTTCTCTCAACCTTCCTATGTGAAATACAGAGGGTGTTTTTTTTGCCAGGATCCTGGGCTATCAAAGTGTCTATTTTTTTTAATATGCAGATGGCTAAGTAATTTCTCCCAGTGGAAATGGTGCCAACAGGGGAAATTTCATGTGTGCAGTTGATAGTTTTAGTTAAAAAAGAACTCTGGGAAACATACCTGGAGCTCATAGGGATAAGAAATTGCCTTATAAAGTGACCCCAGAGCTGGCTTGTTGATTTAGGAGTTTTGGAAATAAAAAGATTGGGATTTTGGAAAACTCCCCTTCATATGATGTCAGTAGGTTAACTATGTGCTGTAAACTGCTGAGAATCAGTGTTTTATTGGTGGAACTAGCATGAATTACCCACTAAGAGACTGGGTAGAAACTCAGTGCATAAACCTAACATGCACCAACATTTATTTTTCCCAGAATTCTGTAATGATGGTCCATAATAAGGACATTAATTTTATTGGCTTATACAGACTTCTTAAATTCGCACGTGTGTGTGTGTGTGTGTGTGTGTGTGTGTAAAACTTAAAGAAAAATAGGCTGAGACATTCAATTAGCAAGTAAAAAGAGAGAAAGAGGAAGGTTTAGTGAAACAGTTACTTTTAAGGTCTCCACACAATAATTTAGGAAAGAGGATGTGAATGGAATGGAAAAAGCACCGGCATTTGTATCTGACCAGCTGTATATATTTTGAGAGGAGGGTAAAGTAGGTAAGGGTAGGTGAGATATGTTCATTTGGGGGTGGGAAACTGGAAGTTGAAGAAGTTTACATCAATGGGTCCTTTCTTGGTGTCGTGAAAGATGAGGTCCCCTCTATGGGTCATGCAAGTCAAGTGAAGGAGCTGGTTTGAGAACTTGGGTATCATGGATCTGTGGGAAATAAGACAGGCTGAGAATAAAAAGATTGATGAGTTGTAATAGGGGCCCAAGTGAGGGTGGCAATGATAAGTATATACAGGTGGCTAATTCTGACAACTTTGTTGCGTTCTTCCTCTGAACTCAGCAGGTCAAGAACAGAAAATGGATGTGATGGAGTTCAGTGAGGGTAATGAATTATTGGACCCAATACTTGGACATCATGGGGGTGAGGGACTCAAAGATGCTGGTGATGATGTGGCTGGAATTACTGACTGTGGGGTCCAAGCTGGGTGAGAAAACTGCAGCCAAGAGATGTTTGGGAGGGTAGGGAGGCATGGTGGGACTGGAAATTTCACAGAACAGATATAACTAGAGTGAGAAATGGAAGAATTGGAGACAGAAATTAGAGAGTGAAATTCTACTGAGACCGCAGTTCCTGGCGGTGGCAATATCTGGACTGTGGGCCTTAGAGTGGACTGCTGTGTAGAATGGAGGGTAAAGTCAAGGAACCACAGGCTGGGAAGAGGGCTGAGTCAACACATACATCATCTCATCGAGGATGGTGTTAAGGCTCTGATTGAAGAAAAAAAATTATATACAATGCAGGCAACTTAGCTCTTGAAAAGTTGTTGCCTTCTTTGATTTTCTGTTTTAGTGTTGCCAAGTTGTTGGTTGATCATGCTTTTAAAGAATCCTAGGAGTCAAAAAGTCCACACAGAGAAGCCCATCATGTTAATAGTGAGAAGAATGTGTCTTAGAAGCATCCTGAGGCAGCGTGGGCATGGAAATGGAACTACAGAGTCCTGGTGGGCTTCTGCCACTGACTTCCTTGTGTAACTCACTAAATAACGACCTCTCTGGGCCGCTTATCTGTGAAATGAGAGGTTTGGCTTATGTGGTTTGCCAGGAATTCTCTGGCTCTAAATCACATTCAGTTTCAGCAGAATATTTGTTTCTAACCTTTCCCATGCTGCTGTTGAGCTATCCTAATTGCTACCTCTTCTCCACTCATTTCACTCTGCTCCACCTCACCCTCAGATGACTCCTTCTTTCCACTCAGTGATAACAGTCCCAACCAGCTTAAGATAATTTCCCCAACTGCCAAAACTATTTCCAAAATGCAAACTTGTGGCTGCTGATTCACACACTGCTTGAAAAGCATTGCTTCTTTCTGACTGGTTTCACATGTATTGCCATTATATCTGGAGACCAACCCATTGGTGAAAAGCTGGGAAAATTGGGGAGAAATGGACACTTGAGATGTTATTGTGAGACTCAAAGAGGTAAGAAAGATTAAGCCTTCAAATCACCAACATCATTATCACTAAAGCATGAGGAGTTAAATATGCATGGTCTCTGCCCTTTGGTACCTTAAAATTGAAAATATTCTAGCTTATTCCAAACCTGGACACACATAAAATACCATGCAAATATTATCCTGTTGAGGGAATACCTAAATAAATGTCATAGGGGTCAACAGATACTACACAAAAGCCCTCATCGAGCCTCAGGTCTTATTGGCGACATATATTTGAAGTTCATTTTTGTCAGGCCTGCGTCATGGGCATGAATGAGATGACAAGAAGTAACAATGTGGGGTGAAATTAAAGGCATTCTCAGTGCAGTGCCAAGGAGCTCCCCCTTTTACAGGGCTAGATGATCATAGGGGGCAATGAAGACTAACAAGTTGAGGGAGGGGTTAGGTCAGTAAAATTTCACCTTTAAGGAGAGAAGGTAGTCCTGAGGAGAGGCCTCTTTGGACATATGCAAATTTCTTTATCTCTTTAGCCCTCAGGCCCTGTTGAAAAGAAAACAAACACGCCACTCTGCATTTCTGAAGCTTTTTGCTTAGTGACATAGCAATTTGCCCAGAGCAGATTAATATTCAACCAATTCCTTAAATGGGTACAGCACTGAACCCAGCACTAATGTTGGGCTCATTTCTTTGTATTTTCTTTCTTTACATTCTAGGCCTATAAATCCTACATGCCTTGGCATCCCAAACTATAATTTTTGTGTTTCAAGCCCATAGAATTGCCTGAAGTTCTGTGGGCTTCTGTACCTCTTCACCATGATCCTCTACTTGAGTTTCAGTCTCTTGTCCAGACCTATACTCCACAAACGCCTCCATTAGACATTTCTTTCAAAGAATATCAGCTCACCTTTCTTTGTAATGTAATTACAATTCTTTCCTATGTAAGACATAAGATCTTTATGTCATATAATGTAGGCTTTAAAATCTATCAGTAACCATTTGTTATTTTTCTTAAACAGCATGGACACACAGTTTTTTAAAAATTTAATTTCCTAGAACCAATAGTTTCTAGTTCTCTAAGTCTGTAACTCAATGGTTCTCACATTTGTCTGCATTTTGAAATACCTAGCGGGTTTTAAAAATTGCTCATGTGTAGGTTCTACCCCTAGAGATTCTTATTTAATTTGTCTTGGGAGCAGCTTTGGTGTTAAGGTATCTTTAATCTCTCCCAAGTAGTTACAGTGTGCAGCCACTGTGGCAATTACTGCTCTAAAAGTCAAAGATTTTTTTCTTGTAGGTGTAACCACTGCAAATTTACTGTAAACCATTGCAAATATACAATTGATTACAATAAATTCAATACATTATAAATTTTGATGAAAGGGAGTTTATAGATGCCAGTGTTTCAAATTGTACCTTTCTTTGTCAATTCAAAGGTTTTTCATGTTTCACGATAATACATCAATATGGATAAGAGGTGTGTTTTTCCTTCTAGGGGACTAAGATAGGTTTTTCTGTTAAAGATTTGTTAAAGGGCATTTGTAAAAGGCAAGGTGGGAAAGAAGTGGCCTCAGCCAAATGTACATTCTCAGGCAGATCAATGTTAGGAAAGAGTACCAATACAGCTCAAGGATCTAGAACTTGATTGTCTTAAAGCTCTCCTTGACATGTACCCCTTGGAAAGTCTTCATGTATCTCTCCTATTCGGTGAGTGTGTGCTACTTTGAAAACCACTGTTCTGTAGTATGCTAGATAATGTTCCTTTTTCCCTCCAAATTAATTCCCTACTCTTCTCCACCTTGTTCTCTGCTTCTGGGGGATGATCTAAATAGACAATATGATCAGCCTTTCTTGCCCTGTGGCTTCTGGTTAAATTTATTCAATGAGTTAGGGAAGAGAGTGAGGCCAGGGTCCTTACTTTCCAGGGTCCCCTCCAGCAGGGTTTTCTAGGGAAGGCTGACACACGGTTCCTCTTAGGTGGTCACCTCTTTATGACTTTTTCCTCCAGTTTTTGGTACTTTTTCCTCTTGTCCCCTTGAGGGTAGAATAGGTAACACTCTCAGGGCACTTCCCTACAGTATTTGAAAATAGTCCCTCTATTAAATCCTCCTTCCATTATCTCACTTGAGTGTGCTTTGCTGAAGTATGCAGGGAGAGAGGGGCCCTCCGTATGACTCAGTAACTTCAACAGAGGTTCACTGGGATGAGGGATGTCACTGAACAGTGCGCTTCTCATTCCTTGTCTTCTCTAATTAGAGGGCACAATAGCTATTTCTGAACCAAACCCAACAGACAAACCTGGTATTATGGCTCTGTTAATACACAGATCCCAGAGAATGAATGCTCCAACTGACATCATTCAAAACTAATACAATGAGAACATGGATATTCTGTTCTGGATTGTTTCCTGCCCACATCTTTATGCTTGGCAAATGAGGGATAATTTGACAAACACCAAAGGAGGAATGTCAAACATACACAATACGTACATTCTTCCATCACTTTCCCCCATTTACTCCTTATTTATATACAATTATGTCTTGTTGTTTGCAAATGTTTCTTAGATGTCAGTCTCCAGTCTCCATTTCTTAGCTAGATTGTAAGTTTCATGGGGGGACATAAACCACAAACTTATATTTCTTTGTAGCTGTTTCTGCTTGGACATTTTCTGTTTAGTTCTCTTCCTATTCACCTGTCTTTTGCATGTCCAATCTGATGTCAAGCTCATCTATTGAGTTTTTTATTTCAGTTATTGCATTCTTTTCATTCATTCAACAGAAGTATCTATTGAGTGCCTACCATGCTAGGCATTGGATGGGTTATAAAAATGCAAAAAAAATGCTGACTAGTGTTAATTAAATAAGAGTGTAGAAACAATTGATTTATAAATATTGGTTAAAAAAGATTTTATGCTTTTATTAATCTTTTATAAAACTCCATTCACCCTTATAGTGACTATCAGAGTTCTTGGTTGAAAACAGTACAAACCAACGTTGGGTAACAAGCGGAAAATGAATTTATTGGAGCCATACCTTGTAGACTGAAAGTCTGGAGAACCAGATTTAGAAAATGGGTGGACACCTAAGGAGGCTCGTAGGAGCAAGAGACAACTGAGGCAAGAACATGTGTGGGGAACACAGCATTGTCACATCACAAATGATGGATGCCTGGCTGCATCACTGGACTCTTGACCCTGATATCCCTCTAGAGGCAAGCACTTTCCTTGCCTCTGGAAGGGATAGTTGACAATACAACCATCTCTGCTACTTGTGTCCTACTCACTCTCAAAGCCCAGGATCCCAGGCCCCACGGTGATCATCTGTGGAGCTGAATTTAGGTCCCTTCCAATTGCTAGGGGGTATAGAACAATAAGGGTATTCAAGGCTTCTGAGAGGTGGCACTCCACTTCCAATTAACACCCATACAATGGAAGATTTCCCAAATCTTGGGAAGGAGGCCCACATGCTGGAAGGCAAAAAATGCTCCTAATTGTCCACCCTATTCATAATGAAATTTGTAGCCAACACACTGGTGACAGTATTATGCATGGGTAAACTACTTAGGTAGTGCTGAATATTTCAGATACCATGAAGCCAGTGTTTTCAGGATAAATATTAATGACTTCAACAGGAATTGAAATATTTAGGGCAGAATTTGTCATCGTTAGTTCACTCAAATATTTGTAAGGACAGAGCAGAATTCATTCATTTCTGTAAGTATTTATAGGCCACATGTTAGGTACAAGGTGGTGGGAGTTAGAAAAAAAACATGACTGCCCGGCCTAAGAAAAGGAGGTTTGGTTACTAGTGAAATGTAGAAAGTGACTCGGTGTCAGAAAATATACTATTAAAATTTTAGATAAAAAACGTTAAATAACCCCCCAAAGAAAATCCTGGTAATAAAGATAATGATATAAAGGAGAAGGAGATACAGCTATCAAGCAAAATATTTAAAAGTCATCTTTAATTTTCTTTGTCCTCTACCTCCAACATCCACTAGATGCCAGATCTAAGATAATTCCATGTGAATATCCTCACTATAGCTGCAGATCATGGAAAAGCTATTATGTTCCATGCAGTTTACGAGGTGCTTCATGTTCAGTGTTTCACTTGGTCCTCACAATGATCCTCTGAAGTAGCCAGGTATTTTTGTTATCTCCACTTTATAAATTGGCAAACTGATTCTCAGAGAAGACAAGCAGCCTACCTGGTTACACAGCTAGTGAATAATAGAGCTACAAGTTACACTCAGCTTTTCCTGTCTTCAAAGCTGAGCTTTTAACCACCGCTCTACACAGCTTTTCACTTAAAAAGTAGAAAGGAGATTGTAAGGGATATTCAAGTCTGGAAGAGGTTTCTCAGACTTGAATAGACATCTTCTCTGCAGGTGACTCTGGGGTCTGGTTTGGTAGGAGGTGTTGGCTGGAATATTGCATTTTGTTTTTGAGTTTGGCATGTGTCAGCTTCTTCTTTAGAAGAATGTTGAGGATATTATTTTTGGCCATTAAGTGGTGGTCAAGTATGTGGACATTAGAAGTTTTGGGGGGATGGTTCCTGATTGCTATCTTAGGCATTTTTATATAGCAGCCTAGTGATTTCTGTGACTTCCTGTGGCTGGCTGTAAGATGGACAAGGTAAACTGTAAGCAAATGGGCCCTTGCTTGTCTGCAACACTGCTTTGGTCTGGACTCACAATCTCTAGTCTTTTATCATATAAATATTACTGTTGGTTTTTTCTTTTTCAAGAATCATTTTAAAATGAAAGAAAGGCTGAGTCTTGGACTTGACTTTATAGAACATTGCACGTGCCAAAGACTTTCCAAATCTTACCTCATTTCAAAATGCCTTCGTGGCTGGTTTTATTTTTCATTTCTTTCCCTTATTTTAGATCATTATAACATGTTTTATAGGTCAGTGTCAAACAGCAAGACTTCACCAGTATCGGGACTATTGCTGGAAGTCATGCCAGAACACACAACTGTAATCCACTAAGTTAATGGAACTGCAACATTAGGGCTGGGATTTTACGTATGTGGAAATCATGAAAACTCATGAACCCAATTCCCTCAACACGTAGAGAAAAGAGAACTACCTTCTCTACTGGAAGCAGCCAGTCCGCATGCTGTTAACGACTCTACTTGTGGGCCAGGAGACCCTTGCTAGTTCACATTTCAATAAACCATAAACTTTTACATCTGCACTAAACACCAGAGGGCTTGCAGTCATTTCACTATTGTCTAGATCTATTGAATGCACATCTATGTCATTACAGACCAAAGTGCAAGACACATACAGTTCCTTTAAACACCTTATATTTTGATCCAATGAGTCCATCTTATGTCCCCAGGAGTGTAGCAACATGGAAAATACAGTTTTCTGCTCCCTTTTGGGCTCCCTGGACATTTTCTTTTATAGCTGAGGTTTTCACTTGCATCTAAACCTCACATCATTTTTGCTAAGCAGAGCCTGCAGGGGCAAAACTATAAAGTGGCCATTCTCAACTTTGGCTGCACATTTAAATCATCTGGAAAATTTTTGAGGATCCTGATGCTTAGGCTGCACCCAGACCAATGATAGCAGAATCTCTGGAGGTGGGTCAGAGGCCTTCACATTTTTTTAGATCTTCCCTAGTGGATGTGCACCCAGACTGAGGACCTTGCTGTATGTAACACATGCCCTGGGGGTGTTTTCTCTTTTCCCTTTCTGTGCCTCCTTTCTCTGTTCTTCAGCCATCTTCTTCTTCCTCCCTCCTAAATTCACTGAACTCTAAATGACTTTTTTCTCTGCATGAACTATTTCAGAATAACATGAGCATTTAATATTAATCCTAAAGTCAAATTGGCCTCCTAAGAGAAACAGTGTTTTAAATGGAAGGCCTAATTTTCAGCATCATGGCAGGCCAATATCGGAGAGGTTGTGGGGTAGATTTTGTATCTTTACTCAAACTCAATGTGCTCCATTAAAGAAATAGCCTGTTCTGACTATTTCAAGGAAATGCAGTAGCTATGGATATCCAGAGGCTGTAAATGAGGGCAGTGTCTCTTAACATGTGCCCTCTGGGCCATTTACCTGAGTCACCTGGACCCAAGCACCAGACCACCTGAGTGTCTAGAATGGGGTCTGATAATTTGTATTCTAACAAGCTCTCCAATGATTTGTACATTTTAGAAATCACTAGCACATTGACTCTCTGATAGCAGTGCCATCTGTATAGTGTCAGCTTATTCAAAAGATTAGAAAAGGTGAATTTGCAGAAATGTTGATTCCTATGCTAAGTAATATAATTAAGAAGGTGGAAATAAATTTTTATAAGAAGTTAAAATGTAATAGAAATATCTGGTTTTCCCTGAAGCTATTGGATCTCATTGACATCAAATGTATTTGTGTCTTTCTCAATAGATAAATAAAACATCCTTGGAGGGGATTTGTATCATCAAATCCCAAGCACTAAAATTTCATGCTTCTACATCAAAAAATCTGAAGTATTGATACAGCTCTGGCCACTTTCTAACAGTGCAACCTTGGACAAATTACCTAATCCCTGTAATTATCATCCTCTGTCAGATGGGGACCCTGATGCCTCAGAGACCAAGTGAAAATTTAATAAGATAATAACTGTGACAAGGGCTTTGCAATCTGTGATAAATTACACAAGTGCTGGCCATTGCAAAAGCTACTCTCATCCAGGCCAACATCTTCATGTTGCACAAAGCTCATAATTGTGTAGCCTTGCCAGGTACAATCAATCAGTTTAGTGGCTGGGCTGAGACTCTAACCCAATGGTCCCAACTGGACCTAACCCTCTTTCTATTCCACGCCAGCATCTAAATTGAGATGCTTGACTCAAATTTGTATCCTGTTGAGCAAGGAACTCAAAGCAATGATTTGAATTCCTTATGTGACAGGGAAAAATAAACTTGAAATATTTAAAATCCTTATCTTCTTCTACTTCTGAAGAAAAAGAACCTTTTCTCATGTTAGGTATCTGAAGTTTGTTTTGCTAAAGAAAGAGGTGAGAAGTGGAGATAATGGGAAAAGCTGAGAAGGCCAATCATGCTTCACTGCATGTCTAGTCATTTTTGATTGGGTGCAGAAATTGTGTTATGAGAGAGAAGATGCCACCAGCAGAAGCCAAGATGTGATGGGCAAAATTAAAGAGGGCAAGAAGGGTGAGAAGAGAGGAGAAGCAGGTAAAGAAGGGAGGTAAGGAGGCAGAAACTGCTTCAGAAGTGGAATTCCCAGAGGAAAAGAAATGCTCAAGGAGGACTGTTAGGAAATTTAGCTTTCCGAAGCAGTACAATCTGTTTCTTTTTTCTCCAAGACCACTTCAGGGAAGATCTACATTAGCTTTAAATGGATTTAGAGTCAATTTGTCTTTGCATGCTTGTGTTTTAGTATGTATTGGTGTATTGAGTCTGGCATGAAGAAAGAGGAGAAAAGTTTAAGATGGTTACACTTGGATAAATTTTATCACCACTTTTCTCTTTGCAGTTTAAAAAAATGACAGAAGCTAAATAAACTACCATCAAAAACCAAAATAAACAAAAATCCACAATTGTCAGGGTTTCTTAAATGGGTCAGACCTTGCCTCTATGTCAGGAGTCCCTTCCCCGGGCTGGGCACCCGAGCAAACAGTGTCTTGCAATTCTTTTGTCAGTTAAATCTTCACTTCTAACATGAAGTATTCTGAGACCGATGTTCATCGAAGAGAGCAGCTTTTCCACTGTTGTTTCCTTTCCATTGCTTCCCTGCCTCACTGATAGTCTGTAACCTGAACTCTTTTGTATAATACTTCATTTTATTATTTTTTTTAAGTTTTAAAATGTTTTTAAATTTATTTTTGAGAAAGATCGCGAGTGGGAGAAGGGCAGAGAAAGAGAGAGGGAGACACAGAATCAGACGGAGGCTCCAGGTTCTGAGCTGTCAGCACAAAGCCAGATGTGGGGCTCAAACTCACAAGCTGTGAGATCATGACCTGAGCCGAAATCAGACGCTTAACTGACTGAGCCACCCAGGCGCCCCCATACTTCATTTAAAAAATATATAGTAAACTACAATTTTTATCAGCATATAACCTTGGTTCCTGATCCTTCACCCCACCTTCTATCTATTACTTGTAACAATTTCTTGAACTTGATGCCTAACTCTTCTCATAGGGACTAGCTTCTGGCTTCCCTTCTTGTCTGTGGTTAGTATTTGTCTCTTGCTCTCAGCCATTTCTGGAAACACCTCTCCCCATTCAACCTCTCCTGCAAAGCTGAGACTTAGAGCCTAACCAGAAGCTTCTGTGAAGCTCACTCCTGCCTTCCCAAAACACCATCGAAAAAGTCAATGCCCTTTTGAAAACAAGGCAATCGTATTCCCTTTCCATGCTTTAACAACTGAAGGATCTGACTTGTGTTTTGAATGTAGGTGTCTGCATACAGCATTGCCATATCTTTATCTGTTGTAGCTTTCCCCATTTCTGAGGCAGTAATGATGAATCAACAAGTAAACAAATAATAAGAACAACTTCTGTATCTCCATACATAATAATGCCTGTGTGTATGTACTGGTGCATGAATCTATCTAGAACTCTACATTTGGTATTTATTATTTTTGAAGACATTTTAATTAGGAAACAACACGCGTTCTATGCTTTTTCTGTTTGTTGAAAAATTCTTCAATTCTTAAATCTATTCAAGCTCAGCAAAGATCAAGGATGTATTTTATTTTTAAAATCCGATCTGTTTTTCCATTTATTGAAGTGCAAAGACAGACAGAGACAGAGAGACAGAGAGAGAAAGGAAAAGCCCACTCAGGCTATACAGTCTTTCCTAGGAGGCAACATCATTTTCACCTTTATTTCCAAACTGCCTTCTGAGGGTATAAACATAACATGATTTTGCCCCAAAGCTAATTGGAGCAAAATTATTTATCATCTAAATAAAATATTTTTATAGACTTAAGTGGAATAAAAATCAACAGTAAAAAGCTATATTTTTGCGAGAAATAAGAAATGAATCTATAGAACTTTATCACGATGCTCTTTACTACCTTTCAAAATCAGCACATTTTCATTGTGAGAGTTGCGAAGTTCTTTCATTTGATGCTGTACCCCACATTTCAGCTCTGCTGCTTCGCTGGGGAACATACAAAAGGGGGGTGTAAAGGAAAGATAATTGCAACAACGTGGGGCTTAATGCTTCAGCTGCCAAAGCTTTTCCACCCCAAATAATATAGTGGGACCTCAAGTTAGTATAATTCTTTGTGAATAAAGCATAGAATTACTTTGAAGAAAAATCCACAAAGAAGCAGATTCGTTTGAAGGAACCCCTCACCCAAACTTTCCCTCCATTGTCAGGATTAAACTTTTTGTTTTTGCCTTTTCTATCCCAGTATGAGATAAAGAGAATTTGAAGTGAATTCATTCAACTTATGTGAGCCTGTATTATGGGGCTGGGTAGGCTGTTAACATTTTATTTGGGGGTCTCCATTATCAGCCCCAGCAGGTTGTGGCTGGCAGGACTGCCCAAACCCAACCATCCCCATCCTGCCTACTTCCTCTCCTCTAATGGCAGTCACAAGAGCCACTGCCAGTGTGCTGAGGGTCACATTTTCCACCAGCAGCATTTGGCTATTTGGCAAAATCCTCAAGCAGTTGTGCCGGCTGCCTTGGGACTTGCCTGCAGCATGTCTCATGTGTTCCTCACAGACTGCCTGGGAAACTGATTCTCAGACGTGTTTAATTATTAAACGTTGAAAATAAGAAACATAAAATAAAATACACAAGTTACCTGTGTGTGTGTCAAATGTGTGCCTTCTGTTTCTGAACATGGTCTTGAACTACTTTGGGTTTCAGGACAGTGCACCAATTCTGTTACAATGAATGAAAAGTGGATTTGGAAATGAACCAGCAGTTGTTCCTACTCCTGCCCTGTTCTGCAGACAGCTCTGCATTTTGTAATTCAGTTCCCATACGTGGCTCTTCTAGCCCCCAATTTTACACCCACTGGGATACGATGTGCTGAAACATTTACTGTTTACTCAGAAACATCTTATGTTCACAACTTGAGTGCTGCTGCTCAGTACATCTGCTAAAGCATTTTTCCCCCCATTGTTGATTTTTGAGTATGGAAATGGTTAAAACAATTTCTAAATATTGACTTCCCTTTTTTATTTCAATGGTTCAATGTTCACAGTAATAAGTGCTTCCTGTTACGTGAAACATCTTTGGAAAGTCTCGTGGAAAACAAGAAGTATGGAGGGCAAAATTGACCCTTCCTGGTAGGCGGATGGGGGGGGGGGTGGGAGCTCAATCCCCTCTTTCTTTCCTTTTACTGCACAACTAGTCAGTGCTCTGCAGAAGCGGCCTCTGGGAAAAAGTTGCCCTACGCATGCCTCTGCTGCAATTTGGAGGCCCATCAAAGGTGCACTGAATCTTTAATGTCCTGAGGGAAAAAACGAGCACTTCGTCACCACTTGGCTAGGGCTTTATTCTCCAGGAATAACCTAAGCATTGGGGAAAACAGAAATAATTAAGAGCAGATATGAAAACTTCCTCCAAGATCAGCACTGAGCCATGCCGAGGACTCTGGATGAATAAAGGATCAGATTCAAATTATCCACATGTCTGTGGAAGTATTTCTTTTCTATTTGGCATTATCTCCCACAAACCCATCAAGAGATTTCCTTTCCATCAAATGTCCATATTAAGTATACCAAATAAAAAAAGTTTAAAAAAAAAAAGAAGGGGAGAAAGTTACAAAGAGTTACCTCTTGATATTTGGTGCATTATTTGTAAAAGAAATGCATGATCTGGGTAAGGAGTAGGACCCACTAGAGAGAACCTCCCAGGCAGCTCCATTTGGTCAATAGCTATTACAGCTCAAAACTGTTAAGATTCCACCCCAGCGAACTATGTGATGAAACTCGAGGCCAGAAGTGCCAGATTGCTCAAGCACGCAGTGACTTCAGTCAGGAAGGTACACAGCATCATACAAAGTGGCAGTGAGATGCAAAAAGAACTTCTACTAGATAAGTACAGTAAAACCTTGGTTTGTGAGCATAATTCATTCCAGAAACAATGCTTGTCATCCAAAGCACTTGTATACTAAAGTGAATTTCAAGAACCTTTGGCTCAGTTGTGATCATGTGATGATCAGTGTCATGTACTACTTGTATGGCAAGACCTCACTCTTTTATCAAATTAAAATTTATTAGAAATGTTTGCTCATCTTGCAGATCACAGAACAAGTTACTCTCAATCCAAGGTTTTATTGTACTTCCTACCTGTCCTAATTCAACAGTGATACTGTGAGCTGAATAATTAGTTTTCCTTTGAGATGTTTGCAGGTATTAAGTAATTAGTCTTAATATTCAAATGAACCTATATTTATCTTAGAGGAAAGTAATCTTGTTGCTAGCTGGAAAAAAATATGCCTGAGGAATTGGTTTTTAGTCCTGTTACATTATTTTCCTGGGCACCACCAACTGAAGACAGAAGAAATTTCGCCGTCCATTAGCATCTGTAGAAATGATGTCTTTCATTTCCAAAGTGCACACATTCTTTGCTGGTGAGTGAAAGACAGGGATATGGCATCCTTCCTGCCACCTCCCATGTTAAGACACATTCCTTCTGTCTAAATAACCTTGACACAGGCTAAGCTGTCCAGAGTTCATTTATAGAAATTCTAAATTCATGCAAATGCATGATCGTGCCAATGAATTAAAGAAGAGAAACAGAATTTAGAAATAAAGCTGCAGGGAAAAACCTCCATGAGGACCACCCTGGAATGGTGTAGAGATGCAAAGTCTGTTTACAATAACTGACCTCTGGGAGGAGAATGTGTTATGTTTAAATAGTTCCAAACCAGGTGAGGATGGAGAGGTCATCTGTGTTGAGGAGGGGCAGGTCAGTTGTGGCTTGTGACAAGCTGTGACCCCTGTTTATAACTGGAATCTGATGTTTGTGCCTTTGGGAGCAGTGCCTGTAGTTGGGCAGAAAGGACAGAGAAACAGAGAAAAGCTTCACTGAAACTCAGGGCAGAGAGGATCAGAATGGTGTGGTGGAAACTTCTGGAGTGGAAAATCCTGGCTTTGAGTCTAAGCTCTGCCGGATGGTACTTGCTTTGGGCAATTTGTTTCTACTCTGTGGGCCTCAGCTTAGTCATCTTTAAGACGGTTCTGTTATATCAGAGCGCAAACTTTCTGATCTAAGGAACCTGCCACACTCTTAAAAACTGAGGACCCCAAAGAGCTTTTGTTTACATAGCTTCTGCTTATTGGTAACTCCCATATTAAGAATTAAAATGAACAAATCTTTAAAATATTTATTCATTTAAAAACTAACAGTAACAAGCTTATTTCATGGTAAAGTATATATGTCTATGAAAATTAACTATATTTTCCAGAACAAAAATAAATTTAGTGAGAAGAGTAACATTGTTTTGCATTTTTGTACAACTCTTCAATGTTTCAGTTAATAGAAGACAGCTAGATTCTCATATGTGCTTCTGTGGATTGAATTAGTTGCAATTTCATGTATCATGCAATTTACATAAGAATTCCATGTGAGGAAAGAGAGAGGGAAGACTATGTGAAGAGGAGGGAGAAAACCATAGGAAGATGAAGGCAGAGATCAGGGTGGTTCTTTTACATGCCATGGACTACAAAAGATTACCAGAAGAGCACCAGAAATAAGAGATGGACAGACTCTTTCCCATAACCCTCAGAAGGGACCCATCCCCCAGTACTGTGATCTCCGACATCCAGGCTCCAGAACTATGAGACAATAAGTTTCTGTTGTTTTAGCCATTTTGTTTGAGGTATTTTATTACAGCAGCCTCATAAACTAATAGAATATCCTTCAGATAATTTGTCCATTTTGTCTATGTTGTTGAATATATTGGTTTAACATTATTCATAATAGGTTTTTTTTAATGTCTATAGCATCTGTGGTGATATTCTTTTTTTCTGATCCCTGTTGTTAGAAACTTGGATCTCTTTTCTTTATATCATCATCAGTGTGTCTAGAGATTTGTCAGCTCTGTATATCTTGCCAGAGAACCAGCTTTTATTTTCATTGATTTACTGTATGTTTTTTTCTGTTTTCAATTTCATTGGTACGTGCTCTCTCACCTTTGTTATTTCTCTACCTTTACTTAATTCAACTTTAATTTACTATTATTTTTCTAATCTGTGAAGCCGGAAGCTTAAGTCGCTGGTTTTCCTAATGTAAGCATGTTAGTACTTTGTATTTCTTATCACTGCATCAAATATATTTTGATATAATGTGTTTTTAATTTCATTCAAGTTAAATGGCTTTTTAGTATTTTTTTCTTTCTTTTTTTGTGCACCACCAAGAATGTGCGTTTTGCTGCTATTAATTAGAGTATTCTGTAAATGTTGCTTAGGTCAAGTTGTATAATAGTGTTTTTCAAGTCTTTTCTATCCTTTCTTTCTTTCCCTTTATTTTATTGAATATTGAAAGAGGGATATTGATATCTTTGTCTATAATTATAGATTAGTCCACATTTTTATTTCTATCAGTTTTTTACTTCATACATTTTGAAACTCTATTAGATACATAAACATCTAAAATTTTTATATCCTTTGAGTAGGTGATCTGTTTCTCATTATGAAATGATAATGCTTTCTTATGATTAGTGATAACACAATAGATCTCTTTCTGTTCTGTTACCTCGAATTTGTGTCTTTACCTTTCAAGTGCAATTCTATATGCAACATATTGTATATTGTATATATGCTATATACAAGCATATAGTTTCACATTGCTTTCTTATTTAATTTGAAAATCTCTGCCTTTCAACTGGAGTGTTGATACTTAATACCATGGTTATGGTTGGGCTTAATCCTCCAATTTTGCTACTGTTTTATATTTCCCCAAAATGTCCTTTGTTCACTGTCTTCTCTTGTTTTCTGCCTTTTTCGCTTAATAGATTTTTTTAATTATTCCATTTTTATCTACTGTGTTGGTATATTAGCTGTGGTGGGCTAATAGTGACCATGAATAATAAGATGTCCACATTCGAATCTTCAAAATCATTAATTTATGTGGCAAAAGGGACTTTGCAGATGTGATTGAGTTGAGAATCTTGAAATGGAGAGTATATGCTGGAATATCTGGGTGAACCTGAGGTAATTACAAGAGTCCTTAGAAGAGGGAGACAGGTCAGAGAAGAGATAACTCTATGTTGCTCATTTTGAAAATGGAGGAGGGGACATGGGCTACAAAATGTAGACTGACTTTAGAAGCCAGAAAATGCAAGGGAAGAGATTCTCCTCTAAGGCCTCCAGAGGAAACCAACCCTGTGGGTCCATTTTAGAATTCTGACCTGAGAGCTGTAAGAGAATATATTTGTGTTGTAATAAGCCACTGGGTTTGTGGTAACTTGTGGTAGCTGCAATAGGAAACAAATATACTGGCTATACCTTTTCTGTTTTTCTAATGGTTGCCTTAGGGTTGATAGTATAAGTCTTTAATTCGTTGTCATCTATCTTCAAGTAATACTATATAAACTCATGTACATTATAAGACTATTATGCTGTATACCTCCATTTTCCCCCTTCTGGTCTGTGTCTTAGTGTCACCATGCATTTCCTTTCCTCAGGAAAACTTTCAATAACTTTAAGTGGTCATGAGGTCAATGTTAAATTCTCTGATACATACCTAAAGTATTTTGCTGATGATAAGAATGAAATATTCAGACCATCACAGATAATTTGAAATGACAAATAAATAGTACATCCAATCCAATTTTCTACTAATCCCAAACTCACTTCCATTAGTACTATGTGCTGTATACTCTAGGTGCTCAATAACTATTTGATACATTTTTCATGTAGCCTTTATTTGAATATTCCAGGTTCCATTAGTTCACTTCATGAAACAAACTACTCTTCATAGGTTAGCTCTAGAAGTTAGATTTTTTCTTTTTTTATTGAATTAAAATTAACATAGTGTTCTATTAGTTTCAGGTATACAGTATAATGATTCAACAATTCTATATGTTACTCAGTGCTCATCAGGATAAGTATACTCTTGATCCCCTTTATCTAGTTCACCTATCACCCTACCTCATGCATTTTAATTTTACATTTGGTACAAATCCCACCATAAATTATTAATTTTACTTTAACATGATCTTAAAGTTTAGAAAAATATATTATATATATATTTTTATATATATCCACACATTTGCTACTTCCAGTGCTGTTCACTCTTCCATGTAGATCCATATTTCCCTCTAGCATTATTTCCCCTGTGCCTGAAGGACTTTATTGTTTCCTGCAATGCCGGTATGCTGATGATAAATATTTTCAGGTTTTGTATATCTGAGAAAGTCTTTATTCTGCCTTTATTTTTAAAAGATATTTTCTCTCCATAATGAATTCTAAGTTGCACTATTTCTGATGAGAAATATGCTGTCATCCTCAATATGGGTCAGATTGTCTGATTCATTGTATGCCCAGTTGTTTATTATTAGATTGTAGAAATTATGCATTTTACCTCTTTGGATGCTGACATTCTGATACATTTTAAAATATTTTTGAGCTTTATTTTAAGACATAGTACAGTTATAAATAGTTTGATCCTTTTGAGGTACACTTTTCAGCTTCGTTTAGTAGGACAAAAACAGCTTTTAGTCTAGGGCTAATTTTACTGCCTCACTACCAAGACCATGCACTTCTTTTTTTTTTTTTTTTTTAGGTTTATTTAAACCTTAATGAGAGAGAGTGAGAGCAAGCAGTGTAGGGACAGAGAGAGAGAGGGAGAGAATCCCAAGCAGACTCTGTGCATAGCCCGATGCAGGGCTTGAACTCACCAACTGCGAGATCATGAACTGAGCCAAAATCAAGAGTTGGATACTTAACCGACTGAGCTGCTCAGGCGCCCCGAGACCATGCACTTCTGAGTACTCTACCTGGGGCCTTACATATTACATGGCTTTTTTCCCCACTCTGACACAGGGAAACCCAAACTATCCTGGCCATGTGTGAACTGATTGTTCTGAGTGTTCCATTCAGGTAGTTCTTTCCCAGCGTTGTGTATTTTTCTTTTATGCATGCACTCATCACCCAGCTGAAGACTTAAGGGGGCTCTCTGAACATTTCTAGTGCTCAATCTCTGTAGAGCTCTTTCTCCACTACTCTTCCCTGTGAACTCTAATTGCCTGGCCTTTCTACACTGCCAGCTCTACTTTCTCAACTCAAAAAGATAGCTAGATGTCATATAGGTTTCTCCTTCTCTGCCTGGAAGCCTGGAAATGCTCCAGGAAGTGAACTGGGGCAATTGTTGGACCCTCTTTGTTTGTTTCCCCTCTCTTCAGGCCATAGTCATATGCCAGACATGACTTGCTGTCCAGGGTCTAAAACCATTGTTTCATATATTTTGTCTTTTTAAAAAAATTATTTAATACAGGAAGATATATATATATATATATATATATGTATATATGTATATATACATACACACATATGTATATATGTATATATATGTATATATGTGTATATATACACACACACATATATGTATATAAATATACATATATTTATATGTATATAAATATATACATATATGTGTGTGTGTCTCTCTCTATATATATATATATCCCTGTTACTTCAACCTGGAAGGAAATGAAGCCACCCCACATTAGAAATTAAAAATGATTTTTAAAATGTTTACTTAAGTTATTGAAATATAACAATATATAACAATTAAATGTAACAATATTTAAATGTACAATACATAACGATTTAAAAATGTTTATTATTTAAATATAACAAATATAACAATGTTGCCTACTGACATAAGTAACATAAATTTATGGATCATCAATTAAATTTGCTAAATACTCTTAACGATAATGGATAGAGATAGTGGATAAGTTATTGACTGTGGTGATCTTTCCACAATGCATATATGTATCAAACATCTACTTGTACCCCTTAAATATATATAATTTTCATACATCAAAGTTATCTCAATAAAATTTCTAGAAAAACTCAAGCAAGTGGTAAAAAAGAAAAATAACTATTTTCCTGGATTAAAACAATGGCGACAACAACAACAGTTTTGTAGACTTCTGTTTTCACACAGTAGGCTGTAATCAACTGCAAGAAACATACTCCCATCCTTATCATGAAAAAGAGCCAGACTGACTTCTAATTTACACCTTATGTAAAAGCAACTCAAACTAGACTGTAGACATGGATGTAAAATCCAAAATTACAGAATCTCTAAAAAAAAAATGCAGAAAAAGAATTTGTGTGACATTGGATTTGACAAGAGTTTTAAATACATCACCAAAGCACAATGCAAAGAAGAAAATGAAGGAAAAAAATGATAAACTGGTCTTACACAAAAGTTCATATGGGAATGTTCATAGGAGCTTTCTTCATAATTGTCCAAATCTGGATTCAACTCAGATGTCTTTCAATGCGTGAATGGATAAGAAACTGGTACATCCATACAATGAAAAACTTTTCATTAAAAGCAACAAACCATTAAAAAAACTATTAATTCAGGGAAAATCATGAATATATTATACTAAGTAAAAGGAGACTTGTGGATTCCTGAAAAGGTTTGTGGATTTTCCAGGACCTGGAACACATTTGAAAACCACGGTAGTAAGGTAACACTCCTGAGGTCTCTTTACCATTTATGGTAATGGATGAGTTTGCGAGGAGAAATTGGACTTCTACTTTTTTTTTTTTTTGAGGAGACTCCTTCCTGCAGAAAGCTTATGTTCTGAGGGTGAATGTTTAATTCAAAAAATGTGATCAGGCTCATTTTTGGCTATACCTAAACTCTAGTGAACAAAGCTTTATTATTACTAAATCAGATCTTTTGATCTCTGTCCACTGGAGTTCTACCCTATTTTTCCAGATAGCTCAGAATGCCGACTGGGCTCTGTAGTGTTATTTTCTTCCTAAATTCCACAATATGTGTTTGTGTGAATCAGTGAATATATGTAGCCCATAATAGAATGATAAAGGAGGCCAAAGTGAGAAAGAGTGATGGGAAAAACTTGCCCAGAGTATTCAGGTCTATCAGAGAAGTCCTTGGATTCTTTCTCTGAGCTCATTTCAGCTCAAAGCATGGCCTCTTCCTTGTGTGATATCTGCAATGCTAGATGCACTTAGGTTCAAAAGCATTAATAACAAAATAAATGACTATCATATGTGTCCAGTTATAAATCTTCCCTTTCTCCCATGACGAAAACTCAGCTGCTCACTTTTGCTCTGAAGTTTCAATTTATCTTCCTCTCAAACTAAATTCTGGGGAAAGATTGCTAAGCCATTTCAATATGGCATACTATGAGAAATGAAGCTCTGGCAACTCAGATGTTTAGCCCCTTCCAAACTCAGGAGACAGCCGCTACCCACATCGTCAATAATCACAGCGTGTTCCAAAATCCTGCTCCGTGGCTGGATTTTTGAAGTACCTCTAAAACTAAACTTGTACAATCTGTTTCTATTTTACTATAGTTCCTCTTTAATTTGTACTCCACTAATCCAGAATTTTACATAATTTAAACACCACTCCTATGATTCTTATTTAATAGAAAATTGAAAATTATTTCCTTATTGAAAATGTTTCAGGCTCTGAAGAATAAAATATTTGATTTTCAAAGTAGTTTTTTATCCTTTCAAAATAAAAGCTGAAAGATTAAAGATTCCTTTCATTTTTCTTTTGTTTTCAGGTCTAGCAATTCCTTTCTTATAAGGGATCTTTTGGATTTTTAGTGTAAGCCTGTTGAAAACCATAATTTCTCCACTTCATTCCATTTATCGATATTCAATATAATTTAAATGTACTTGTAAAAGAAACAAAAGGTTTCCTTAAAACTACTATGTAAATTAAATTCTTCATCATCTAATTATGTGATTTGATGATCTTTTTCTAAAAGAAAAGAAAAATGTGTATGTAAATATAGTTTATAATTACTTAATCAGAAATAATTATAAATGAATAATGGCTGATAAGTACAACTCTAGGGACACTTAGCAAATGTACCGGTATGTCCCTTATTATGGTACCACAAATAGATGTTTACATCTTCATTTCTGAGGTGCAGTGTTTCTTATATAGTCACTTATTTTGGACTACATTTAGAATGCTTTTAGGTATTTAGATATCTAGATAGATGTTTAGAGCACTTTTAAATTTTGTGTCAGTTGCAAAAGATGACACTTCAACATAAGCCATTAGTTTAATTTCATCAGTTTATTGTAAAAAAATAGTACTAAATTTTTGGATGCCTGGGTGGCTCAGTTGGTTAAATGTCTGACTGTTGATCTCAGCTCAGATAATAATCTCACGATTCATGAGATCGAGCCCAGCATCAGGCTCTGCACTGGCAGTGTGTAACCTGCTTAGGATTCTCTCTCTCCCTTTTCTCTCTGCTCCTCCCTTGCTCATACTCTCTCTCTCTCTCTCTCTCTCTCTCAATAAATAAATAAATATTTTAAAAATTGTACTAAGTTTTTATCATGAAAATGAAGGTATTTCTATATGCCTTTTCACACATCTCAGACTTGTGGAGGCTAAAATGATTTTAGAAATGATCAATATCAGGTTACAAAACCACTTGGAACCTGTGTGATATGGAATGTACATACATGCTGTACTTTAAGGGACTGCACAGGCTGACTTCTGTCATGAGAAGTTTTTCAATTTTAGCTTTTTTGGTCCTAGCAAATACTCTATTCCCATTACCAAATCCCAGAGCACAACATGGTTTCATTATCAAAGAGAATACCATCTTCTGAGCTCTGACAACTCTGTGGGGTCAAATGGCTTAGCTAACTGAGGCTGCTGGCTATGTGTAAATGACAGCATTTCAATGCACTTGGTTAATTTTTGGCCCAAACAGACTCAAAAGTTAAATAAAATAATAAGGGGCAGTTGAAGATGACCATTTTAAAACAGGGACAATGGACATGACAAATCAAGATGAATGCATTGCTTCAATTTCGCGGACAATGTGAATTAAAAGCAGGCCACTGCCCATCTGCTTTAATTTAAATAAATAAATAAAATGTTCCATTATCTCAAAAACCAATTTATTTTCAATAACGTTCATGATATACTTTTCTTCTTTTATGTGGCTCTTTGGAAAGACATCAGCAAGAGTTGTTGGCTATGGAAAAGGCAGCTCACTTAGCCATTTACTGGGCTACAGAGGGTGGAGGAAAACAGATTTCCCCCCATAAAGTGCTATTGACCATTAAACACATATAGTGCTTCTCCTTAGACAGACTAAATTTAACCAGCCTGTTTGTATTTCAGGATGAAATCTGAAAAGTGACTGATGGCAGGGAAACAGGATAAGATCCATTTCACACCAGATTTGTTATTCAAGTTAGTTTTAGAACTAAATATTTTCAGGAGAAGTTGTCATCAACTTAGATTGGACCAAGAATTATGACCACAGACCACAGACACTCTGCTATCCAGCTGGCTTCTCCTATCAATTAGTGCAATGGGGCTATCAAATTTTTACAGGATTAGGTAGACAGAGAGTATACATGCTCAGTTGTGCCTCTACGCATATCCACTTCCCACATTGCCTCATCCCCACCAGAGGCTGATAAAGAAAATGCCTACAACTGAAGCCATTAGTGAAGAATGCTACTGGGTGACAAAACACTTATAGGAAGCTAAGCAAAGTCATGCTCTGCAACAGAACTGTGTCTGCTTTACCTTGGGGCAAACCCAGAGTTCCCTCATACCTCTTCAGTGCTATGTCAGGTCCAATGGAAGCTAGAGGTAAGCAGTGAAATGGGTGACCTTGAGCACAAACTTGATAAGGGTAGGGAAAAATGGATTGTGAGTATTTTCATGAAAACACAGGGCCTCAGTCCCATGAGGTTTTGTAGAAAGTGTACCAGGCAGCTGACAAAAACCAGAACATCTTGAGAGCACTTTGAAAGACTTTTTGAATGCTTGTGATAAAGAAAAGAAGCCTTTTGGGAATGTTCAGGTGTTGCTCCCTCCACAAGGAAGCAAAGGGCAGCACAAGTTGGACTCCTGGATTGTCCAGAAACTGCACAGGGTCACAGCTGTCACTGATACCAGGAGTTACCATGGAAGTAAAAACAAGAAAGATGGCAAAAATGTTTTCTGTCCCTCAGCCTCCTACCCTTGTGGGATTCTTAGCCTTTCTTCCTACTAAATTGCCTTCCCTATCATTTCCACCCTTGATTCTTCTGTCCTTTCTCTCTACTAAGTTTTTTTTTAAGGAAACCCTCAAGGATAGGAACTAACTTTGAACCTGAATAATTATCAGATGAAACTTATATACATTGAGTGTATATGGTCAATTTCATTCAAATACAGGAAACTGATGACTACTTTCTTTTCCCTCAGTTACAAGTCATCCTAGCTCTCCTAGCAACAAATGTGAAAGATCTTAGGAATTATAAAAGGAGAGAAAAACAAGTGTACAGAACCAGGAGGGGTGGAGGTAGGGTGGGGAGAGCGGCAGGGAAATGAAAGTTGAAAAAGTATACAACTCAACAGACATAGATTTCAATCCTTGTTTGCTATTAAATAGTTACATTATGCCGGACATGTGAAATCCCATACCTTTCCCTGAAGTCCTTTTCTCTCAGCGTAATTAACAAAATTAACTGAGATGATATAAAAAACACTTTGAAAATAAGAACCAAACAAATACAAGGTGGTATAAAATGCCACCTCCAAAGGAAGGCAGTAAGACTCTAAAAACATTTTTTAAGTAATGTTGATTTCAACATTGCTTTTGTTTTCAATGGATTATTGCTTCAGGACATCAAAAATAAAAACAACTCCACCTCATTTTTCCTATCCTTGATAGAAAGGATTTTCTGCTCCCTCCTAACACATAGATATATTGCTTTCATCAGCAGGAGCTCTTGCACTCCCATCCTTATGTTCAGATGTGCTTTTGTTACAGATATTCTTTGTGATTAATGTAGACAACCTCTAACTGTATCTTCTAGCTATTCCTATAACATTTTTATCTACGCTGAAGGGAGGATTATAGCCTGCAAATAGAAGTAGGTAATTGCAAGGACCTGCTTTTTTGACATAGTGGAAAGCAATGAAATCCTGTTGCAGCTCAGTGCATTACCAGATTGAATGCTGGAAGTTTAAGGAAAGAAGAAAGGAAAAGGAGCCCACTATGGAGAAATCAAAACAAGTCAGTTAATTGTGGAAGTTGAAAATAAATTGTGCAACAATAAAGGAAAATTATGAGGGAAACAGAGAAAGAGCACCATGGGAGGAAGCTTGCAATTAAAAACACAAAGAATGAAAATGAGTCACAGTTGGCTAAGCAGATTAAAAGTGAAGGATGGAAAAAGAAAATATATATTTTTTAAAAAGGACAAAACTCTTCAACCAAAAGCAAAGTTTCAAAAAATGAGAAGATATCTCAAGAGTGAGAAGGAGCCCAAGGGGATGCCTCAAACAGAATGACAGAAAAAAATACCACTATAGCCCAAAATGGGAAAAGAAAGAGACAGACATATGGGGCAGGTAAATTGAGTAAGAAACACACACACACACACACACACACACACACACACACACACAACCATTATAAAACATGAATGTTTTATTCAAACATTAATGAAAGAATGAAGCTCTAAGAGTAATAAAATGTAATTTACTATCCTACAACATGCTAGTCTATCTCTACTGGCAGCTTCAGCACTTCTATGTTTCTAAGTGACAACCTCTTGTGTTTGCTATTTCTCCTACTATTTAAAGTCCTCCCTGCCTAGGGAGAAACTTATATTATTCTTATAGAACTAGTTTAAATAATGCATCAAGAAACCTTGTGTTTTGGGGTGCCTGGGTGGATCAGTCAGTTTAGCGTCTGACTTCAGCTCAGGTCATGATCTCGCATTCATGGGTGTGAGCCCCAGCTAGGGCTCTATGCTGACAGCTTAGAGTTTGGAGCCTGCTTTGGATTGTGTCTCCCTGTATCTCTGCCCCTCCCCTACTCACATGCTGTCTCTTTTCTTTCTCTCAAAACATAAACAAATAAAATGTTAAGAAATTAAAAGATATACCAAAAAAAGGAGGTGTGAAGTTCCAAAATTTCCTCCAATTAAAAAAAATTGGAAGCATTAGACCAAATGGTGGTAAATACCTAAGGTGTACTCCAATAGATTTATATCTCTAAATGGGAGTATAGTCAATTTATAGGGCTATTGGAGGAGAAAAATGAGATCATACACTTAGAACATTGTCTGGCATATAATACATGCACAATAAATATTAGTTTTCATTATTAGCAAAATAAATTTAGTTTAAATTTACCAAACTTGGGTCACACTTTTAAAGCAGCTGAGGTATGACAGCAAGGATGTGGCCTAAAATATAAGTTTGACATGTTATGACTCCCATGCCAGAAGACTAGAGGATTATACAAATGTTATCTTAGGTAAAAAAAAAAAAGTCCAGAAAGAATCCAAGGGTTTAAATTATAATATTTATTTCCAATCCAGACAAACTGGTATTAGGTTAAAATTAATAAAGGATTGAGCTATCAAACTCTTAAAATAACCTACAAGGCAATATGGATTCTTCAAAGGAACATTTTGAAGAATGTTATGAATAATTTACTGGTGTCCTTAAAGAGCTGAAAAAGGCATGAGTTGATACAGTCTAATGAGAATTTCAAAAGACTGTTGACAAGATTCCACATAAGCTACTTTCAAAATCTGGTCACGGTGTAGTAAAGAGGCTATTTTACCTTGTATAAACTTTAGAGACAGGAACAAAGGGTGTAAATAAACGAATGTTTCTCTGAATAGAAATCCGTAAATAAGAGAGTTTTTATAGGGACTTCATGAATTAATAAATGATTTAGAGAAGAGATGACACAGCAAAATATTTGTATTTGAGGACAATAATATCCTCGGTAGTTGAGGTGAGAATAGATGGATTTATGAAAGATTGGATTTATCTGTGAGAGTGAACAGAAAAATTATTTATTTTAATTTTTATAGTTCATTGTCAAGTTGGTTTCCAAATAACACCCAGTGCTCATCCCAACAAGTGCCCTCCTCCATACCCATTACACATTTTCCCCTCTCTCCCATCCCCATCAACCCTCAGTTTTTCTCAGTATTTAAGAGTCTCTTATGGTTTGCCTCCCTCCCTCTCCTTAACTATTTTTCCCCTTCCCCTCCCCCATGGTCCTCTGTTAAGTCTCTCCTGTTCCACACATGAGTGAAAACATATGGTATCTGTCCTCCTTTGCCTGGCTTATTTCACTTAGCATAACACCCTCGGGTTCCATCCATGTTGCTACAAAAGGCCAGATTTCATTCTTCCTATTGTCATATAGTATTCTATTGTATATATAGACCACATCTTCTTGATCCATTCATCAGTTGATGGACACTTAACGCTGTTTCCATGATTTGGCTATTGTTGAAAGTGATGCTATGAACATTGGGGTACATGTGCCCCAATGCATCAGCACTCCTGTATCCCTTGGGTAAATTCCTAGCAGTGCTATTGCTGGGTCATAGGGAGTTCTATTGTTAATTCTTGAGGAACCTCCACACTGTTTTCCAGAGCGGCTGTACCAGTTTACATTCCCACCAACAGTGTAGGAGGGTGCCCGTTTCTCCACATCCTCGCCAGCATCTATAGTCTCCTGATTTGTTCAGTTTAGCCACTCTGACTCATGTGAGGTGGTATCTCAGTGTGGTTTTGATTTGTATTTCCCTGATGATGAGTGACGTTGAGCATCGTTTCATGTGTCTGTTGGTCATCTGGATGTCCTCTTGGGAGAAGTGTCTGTTCATGTCTTCTGCCCATTTCTTCACTGGATTATTTGTTTTTCGGGTGTGGATTTCAGTGAGTTCCTTGTAGATTTTGGATACTAGCCCGATATGCCATTTGCAACTATCTTTTCCCATTCCATCGGTTGCCTATTAGTTTTGTTGATTGTTTCCATTGCTGTGCGGAAGCTATTTATCTTGATGAGGTCCCAATAGTTCATTTTTGGTCCTGATTCCCTTGCCTTTGGAGATGTGTCGAGTAAGAAATTGCTGTGGTTGAGGTCAAGGAGGTTGTTTCCTGCTTTCTGCTCTAGGGTTTTGATGGTTTCCTGTCTCACATTCAGGTCCTTCATCCATTTTGAGTTCATTTTTGTGTATGGAGTGAGAAAGTGGTCTAGTTTCACTCTTTTGCATGTTGCTCTCCAGTTCCCCCAGCACCACCTGTTAAAGAGGCTGTCTTTTTTCCATTGGATACTCTTGCCTGCTTTGTCAAAGATTAATTAGCCATACATTTGTGTGTCCAGTTCTGGGTTCTCTATTCTGTTCCATAGGTCTATGTGTCTGTTTTTGTGCCAGTACCATACTGTCTTGATGATTACAGCTTTGTAGTAAAGGCTAAAGTCTGGGATTGTGATGCCTCCCGTTTTGGTTTTGTTCTTCAGTATTACTTTGCCTATTCGAGGTCTTTTGTGGTTCCATACAAATATTAGGGTAGTTTGTTCTAGCTTTGAGAAGAATGCTGGTGCAATTTTGATTGGGATTGCATTGAATGTGTAGATTGCTTTGGGTAGTATTGACATTTTAACAATATTTATTCTTCGGATCCATGAGTTTTTTCATTTCTTTGTGTTTTCTTCAATTTCCTTCATAAGTTTTCTATAGTTTTCATCATACAGATCTTTTACATCTTTGGTTAGGTTTATTCCCAGGTATTTTGTATTTTTTTGTGCAATTGTGAATGAGATCAGTTTCTTGATTTCTCTTTCTGTTCCTTCATTATTGGTGTATAAAAATCTACCCGATTTCTGTATGTTGTACCCTGCAACTTTGGTGAATTCATGCATTAGTTCTAGTAGGCTTCTGGTGGAGTCGGTCGGTTTTGCATGTAGTATCATGTCATTTGCAAAAAGTGAAAGTTTGACTTCATCTTTGTCAATCTTTGCTGATGCTAGAACTTCTAGCACTATTTTAAACAACCGTGGTGAGAGTGGACATCCCTGTCGTGTTCCTGATCTCAGGGGGAAAGCTCTCAGTTTTTCCCCATTGAGGATAATATTAGCTGTGGGCTTTTCATAAATGGCTTTTATGAAGTTTAATTTCCTTCTATCCTGACTTTCTCGAGGGTTTTTATTAAGAAAGGATGCTGTAATTTGTCAAGTGCTTTTTATGCATCTATCAACAGGATCATATGATTTTTATCTTTTCTTTTGTTAATGTGATGTATCACATTGATTGATATGCAAATATTGAACCAGCCCTGTAACCCAGGAATGAATCTCACTTCATCATGGTGGATAATTCTTTTTATATGCTGTTGAATTCGATTTCCTAGTATCTTGTTGAGGATTTTTTAGAACTACAGGATATTGGCCTGTAGTTCTCTTTTTTTGCTGTGTCTGTCTCTGGTTTGGGAATCAAAGTGATGCTGGCTTCGTAGAATGAGTCCGGAAGTTTTCCTTCCATTTCTATTTTTTGGATTAGCTTGAGAGGAATGGGTATTAACTCTGATTTAAATGTCTGGTAGAATTCCCCAGGGAAGCCATCTGACCCCGTGCTCTTATTTGTTGGGAAATTTTTGATAACTTATTCAATTTCTTCACTAGTTACGGGTCTGTTCAGATTTTCTATCTCTTCCCATTTTAAGTTTGGTAGTGCGTGTGTGTTTAGAAATTTGTCCTTTTCTTCTAGGTTGTCCAGTTTGTTGGCATATATTTTTTCATAGTATTCCCTGATAATTGCTTGTATTTCTGAGGGATTGGTTGTAGTAAATCCATTTTCATTCGTTATTTTGTCTATTTGAGTGCTCTTTCTTTTCTTTTTGAGAAGCCTGGCTAGAGGTTTAACCATTTCGTTTGTTTTTTCAAAAAACCAACTCTCGGTTTCATTGATCTGTTCAACTGTTTTTTTGTTTTTTGTTTTTGTTTTTGATTCTATATTATTTATTTCTGCCTCGATCTTTATTATTTCCCTTCTCCTGCTGGGTTTGGGGTGTTCTTTCTGCTCTGCTTCTAGTTCCTTTAGGTGCGCTGTTAGATTTTGTATTTGTGCTTTTTCTAGTTTCTTGAAATAAGCCTGGATTGCAATGTATTTTCCTCTTTGGACTGCCTTTGGTGCATCCCAAAGAGTTTGACTTGTTGTATTTTCATTTTCATTTGTTTCCATATATTTTTTAATTTCTTCTCTAATTGCCTGGTTGGCCCATTTGTGCTTTAGTAGGGTGTTTTTTAACCTTTATGTTTCTGGAAGTTTTCCAGACTTTTTCCTGTGATTGATTTCAAGTTTCATAGCATTGTGATCTGATAGTATACATGGTGTGATCTCAATTCTTTTATATTTATTGAAGGCTGCTTTATGACCCAGTGTGTGGTCTATCTTGGAGAATGTACCATGTGCACTTGAGAAGAAAGTGAATTCTCTAGCCTCAGGATGTAGAGTTCTAAATATATCTGTCAAATCCATCTGTTCCAATGTGCCGTTCAGGTCCATTGTTTCCTTAGTTATTTTCTGGCTAGTTGATCTATCCATTGCTGTAAGTGGAGTATTAAAATCCCCTGCAATTAGCGCATTCTTATCAATAAGATTTTTTCTGTTTGTGATTAACTGTTTTATGTATTTTGGTGCTCCCGAATTCAGTGAGTAGATGTTTATAATTGTTAACTCTTCCTGATGGATAGACCCTGTAATTATTATATAATGCCCTTCTTCATCTCTTGTTACTGCCTTTACTTCAAAGTCCAGTTTGTCCAATATAAGTATGGCTACTCCAGCTTTCTTTTGACATTCAGTAGCCTGATAGATAGTTCCCCATCCCCTCACTTTCAATCTGAAGGTGTCCTCAGATCTAAAATGAGTCTCTTGTAGACAGCAAATAGATGGATTTTGTTTTTTTATCCATTCTGCTACCCTATGTCTTTTGATTGGAGGATTTAGTCCATTTACATTCAGTGTTATTATTGAAAAATATGGGTTTAGAGTCATTGTGTTCTCTCTAGGGTTCATGCTTGCAGTTGTGTCTCTGGTACCTTGTGTTCCTTGCAACATTTCCCTCATAGAGTCCTCATTAGGATTTCTTGTAGGGCTGGTTTAGTGGTGATGAATTTTTTCAATTTTTGTTTGTTTGGAAAACCTTTATCTCTCCTTCTATTCTGAATGACAGGCTTGCTGGATAAAGGATTCTTGGCTGCATATTTTCATGTTTATCACATTGAAGATTTCCTGCCATTCTTTTCTGGCCTGCCAAATTTCAGTAGATAGGTTTGCAACTACCCTGATGTGTCTCTCTTTGTATGTTAGGACCGTTGTATCTCTAGCTGCTTTCAGAATTCTCTTTGTCCTTATATTTTGCCAGTTTCACTATAATATGTCATGCAGAAGATCAAGTTACATCTGAAGGGAGTTCTCTGTGCCTCTTGAATTTAAATGTTTGTTTCCTTCTCCAGATTGGGGAAGTTCTTGGCTATAATTTGTTCAAGTACCCCTTCAGCCCCTTTCTGTCTCTCTTCTTCCTTGGAATACTATGATAAGGATATTGTTTAGTTTGATTGCCTCACTCAGTTCTCAAATTCTCCTTTCGTGCTCCTGGATCAATTTGTGTCTCTTTTTCTCGGCTTCCTCTTTTTCTATAATTGTATCTTTAATTCACCTATTCTCCTCTCTGCCTCTTCAATCCATGCAGTATCTGCCTCCATTTTATTATGCATCTCATTTATAGCATTTTTAATTCATCACAACTATTTTTAAGGTCCATAATCCTTATAGCAATAGTGTCTCAGGTGTCTTCCATGCCTTTCTCAAGCCCAGCAATTAATTTTATGGCTATTGTTCTAAATTCTTGGTCAGTTATGTTGCTTATGTCTGTTTTGACCAATTCTTTAGCTGTCACTTCTTCCTGGAATTTCTTTAGAGGAGAGTTCTTCAGTTTTGTCATTTTCATTAGTTTTCTATCTCTTGTAAGTTTTAAAAGCCTGTTATGCACTCTGCACCTGTGAGTATTGCTATATTAAAGGAGGCTCATAGACTGTCCATTCAGGAAGTGTTCTTTAAATGGTGTCCCTTGGTCTCTCTTCTTGTGACTTTGGTTATTTTATTTCCCTACTCTTAGTGATATTTGGGACTGTCCACCATGTCTACTTTCATTTGTTTCTTGAGGTAGCCCTATGAGGCTGTGTTCTTAGTGGACATCATCTCTTTTCCTCCCAGACTCTTGTGCTTCAGAGTCCTTTGGCTTCAGTCCTTCTTTGTTTGAGAGATGCAGGCGGGAAATACAGAACTCCCTACTACTTCACCATCTTGACCTTGGACTTGGTTTTCTTTTCTTTCCTTTCACCATGTAATCAAATTGGGTTGTCATGAAATATCCACTCCTCTGTGGTACCTCTGGAGAGAGCCTCCAGTCTGGTGGAGGACAGGCACACAAAGGGTCTTCAGAGAAATTTACCATCTAATCCTACGTTTGTTTGCTCCTCGTTCGTTCACTCATTCATTGATCTGCTGCACAAACATCCACAAAGGAACTACCATACACAGGATAAGATCCCCGAGACGCAGGTGTCTGCTTAGCTGTTCACATCTCCATTCCTCAAGTTGTTTCACTATTCAGTTTCCTTATTTCTGAAATTCTGGTGGAGTAAGGGAGTTCGAATAATCTCTTAAAATCTCACTTCCTGGGCTAGCCACCAGTGAAAACCACAATCTAACAACAGCCAACACCAATTTCTTTGACGTTCTTCATGTCCCTGAAATGCCTCCGGAAACTGTTGGCCTCTCCCCACAACTCTGAGTGAGTTCAAACCCTTTCCTGGTTCCAAATCAAAACTTCTTAGAGCTTCTGGGCTTCGAGCAGCCAGACTGCACATGGGACAGCTGGGGCCCAGAGAAGACACAGGCAGTGAAGCCCGGAGGCAGCCGGGAGAAGATGGACCCTATCACCAAGCTGCCGCCCAAGCAGCCCCTCAGAGCCAGGGTTTGCAGGAAGCCAGAAAAATTATTTTATGATGGACAAGTATAAGGCATTGTATTTATACCTTAATAGAATCTAAGTCAGAGCAATGGGATTCTAGTTTCTGTTAATGGAAGAAAGCTCCTATTGGGCCAAGTATCCATCAAATGACTATGAACTGTAGAGACAATATAACAACTACCCCAGGGCACTGGAAGCAAAAAAAATACAGGCAGAAACTTGATAGTAGACTACACTTGGAAGGAAAAAATGTCATAGGATAAGTTTCTCATTTTGTCTTAACTTTTTTCCTGAAAGCAGACCCAAGTCCATTCCAGATGGGGTGGCAGAAAGACCATAGTCCTACTGGCTTGAAGAATCAGTGAACTAATTTCAGGGGTACTGTAGCAGCTATAAATTGAAGAGGAACTCTCAGAAAGGAGAAGCCTAGAGGCAGAGCCCTGTATTTTTTATATTAAAGTTTTGTTCAAGTCCCTGACTGATCCCTGAACTATACATGCATAGGGCAGGCTCCAAGCAGCCCAACGGAGGCTAAAAGAAATAAACTAGATTTCTGCCACTTCACACAACAGGAAATACAGAATTTATAGTGTGAGTACAGTCAAAAAAATTGCCTGATAAAGCAAAATTCAATATTCTAATGAAGAGCTATGAGAATCTGAAACCTCTGCAAGATATCACTTGATATATTGGGATATAATACAAATTAGTAGACATGTGCAAGAAGAAGAACATGTGACCAGTGCTCAAAAAAAGGCAACCAATGGAGCAAACCCAAAGATGACCTAGATGTTGAAATTAGCAAAGACTTTAATGGAGCTTTCAAACTGGACTTAATGCTGTTAGGGAAACTATGTTCAAGTAAGTGAATACATAGAGAATGTCAGAGGAGAAATTAAAAAAATATTTAAAATAATTAAAGTCATAAAACTGAAATATTAATATCTGAAAATATCCACTGGACAGGCTTAACAGGAGATTGGACATGACAGAAGAAAGTGCTAGTGAATGTTAAGAAAGTTTCTTTTTTTCAAGTTCATTTATTTATTTTGAGAGAGGCAGAGACAGCATCAGAGGGGTAGGGCCAGAGAGAGGAAGAGAGAGAATTCCAAGCAGATTCTGCACTGTCAGTGCAGAGCCCAATGCAGGGCTCCAGATCATGAATGATAACATCATGACCTGAGCCAAAACCAAGCGTTGGATGCTTAACTCATTGAGACACCGAGGTGCCCCAGAAGAAAGTTTCTTATAAAGTAGACAATCTGAGGAACAGAGAAGAAAAAAAATTGCAGAAAAATGTGGAAAGCCTCAGTATCCTATTGGACAATATCAAAATGTCTAACATACATGAAATTAGAATTTCAGAAGTAAAGCAGAGAGATTAGGGCAGTAAAAAATATTAACAGAAATAATGACCCAAACCTCTGCCAATTTAGGGAACAACATAAATTTACAACTCAAGATCTTCAATAAACCATAAACAAGATAAATGTGAAGAAAAGCTTGCCTAAAATATCATAATCAAACTGCCTGAAATCAAAGATAAAGTCATTTTGAAAGCAACCCAAGAAAATTTTCAAGTTATGCACAAGGGAACAATGATACAAATGTGCACTCTTTTCTCATCTAAAACAATAGGATCTAGAAGACAGTTAAAAGACATCGTTAAAATCAGAAAGAAAGTAATCACCACCAGGACTGTATATTTAATGAAAATAACCTGTAAAAATGAAGGTGATAGATTTCCACATTCAGTCATAATTCAGTAACAGGCCCTGGATTTACCTCTTGCTCTACACAGCTAGAAAACTGGTATAAATGTAGGAAATAACAGTTTTAAAACATTTATAAAACAAGCAATACAGAATTGTGATCTCTGAAAGGAAACACAATAAGGTGGGCCCTACAATTGCCCCAGTTCATGGCCAAAGGAGTTTTGAGGTCCAGGACCCATGGCAGGCAGGGGAACCAATAAGAATCTCTCAGTTTCACTGAGTTCAGCAGAGAGAGACTGGAGATTGGATTTCAGGAAGAATAAGTCAGCTAGAATTTTGCAGGGAGGAGTATCATAGAGGAAGTTGCTAGACACACATTACTGACCCAGCCTCCCCCCACCCCCACCACACACAGAATAAACTCTGCAGAGGGATCTTTTTGAGTTTTTGCCTGAACCCTAATCTGTACAGGAGTGAGAGGAAATTGATACTCAAGGTGCAGGAAAGAACCATTTGAAAGCAGTAAGCTAAACAATTTCTGCAGCTCAAAGAGGTCTCAGAATAGTCTGTGTTCTCAACAGCCAGAGTGGAAAGACATCATAATGCACAAGGTATTGTGTAGAGCCCTCAGAAAGTCATTAACAAAATATTGGGGATAAATTAGGCCCAGAGTAAAAGCTGCTCTCTATTGACTCCAAGATAATCTGAAAATAAGTCTCAAAGTGATCAAACTTATCTCAAGTAGCTTATCTGCCTACCAGAATAAAGTGTAGTACTATTTAAAGGAATATGATAGTTTTGGTTCCTATAATGTAAAATCCTTCAGATTCAGTGTTCAGAAGCCAATCAAAAATTAGCAAAGTTGACAAAAGGAAAATATGACCCATAAGCAGGAGAAAAATCAACTAACAAACAAACCAGAAATGGGAGAGATGATGGCATTAGCAGAAAAGGACAGCAAGATGGTAGATTTAAAACCAGTTATATTAATAATTACATTAAATGCCAATGTCCCAAACACTCCAATTAAAAGGTACAGATTGTCAGCTTTGATTTTTAAAAAAAGCATGACCCAACTTTATGTTGTCTCTTAAGAAACTCACTTAAAATATAAAGGCATACATAGTTTACAAGTAAAGAGATGGAAAAAAGCTTTAAAATACAACCTAATTATAAAAAACTGTAGACTATGGTAATATCTGGCAAAGTAGACTTCTTCAGAACAAAAATTATTATCAAGATAAAGATCATAATGATTAGGGAGGTAAATTCTTCAAGATGACAAGATCCAAATGTGTATGTACATAATACGAAAAACTTAAAATACATGAGACAAAAATTTGTATAACTAGAAAGGGATGTTGTAGACAAGTATACAATTATACAGAGATTATAACTATTCTCACTTGATAATTAATAGAATAAATAAACAGAAAATCTGTAGTGTAATAGAAGACTTTATAAGAATATAAACAAATTGACTTGATATTTGTAGAACATTCCATCAAACACCAGCAGAATACACAATTTTTTCTAGTGCACATGGAATACTCAATAAAATAGACTACATATTCTAGAATAAAAACAACTCTTGAAAACTCCTTAAAAACTGAAATAATAAAAAATACGGCTATCACTATGGATTTAAACTAAAAATCAATAACAAGAAGATATTGGACAATGTTTCCAAACATTTGAATATTAGAGAGCACACTCTAACCCCTAAGCTATGGTCTGAATGTTTGTATTGCCTTAAAATTCATTTGTTGAAAACCTAATGCCTGATGTGAGAGTATTAGGAGGTAGAGCCTTTGGGAGGTGATTGGGTCATGAGGGCAGGATCCTCATGAATGGGACTAGTGTCATTAGAATAAAATTCCAGAGAGATCCCTACCTCCTTCAGCCCTGTGAGGACACAGAGTTAGTTTAAAAAGGAAGATCTTAAATAAGAGGAAGGTAATTATAAAGAACAGAAAGCAGTGAAATGAAAAACCGAAAGACACATTTTTAAAAATCAATGTGACAAAAATCTATAAAGCTGTAGCCCAATGATCCCTAACAAAGGGTGATTCTATCCATACCAGGGGACAATTGGCAATTTCTGGAGACATTTTTGATCAACACAATTTGGAGGGATGTAGTTGCTACTGGCATCTAGTGGGTAAACACCAGGGATGCTGCTAAAACTCTGCTAGCACAGGACAGCGCCCCACAACAAAGAATTATTTGACCCAAATGTCAATAGCACCAAGGTTGAGACACTGTGCTTTATTCATATTGTTCCAGGAAAAGGGGGGGAGGGGAGGGAGGGAGAATATAATTACCGATATCAAGAATGAGAGAGTAGACATCGCTACAAATCCTATAGGCATTAAGAGTATATTTAAAAACGTTATTAATAACTTTACACCAAATAAATTTGGCAACTTAGATAAAATGGAAAATTTTGTAGAAAGAAGAAGCAAACTACTAAAGGCTCTATTTAAAAGGAATAAATATGCTTCACTAGTTCTACATAACTAAAGGCATTAAATTCATAGCTTAAAGACTTTCCATAAAGAAAAGTTCATGACTACATTGCTAAACTGGTGAATCCTATCAAATATTAAAGTGAGAAATAATTCCAGATTTATATTTAAACACTTTGAGAAGTAAAAGGAGGAAGAAACATTTTTAAATGCTTATTTATTTATTAACTTTGAGAGAGAGAGAGAGAGAGAGAGAGAATGAGAACGAGAATGAACACAAACACGAACAGGGGAGGGGCAGAGAAAGAGGGAGAAAGAGAATCCCAAGCAGGCTCCGTACTCACGGTGCAAAGTTTGATATGGGGCTGAATCTCAGGAACTGTAAGATCATGACCTGAGTCGAAATCAAGAGTAGGACTCTCAACCAACTGAGCCACCCAGGTATCCCAAGGAAGAAACATTTTATGAGTATCAGTACTATGATACTAAAACCAGAGGTATACACTACAAGAAAACTAATGTCCTTTATGAATATAGACTCAAAACTTCTTACAAATATTTAGTATACTAAATCTAGCTATATATTAAAAAATGATAATATGATCAGTGGGGTTTATACAAGAACACAACTTTGGTCTAACTTTTTAAGTCAGTGTAATGTACCACATAACCAGACTAAAATAGAAAACCATACAATTATGTTAATAAATGCAGAAAAAGCTTTGATAAAGCTAATACCCATTGATGACTAAAAATCTGTCTCAGCAAACTAGGTATAGAAGAAAACATTCTCAACCTGATGAATAGACATCTAAAAGATATTTGCAGACAATATACTTTGTAGTGAAAGATTGAATGCTTTCCCTTTAAGATCAGTGATGAAGCAAGAATGTTTCCTCTCATCATTTCTAAACAACTTAATATTGGAGGCTCTGGTTAGCTTAACAAAGGAAAAACAAAAGAAAGCAAAACAAAACAACAAAGAAAATTCATGTACATTTGAAAAGAAGGAAAACTGTTTTTATTCACTGATGACATAATTGACAATATAGAAAATCTTATGGAATATATTCCCCAAAAAAGTGAGTTTAGCAAAAGCATATGGAAAAATATCCATAAAATTATTGCCTAAATCTAGAAATCAAAGGATAGGAATCTTTGAAACTCAAGGGAGGTCAGTTTAAAGCAGTTTAAAGAAAAAAAGTATAAGTAAATTTAAAAGTTAACATTATTGACATGATTTGGTAGCTATATTTTATCAATAGAGAAAAAAGTATCTATTCAGGGGAAATGGGATCTGCCTTGAAGGTTGATATCAGAGATAACACTTTTGGGGGGGGGCAGTGTTTGTTAAACAAAACAAAACAAACCACCAACCATCACCATCCCCGCCCCCTACCAACAATAACAAAACTCTGAGGTGGAGGGGTCACTGGTTGGATCTAGTATCAGAAAAGGATTAAGGGAGCATTTAGGTTCTAGAGTTGGACTTGCATGGGTTCATTTCTGACAGCCACTTACCAGCTGCATGACCTTGGATAATGTTACTTAACCACTTTGCCTCAGTTCTATCATCTCTAACATGGAAACAGTAACAATTCCTACTTCATATGATTGTTAAGAGAAGTAAGAGTTATTGTGTGTAAAGCATTTAGGATAGTACCTGATACTGAATGCCTACTCAATAAATATTGCCTATATAGGTTTTTCTCTATAAAAATATGTGACTGTTTCCATGTTTCTACTTTTCTGAAATAAGTGCACAGAGTAGAATTAGTTGAGGTTTCATTTAGATATATAAGAGAGATGGCCTGTAGTCCTCTGATGGCTCACTATGAGTGAGGGTATTCTGGGTTGTCATAGAGATGGGAGTGTGTAGACTTCTAATGTATGGGAACCATGGATGCTAAATATCCTGTAATAATGGAACAATCCTATATAGCAAAGGGTTGTCCAGGTCAAAATGCTGAAGTGGTCTTACTCTTGCCACCCAATGAAAATCACTGAGAAACATAGGGTACGTTTGCTTCTCCCTCAAATAAAACTGAGAGGTCCAACCAAGCACAAAGTGTGTCTTCTCTTAACCTGAACTTGTTTTCTTATGTGCAAAATAGGAGCAGTCATACCTTCCCTGAAGTGCTTTGAGGATTAAATAGAATATATGTGTCTTGCTTAGTACTTTGCATGGCACATAGCTTTTTCTCCATTTACAGATATAATTTTTTATATTATATTATAGATATACTATATATACTATATATATATAGTATATGTACTTTATATATACTATAGATACATGTGTATATCTATACATGCTACTATTAACTGGCACATATACTTCCTTCACCCAAGTTTCTCTTAACTCTCCATCTCCTTCACAGGTTTTTCCAGGACTTGAGAACTACTTTCTCAGTAAGTTGGGACTGATGCTCTTGACACTTTCCTGGAAAAAAGGCCTTGGTTTTGGAATCCTGTTCTACTGTGCCTTTCCTGCTTCAGCTGTGGCCCTTTTCCTTATATTCATGGCCACACTTTCTGGACTCACTACTGCCACATGATGAGTCTATCTAGGCTCACTTGCGGTGCCCAGGTCCAGTCTCCTGGTATTCCTGCTACCAGAATACCAAGCTTCTTGGTCCCTCACCCAGCTGAGTCTACCAGATAGCAGGCATCCCTGAATAATAGAAGTATAGAAATAACAAAAAATCAGTTATAAAGCCTACCCAAAGAACTTATGCTAAGCAGAGGGAAGAGCTTTGGTTTTATATTTGTTTTGTATTTTAGTAAAGAGTGGAGAAACTCTTTTGAAGACATCTTCTTGGAAGCCCTATCTGCCCCCCATGATGGCTCTGAATCCTAGGCCCTCCTTCTACCTTCCATCTCTATCATAACAAAAGCCAAAGGGAATGATTATATCAGTAAAAAGAATGTATTCATCTCCTACAATTGCTGTACATATGTACATAACATTTACCACTTTAACGATTAAATTTTTTAAAATGTTTTCTTAGTTTTGAGAGAGAGAGAGTGTGTGAACAGGGGAGGGTCAGAGAGAGAGGGAGACACAGATCTGAAGCAGTCTTCAGGCTCTGAGCTGTCAGCACAGAGTCCAATGTGGGGCTTGAACCTGTGAACCATGAGATCATGACCTGAGCCAAAGTTGGACGCTTAACCGACTGAGCCACCCTGGTGTCCCCCATTTTAACCATTTTTAAGTGTACAGTTCAGTGACATTCAGCACATTCACAGTTGTCCAACCATCACCATTAGGTTTTGTCTCTTTAAAGAAAGGCTTAGAGCAAAGAGCCCTCTAGGACCCACTAGTATTGTAGGATCCTTTGCCATTCATTTCCTCTCCACTCTTATCAAGCTACTATAGGAAAATAAATGTGAGGCCTACTCACAGCTCACCAGCAACAATCCCGTAAGAAATGTAATCCTGTCACACCACCACTTTCTAGATGCCTCGACTTTAGCAGCACCATCACCAAGTGGCAGCTTCCTTTCCACTTCTCCTAAGTTTTCTTAGGAGTCTTGCAGTCTTTCAATTAACTACCTGTTTCAACCCAAGAAGACCCTTGTCCCTTTTGATAGTGCACACCCAGGGAGAGCTGCAGAGAAACACAGCCCTCTACTTTGCAATTCTGACACGGCCTGAAGGCTTTGCAGAGCCAGTCCACAGTATTGCAGTGCTTTTTCACTGTCTTGCATTTTCTGCCATTGTGAAGCTAATTCTCACTGTGGTTGCTATCTGCCTTGAGAGTTGAGTTTATGCGGCCTCTCCACTGAGGTGCTTTTAAAATTTCCTTGGCTACCATTACTTGGAAAGACTGGTGTGAGGGTGAGGATGATCATAGAGCATGATCCCTTGAAGTGCTTCCCAGATGCAGTGGGCTGGGTGCCCAGGAGTGATAGATACTTGGAATGGAGAGAAGACAAAATAGACCCAGGCTTACACATAGCCAGCCGGATCCTGGACACTGGTGCCTTAATGAGACTAGCAAGTCTTTCTCTTTGGGAGCTTTGCCCATTGCTTAAGCAATTCCTTTGGTATAAATGTTTGGAAGTTGCGTTGTATAGTGTCCAGTGGGTTAAAAGGATGAAGTTATACTAGTCAGTGTTGATGTTGCCCTTGTCATACTGTTTAAGGGGTTTTCAGACTTTTTAAAAAGAGTCATGGATATGTCCATGGTTGATGAAGAAGCTTTGGCAAATCCCTCAAAATGTGGCAAATCACATGTTTTCTCCTCTCTCTCCTCCGGAGATCAGCACAAATGGAATCATCTGGTTTTTGACGTACTTGGTTCCATAATGAGACTGGGAACTATTCTAAGAATCTCCTTCCTTGAATGCAAATGCCCTGCTCTTGATTTGTGGTTTATTTTCCTACAGAGGATGGCAGGGACCCCCTAGCTGGGAGTCCCTTCCACATGGGATTCTGTTCCTATCCCAACCCTGGGGAGCAGGCAAAGGAAATAGAGGGTGACCTTTGTTAGGAATAGATGTAGGAGCTGAAGGATGTCAGCCTAGACTCTGGATGGTTTCCTTGCCTTCCTGTTTCCTTTAATTGTCCTGAATCCTTTTCCCTATTTCTACTTTCCACCCCTGCAATGACAAAAGGCAAAGTAAGTTGAAGAAAATGATTTATATTAACAGCAAAATGTTTCATTTTCCTGTTAAACAGTACAAACATTGTGAGCAAAGACACTCACTTTTATCAGATGGTGTTTTGGACCCTGTCAGACTACAATATATGGGTCCCTAAGACCACATAAGCAATGAACAATGAAATCTTTTGTGAATCCTCTGATATTTTTAGACCATCATTAGATCAATTAATCCTTTTGCTTTGTTACTTCCCACACACAATCCAAATTATTTTTTATTTATGGAAGCTGTGTCTTGTGGTGAGTACCAAACCTGTTTCAATGTTTATTCTCTCCATCTACTCCTCCCCTGTGGCAACCAGGGACAAAGGGGAAATAGATATAGGCTGAGCATTCAGGAGGGTAGTAGCCAGTAAGCTCAATGGGCTGGTGTTAATGGTAGGCTTAAGGGTGAAGGACATAACCGTGCACATTTAGGACTGCCATACCCCAGAGCCTTGTTGGGTTCTCTCCTGAAGGTGACAATTTTGTCTGGCTTTGTTGTAGATTTACTGAGTTTATCTGCACATAGAGGCACAGAAGCTCCATGTTCTGTGGACTCCCCTGCCCTCAGGTCTCTGAGAATAATGTTAGGAACAGAGTTCAGAGCATCTCTGGGAGCTCTCCCTTGGGTCTGGCCACCGTCTCAGGGAATGGGGAAGGCCTAATGATCAAGGTATCCTTGGGGCTGCACATAGAAGCTGGCAGAAAGTGATAAAAAAAGTTAACAAGAATATTACCATTTGGACATCTAGATGATAGGCCCGGGAAGCAAAAGGCCACTCACATCACCAAGCCCATGGGATCAGATGAGGAAAAAATGGGCAGAATCAGGAAGCCGGACTGGAAAGATACATGTCACACCTCTATTACTCATGCCAGAGTCCCAATCCCTGGGCTTAACATCACTGCTGACAAACCTGTTCCTCCCAGGAGACCCTCTGACTCACATATGCTTAGTTTCTTCATGTATAAGGTGGTAATTTTGTAACTGTCCTTGTCAATCTCTCCCTGGGATAATATTTTTAAAAATGAGATACAAAAATATTTTGCAAGCAGATAAATTAAATAAATACATTCAGAGAATTGAAGACTCTATTATTCTTTCCCACCCACTTGTTGGCTAAGTTTTAGAAGAGGAGTTGCAGGCAAACACCCTATTTTGCATCTCCCATCTGGGGACAATGTAGCAAATGACTTACAACATTTTAATCATGTAATACAAGTCTACTGTTAAGAGTGTTTTCTTTAAAGAGTGACAGATTAAAAAGAAATGAAAATGACCATGCCCACATTTAACAGTGAAATCTTCTCCAAAGCAGTCAGACAAAACTGCAATCTCAATTTATCATTGAATCATGTTTGGTAAGCAGACTGTGCATGCCGTTCTCAAGAAAGATGTTAAACAGACTCAGACAAAAACAAACAAACAAACAAAAACCCTCAAATCCCACAACTGATGGTTGAAAAGGCCTGCAGTACATGTGGCTTTTCATGATCCTCTGATGACCTTGAGGCCACAGACAGAGCACCCTGGCCCTAGACTGTTAGCAACTTCAGGCAACAATTACTTTCTTGTTAACTGTATCTCTAGTCCTAATACAGTGCCAGGCATCTCATAGACACCACTAAAATTTGTGGGGCTAAGCTGATTGTGATTTATGCTCTTTTAACAGAGTAGCATAGACATCAAGAACCAGACAGCTTTGCACCAAAACATCAGAGGAAGGATTATGATAGCTGAATGGTTTGGTGGGCAAGGCAAAACATGGCTACCGAAACTTCTGGGAATTGACATCATCTTTTTCAGGAAGCTTTGAAAATGAGGTGGACAAGGACATACCTAACAGGTGAATTCAGTAGAGCACCTGAGGATAAGATCTGTATATCATCATTGGAGCTGCAGTACAAGATGAGGTATGACCAAGGGGAAGCCAATGAGAGCCCAGTGACAGAAAATGAGTACAAACCACAGAATATTAGTGTTCCCAGCACCCCAGGATAGGGTAATGCAGAAGCTGGAGACACGGGAGTCACTGCATAAGGCTCTTTACTTCACTGTGCCTAGGACTTAAGAAGCTCAGTCAGGTTCTCTGAGACTGTCTCTGGGAGTTGCAAGTTTCCAAAGCATTCTTAGGCACACTTTTAGAGGTTCATAAATGTTAGGCAGCTTTTTAGTTTCAAGTGCTTCCATTTCATGCTGGGCATTTTGTGCTGAAAACAAACTCAGTAAATAAAAATAATTTTGCAAACAATAAATTGTTGATATCAAAGTGTTGTTTATCCTTCTTTATCCTTCCATGTGGTATCTCCTCTCAAATACTGCTGCTCTCCTGGGGCCAGTATGCTCCATTATTCTAAGAGGTTGGGGAGGATTTGAAAAGAAAGACCCAGAAGAGGTGCCACATCATTGTTTAGGCTGGGCTCCATCTCATATAGATTCAGTTACAAGAAAAAAAAAACATATTTCAAGGACACATATAAATGATTCTTATATTAGCTGATATAGGGCAGCTAATTAAGACATCTTCTAAAAACTACCTTTATAGAATGTTAGCATTTGAAAGGACTCCTGAAGATCATCCCTATCCATTTCCTAATTTTAAGTTGAAGAACTAGATTTACAGGTTGAGTGAGTGATTGCTCTAAGGCTATGAAGGTAGAGGATGGGACTAGTACTGAAGTTCCTAGCTGTTGTTCCCAAATGTGCTCCCTCCATGGATCTCTCTGGCCAAAGGGAATGGAATGGGCGGGGGGACAGAAGAGAGAGGCATAGATTGTTTCTAGAGAAGTGGTCTTCCTACATGAAAGAAAAGATTCAATGTGTCATGCTTCCTCTGTAAATATTTTTGCTGGTGGAGTACTCGTGTGTTACCATATGTGGGCAAATTCTAGTGACATGGTTATGAATAACAAGTTGATAATTACCATGGAGAGTCTTTTGATAAGAAGCCACTTGACATTATTAAATGTCAAACTTTAGACCTCACAGAAATCATCAGCTTCTAAAGTGACTTGACTCCCTTGAGAGAAAGATATTGGGCATATATGGTGCCAGTGTTCGTATAGATTTTGAGCTGTTTTTATGTCTAAACTTAACGTTAATGCTCGTTTAAAGAATATAGCACTGATGTTGATGAAGCACTTATGTGCAAGACACTGTCCTGTTTTATATTGATTAACAACTGTATGAGGAAGGCATTATTATTGCCCTGATCATACTACTGAGAGAATTAAGGCACAATGGGTTAAGAACTCGCTAGGGTGACATAAGGAATCTCATAAGGAAGTCTGGGTCCAGACTTTGCTCTTATAATACTTCTTTTAGTAGAAAGTTTCCATACATTGTTATCATTGTTCCTAATAGATAACAATTTTACATTATTTGCTAATATTCTATGAAATGAAGAAAATGTGAATCCTTAAATCATCTTAAATCAACTCTAATCATCGCCTTGCAATGAACAATGATAGCAATGACAGCCATTATGATCATTATGAACTTTTAAGATGATCTTATATTTCCGGTGAAAATAAATTGTCCACATTGTTGCTGTGGTCTGAATGTTTTTGTATTGTCCCTCAAGCTCCTGCCCCAATTCACATATTGAAAACTAGTGGCCAAGGAAGGGTGGTCTCAGGTGGAGGAAAGAGTAGAGGCAGATGGGAAGCCACTGAGTGCTGTTCTAGAAAGAGGATTGGTGAAGGAGGGCAGGGAGATAAGACACATGTTATGATTTTACTTGGCCACATAAGCTTTGAAGAAATGGAAATGAATATTTAAATGAATGTTTATATAATCCCAGTGGGAAACTAGGCTATAGTACTGGATATAAGTGACAATTCCTCCTACAATTACTATTACTTACTATTGTCCAAAGGTATTGTCCTATGAGAAATTTAGAGTGAGTGCCTAGATAATAACCTGCCTTCCTTCAGGGGAGATACTATAGTCTTAACCTTGACTTAAAGGGGGTCTTTCCTGGATTCTGTTAGGTACTAGCATTTCAGAAGGGCAAGCTTCTCTGAATTCTGATGAATTAATTTATGTCTCAATTAAGGAAAAATGACATCATTTTAGAGAACGGGGGTATTCTTCAGGAGTTAATTAAGTAATTAAGATGACTGAATTGGCTTGTCAAATGGAATCACAACACACTTCACAGGATACAGAGGTGAACAAACATTTTTCTTAGATTCTGCCCCTCCTCTGCCCCAGGCAACTTAATGCTTAACCAGTATTACCTATTTTCCTCTAGATGCACTATCTTCCTTGGATTGAGGAATGTTCTGTTTATTGTTTCTGGTTTTTTTGTTCTCAAAAAAATCTGCTTAATTGTTAGAAAAGAGCTTTTAAAAGGCTGATGTGGAGGTGGTGAGCTGTAGGGGTGGGGAGGACATCAATCAGAGGTGCTTGTGAAAGTGGACACAAATCGGTTCGCAGGTGGAGCCACGTCTCTGCACGCAGTCCGCTGGCCTCAACTGTGGAGGGGCTCTTCCTCTACCCGTCCCACTATATTCGTTAGTGCGGTGTAATGCTTTTGGAATCAGCATGGGTACACTGGGAACCTGCTGCTTGCCAGACACTGATTGCGGGCTAGTGATAGTTCATCCTCGTGAGAAAATTGGGGCTTGCTTGGTCAGAGTGACTAGCATACCCTTTCTTTCCACCCACCTCTGCTTGAAGGAAACCTCATGTTCCAAAGAGACAGTAGCTGCCAAGCATCCCTTTTCCTTTAAAGGGACATGGAGTTCCATAAATGTGACTCTTTCCTACATCCAGGATGGTTTTATTGCCCTTGTAAAACAGTTTACAGCATACAAAGCACTCCATATACATTCTCTTATTTTAAACTTCCTTCTGTTATTCTGGTGGGACAGTGAGTGTTTGGGTGAAGCCTCTATATATATAAAGCTGGACCAAGGAGCTAGACCCTTAAACCAGCCCATTTATTAATTGAAGTGACACAGGTTAGGGAGAAGTATCAGGTGAGCAGCAGTTAGCTTACAGGGCACATTCTCAGTTATAGTTAAAATGCCCACAGGGTGCCTGGGTGGCTCAGTCGGTTAAGCTACCAACTCTTGATTTTGGTTCGGGTCACAACAATCAGTTTGTTGAGTTCGAGCCCCACATCCGGCTCTGTGATGGTGGTGTGGAACCTGCTTGGGAATTTCTCTCTCTCCCTCTTGCTCTGCCCCTTCAGAATTCTCTCTCCCTCTTTCAAAATAAATAAACATTAAAAAATTTTTTAAAAATGCCCACATGGTAAGAAGGCTCAGCTTTTTCCTGGGAAGAATACAGCAGTTAAATGACAAGATAGACATTTTACTGTACCAAACAAATCTCCCAGATTTGTACTGCTTTAGAGACCTATGTCCTCTTAATTCATTTTTTACATGGGGCAAGTGAAAACACAGACATGATTGGGAAATCAAGGACCAAGCTTCCAACAAATGCAATTAAGGCCGCAAACAAAACTACACTTCATTATGAAGTTGGACTGTGACATGATTATTCCCTGGGTGCTTTCTATGGGTCACTTGCCAATCAGAAAATGCCACATCACATTCATCACAGAAACAAGGGACTCTTTGCTCAAGATTAAAATGTGTATTTAAGCCCCCCGGCAGTTCTCAGGTTCTGTGGTTCACCCCTAGTAATGTTGTACAGCGACATGACTGCACTCACTCTACTGGCATTCTTTGTAATGTGAAAGAAAAGAAAAATCATTGGCAGAAGACGCTGATTAAAGCATACTGCCCGAAAAATTTTCCACAGCACTTGAATGCTTGGATGCACTGCCGCAGTTTGCATGGAGAAAGCACTGTCCTTGAGAAGACAAATCTGTTTTTCTAAGTTACAAGTAGTGTGAACTTAGATAAAGCCATGCTTTTAAAGTAAGATTCTTTTACGTGATATTGGTATTTGTAATCAGTACTATACATTTTTAATTTAAAAATCTCACTAACAACCCAGCTCTCTTCTGAAAGTTTAATATTTAGCCAGATCTGCTTCAGACTTTTCAAAGTAGTAAAATATTACAAACACATGGGAAGACCCAATGCCCCTCTCTTCTAATGGTAAGCATCACCGTGAATTTGTTTATTTTCCTAAGCATGTATTTATACTAAGTATACTACACATATACTACATATGTATACATGGACAGAATATTTATATAGCCTTGTTTTTCATGTTTTAAGCTTCATGTAAGCATGTCATATGGCATTTGTTACTCTGCAGTATAATATTTTAGAGACTTATTCATATGGAAGCAAATAGCTCTAGCTCACTCAGTTTAACTGGTGAATAGCATTATGAATATACCGCAAATATTTGTCAATACTCCTTTAGAAGGGCAATTATATTGTTTCCAATTTTTGCTTTTAGAAATAGTCCTGTAATAAGCATTGTTATGTGTCTCATATGCATAAGAGAGATTGTGTCTAGAGTATACATAGAAATTGAACTAGGTTGTCAGAATATCTCCAACTTTACTATTGCCAAATTACTCTCCACAAATGGTTGTAACAACTATATATATATATATATATATATATAAAACTATATAAATATATATTTATATATTTATTTTATACATTATATATATACATATATATATAAAACTATAAAATTCTGACAAGCATATGAAAGTTCCTGATTCTCTGTAATCTTGCCAACATTTAGTACTGTCAGATTTTTATATTTTTGCCAATCTGATAGGTATGTAATAGTATATCTCATTGAGCATATGTCTTTATTGACCATACAAGCTTCCTTTCCTTGTCCTTTTTCTATTGAACTATCACTTTCTTATTAATGTTATAAGGTATGGATATTAAGCCTTTTTTCATAATATATATTATAAATGCCTTCTTCTGGATTATGGATTCTTTCATCACTTTGATTATATGGTGTCTTTTTTTCAATACTCATTCTTAATTTTGAAGTAATTCTATTCATCAGCTTTTTCTTTTGTGTTTGTGTGTTTTGTATCTTGTTTAATGAAATCTTCCCTAAAGTCATATTCTCCTGTATTTTCTTTTCAAAGTTTAAAAGTTTTCATTTTCACTTTAATTTTGTATATAAAATAGAGATTCAATTTCATTTTTATACAAATTACTTATTAGGCACCACTTTTTAAATTATCCAACCTTTCTTAATTTAGTAAGCCATCTTCATATGAGATTTTTATACATATATTTCTAGGCCTCTTTATTCTATTCTATTGTATTCTATTCTATTCTATCTCTTTATATCTGGTTAAAAAAAAAGTGACTCCTTCCTCCCCCTTTCTTTTTGTTCAATATTATCCATTATTCTTGGATCTTTTATCTTCTATATGAATTTTTAAATAACATTGTCCAATGTACAAAAATACACATTGGCTTTTTACTGAATTGCATGGAGTTTATAGATAAATTCATAGAGAATTACTGTTTTCAACTGCTTGAGGTCTCCCCTTCCATTCATGCCTTCATTTAATTAGGTCTTTTAATTCCTGCAATAATACTGTTAAAATTTTTCAAAATGTCTTCAAGATATTGTGAGATTTATTCCTGGGTACCATATCGCCCTCATTATTATGAATGAACTTTTCTTCTATTGCATATTTCAGTCAATTATTGATGGCATATAAAGATGTTAATGATATTTGATGCTGATTATTTACAAACTTGCTGAATTCCTATTGGTTTTAATAATTTATGCATAGAATCCCTGTTTGGAGAGTGGTATCGTCTGTAGATAGAGACTGTTTTGTCTCTTTCTTTCCAAATGTATACCTTTTATTTCCATTCTCTAATCCTATTGCATTATATACAACTGCAGGTATACTTTAAAATAGTAATGTAAGAAGTCTTTCTAGTATTCTTGACATTAATGGGAATGCTAATTCCAGAATTAGATCTAATGGCTTTCAAAGTAGTACTGCTGTCATTAATACTGGGATATTGTAAAATAATCACTGAGTCATGGGCAGATTGGTTTAGTTCTTATTCATGAGATTGGGAATTTACCTTTAGGTTCTCAAGTTCCTCAGCTACTAACAGCCAAAATCCCAGGTGATCAGCAACCTATATCTGTCTATCCTTTTATGGGGTGAGGGAGCTCAGCAGCCCTACTCAGCCCCTGGCATTAGGCACTTAGCCTAATAATGATTCTCAACTCACATAGACCCTTTTTGGCACTTTCCTGAATGTCCATGTCTAGCAGTGCCTACTTCCTGGAGCAGAGCAAGCCCAAGGTTCAGCCATGCACATTCTGTTGAGTTTATGTTTTATTCTGGTTCAGTATCTTGGGAGATTTTTCTCTAGCATATATACCTGGAAATGGAATTAAGCAACCTGTAGGATGAAATATGTTCAACTTTACATTGTCATGGAGATGATTATCTTGTTTTTGAACCTCTGTCATTTTTACTTTCTTTTATTTTTGCTTAAAACATTTTATCTCTTTTGCTATTTGTTTGCAGTGGGACTGAAACAATGTGTAAGTTTTTATAGCCATTTTGTCCAGAAATATTAGTTTTATTTTTTAAATAATTGTATTTGTATGTAAGAAAAGGTGAGAATCAGGAAAATTATACTTATTATGTATCTGTAAAATAACTCCTAAATGATGAATCATGTACAGATCCCAATACAGGAAAACTACCTGTCCAGTGCCATATGGCTTATTTATCGTTTGTAGAACATGATCTGCAGACAATAAAGGATGGGGCCAAGTCAAAGTTTATGATTAAAAAAATAACTTAGACATTCTTAAGAAACTTTAAAGTATGAGGCAATGTAGCAAAGGAGCTAAGAGAAGAGCATCTAGTAACACTAGTGAGTTAGATTCCAAGCTCTACCAATTACTAACTCTTTAAGCTATTGCTTCCTAATCGGTAAAAAGGGACCATATTAGTATCTACCCTAAAGGGTTGTTTTGAAGATTAAACAAAATAGATTACACATAAAACATTTAGAAAAATGTTTAGCACATAATGAACACTCAATAAAATTTAGCCATTATTTATTTAAGTTCACAAAGGTTAATATATTTCCCTTTTATATGACATGTAATCTGACAATAATCTGAAGCCTTTTATTTTCATTACTTTCAATTTGTCCATATCATAAAATTAAGCACATATGCTTTTGGTAATTAGCATGTAACATAGGGATTTCCCAGAGTTTTTAGATAGGAAATAGAAAATATATTTTTAAATAAATTAGAAAAAGTAAAACTTTATAAAGCCCAATGAGTTTTGTCTCATTGTTGAAAACTACTTTAATATTTTAACAATAGGCAAATTATTTCCGTTACGTTATCTGAAGAAAAAAATTACAGACCAGAAATGACAGAAAAGGAAATAGGTAATTAAACATGAAGAATAAAAAACCAGCTTTAAAGATCAAATAAAGATTCAGTTACTAGGATTATAACTTTTTCACCTTCTGCTTAGTACACAGGCAAACTCTACCCTGTGAAATACCACTTAAAACTGGTCAATTCATGGTTTAGCCAAAAAAGTATATTTGCGATGTAGTTTTATCAGTGAACATGCGATGTGAACCACCATCATCTAATTCATGGTGTTATGATGATAGACACCTGTTCATTTCAGGAACTGGCCTTTCTCTATCAGGTGCTTACCAATCACATGGCCCTACTTCTCTTACCACAAAGTTGAATATGGGGGTCCAGAGAATCCATCTGAGCATGTGATTGGTTTAGAGAATTTTTTGCTATGAAAAATGTTTAGTCAAATTTATCACATTTCTCTTAGATGGCTTCCATATTTTGACTCTTGCTGATGATTTTTCCATTTTTAGTTTATAAAAGTACATACTCAGGCTTCCTTCTTATATTGAATTTATTTGTGTAGCTTATCCAGGTGTGTAGTATGAAGAATAGATTAACTTGATCATTTTTTTTAAACTGATGGTGCTCTAGTTATCCCAACTCCACTTATCAAAAAATTCTTCCCTTTCTTCACTAATCTGATGTGCTATCATTATTGTGTTACATTTCTCAGTTCTTTCAAGATAATGTTTCATTTCTCTTTGAATATTTTGAATATTTTTCCTTTTGCTTTATAGAAAATTTACTGTGATGTGTCTGGCTACAGTTTTTACAAAATTTTTTTCTTATCATGTTTAAGGTTTGTAGCATACTCTGAATTGTGATTTAATGTCTGTTTGGGAAGATCTCAGCCACAGTCTTTTTAAATATTGCTGCTGGCCTATTCTCTCCATTCTCTTTTTGGGATTATAATTACACACATGTTTAAACCATGTTCCATACATGTCTTATTCTCTTTTCAATATTTTCCAAATATTTCTCTAGGTTTTAGTTTGTATATTTTCTTTTATTTATCTTCTAATCTACTAATCCTCTCTTCATTGGTATCTAATCTCTTACACGTATTTGCTGAGTTCTTTATTTTGATTATATTTTTAGTAATTTTTAACAATTGACAATTTTATTTAATAAAAAATAATTATTTAATAATAAATCAATATATTTATTGATATAATTTGTGTACTATACAATCCACCTATTTAAAATCTACAATTCAATGGTTTAGTATAGTCATAGATTTGTACAATTATTAACCACAGTTGAGTTTAGGACATTTTTATGACTCCAAAAAGAACTTCCCATCTTTTCCAAATACACTTAGTTCTAGGCCCTGTTAATTTGCTTTCTGTCTCTATATATTTGCCTATTCTAGACATCTCATATGAACAGAATCATAAAATATGTCTTCTGTGACTGAATCCTTTCACTTAGCATAATGTTTTCAAATTCATCTGTGCTATAGCATGTGTCAGTACTTAGTTCTTTTAATTGCTAAATAATTTTCCGTTGTGTGACTATACATTACATTTATATATTTAGCAGTTAATTGACACTTGGGTTATTTCTACATTTGGGCTATTATGAATAATGTTGCTATGAACATTCATAGAGAAGTTTTCGTATGAACATAGCTTTCATTTCTCTTAGGTATATACCTAGGAATGGGATTGCTAGGTCATTATGGTAACTTCATGTATATTTAACTTTTTGAGGAACTCTTGGACTGTTTTCATAGAGACTGCCCTATGTTATATCCCCCTCTGTAGTACATAAGAATTCTTATTTTCCACATCCTCACCAACACTTATTATATGTATTTTTTATTATAGCCACCCTATAAGGTGTGAAGTGGCAGTGGTATTTCATACTTTAAAATTTCCTTTTCCTTTTTTTATAGTTTTTTTCTACTTTATAATTTTTTATAGTTCAGTTCTCCCCTGAAGTTATCCATTCAGCATCTAATTTCCTGAACAGTTAAAGTCCAAATAGGATAATGTAAATATATGAATCTCCTGTGCGTCTGTTTATATTATATTTTTTCTTTTAGCTTGGGTCATGTGGACTTTTCTTCAGTACACCTAGCCATTTTGGATTCAACACTGGATATTATTATGAATAATCACAAAGGTTCAGAATAATTTTATTCTCTATAGAGAACTAAATATTACTTTTTACAAGCAGTTAGAGTAGGGACAGATCACCATATCCAAATATGGAACTGATTCTATTCAAATCTTGGCTACAGGCTTCATGAAGGCTTATGTTTTCTGGTTTACCCTTACGGCTGGGGTAGCTTCTGGGAGTTCCAATTTATAATAGGCTGGTGTATTTACCAGAACCTGTCTTCCATGATAGGCCTTTAACTCCAATTTTTGTCCCCATAAAATTGCCAGGAGCTCTTTTTAGTCTTCAAACCTTGCAGTTGACATTTTCCACACAGCCCTAAGGGGGTCTGAGACACGGTATATCAGGTACACCTCTCTGTGTTTCTATTCTCTCCAAACTCATGGTTTCTCTTCACTACCTGGGTAGTTCTCTGATGCTTCTTACATACATGAAACACAAAACTATTTCTTTTTCTTTTCCTTATTATTACTCAGCTTTTTAAACTTATTTTCAACAGGACAGTTGCTATATAACAAGCTAATCCATCATTACAGGAAGACTTTGCATGCACTTGGATTCATTTTGGATTTTCTGTTCTATTAGTCTATCTAGTTCTGCACCAATGCTACCCCATTTTAATTATAGACAACTTTGTGATAATTATATATCTGCTAGGTTTAGTGGATGTATGCATACTTGCACGCATGTGTGCAAGCACACACACACAGATTTTTTTTTTCAGTGTTTTCTAGCTATTCTTGTTTGCTTTTTTATTTATTCTTTGAGATAAACTGTATAATCAAGTTACTGAATTCCAGAAAAAAAAATTGGTATTTGTATTAGGATCAGGTTAAATTTGGAAATTTACTTAGGAATAATTGACATCTTTCTAGCATTGGGTCTATTTAAAAACATCTAGTTAAATCTCTGTGTCCTTCAGAAGATAATATAACTTGCCTCATATGGGCATTAGGTATTGTAAAGGTTTTAGACTTTTTTTCTGGTGTAAATGAAAATTTCCATTCATCTCCTAATTGATTAGTGTTCATTTATGTGAAGAATATTGATTTGACTTTTGCATATTAATATAGCTTCCAAATTTACTGAATTCCTTCATTATTTAGTTTTCCATCAATTATTCTGAGTTTTTCAGAAATAAAATAATATAGCATATACAAATAAAATAGTTTTAACCTTGTTCTTTCAAATCCTTACGTTTGTTTTGTTTAGTTGTCCAGACTAATTTCTACAATATGAGATTTTGGTGGAGATTCTAGGCATAATGTCTTGTTCCTAGCTTTTGCAGCAAAAGGTCTAAAGTATCCCCATTGGAGAAGATACTGGCATTTGGGTTACATACCATTTTATCATTTTTAAAAAAAATTTAATGTTTTTTATTTTTTTGAGAGAGAGAGAGACAGCGTGACCAGGGGAGGGTCAGAGAGAGAGGGAGACACAGAGTCTGAAGCAGGCTCCAGGCTCTAGACCGACATGGGGCTCAAACCCATGAACCGTGAGATCATGACCTAAGCCGAAGCCAGACGCTTAACCGACTGAGCCACCCAGGCACCCCACCATTTTATCATTTTAAGGAAATATCTATTTTAAGGATGTATCCATTAATGACTACTGAGTGCTCTTTACATAAATGGGTATTATATTTTGTTAAGTGCCTTTTGCCATTAAAGAACATTTTCATATTATTCTTTATAGATCTATTAATTTGATGATATTTATTCTTTGCTGCAGAAGCCAGGAAAAAGCCAATATGCCTCATATCACCACCATAATCTAATATTGTAGAAATTAGTCTGTACAATTAAACACAAGAGCAATTAGAAACATAAGTTTCTTAAAATTTAATTCCTTGTTTTTTTAAAATAAATTTTCCACATTATCATGTATTATTTTTTAAATATAGTTTATTGTCAAGTTGGTTTCCATATAACACCCAATGCTCATCCCAACAAGTGCCCTCCTCCATGCCCATCACCCATTTCCCCCCCTCCCTATGATGTATTATTCTTTAAAACATGTTTATTTTTGAGAGAAAAAGAATGGGAGGGGCAGAGAGAAAAGGGAAGAGAGGATCCAGAGTGGGCCCCATGCTGATAGCAGCAAGCCTGATGTGGGGCTCAAACTCATGAACCATAAGATCAAGACCTGAGCCTAAGTCACATGCTCAACTGAGACACCCAGGCACCCCTATGATGTATTATTTTTTAATGTGTTGTTAACTTTTGGCTAATGTTTAAGAATATATATACTTGTTTATTAATGGGAATAGGCTGTAGTTTTCTGCTTTGGGCAATATTTCTCAGGTTTTGATATCAGTTTTATATTCATTATTTTCCTTGCTTTTCCATGCCTTGGAATAGTTTAAATAGCATTTGTATAATCTAATCTTTAAAGGTTTGGTAAAATTTCATTATAGAACTATCTGTGGAAAGATTCTTTATATCTTTATTTCATCTTTTGAATATATTGTTTAGATTTTCTATGTTTACTAGGGTTAATTTGGTAAGCTAATGAATTTGTATCGAGCTGTGCAGAGAAATTCTTTTAACTTCCTTTCTTTTGACAGCTATCATTATGCCCCCTTTACTATTTCTTATTTTGCATATTATTTTATTTTATATACTATTTTATTGTTTTCTATTTTCTCAGATTTATGTAACTGATTTACATTTAATTAATTTTTAAAGAACCAATTTATTAATAAGCTGTGGATTTTTTGTTTTTCTAACATTAATTTCTGTTTTTACCTTTACTTTCTTCAGTTCAGTTGTTTAAGTGGCTGACTTCAGCTCAGGTCATGATCTCACGGTTTGTGGACTAGAGCCCCACGTTGGGCTCTGTGCTGACAGCTCAGAGCCTGGAGCCTGCTTCAGATTCTGTGTCTTCCTCTCTCTCTGCCCCTCCCCAACTCGCACTGTCTCTCTCTCTCTCAAAAGTAAATAAACATTAAAAAATGCTTTAATTTCTTTTTAATTGCATCTTCTTTCTAATTTTGATGCCATTTACTCCTATTTTGTATCTACAAGGCAATTAGCAAGCATTCTATTTCCATATACTCTTCTATCTCCATTTTTTTGTAGTTGCAATTTATTTATATTGTGAGGGCATATATTAAGTAAATGCTATTATAACACCTTTACATCCACCATCAACTCTACAGTTATACTTAATGTCCTTATGGGAAACCTTCCCCGGTATTTCTCAGTTGTCTGAATTCATCCCCTAGTTGATTCTTTAGGAATCAACTTGAGGTCTTGCATATTCATAGCTTCATTTATGACATATATACTTAAAGATAAGTTTAGGTAGATACAAATATTTGGCTTACATTATCTTCAAGTATCTTAAAAATAGTACCCTACAGTTTTCTGGCTTAAAATACTGCTGTTGAAAAGTAAGCCAATCTTACATTCTTTCCCTTTAAGTAACTTGACGTTTTATCTGGAAGTCCAAAGGATATACTCTTTCTCGTTAAAGCTCAACAGATTTTTTAAATATATCTTGGTGTTAACTGCTTCCCATTGATTTTTGTATGGTATTCCTTTTTAATATGTAGATTCAAATTTTGTTTTTTGTCTGGAAAGCTTTACTGAATTACATTTTTTATATTTGTTCTGTTTCATTTCTTTAGTTTTCTCCTTTAGGAATTATGTTTAGACATGTGTTAAATCATTTTTTCCATTCTGTTAAATCTATCATGTCTAAAACTCTTTTTATCATTTTTTCAAATCCATTTTCTTTCATTTCTTCTTTCCATTTATTTCACTTACTATTGTTTCATTAATGTCTATTAACTTTTTGTTCTTTCAAGTTTAGTCTTCTGACTTTTTAAAAAAATTTTAATTATCCACTGAGCTGTTTTTCTTTTAATGTCTGCTTCTTAGCTAGCCTTTATGTCTCTGAACTTTTCTAATTGATTATACAACCTTTATTGTTTCACTGTTTTCTTAATTTCCTTTAGCTAGTTTTGAAATATTAAATCATAATTTTCTTTGGCCTTTTGTGCTGTATTTTCTGATGTGTCTTCATTGTACATTGGCACATCATCAGAGAATTCATCCTTTTGCTTATAATATATTGCAATTATTTTCTGGTGCTCATGCCTTACTGAGAGAGAGCTTTCTACTTTAGGAAGTTATCACCTACAGTGGTGGCAGAACAGAATTGTTTTCCTAGGTTCATGGCTCTAGGGCCCCCTCTTCTCTTACTTCTGCCAACTATTTATAAGTAGGACCTTGCTGTACCTTCTACTTTATCTAGTCCCCTTTCCTGCTTTGCATCTAGGACTTCTCTCCCATTACTAATCATATAAATTTAAGTTCTACTTTTGGTAGAATTTATTTAGTCTGAGATCTATTCTTCTAGAAGGCAGTTTTGGTTGTATATTTCTGGAAGCTCTGGGAACTTGGACACACCAACATAATGTAGTTTACACTTTAGTCTTTCTACACTTTTCTGCAGTAAAGTGGGTGCTCTGCAGCCCTTCCCCAGTTTTGATATTCTCAGACTTACTTACCTGCTACATTTCTTCTCCAAGAATAGAACTTTGCTTGAGTAGGTAAGTATTTTTGGTGATTCTTTGTTCTCAGGCTCAAAGAAAATTAGAGATTCCTCTGCTCTCCCCTCTGTTACTGCCAATAGTTGCTTTTACTTACCTGCCCATATTCTAGAATTTGTAAGAAAGATTTCACTTAAAAATTTTTTAATGTTTATTTATTTTTGGGAGAGAGAGAGAGAGCGCACACAAGCAGGGGAGAGGCAGAGAGAGAGGAGGACACAGAATCCGAGGCAGGCTCCAGTCTCTGAGATGGCAGCACAGAGCCTGACACAGGGCTCAAACTCAAGCAGTGAGATCATGACCTGTGCCAAAGTCGGATGCTTAACTGACTGAGCTATGCAGATGCCCCAAAAAGATTTCATTTTTTGAAGATGTTGTTCACGAGTTTTTACTTTCACCGTTCTATATTCTCTGTTTGGTACAGTGATTTGGGAAGGTTTAAAAATCTACACTGATGTTGCCATGTTGCTCCAACTACAATCTAAACCACTTTCTCTACTTAGCTTTTGGGATACTGGACTATCCTGATTTTCTTTCTTTAATAGTTGGTTTTTCCTGAGAATTATTTGCTGGATCTTCTATCTTTTTTTGACTTCTTGGTCAGCGCTTCAGGAATCAGTCCTGGGATCTTTTCTCTATTTCCACTTACTCCTCAATGATCTCTTTCAATCCCATGACTTTACTATCTATAATCCAATGATTCCAAAAATTTTAACTTTCTCCAAACCTTGCGTTCAATTCATTATCAAGAACTAGCAACACTACTTTGCTACAAGATATATATATCTTGATTCTGTTCACTTTCATTATAACAACCTCACTGAGCTACAATCATCAACAGCTGAGATTACTGCATTATTATACTAACTTTTTCCCCATCCCTACCTTGGTTTACCTTGCACAAAGTAGCCAGTTACTCTTTTAAAAATATAAAGCAGATAACATCACCAGTGACTTCTCAAAACACTTGGAAAAAACTCTGAAGCTTTTAATCACAGTCTACAAGGTCCCATAGGGTGTAAACTCATGATCTCACTTCCTGCTACTTTCCTCCCACTAGTTCTAGGCCACGCTGCCTTTATACTTTCCCAAACACTCCACGTGGCTCTGATTTCAGGGCTTCTGTACTTGCTGATGCATGTACCTTCACTGCTTTCCCCTTTACACTTCATTCAACTCAAATAACATCGTATCAGAGACACCTCCCTGGAACATTCAATCAAAACGGTATTGCTGTATTCTCCTACCACCTGGTCAATCTTTGCTTTTCCTTATATCTGTCTTTAGTTTTATTTATATCATAACACTTAACATTACTTGAAAGCATATCTTTATTGTTATCCCCCTCAGGAAAACATAAGCACTGTAAATGTACTGGCTTTTTCTATTCTGTTGACTCCTAAATTCCCAGAGCCCAGATACATGCCTTGCCCACAAGAGGTACTAAGTAAATATTTGTTGATTAAATTTATGAAGTATTTCTCTATTATTATTTCTTATAACTTGTTATAGTGCTTTCTGGTGTCATAAGTTCAAATTTAATACTCTTACCTTTGCCTTTGTATTTAAAAAAGGTCTTTGTAGCCTTTTTTCTGTGTTTTTCTTCCAGTTCTTATGATTTCATTTTACCTTCTACTCATTAATATAACTATGATTAATTTTTGTTTATAGTATGAGGATAAATAACTTAATATTTACCTCCTCCCTAGTATACATTAAATAATTTACACTTGTTTAAAATATCACTTTTAGCACATACTAAGTATATGCACATATAGAACAGCCTTCATAAATTCCTATTGTTATTACTTTAAATGTTAATAAATTTTGATTTTAAATATTCTAGACATATCTACAGAACTCTATTCTATTTTCATACTGATAGAACTTTATTCTGTTAGCCATAGGGCAGCCATGTTTATTTCAGGATCTGAAATTAAATTAAACCAATGTGCTTGATCATATAAAGTTGCTGCCTCAAACAATATATTTTTGAACATCATCAATAACTTGTTTCTGTTATGTCTAAAACTCACAAGAAATGTATGAATATTATGAGGAAGGGAGAAAGAGAAAACAAACCAGATTACAGAAAAAAATTCTCATTATTTGATTTTATCTAAATATTCTATAATTTTGACAAGATCTTGAACTTTCTTTCTGCCTTGTGATTGGCTAAATCACAGAACTGTGTTAGAATTCACACCTAATGGGTTCAAGGAAGCCTATGTATCACACCCTCACATTATAGCACCCCCTGTGCTCATTCACATATGTACTCATTCATTCTAAGAAACATCTGTATTTCATAACACAAGTGGAGACCAGGCCTTTGCCCTGAGGGCTTACTATCTAACAACGAAATCCATGTGTTTAGCTTTCTAACCAAAATAATGCTTTCTCATTCAAGAGATGCACTTTTGCATCTGTTATTTATTTGGTATACTCTCTCCCTTTCTATTACTCACTTCACAGTTTTGGTTTAGCAAATATATTGGGTGAAATGAGGAAAATTATGCAGACCAAAACAGTAGGAAGTGCTAAATTGTCATCAAATAGCCAAGTGCTGAGTTTATAAGAGAAAGGTATAGTTTGATAGTCCAGCCACTTTGGGCTGGATCATTTTAAGATGGCCATAATCAAATTCCACATTTGATCTATGTGAAATAAAAATAATTTATACCACCAGAATTCAAATAAAATTCACAGTGTTTGAGAACTAACAACCATGGCTGTATGTTATACTGTGGTTTAAAAGTTTCTATAAAATGTGATATTTTAACATAAATCACAACTATCAGGCAAGCACTCACTTTTAAAAAGGATGAGCTACCTGATAAAAGGACCAGGTAGAAAAATCCTATATTCTGTCCCAACTGCTTTTTACACTATCCATTACTTGATATATGTGTAAAGTCACCCACTTAAAATTATGTCAATCTCAACACCAAAGTTCCGTGGAATGAGAAGTAATCATTCCCACACAAAAAATACACCTCCAAACAAAGAAAAGCAAACACCACAACAAATTCGCCTTTTATGGCACAATGTATTTTAGGTCATTGTTACCTAGGTTTAGGTTCACAACTGATAAACCTAAATTTTCTGAAAAAGAAGGGAGATACTTGAAAGAAAGAGGAAGAAGGAGAAAAGAGATTCCTTAAAAAGAAAGAAAGAAAGAAAGAAAGAAAGAAAGAAAGAAAGAAAGAGAGTCCTCAACAAGATGAACCTATAACAGACAAATAACTCAGCAGAATCTTTAAAAATAGTTTTTCCAAGTTCTTCCCTTTTGCCTTCTTTCATTTCTCTACCTGTGCCCTAAAACTATTCCTTTTCAGATTTACTTTTTTTAAAGTTTTTTTAAGTTTTTTATTTTGAGAGAGAGGGGGAGAGAGACAGTATGCATTCATGTACACTTGCACAGGGCGGGGCAGAGAGAGAGAGAGGGAGAGTGAGGATCCCAAGCAGGCTCCACCCCCTCAGCACAGAGCCTTACGCGAGGCTCTATCCCATGAACCACGAGATCATGACCTGAGCCAAAGTCAAGAATCAGACACTCAACTGACTAAGCCACCTGGATGCACCCCAGATTCAGTCTCCTATTTCCTCTTTTGGCCTTCCTCCCTACTCTCCTTCCACCCCTATAATGGGTGTAACCTACCTCCAGTGACTTATGTTGGATGCCCAGTTTGGGTCATAAGCAAAGCTACAGCTTCACTGATGTTGGTATTCTTCTTGGACGGAATGATTTTCTATCCTCTCTTTAGCTATGACCAAAGAGATGGTGCTACATACTTTGGAGCTCAACCAAAACATGGTGTGAAGATAAACCCAATGAGTTTATCCATAATATCATGTGAAAATCCACTAACCATATTCACTCCATGTACCTCACTGCTTTGAAGTAGATCATCATCTTAGATCCTTTTGATTGTTTTATATTTTTTTATTTAATGTTAAGGTATGTGTAAAATGGGAAAACAAAAGTAACAAAACATGTTTGGATGGAAATAGTTTGAAACCTGGGTAGCTCAATTGGTTGAGTGTCCAACTTCGGCTCAGGTCATGAATCCCACAGTTCGTGGGTTCAAGTTCCGCATTGGGCTCTGTGCTAACAGCTCAGAACCTGGAGCCTGCTTTGGACTCTGCATCTCCCTCTCTCCTCTGCCCTTCTCCTGTTCACGTTCTCTCACTCTCTCAAAAATAAACATTAAAAAAACATTAAAATTAATAATTAATTTTAATCCTATCATTCTGGAAAACACACCAAGGAGGGCTCTGAAACTGAGGATGAGAAGCACGACCCCTGTCTCAGCTGGAAAGCGATCACAGACCAGGTATGTGTACACAAAGGCAGCCAGTAGTTTATAGGACATTTTAATATTGTTAGAAAACAGTTAAATGACCAAATCCCTAAAGATACAGCATTTTTTTCCCCTTTCTTTGCCCAGAAATCTGTTTTGGAGGCCAATTCAATGATTACTACTAGGACATGGAATTTTGATATCCATTTGGTACTGATTTACACCAGTATTTCTAAGGCTGCCAACAAGAAAGTCCAGAATTTCAGGCAGCCAAAATTCCACAAGAGACAACTGTCTTTTATTTTATAGCTTATGAATTTGGGGCTTAATATGATTTTCCACTAACAAGTTCTGTACCCCCTCCAGAGTGCTAAAGCCGGTGTGTAGATCAGCAAAGTAACACAGAACATATGAGGCAAGTTAATATTAAACTTGAAGGAAAACTATACAAATTATATTGTTTACTTAGGAAAAAAGCACTCTAGTTGAAAGGGCCGACATATGATTTATTGCAAACACTTAGCCAGTGTGTTCACGTTTTCAGTTTTAACTCCACTAGCAGCAGTGGTTTGGTGGCTGTGTGGCATTGGATACAGTATAATAAAGTCATCAATTAAAAATCCACTAGATATTGGTAAGGAATAGCTCTGAATACTTCATGTCTTCTTGTTTTATTAAATGTCTAGAAAAATGCAGAATTATGTACGGAATGGGCAACAAATCATAGGCCAATGACTCGGAATAATTAGATGGATGACTCTTTTAAACATAAGTAAATAAAGAACCTGTTTAATTAAAAACAACACAATGTTTTTGGTTCCTAGAAATAAATCTGTTATAAAACAACACTTCCATATATAATTAGGAAAAAAATCAGTATAGGTTTTCTTTTGTATGCTCAAAGTAATCTTTTGAAGGAAGTCAAGGAGAGAATAAATATGGAAGGAAGTCAAGGAGAGAATAAATATTGGAACACTGAAATGATTAATGTTTTTTAGAAAAACGATGAAATCTAAAAAAAAGGAGAAACATGCATCCATCCTTTAAGTGTTCCATTAAATGACTTTCCCTAGGATTCTAGGCTCGTCCAAAAACCTTCATGTTTTATATAATTTATGGTGTGGTTTTATATACTTGCTCCTGAACTAAGAGTCAGCAGATAAATAATAAAATCAGCATAGAAAAACTTAGAATTATTTACCTACAAAACCAGATCTCAAACATGGCATCCTGCAATGTTTTCCAGTTAAGAGAAGTATCTCACGTAATTTTACAGATGAGGCCTATTGAAAAAAAATAAAGGAAATATTTCTACAGCAGAAGTTCACACCCACAGCAGGGGCGCCTGAGTGGCTCAGCTGGTTAAGCGTCCAACTTCAGCTCAGGTCATGATCGTTGTAGTTCATGAGTTCAAGCTCTGCATCGGGCTCTGTGCTGACAGATCAGAGCCTGGAGCCTGCTTCAAATTCTGTCTCCCTCTCTCTGCCCCTCCCCTGCTCGCTGTCTGTCTCTCTCTCTTAAAAATAAATAGACATTAGAAATTAAAAATAAAAAAAGGAAAACCATATCAGATGCCTTCTAGACTTGACATTAGGATCCTAAACTCTTATCCCAACGCCGGGCCATGTTGCCTACCATGGATGGCTTCTGGACCATCAGCAGCAGCATGCTCTCTGCTTTCCTGGAAGGGATAAGAATCTTTGATGGATTCTCAGGCTCACCAGAGAGAAGGATATAGCATTACATGTAAGCACCACATAACACCACTATATATCTGAAACAGTAGCTGTACAAAACAGAATTATTTTAACCATGTTTCCAAACTGCTCTGTCTAATGACAGTTAAAGCTAAACAAGAAAATGAACAAGTGGAAGAGAGACTTCTGACATCCATTCTTAACTTTTCTAGTAGAAATATTTATATAAAAAATCTTCATTTAAAAATATATTGCTAAATTACTCTATGAAATTTGTTATTAGCTAATAACATAATTTTATCTATGCAAACTTTTAAAAGTGACACTGAATGGATAAATTATTTCACACCAAAAGTTACTGTATCTCAAATAAAATGAAGAAATATCTACAAATATGAATCTTCAAAATTTAATGTGTACACCTGTACCATGTTATAAGACAGAGCATTGAAAAAAAATTGTCATTGTGTTCATAAAGAACACCAAGGAAATATGTCTTAGGTGGCAGTCAACCATATACTTATTGCTTTTATCATCCTGGCCCTCTATCAAGAACATGCATTTCTGGTTCATTTAATCCGGAATATTTTTCTTATTTGGTAAAGTTATGACAAATTTCATTCTTAACTTCTCATTAGATTTCCAAAAGACACCACATTAAGATTCAAATTATGGCAAAACTCTGTAAGTGTGGCATACAGGGAAAGTGGAGAAATACATCTCTAAACATATTGGATCTACAGAAAATCACTTCATTTTAAAATCTAAGTTTCTCCTTCCCAGTTTCTCCTTCCCATTATTTTTCATGTTCTACACTCATTCCTTATTCAGTCTTTACTAATTTATTTTAGATATAGCAGTATGATCAGCAGTAATGTCACCAGACTGCACTATACTTATTTCCATATATTTTCATATAAACATTTTGGCAGTCAGTCAAATTCATTGTGTCCTTTGGAGATCTAATCATACAGAGAACCAATGAAAGAATATACACTAGTTATATACACAAACTTGAGTCCTGAGAGCAAAACATAATGGTTAAAAGAGGGGGTAACTTCTCATTAACGCTGGAAGAAATTCAAGAAACTTAAATGAGGAGGTTCTGAAATCCCTCACTACGTTGTAGCCAATCTTAAGGAGCTAGCCTAAGAATGTCTTGTTCGACCATTCATGACCAATGGTGAGCAGGTGCTTGACATTACAATCATGTTATATTTGAATTTCATCTTCTGCTTTAAGTTCACGGCATGTACCACTTAGTTGTGTTCCTAATGATTCCCCATTTGAAAACAGCGGGGTTCTGGAAGGGGTCTGTGTGGTCAGCAGGAAAAGAGATGGTGAAAAGCTGGGGGTCGTGACTTCCGTCAGAGAACTGAGATGGTGGGGAAGGGGGGAGTGTAGGTATTTCTGAAGCACTTGCCCTGGGGTTCTGGCTGGCATTCTTGGTGGAACTGCTTTAATCCCAGGCTGGGCTACTGCTGTTATCAAAGGTGGTGGAATAACTAAAGATTTCTCTTTTGGAATGCCAGGTGTATGTAAATGTTCATCCTTTAGTTTTGCAATATCGTTAAATACCGAGGCAAGAGGTTGGAACTTGGGTTCCCAACTGAGGAGATTATCCCAGTGGTAGCTGCCTCTTACATCATGATCAGAGGTTCTCCGGGTGGAAAGAGCTGGACACCTTGCTTCCTGATCATCTGCAATAAAGACGAACTCTTTCCTAACATCAGCCAGGATGTTCTCTTTTATCTCTCTCTTCTTTAGTGTCTGGGGTAACACAATATTTTGAATATAGGTTGTACCACAGTCTTCTTGATCTTCCTCAAATGTATGGCTGCTTTCTGCTGTTTCAGCAATGACCACCACATCAGTTTCTCCAGACAAGCAGGAGAGCTGATCTGAGTCCCTTGGGATTCCAGAGTCTGGGACCCTGGATTCCCGATCACTCAGAGCTGAGCCAGAGTCCTTTCTGTAAGGATGCTCATTTATCCTCTGGATTTCCTTATCTTCTGCACTTTCTCCTTCCACGGAACAGTGGCCACTGGAGTTTGAGTGCCTGTACAGATTCACAATGTCCTTCTCCATGATACTTATTAAACTCAACCACTCAGGCATGGAGTCCACAGGCACTGCCTCATTATGGCACTCATTAGCTTTTTGGTAGGGCTTGAGCATGCTGCCATCTGTGGTCAGTCTCAAATTGATATCTAAGGATGATGAGGTTTTCTTTTCTTCATAATTGTTTGTTGTGTCTTTTTGTTTATGTCTTAAAATCAATACAATTAGTATGAAGATGAGTATCAGAAACACTAAAAAGGAGACCGTCAGGCTGATTGAAAAACTGCTACCTATTACTGAGTGTTGTCCTTCTGAGAAAGAAGACACATTTACAAAAACAGTACAAAATGTAAACTTGGAGTCCGGCTTGGGACTATGGGCGATTATTTTCATTTCAATGGTGTCCTGTTCATGGATTTGACTTCTTATCAGGGGAAGCGCTCTAGTCAAATAAATATTTCCATTAGTTTTATTTACTAAAAAGAAAGGAGATGGAGTTTCCAAAGAGTAAAGAATAACTCCATCAATACCAGCATCTGCATCTGATGCTTCCACTCTGCCAATCAACTGTCTTGCTTTATTCTTTTCTGGAAGGTTGAAAAAATATTGATCTTGAGTAAAAATGGGTTCAAACTCATCTATCCCATCAATATCCACCCAAACCATTAAAGAGGCTGCTGAGTCCCCTTTGTCTTTTGCCTGAACTGTGAGGCAGTATTTGTTGTCATTTTCATAGTCAAGGACTTGCTTAGTGTGAATATCCCCTGTTAATGGGTCAATGAGGAAGGGATCATGATCACGAGGCATCCCATGAATGGTGGAACAGGGCGATGAAATAGAATAGGTCAATTCTCCATAAGGACCTGCATCAAAATCCAAAGCATTTACGGAACATATGGTGGAGAAAACAGGCACATTTTCAGGAACAACACAATTTAAGCTTGAGAACATAAACTGAGGTGCATGGTCATTATCATCCAGGACATTGATAAACACGACTGCAAAAGAAAAATGCTTCCTCTCTTCATCTGAAGCTTGAATAGTTAAAGTAAATTTTGTTGTTTCTTCATAATCCAGAGGTTTAATCAAATAAAGAACTCCAGGTTTTTCTTCCAAGTGAAAATGCCCTTTCTCATTTCCAGAGATTATGTGGTAGATGATTTCTGCATGTGGACCCACATCATGGTCATTTGCAGAGACCACAGTGATGTGACTCCCTAGAGGGGTACTTTCCTTGACATGGGCATGGTATTTCAGACTGTTGAATTTGGGTGGATTATCATTGACATCAAGTACTTCTATTGATACAATGGCTGTAGAGCTCAATGGAGGGAAGCCATGGTCAGATGCCAGGATGACAAGGTTATGACTGGCAGCTGCTTCTCTGTCCAGACCATGAAGCAATACCAGATAACCAACTTGCTTATAAGGATATTCTGAATGAATGAAACTAGTTTCTACATGGAAATTATTCTGTGAATTACCACTGATGATAGAATAATCAACATGTGTGTTTTCACGGGTCCAGTCATGGTCCATGGTTGAAAATGTGAGAAGCGTGCCTCCAATTTGAGCATCTTCACTCAAGCTAAGGTTATAATATTCTACTGCAAACTCAGGGGCATAATTGTTCGTATCTTGTATTTCTACTTCTACTAAGGTAAGAGCGCTCAGGTCAGGAATTCCACCATCACTGGCTTCAACAAGAAATTGGATTGTTGATTTTTTATCCAGAAATAATAGAGGATTGATAGTAAATATTGTGCCTGAAAAACAAGATATAGCATTTCAAGGCTGTGAAATTAAATTTTCATGAGCCAGTTGTCCACAAATATTTATCAAATATTACCAACATGTTTATTCATTTGCTATATTTGTTATTTAAGTTACAACCAAGAGTAACTCCAAATAGAAATATTAAATTATATTTATACTTTTGTAACACTTGAGATCCAGAAGTAATATTCCTGGCATTTACTGTATTAAATATATGTGCTATTTGAAGATGTCTTTGCCACAAATGTCTCTTAATTTTACTTTTGTATAATAAAACTGTTCCATTACTTTTAAAAAAATTTTTAATGTTTATTTATTTTTGAGAGAGACAGAGTACAGTGGGGAAGGGGCAGAGAGAGAGACAGAATCTGAAATAGGCTTCAGGTTCTGAGCTGTCAGCACAGAGCCCTACGTGGGGCTTGTACTCATGAATCATGAGATCATGACCTGAGACAAAGTCAGATGCTTAACTGACTGAGCCACCCAGGTGCCCCTCCATTACTATTTTTTAAGAAAATGTATTATTTGAAAAGTGTATACTCCACTCTGTTACCTATAAACACGTGTATAGAGATATTCTAGTATAAAGATAATTATTCTTGAAATACTGGTTGACATTCAGTCTAGTCAAATGAAGGTAATAGACATGATAATGCCGAGTTTCAACTATTGCTTAATTATAAAGGTGTCTTTCCTAAGCGTTTTGTTAATTCAGCAAGTGGCTTTTCCTCTTATTGATGAAATATATTTAATAAATTTTATTATTTTTAATATACAAATATGTAGTTAGGGTCCCACCATGAACTACATGAACTGATAACATTTAATGTTTTAAAAACATCCTAATCTGGGGCACCTGGGTGGTTCAGTCGGTTGAGCGTCCGACTTCGGCTCAGGTCATGATCTCACGGTTCGTGGGTTCGAGCCCCCGCATTGGGCTCTGTGCTGACCACCAGTTCAGAGCCTGGAGGCTGCTTCGGATTCTGTATCTCTTTCTCTCTCTGTCCCTCCCCTGTTCATGCTCTGTCTCTCAGAAATAAATAAAATGTAAAAAAAATTTTTTTAACAAATAACATCCTAATCAATATCTTAACTGCAAAGTTTATTGACAACACATGTCAAGTAAAAGTGTTGCTAGGATGGAGTGCTCAGAGGCACCACCTCATTCACTGTGAGGGGTTGTGGCCAGGATAGCAGCTGATGTCATCTGAGCACTGTGCATCCCCCCCAAAAAAAGAGAGAAGAAAAGAAGAGCCAAATCTCTGACACGTTTATATCCATACAGTAGCATTCACCAACAAGGTGTGTGGCAACATGACCTACTTGTTGCAAACCTCTATGGGCCGCAGACTGGTCTTTGGTGATTAAATTCTTCTTTAGGGCAATCCTAAGGTTAATTTTTTATTGAGATATAATTAACATATGACATCATGTTATTTTCGGATGTAAACCTAATGACTCTATACCTGTATATATTGCAAAGTGATCCCCACAGTAAGTCTAGTTACCATCTGTCATCCTCAGGTTAATTTTTTATTATTAAAATTTTTTTTAGTGTTTACTCATTTTTGAGAAAGAGACACAGAGCATGAGTGGGGGAGGGGCAGAGAGAGAGGGAGACACAGAATCTGAAGCTGTCAGCACAGAGCCTGATGCGGGGCTCGAACCCACTAACCATGAGCTCATGACCTGAACCCAAGTTGGACGCTTAACCGACTGAGCCGCCCAGGCGCCCCCTGAAGTTAATTTTTAAATCAGCTCTCACTTATGAGCTAATGCAATGGTGGGTAGAGGTGGGGCACATGTGGTATGATTGTCCCAGGACCTGTTCTTTTCTGGAGTGTGCTCTGCTAGGGACAGTGTTTTGCTAATGAAAATATCATATCAAATTTAGTTTTTAATTTCTACTCATTGTTATGCTTCCTCTATATAACTCTTAAGTGTTCTACTCTGAAATCACTTGCCTGAATCCATTTCATGACCACAAGTGACTTGCTCTCTGATAAAAAGACAAAAGAGCCTTGGAAGGCATCAAATAAGCCAGAATACCACAATAATTTTTCTCAGTAGAGATGCTCAAATAATTTTCCTTTTTCAATTTTTTGTCCTTATTGAATGTATTATGCTATTACTGAACTTTTTGTACTTGGCTTGGAAAAAGAGCTTCCACACTCTTGTAACACGAAATCCTCAGTACTAAATGAATCCCTTCGACTGCATTCTGATGCTTGTTGAGGCCTGGGATAATTACCCAAACTGTCCTTAGTTGGACTGATCAACTGGGTGTTTACTACATTGGGGTCTCTGAAGTCCTGTGCATTTGCCAGCATGTAATCAATTCCTTTTGCTTTCCAGCCATTGAGATGTTGGAGAAGAGAAATAACAGCAGGGTTTGCTACCACAGCATTTGATGTGCAGAGAAATAAGAAGGGTGGCATCTATAATGCCAGGGAGTGAGGTGGAAACGTTTTAGGAGCATTTGGAAAAGATTATATCAGGCTTTCACCCTGTAACTCAAACCTACGAACACTAAAGCCACTATGAAGAACTCACCATTCATTGGATCAATTGAAAATTCCTTCGACGAGGAAAGGATTCTGTAAGAAATGTTCTCATTGCTTTCTATGTCTGTGGCTGCCACAGTCAGCACCGAGTACCCTACAGGCGCCAATTCGGGAACAGTAGCCTGAAGGAAAAAAAGAGAGAAATGAGTCCTGTGCTTACAGGCAGAGATATTTTCAGGAACAAGGCCAGAAAGGAAAATCACTGTCTTCATTTTGCTTATGGAAAATACACACATTAATTTACAGCGTTGGCATACTAAGAACATTATTTTGTAGACCTAGAATACAGAAAAGCAAAATGAAAAAAGTTTTCATTTAGTTTTGATTGTTATTATAAAAAAATTCCATTTAAATGATTTCTGCATGGTAGAGGAGAGTAAATTCACCATTATAGTATTACATTATGTACATTGTATAATTTAGCAAGCCTTCACAGAAAATCATTACTTAGGTTAGTTTCCCTTCTGTGTTTATGCTTCAACCACACATTTGCTACATTCAGAAGTCCTGATGCCCATTTCCAAGTATTTAGCTGAATGCTATTATTGTCCTTACTTCTATAAACATACTGAGCTCTAAAACAAATCAAATTTCCACTCTACAGTTTTGTTCATGACTTATTTCTGCAAAATGTTCATCAATATATTCCAAAACTATCTCTAGGAAAGAAAGGGGTTTCCCAAGTTAACTGCTGACAGTCTAAACCATCTTATTGTCTGGTAGCTTTGAAAGTATTAGGTCAGTTCTGATTGTTATGGACAACTGGATTCCAATCTCTACAAACTAAAAAAAAAATGTCAATATACACACATAAGAAACTGAATTGAATGAGCTACTTAATTCCATATGTACTTACCATAGCTTCCAGGATATTGAATATAAAACCCTCAGTGTCAAGTAAAGCACTAAACACCATGAATACCATCTGCCTAAATCAGTCTGTCAACCATGGCAGGCTTACATTATTCCCCTTTCCTTCTGGTCTGGCTGTGGTTTCAGCATCTCTTTGAGCTTTTTACCTGGTAAGAATCTTGAGAAAATACTGGTGGGTTATCATTGACGTCCAATACACGGACCAGGAGTGTCCCCTCTGTGTGATGCACAGTATCAGAAATTTGGATGAGCAGCTCATATTCAGTAGCTTCTTCAAAATCCAATGTTTTCACTAGCACCACTGCTCCAGTGTTCCGATCAATGGCAAATTTGGTTCCAGGATTACTCTCTTTGGCGAAATTGAAGATGAAAGCTGGATTCAAATCCACATCATGAACTGATATCTGAGTCACAATCACACCAGGCAAAGAATCTGCAATAGTCATGACCAATGTCAGCCTCCATTAAAATTCATCCTTTGAAACACTTTTCTTTAATAGTTCAATCCAAACATTTTAACTTTAAGTCCAACATGATTTGCTGTTTCTTGGCATGATTTCTCATACAAAGCTCATTATGAGCCGAACAAAAACTCTGAAGAATTTATGAGCCCAATAAAGTGAAAATTTACCACTGAATAGGGAATTGAGGAGGTAGAGTATATTCAATTCTTATATTGCATTTTTTGTCATATGCATGCAACACAATTCCAGGACCAAGAAACATTCTCAGCCACTTATTTGTATACATAGTTTCTGTATTAAAATCATATATACATAGGGGATATGGGTGGGAAGAAGGTTATTACTGAGAACATTAATACAAAGCATACAATTTTGAAACATAAGATTTAAGTGAAAATATTTGTACACTAAAGTTAGAAATATAGTTCCTTGTACTTATTTTTGAAAAATTATTTCTTTTGGAGTGGCACATACACTGCTTCCTTCTCTTAAAATCTGACTCTCAAAATTACCCAGACTATTGAAAGACAAAGTATACATTGTCCTAGTGATAAAAGCAAATCTCTAATATTATTCACCAAAACAAAAATCGCAAAACAGATGGCATACTAAGTGCCTAACACACTATATGTGTTCTTTAGTCTAAACTGTCACAAAAGGGACCTCATTTTTTAAAATATTTATTTATTTTTGGGAGAGTGCAAGTTGGGGAGGCACAGAGCAGTGGGGAGGGGGTTCAGAGGATCTGAAGCAGGCTCTATGCTGACAGCACCAAGCCCAATGGGGGCTCAAATTCAGTAACTGCAAGATCATGACCTGAGCCAAAGTCAGACCTTCAACCGACTGAGCCATCCAGGTGCCCCAAGGGACTTCATTTTTAAGCTTACAAGTCTGGTGCAGGTAGAAAGAAGAGGCCACCATACTCAGAATAGTTCTCCTGTATATGAGACTCACTGTAATTTTCATATTTCAGTCTTGAACATTCTAGTTGTGCATCAACCACCCCTTACCCTGTTCAGTACGTTTTATGCCATCTGTTCTTGTGATGTATTTACAATGGGCACATTGCTGCTTTTTGATGCTAATGCATGTGCTGAAGAATAGGACCTTCAGTAAAAGCAAATGAAAATATATCAAATATGTGAGAGGCAGAACTGGAGAACTTTTTATTTGTAGGATACTTTAGAGTATTTGTAGGTATCTCTACACATCTACAAAGAGATCCCTCTGTGCGTGGTAGTTTGTTTGGAAAGTGAACATACTAAAAGGTGTGAAACATCTTAGGAGGGAGCTGGATATTAAGAGTAAAAGGACAGTGACAAGAGAGGGGTCAGCACTTCTTGCAATTTCAATGATTAAACAGTTGGGGTGGATTTAGCAGTATAGGCCACTGACCATGGACAAATTTGGGAATGCAGACTATGTATGAAGTCATATAACCCAGAGACCCAAACAATTAATAATAATTAAGCACATCATGTAAAATTTAATAGTTTCTACCTCCACCATGCATGTGGGTATAATCTTTCTGTAAATGCTTAAGTTTAGTTTACACTAGAGGGAAATGATAGCTTTATGTGATGAGTACCCTTTCACTTACTACTTGCCATCAATATACTGCAAAAACTGACAAAAAATTATCTAAGGACATTGGTCCTTCTCAGGGGAGCTTTAAAATCATAATCACAGTCAGCAAAGTATGCTTCTTCATAGAGATTTCATTTTTAAGAAATATTGGCGCGTGCACACACACACACACACACACACACACAAGAAGCTGTGTGAAATGCCACTTTGAGCCTTGGGAATTGGCCTCCTGATGACTTAAATGCAAATTCAAGCTTTAACATTCAGCTTCTTTGACATTTGATATTTTAACTTTTGACCATCCATTTTCTAGTCTGTAAAATGAAGACAGAAGCAGTCTCTGTTGCATGGTTGTTGAGGATTAGTACTCATATTTGATATAATGCCTGGCTGAGAAAATGGTAGATGATATTATGAGAGTTAAAACCATGATTCCAGAGTGGAGCTGAGGCAGACTAAAAGGAGGTAATAAAGGTGAATATCTTCATGAAAATGGGAAAGGAAGAGGTCTCTAAACAGGATAAGAAGAAATGAATGACTAATTTGGCCATATTAAGAAACTCTGCTCCACAAAAACACTTGAATGAAAGCAAAAAGAAGTTACAAATTGTGTTGATATTTACAGGAAATGTTCATCTAAAGTTGGGATGATCTGTACCTGAAGGTTTAGTAAAACATCCTGCAAAGCCATCTGGATGTGGTGTTTCCTTTGTGTGAAGATAATTAAGTATAGCCTAAAGTGTTTTAATAATTATAGAATCATTCATAGAACTGAGATTTCTTCTGATTCAGACCTGGATGTATGTATTGTGAGCAGCCTTAAAAGGTAGAAATATGGATCCTGGCAAGATAACAGAGAAGTAGGGAGTACTTTTTCGCCCGCCCACATCTCTCAAACCAGGAAGGACTGAAGCCATAAGACACTGAACCGCAAGAGTCTGGGAGGAAAAGAAACAGAGTCCACTAAGAAGACAGCCTGATAGGTGCATGATAGTGAACTGAGGAAGATAAAATCAGGCCAGGACCTGGAGGCATGGAGGGGAGGGAGCCCCCTCCACGGAGAGCCATGAAGAGATGAGGGAAAGAGAAAGAGTGGCTGAAACTGCTCGTAGAACTGTCCCTGGAGAAGAGAAAAACCTCGGCCTGGGCCAGAGAGGGATCCTATCATCCCATCTGTAACTGCAGGGCATTCAGAGAGAGATTTTTTTCTCTAGCTGTGGCACTTTACTTGGGCTAGGTGCCCCAACCCCAGGCAGCGCCAGGAGAAACTGCTCCCCTACCCCCCTACTTGATCCCCGGCTAGGAAACAACCTGGCCTACAGGATTACATTTAAGGTGGTATCATTAAAGTGCGCAGACTAAGATGTGGAAACAAGGCAGGGCTTGGGAAATACAACTTGGCCCACCTTGGCTACACCTGCGGCACAGGGAAATCGGACCCAAAAGAGTGAGTTGCAATGCTTGGTTTGAGAAGGGACTGTGGCGCCGCCATCTTTCTTTCCACAACTACCAAGGCGGAGCCTCAGGGAGCGGCCTGTGGGACCTGCAGTGGAGGGGAGACCTGCCTACACCAAACCATGCCCATCCGTGCTGGAGAGCTGCCTTTTTTCTTTTTCCGGGGCCCGGGCAAGACCAACATTGATACATTGCTATGCTTAACTCTAGATCAATTCTTGCTATTCAGATATATTTTCCCTTATCTCATTCTTATCTCTCCCCTCTGCTGGACTGGGAACTCTGGTCATTGGTTTGCTTAAACAGTCACATTTAATCCATTCTCTTGAGGCATACTCCATTACTACCTCCATTACTCCATTACTACCTTCCTTTCTTTCTCTCTCTCTGGAATAATCAGACTATATAGTTTCTTTGGGTAACATTATCTTCATTTTTTTCTCCTCGCCTCTTACCATATTCTCTTTTTTCTCTGAAATAAGCCTTTTAGTCCTTCTGCTGAGTCAATGCTCAATTTCACTTTCTTGCCACCCCTGTCACTTCTCTCTGTGTATATGCTCTTCCATTAGCACTGCTTCCACCCTGCTCTTTATTTGTAGCTGGGATTTCTGATTTTATGCTTTTATACTGTCCATCGTCTTTTGTTGTTTTTCTTCCCTTTTTCCCCCCTTCTGGTTTGCTTGTTTGTTTAACTTATCTGTGCATTTGTGTGCTTATGTTCCCTGTGTGTTTGTCTCTCTGTTTTCCTTGCCAGGGCTACCTCAAGAAACAAGTCAAAGTACACATGCCAGAGAGTCCCAAATATCAATATGAGTAGGGAAATAAAATAACCAAAGGCACAACAAGAGAGACCAAGGGACACCATTAAAAGAACACCTCCTGAATGGACAGGCCCTGGACAGTCAACGAGCCTCCTTTAATATAGCAATACTCACAGGTGCAGAGCACATAACAAGTAAAACTGACAAGAGACAGAAAGCTAGCCAAAATGACGAAATGGAAAAACTCTCCTCTAAAGAAATCCCAGGAAGAAGTCATGGCTACAGAATTGCTCAAAACAGATATAAGCAACATAACTGAGGAAGAATTTATAACAGTTGTCATAAAATTAATCCTGGGCTTGAAAAAGGCATGGAAAACATCAGAGAAACTGTTGCTACAAAGAGTATGGATCTTAAAAATAGTTGTGACGAATTAAAAAATGCTATAAATGAGGTGCATAATAAAATGGAGGCGGCCATTGCACAGATTGAAGAGGCAGAGTATAGAATAGGTGAATTAGAAGACACAATTATAGAAAAAGAGGAAGCCAAGAAAGAGAGAGAGAAATTGATCCAGGAGCACAAAAGGAGAATTCGAGAACTGAGTGATACAATCAAATGGAACAATATCCCTATTATAGGAATTCCTGAAAAAGAAGAAAGAGAGAAAGGTGCGGAAGGGGTACTTGAACAAATTACAGCCGAGAACTTCCCCAATCTGGGGAAGGAAGCCTGGGTGGCTCAGTCGGTTAAGCGGCTGACTTCGGTTCAGGTCATGATCTCGTGGTTCGTGAGATTGAGCCCCGTGTTGGGCTCTGTGCTGACAGATCAGAGTCTGGAGCCTACTTCAGAGTCTGTGTCCCCTTCTCTCTCTGCCCTTCCACTGCTCACTCTCTGACTCTCTGTCTCTTACAAATAAATAAACATTAAAAAAAAAAAAAGAAATCCAAGAGGCACAGAGAACTCCCCTCAAACATAATTTGAATCGATCTTCTACATGACATATCATAGTGAAACTGGCAAAATATAAGGATAAAGAGAGAATACTGAAAGCAGCTAGGGATAAAAGGGCCCTAATATACAAAGGGCAACCTATTGGAGTAATTACAGACCTATCTGCTGAAACCTGGCAGGCCAGAAAGGAATGGCAGGAAATCTTCAATGTGAGGAACAGAAAAAATATGCAGCCAAGAATCCATTATCCAGCAAGCCTGTCCTTCAGAATAGAAGGAGAGATAAAGGTTTTCCCAAATAAACAAACATTGAAAGAATTCATCACCACCAAACCAGCCCTACAAGAAATTCTAAAAGGGACTCTATGAGGGAAAGTTTGCAAGGAACACAAGTTACCAGAGACACCACTACAAACATGAACCCTACAGAGAACACAATGACTCTAAACCCATATTGTTTGATAACAACACTGAATGTAAATGGACTAAATCCTCCAATCAAAGACATAGGGTAGCAAAATGGATTAAAAAAACAAATCAAAATCCATCTATTTACTGTCTATAAAAGACTCATTTTAGACCTGAGGACACCTTCAGATTGAAAGTAAGGGGATGGAAAAATATCTATCATGAGACTGGAAATCAAAAGAAAGCCGGAGTAGCCATACTTATATCAGACAAACTGGACTTTAAAGTAAAGGCAGTAACAAGAGATGAAGAAGGGCATTATATAATAATTACAGGGTCCCTCCATCAGGAAGAGCTAACAATTATAAATATCTATGCGCCGAATTTGGGAGCACCCAAATACATAAAACAGTTAATCACAAACAAAAACAATCTTATTCATAAAAATGTGCTAATTGCAGGGGATTTTAATACTCCACTTACAGCAATGGATAGATCAACTAGACAGAAAATCACTAAGGAAACAATGGACCTGAATGACACATTGGAACAGATGGATTTGACAGATATATTTAGGACTCTATATCCTGAGGCAATGGAATGAATTCACTTTCTTCTCGAGTGCACATGGTACATTCTCCAAGATAGACCACATACTGGGTCATAAAGGAGCCCTTAATAAATATAAAAGAATTGAGATCATACCATGCACACTTTCAGATCACAATGCTATGAAACTTGAAATCAATCACAGGAAAATCACTGGAAAACTTCCAAAAACATGGAGGTTAAAGACCACCCTACTAAAGAATGATTGGGCCAATCAGGCAACTAGAGAAGAAACTAAAATGTATGGAAACAAGTGAAAATGAAAATACAACAGTCCAAACTCTTTGGGATGCAGCAAAGGCAGTCCTAAGAGGAAAGTATATTGCAATCCAGGCCTATTTCAACAAACTAGAAAAAGCTCAAATACAAAATCTAACTGAGCACCTAAAGGAACTAGAAGGGGAGCAGCAAGATCACCCCAAACCCAGCAGAAGAAGAGAAATAATAAGGATCAGGGCAGAAATAAACAATATAGAATCCAAAACAAAAACAACAACAGTTAAACAGATCAATGAAACCATGAGTTTTTTTTTTTTTTTAAATAAACAAAATTGATAAACCTCTAGCCAGGCATCAAAAAGAAAAGAGAGAACACCCAAATAAAATTATGAATGAAAATGGATCTATTACAACCAATCCCTAAGAAATAAAAGCAATTGTCAGAGAATACTACAAAAAATTATATGCTACCAAACTGGACAACCTAGAAGAAGTGGAAAAATTCCTAAACACACACTACCAAAATTCAAACAGGAAAAGAGAAAATCTGAACATACCCACAACTAATGAAGAAATTAAATCAGTTATCAATAATCTCCCAACAAATAAGAGCCCTGGGCCAGATGGCTTCCCTGGGGAATTCTACCAGACGTTTAAATCAGAGTTAACACCCATTCTTCTCAAGCTATTCCAAAAAATAGAAATAGAAGGAAAACGTATGGACTCATTCTACAAAGCCAGCATCACTTTGATTCCCAAACTGACAGAGACCCAGCAAACAAAGAGAACTACAGGCCAATATCCTTGATGAATGCAGATGCAAAAATATTCAACAAGATCCTAGGAAATCGAATTCAACAGCATATAAAAAGAATTATCCACCATGATCAAGTGGGATTCATTCCTGGATTACAGGGCTGGTTCAATATTCGCAAATCCATCAATGTGATACATCACATTAACAAAAGAAACGATAAAAACCATATGATTCTGTCAATAGATGCAGAAAAAGCATTTGACAAAATACAGCATCTTTTCTTAATAAAAACCCTTGAGAAAGTCGGGATAGAAGGAACTTACTTAATCTTCATAAAAGCCGTTTATGAAAAGCCCATAGCTAATATCATCCTCAATGGGGAAAAACTGAGAGCTTTCCCCCTGAGATCAGGAACACGACAGGGATGTCCACTCTCACCACTGTTGTTTAACATAGTGCTGGAAGTCCTAGCATCAGCAATGAGACAACAAAAGGAAATAAAAGGCATCACAATTGGCAAAGATGAAATCAAACTTTCACTTTTCGCAAATGACATAATACTCTACATGGAAAACCTGACAGACTCCACCAGAAGCCTACTAGAACTGATCCATGAATTCAGCAAAGTCGCAGGGTACAAAATCAATGTACAGAAATCGGTTGCATTTTTATACACCAATAATGAAGCAACAGAAAGAAAAATCAAGAAACTAATCCCATTCACAATTGCACCAAAAACCATAAAATACCTAGGAATAAACCTAACCAAAGATGTAGAAAGATCTGTATGATGAAAACTACAGAAAACTTATGAAGGAAATTAAGAAGACAAAAAGAAATGGAAAAACATTCCATGCTCATGGATTGGAAGAACAAACATTGTTAAAATATCATTATTACCCAAAGCAGTCTACACATTCAATGCAATCCCAATCAAAATTGCACCAGCATTCTTCTCAAAGCTAGAACTATCCTAAAATTTTTATGGAACCACAGAAGACCTCGAATAGCCAAAGTAATATTGAAGAAGAAAACCAAAACGGGAGGCATCACAATCCCACACTTTAGACTCTCCTACAAAGCTGTCATCATCAAGACAGTATGGTATTGGCACAAAAACAGACACACAGACCAATGGAATAGAATAGAGAACCCAGAATTGGACCCACAAATGTGTGGGCAATTAATCTTTGACAAAGCAGGAAAGAGTATCCAATGGAAAACAGACAGCCTCTTTAACAGGTGGTGCTGGGAGAACTGGATAGCAACATGCAAAAGAATGAAACTAATCCACTTTCTCATACCATACACAAAAGTAAACTCAAAATGGATGAAGGACCTGAATGTGAGACAGGAAACCATCAAAACCCTAGAGGAGAAAGCAGGAAACAGCCTCCTTGACCTCAACTGCAGCAATTTCCTACTTGACACATCTCCAAAGGCAAGGGAATCAAGAGCAAAAATGAACTACTGTGGCCTCATC
>CM053567.1:68222938-68279676 GCA_028646485.1 Cryptoprocta ferox | reverse complement strand
AAAACCAGACTGAGATACCACCTCATGCCACTCAGAGTGGCTAAAATGAACAAATCAGGAGACTATAGATGCTGGTGAGGATATGGAGAAACTGGCACCCTCCTACACTGCTAGTGTAGTGTAATGTAAACTGGTGCAGCCACTCTGGAAAACAGTGTGGAGATTCCTCAAAAAACTATCAATAGAACTCCCCTATGACCCAGCAATGGCACTGCTAGGGATATACCCAAGGGATACCCGAAGTGCTGATGCACAGGGGCACATGTACCCCAATGTTCATAGTGGCACTTTCAACAATAGCCAAATCATGGAAAGAGCCTAAATGTCCATCAACTGTTGAATAGATCAAGAAGATGTGGTTTATATATACAATGGAATAGTAGATGGCAATGAGAAAGAATGGAACTGGAGGGTGTCATGCTAAGTGAAATAAGTCAGGCAGAGAAGGACAGATACCATATGTTTTCACTCATAAGTGTAACAGGAGAAACTTAACAGAGGACCATGGGGGAGGGGAAGGGGGAAAATAGTTGGGGAGAGGGAAGGAGGTAAACCATGAGAGACTCTTTAATACTGAGAACAAACTGAGGGCTGATAGGGGAGGGGGAGAGGGGAAGGGTGGTGATGGGCATGGAGGAGGGCACTTGTCAGGATGAGCACTGGGTGTTACATGGAAACTAACTTGACAATAAACTATAAAAAAGAATAAACATTAAAAAATTAAACAAACAAACAAACCATGATTCCAAACTGGCACACTTACTTTCTGCAATTTCCACTGCTCCAGAGGGGAGAAACGCCGGGGCATTGTCATTTGTATCGGTTACCTGTATCTTGATCACACTTGTACCAGAAAGCCTGGGCATCCCCTTATCTGTGGCTTGCACAATCAAGCTGGTTTGGAAAAGAAACACAGAATGTAATCCATTATCCAGAGAATTAGAAAAATAACATAAATATCAAATATCCAGTTGAAAACTTAAAAATGAGCTGACTAGCTACTTTTATATTTCTCCCCCTGCCTTTTTCTAAATGGTATCATTTAAAAAATTTATTTCATAAGAATGCTAGCTTGAAATTTACTTATTTTAATTTTTTAAATGTTTATTTAGTTTGGGGGGGGAGAGAGAGAGAAGAGAATAGAAGAGAAGAGAAGAGAGCGAGTGTGAGTGGGGTAGGGGCACAGAGAGAGGGAGACACAGTATCCGAAACAGGCTCCAGGCTCTGAGCTGTCAGCACACAGCCCAACATGGGGCTTGAACTCATGAATCCATGACTTGAGCCAAAGTTGAATGCTTAACCAACTGAGCCACCCAGCCACTCCTGAAATTTATTTATTTTCGACATGTTTAGAAAACAAAATCCAGCAAGCCACCAAGGATCATGTGGCATTTAAAACAAATGAACCATTTCTGGAGACAGACCATAGGATTCAGTCGTTTCCTGCCAAGAACAACCTAAAAAGTAAGAACACCAACATCTGTTCTTTGGATAAGTAGATTGCCTCCACCTTATCATGCATGGCCTGGATATTACTACATATTTCCATTTTACTGTACCAACAAAAGATAGAGCCACTAAGAGAGTGTTTTATATTGATTTTTTTTAGATCCAAATCAATAGAAACTGTAGAATTAAGAGAGGACACTGTATGATTAACACATGTACAAAAATGCATGATTGGCTAGAACTATAGAGTTAGGTGAAAAATTCCATGACCCACAAGAACTGACATGTAGTGATTTCATCACTCTTGAATGATACAACTATCCCCAGCAACTAAATTAGAAACCTTATTAGTGTCTTCAACTTCTCCATTTCTGTCACCACCTTTCCAACACCCAACTAATTATGAGTCTTACGGATTTTATCTCCTGAATATCACTTGGATCAGTGTCCCCAGCCATTGCTCTCTTGCCTTCAGAACCTCAGGTAGGCTGATCAAACATCCTGCTTTGCCCAGGACTGAAGGGTTTCCCGAGACATGGGACTTCCAGGTTTTTTTTTTTTTTTTAAACCAGGACAGTTCTGGGCAAACCAGAACAAGTTGATCCCTGTAGCCTCATTCTCTCATCATCTTTACCTGGAATATTCTATCTTCACTATATCCTTTCTCAAGTGTTTTTCACCAATCTCCCTCCTGCAAATCTCATCTGTCCCTCTTGATCCCACCCACTGCAACTCAACTGCTCCATCTAACAACCTGAATTGAAAACCTGACTTCCCTATAAAAAACTTTTCCTTGGTCCTCCATGTCTACAAGAGGTCATCCAGGCCTTGAGCACATACACATGACCTCCTATGACTTGGCTTCTGCCTGGAATCCCTATCCTTATCCTCCCCTCTTGATCTTCTGAAGCTCACATCTCCGGGAAGCCTTCACTGACCTCTGGTCTGTTTTGGATGCTCCTTTCTCTATCCCACAGCACCCTGTACATTGTTCTGACACAGCAATTGTCACCCTTTGTTCTTAATGATTTATTATATGTCCCTCCTATAAGTTTCTTGAAGGCAGGTAAGCTATCTTATTCAATTTTTAAAAAGATATGTTGAGTGCTGGTTTCTCATGATTGTCTAAGACTGTGAGTGTACTATATGACAGAGCCAGGATTCAAGTCCAGATCTTGGTTGACTAGAAAGCCTGTGCTCTACTATCTGAGCTCCACTATATATTTTCTCAACATGCCTCTCTTATTGTGTATATATCATGTCCTAATATATAATTGTTAGCTTTTCACTCCCCTCTAGCCACTATGAATTCCAGGAGGGTAGATGAGTAATGAAGTAAGCTGTCAATATTTATTTCATAAATGGCATCAGTCTTAGCCAGTGGTTGATGCTACCCTTTAAAAAACTGAGTCTTAGAAGTTGAAACATTTTTACATTCTTTTCCCTTAGCTTATCTGCTAAGTGTTCTATCTTTCCAATCTAACATTTTAGAATGATGTAACATAAGCATCAACTCTTTCTTGGTTTAAATCCCATTTAATAGCAAATAATCACTGTTTATCTACTGTTTGTGAAGCATATAGGCTGCTTCTGCACTATGAGAGCTGGGACATCAGTAAAACAACTACTTGAATTTCACACTTCTGGAGTTTAAGAATCATTCCATGTGGAAAGTTTGTTTTGTTAGCATGGACAGAAGTCAGGTACATATGGAAAAATTTTACTAAAAATAAACAAATCATAGTGTTCTCTGCCTCTGCTGCCTGCCCCTGCCCAATGTCATGCTAAAAGCTCAGCCAAGACATCAAAGTTATGGCTCTGTCAATTCTACTATAGCTGTAACCACCCTTATTTTTATGTTACAATTTCAGGGGTTCTATATAATGCCTATGTCAACTTAAATGAGAATCCTTGATATGGTAGAAAATACACAGTTCAGTTTCAGAATAAAAGGATGAGTAAAAAGTTCCTCAATGGCTTGAAGAACAGATGAAAAATTATGACAGCAGATCCACCGAGATTGCACACATAATTTCTGAGAGACCTCAAGGTTTCTATGATGGCTCCTTGGCAGTCTTTGTAAAACTATTGGTTGTAGCCAGTCCAACTGGCTCCAAGTTTCAGAACTGCTGCCCTGATTAGTACATCAGCAGAGATTATAAATGAAATGGAGCAGATTTAGAACCAGCCTACTCTAATTCAGAGCATATTTCTCTAATTCTATCAACCACAGGAAGCTTCTTTTATCATGTTCAACGTTAGACGGGACCTCGACCAGGCAGTATCCTTTCTGATTGCCTTAATGAATACTGATGGTGGTAGATGATTTTTCAAAACTCCCTCTCAATAGTGTCTTAGATGTCTACCAAGAATTACATGTTCCTTCTGAAATTCTAAGGAAAACAAAAGTTTATCAGCCAACATCAGAAACATGTGTGAAAAGAAGAGCTATGATTGCTGGTTCTCTCTACACAGGTGTTATCTCTTCTTCCTCCTGAGATTCTATGATAATTATAGCAGAAGAACTTAAAATAAGGTATATGTTCAAAAGGCTAAAAGAAAATGGGAGAAGATATTGGTGGGTACAGGTGGTGAGAAGTTTCAACAAGTTTATAGAAAATGCAAGCAGATTTGGGAGTGGTTACAACAGGTGGGTAAAAGAAAACCACAGATTGAAATATATTTGGAAGAAGATAAGGAGGAGTGGGGAACAGATTTGCCCCCAACTAACCAATGAGAGGAACAAGACATGACAAAGGGTGGGGTGAGACATTGAGCTAAAAATAGCTTGGAGATTATTTTAATCTCAACATAAAGAACAATCAAGTCCCCTTACCCACTGTTCTTCACTCCCAGGCAAAAGCAGCCCTGATTTTCATATTCAGTAAATAATATTGAGGGACTGTCCTTGAAGAAATGAAAGCCCCTCCCAAAGGAAAAAGAACTCTCTAGACTGTCATTTGTACGTCATCCTGCAAAGTAGTCAACTTCCTCTCTAGTTTATCTGAAAGTGAAGTGTGCCGACCAGTAAGCTCTGGCGTCCCACTCACAGATTCTAATGACTTTGGCATTGCCTCACTCAGAACCATGGATGGTTAGTTACTTACAGCAAGTCTCCAGTATGAAAAGAGAGTGCAAAACAGACAAAGAGAAGAAATAAACCCAAAAGAAACAGACATCTTGAAAGGACAAAAGAAAATATGAAAATGATTCTAATTAATGTCCTTGGAGAGATATCTGAAGATAATGCACGTATGAAACAAGCACAAAATGCTATGGAAAAGCAGAAAGATCAAGAAAGAGCTTTTGGGATTGAGGTAAAATGGCGGGCTCACGGTGAGCAGCTGTCAGGGATGAAAATAGGGGTGCCTGGAAGCAGATTTTAAAAGCAGTTTCTCTTCAGATCTTCTTCTTTCACATTATCTGATAAGCATCTTGATTCTTATGATAAGCATCCTTTATGGCATTAGCAGCCATAAAATGGGCAATATCAAACAGAACTATCTGGAAACATTTATTTCTGATTCAAAATGGAGCTTTATATTGTGTTTGTCATAAATCTACATATTGTCCTCTTCCAGATGACTATAATTACAAAGTAGAGCTTGCTTTAACATCTGATGGCAGGACTACAGTATGCTACCACCTTCTGTGGACATTCCATATGAACATACAAAAGTATCATAGATGTCGTAGGAAATTGGATCTCCCAAAAGACAGATCATATTGAGGTTTTCGGGAATCAAAAAGATGTTACCTTGTGTCTTATTTGCCATTAGAGAAAATGCAATTGCGTATATTCACTGTTGGAGCAAAACAATAATAAAATGTTTTTTTACTTATAAAAAAGAGTTTTTGGAAAAAAGAAATATAATACATATACAAAATATCTCCTTAAACTCCTTAAAACGAGGAACACATTTTAGCTGATTCTAATCCAAACACATTTTGAATCCTTCTTCTTTATGTAGTCCCACCTCTCCCTGTGGTTTCCATGAACGATCTTCTCGAGGCTCTGTTCCTTTTATTCCCTGAATCTATTCTGCTGGCTTCTATTTGTCTGCCTCATCTTCAAGTAGTGATAATCCCACAAATTATCATTCCTTGGATGAATCTGAAATCTCAATCTTGGATGAAGACCTCTTTCCTGAGCTCCAGATCAGTATTTTAATTGCCTTAGGAGTGTCTTTACTTATGATCTTGCATTAGCCCTTTAAACTCAAAATGCTCTGAAAAATATCCCAATCCCAATCCCTATCCTTATCCCAATCTCAATCCCAGTTTCAATTCCTGCCTTTCCTATGAAGACATTTCAGAATCATTTTCTATCTCATTTCTTGTTGAGTAAATTCAACTGTTGACCCTGTTCCTATGGATTCCATATCTCAATCAGTTAGTAAGTATGTGCCCTCCTTCTATCCCTGCTGCTTCATCCTCATAACAAATCCATTGTCTAGCCTAACTAATCTGTCTGATGCTGGTTCTCGGTCTTTCGATGCATCTGTTACCAGATGTCTTTTAAAAATAAAGACCTGATGGGTGCCGAGGTGGCTCAGTCAGTTAAGCATCTGACTCTTGGTTTCAGCTCAGGTCATGATTTCCCGGCTTTGTGGGTCCGAGCACCACATCTGGTTCTATGCTGGCAATGTGGAGCTTGCTTGGGATTCTCTCTCCCTTTCTCTGCCCCTGCCCTATTCACACTGTTTCTGTTTCTCTCAAAATAAAAAACTTAAAAAAAAAAAAGACCTGAACATGCACTCAATTGCTTCTAGACAGCCTACAGATTCAACAAAAATTTCCATTATATGGTGTATAAAGTCCCTCAAAACTTGCCTGCAACCTACCAGCCTCTGTTTTTGTTTGTTTTGTTTTTCAGGTCATGGTGAGCTTGTTTCCAGGTTCACTGAGGTATAACTGCACACAGCACTGTGTATGTTTAAAGTGTATAACACATTTGACTTACATATATTGTGAAATTATTATCACAATGGCTTAGTTGGGCTCCATCATTTCATACAGATACAAAAACGGAGAAAAACTATGTCAACTATGTTGTATATCACATCCGCAAGTAAGAGTGGATCCACAAGTAAGACTTATTTCTCTTATAACTGAAACTTTGTACCTTTGACTACCTTCTTCCTTTTCCGCTGTGTCCCCAGCCTCTTTTTCATCACCCCACACTCAGGTGCTTCTCAGGTGCAAATACCCCTTGTTACTGCCAAACATACCAAGCACTTTTGCATATCCATGAATTTCTGGCTTTTTGCCCAAAATGTCTTTTATTCCTTTTTCATGGGAATCAAAAAAAATGGGGTTGCCATCCCAGCTCTGCTGTATATGAGTCATGTATTTTGGAAAAGAATCAACATCGCAGTCCACTTCCTACCTTGTATACATAACTGCTTTTCACTATTTCTCTCATGGTCATAATAAGTCCTCTGTAGACAGTATGAGTTTAGTGTTGCTCCTGGTAATAACTCTTCTTTGACCTTGAATATTTATGCTACAGAAATTGAAGTGTTAAACTTTTAAATTAACTTTTACTAGCCTAAAGTTTTTTTTTCTGTTTTGCATTTCATAAATATAGAGGTATGTACTTTAGAGATTCATTCACATGGTACAGTAGGAAGCCTTACAATGACCACTCACATGGGCAAAATCCCATCCATTCTACCATTTACAAGTTGCCTATTTTTGGCAAAAATCTTTATCTCTCTGTACTTCGATTTCCTCTTTCTGTAAATCTTAATCTGTTATGAAGATTCGACATATAAAGCAGCTCCATAAATGGCAACTATCGGGATTATTTTTTAAGCTTATTTTGAGAGAGAAAGAGATGAACAGAGGAGGGAGAGAGAGAGAGACGGAGCGAGAGAATCCCAAGCAGGCTCCATGTCATCAATGCAGAGCCTGATATGGGGCCTGATCTCACAAACTGTGAAATCATGAGCTGAGCTGAAATCGAGTTGGACATTTAAATGACTGAGGCACACAGGCACACTTGCAACTATTGTCATTATTAATATGCCTTCTGTCATGGGTTATAATGGCACTTGATTTTTAAGTTCCCTAAAAACAAAAACTCTTTCATGTGGCTTTACATCCCTGGCCTCATGCTTGGTAAATAGTTTTTAAAAATCAGAAATATCAGTCAGATAGAACCTAAGGGCTATTTTATAATTTGTCATCGCCTCTCCACTGAGTTTTCTTATATGTGGCTTAATATGAGATCTAAAAATCATTTAATTTCTGTTTAATGCATTTATATGGAGTATAATCTTAACTGATTTTGCCTTCATTTTATATTATAAAACAGAGGGTTAGAACTGGGAATATTTTCTTCAATCTGACAAAATAGCAATACTTCAAAAGTAAAGTTAAAGAGCTAAATGGCACCATTTCCAAAGCATCCACTAATGATGTAGCAGGCTAGGGGAAAACCATCCTGTATTTCCCACTACTTTAAATATCAGGGGAAGCACTAAAGAGGAAGAGAAGCCAAAGGGGAGAATCTGAACAGGCAGGAAATTTAAAATATTTCCTTGCTTTGGTGATAGTGGAGACAGGTCGGGGGGGGGGGGACGGAAGGGTGGGGGTCGGGGGGGGGACGGAAGGGTGGGGGTCGGTGGGGGGGGGAAGGGGGAGTCGGTGGAGGGGTGAGGAGTGCATGGGTGTGTGCACATTCCGCATTGGTTGTCTCTTTATCTCTCAGTGGCAGTGTATATTTCAGAATCTCTCAATTCCTGCTTCTCATAGCCTTGAGTTAAATTCTTCACGGGGAATTGGAGAGGGGCATTTTTAAATATTGGGGCCAATTTAGACATTGGGAACATTGAAATGGTGACGCAAATAGGAAAAAGCTGAAAGGAGTCTGATTTAATTGCTAATTAGGCTCCATTGAGTAAGAAGAACATTAGGACAGAAAGTCATTACAATCCGGAAATGTTTAGTTCCTGGAACACGGCAGACCTTCAATAATCTCTGAATTTGTAATCACTCAGGTGGCACTAGGCTCATACTTACCTGCAATCATCTACAGAAAGAGAAAAACGGCTTTAGGCTTAAAATGACTATAGAAACAATGTAGCAGAAATGGGTTTTAACATATTTATACAGCCGGTTTTAATATATTTATACAATAAGTATCATAACAATTGATTACATTAAAATATTACTGAAAAAAATCCTACTGGTTATTACAGGGTAAGTTCTTAAACTTTTAAAATGCGTTTGAAGTCATATTTTGAAATATATTAAACAAAAAGAACTAAACAATCAAATTTTTAGAGCCGGGAAGGTTTTCAGAGGTTAATTAATCCAATCCGCCCTGTAACAGATCCCACTGTAATCCCTTCTCGCTGCTCAACCACATGCATCTACTGTGCTTTCTTCATAAAACATGAAAGTAGTCTGGCCTAGGAGAACACTGGCACTCAGGTCTTTCCTATGCCTGTTTTTCCCCTACGTAGAAGGTCTGCTCTGTAGCTCGTACAATGGAAACAGCATGAGTCAAAATCACAACACTTGGACGCGAGCCTACGTTTGATCATTAAGTGGTTCTGTGGCCTTGAGCAAGCCACGGTGTATCTGCTGTCTTCTCCTTTGAATGTGAAAATGCCTAACTTAGCTTCCTTGTGAGGGGACACTGAAGACTGAAGGAAACACTGTATGTGCAAGGCCTTTCAGAAGAATGTACAAAATATGATATGAATAGAAAGCACCCTAAAATGCACGAGAAAGCCAAGCCTCTGACCCCAGCTTTCCCCCATGACCACTTATCCAGAGACAGACAAGGTTAAGTGTCTTATGTTTTCTTCCCAAAGTAGTCAGAGTAGATGGGTGTGCCTTGACTCAGGTAGGCCTGCAGGATAAGCCCTGGAGTGCACCTGATTTCCCCCCACTCACTCATATGTCCTATGGCTCCCTCCTCATTGGCACTTACAGAGAAACCACATTCTCTTGTCAAATCACATTCAAGGCTGGGCCATCATTCTTGAGGCAATCCCCATACCTGGGCATTTTGCATTCTTAGAGTCTTTTCCTTTTTCTTTTATAGACTGTGATGCCATAAATACATCCATAGGTATAGCTAGACTTTTGTAGCACTGACTTTTTAAAATAACTAGAAGACCCGCAACACTATTATTCTCTCTTTTATAGAATTCTACATAATTCTGTGTACCTTGAACTCTAGACAAAATATATTTAATATTGAATGTGTGCTTAATCGGTTCGTGGGTTCAAGCCCCGCGTCAGGCTCTGTGCTGACAGCTAGCTCAGAGCCTGGAGCCTGCTTCAGATTCTGTGTGTCCCTCTCTCTCTGACCCTTCCCTGCTCATGCTGTCTCTCTCTCTGTCTCTCAAAAATAAATAAAAAACATTAAAAATAAAAAAAAGTTTTGAATGTGTGCTTAATAAGATCATTTCTATTAGGATACAGTACTAATAGACCTGATGACAGGGTTGTACTTTTAAACACAAAACTGAGTAAAGACTTAAAAAGAGAGGGACGCCTGTGTGGCTCAGTCTGTTAAACATCTGACTTCGGCTTGGGTCATGATCTCACGGTTTGTGGGTTGGAGCCCTACATCAGGCTCTGGGCTGATAGCTCAGAGCCTGGAGCCTGCTCCTCCCCCATACTCACTCATTCTCTCTCTCTCTCTCTCTCTCTCTCTCTCTCTCTCTCAGAAATACATAAATAAACTTTAAGAAAAAAGAATTAAAAAGAGAAATATCACTCAGTCTTCACTATTTTCAAAAACAATAACAATTACAAAGCACTCTATAATCAGTAGGCATTTCACAAATACTATCTTTTTTAACATCTCTCATTTGGAACATTCATAAAAACTCAAAACTATAGGGGACCCTAAAGTTCTTCTAGTCTAATCACCTTTTCCAAATAGCAAATACTCTCTAAGACTCCTTCAGTGTATCACAAGGGTGATCTAAGTTAGATCAAAGGGAAACACATTTTACAACTAAGGTTACATAACAGGAAGTCATGGCCAAAGCAACAATTTTGTTAGCAACAAGCCGAATAAATGAGCAAAATGGAGCAAAATGGACCTGAATCTGGGACAGACCTGTAGGAGTTGGTGAATTCGTAATCTAGAATCACATTTGCTGTCACCACACCACTCAGCGCGTCCATGTGGAAGGCTTCCCCTTGGTTCCCAGACAGGATAGAGTACTCAATGAGGCCATTCAACCCACTGTCCAGGTCGGTAGCAAAAACCTGTGAGGAAGCAATTCTTCCATCAGATAAGGGTGTAATCTGCAATATGGGTTTAGGCTGTTTTTCAGACAAATGCACTATGAAATAATTTCAGATTGTCAAACACGCTCTAAAAACAATGATCAAAGGAATAGCAACAAATGGCTGAAGCTTACATTTATAATATAGTAGGAAATGGGTGAGAAAACTATTCTGCATGCTCATTCAAAGGATTTCCAAATAACTTTCAGTGGAAGTAGCACATGTTTTGAACTATAATTTTAGGCAAGAGGAAAAAATACAGGGATACCTCAGAGTTATTGTGGGTTCAGTTCCAGACCACCAAAATAAAACAAATATTGTAACAAAGCAAGTCAAATGAATTTTTTGTTGCCAGTGCATATGAAAGTTATGTTTATACTCTACTGTAGTCTATTAAGTGTGCAATAGCGTTATATCTAAAAAAACAATGTGCATATCTTAATTTAAATATACTTGATTGCTAAAAAATGCTAACCATCATCTGAGCTTTCAGTGAGTCTTGCCTCTGTGTTGACGGCTGCTGACTGACCAGGGTGTGGTGGCTACTGAAGGCTGGGGTGGCTGTGGCAACTTCTTTAAAAAGGACAATGAAGTATGCCACATCCACTGACTCTTCCTTTTGTGAACGATTTCTCTGTAGCAGGTGATGCTGTTTGATAGCATTTTACCCACAGGAGAACTTCTTTCAAAATTGGAGCCGGTCATCCCAAACCATGCCCCTGCTTTATCAACTAAGTGTATGTAATATTCTAAATCCTTTGTTGTCATTTCAGCAGTCTTCACCATGTAGAGATTCCATCTCAAGAAACCACTGATCACTATCACCATAGCAGATATAATAATAATAACAAAAAAGTGGGAATATTGCAGGAATTACCAAACTGTGACACAAAGTGAGCAAATGCTGTTGGGAAAATGGCACCAATAGACTTGCTTGATGCAGATTGCCATGAACCTTCAGTTGGTAAGAAAATATAGTATCTGTGAAGTATAATAAAGTATGATAAAACAAGGTACTATACTTGAAAAATCTAATTTGCTTGAATAGAGGATTTCCAGTACTGTATTTCAATTTATGCCAGTATCAGAAATCAAAAGAGATCTCTGCACAGGGAATGGTAGTCATCCATTTGCTGTTTTTCCTGTTTAAAGTATTGCCTGTAAAATAGGCCATATGTTGATTTTTAAAAATATCTTATTGAAAGTTTCATTTTATAAGGACTTTTAATTAATGAAGCAGCCTAGATTTCATGCTCACAAATTTAGATCCTGATCATTTATTTAGTAAATTATCAAAGTAATATTGAGGATGAAACAGAAGTTTTGCATCATTCTCCACGGAGATACATTATTTAGTCTGCATTACATTTTAATCACAAAACTAATTCTGTTAGTGAATTCAAGATCTTATTTAAGAATAAGTTGACAGATTAATTAAAAATTGTTTCTACTTATTTTTATCCTCTGGGTCCCTCGGCTTTGGCCTGACCCAACGTCACATCGCCGTCATCTCTGTCCTGGGTGACTGCACTGATGTCCTGATGGGAGTTCACTTCTAACTCCTTCCTCTCTGTCTATCCTTCACACTGTTGCCAGATCTCAGGGGATCCTGAGTGGCCCAAGTGGGACATCGAGAACCTCATCAGGAGGGCACCCAAGTCAGCTACTCAGTAAAGAAAGGTAGCAAGACACAGTTTCTTCGAGATCACCAGGAAAAGAAACCCATCTGCATCTGGGCAGAATAAAACCCATCGTGTCCCATGAGTGCTTAAAAGTGTTAGAGAGAGAAGGTCCCATGAGTGCTTAAAAGTGTTAGAGAGAGAAGGTCTTCTATATCATTTAGGGTTTTAGGATGCCAGCAGCACATATCTGCCAGGTCTAACTTAACCACAAAATGTATCAGAAAGATAGTGTCCCAGGGCATCTGGGTGGCTCAGTCAGTTAAGCATCTGACTCTCGATTTCGGCTCAGGTCATGATCCCAGGGTTGTGGGATTGAGCGAGCCTACTTAAGATTCTCTCTCTCTGCAGCTCTCTGCCAATCATGTGCTCTCTCTCTCTCTAATAAAAATTTAAAAAATACATTAAAAAAAAAAAGATAGTGTCCAGGTGAAGGCCATGAACCTGGGTCACTCTGGGGGCATAGCTTCTTTGAGTTATTTCCACCAAGGTAAGTCAGCTCTACTGTGCTTCTGTGCTGGTGTCTTACCACTCAAGATTCAAATTCTAGGGAGAGTGAGTCTATATGAGACTGAGGCAGATGACAACACCTTTGACACGGGACAGGTCACTGTCTTTGCTGACAATTTCACCAAGACTGCATCTGACAGGGGATGGGGATTTCCTAAGGTAAATTTGTGGGGCTGTAACCAAAAGCGGGAAGGCTGGGCAGTATGCCAACAAAAGCAAGAACTACCACAAGGGCTATAACTCCAGAGCCTTCTACCTTCTTATTTCTCTGAACAGAAACACAGGGAAATGGCAGTTCTAGTTTCCTGAAAAAGCCAAATGATCTAAAAATGTGAAGAACAAAGTTCAGTGTGTCTGTCCCTGACTCAGCCTCCTGAAAGTTTGACCTACTCTGACGCACTGGTGGGTCAGGCTCTCTCCCACTTGTTGTACCCGGGCTTTAAAGGCGTCTTCACCTTCTTGTATCCCACATTGAGTGGTCTAGCTCTCTCCAAGTCAGCATGCATGACAAAGAAGTTCAAGGCAGCAGTCTCCCAGGGCAGGGGCCCTCTGTGACAAAGCAGGCCGCACAGTGGCTCTGGAGACATCTGTCATCCCCACTAAACAGGCATCACTGTGCAAGGTGACACAGATTGGAAAAGTGAATGCCTTCTTCTTCAATATCTCAGTCATAGCTGAAGCCAAAGTAAAGATGCAGCATTTGTGGGACAGGCTGGTGACTGCAGCCATTAGGCTACTGTCACACAAAATAAATCTGCAAAAATAGCAGAGGAAATCCTGGGGCACAGAGTTAAGACTCCAAGACTCCTGAGACTGCACTGGTCTTGTCTGCACCAACAGAGGGGCACATGTGCATCTGGAACTGAACTGGAAGTCAAACAAAGGTGTCTTTGCATATGCAGGTGAAGGTAGCCGCACAGCAGAGCACTGTGGGAGGTCTTGTCCACCAAGTGTACTAACCTATCATCTAGCCTCCTGACCCCATCTACCCAGAAAGAAAGGGGTGTGATCTTCACTAGGTGCTGAACCACAGTAGTGGGGTCACAAAGGCCAAAGGGAACGCCCTAGTATGCCACTGGGGGGTTTTATACTGATTTCCCCGTGCGGGTTCCCAAGGGATTGTGCATTTCCTAACATCCAGGTTCTTGAGTACAACACAACATTCAACTGTGAAGGGAAAGGTAAAACTGGGTACTAGTCCCAAAGCAGGGAGAGAGATTGTCAAGGATGAGTGGGTTTTAGAGCCTGAACAAGACTACCTTAACAACAGATGATTCTTTCACGGCCTGGCCCTTTTTTCTGAGATGAGGTTAGGCTGGAAACAGCAGATCTGTGCCTTTCACATTAAATGTCTGCACATTTCGAACCCAGGGAGCTCTCCCATGCATCTGTGCCTTAGTCCATGCTCCTCTGGCTGCAGCTCCCCCTTGGTAAGGACCTGCTCACCCTTGAAGACCAAGTGTAAATATCATTCTTCTGTGAAGTCTTATGTTGTTTCTCTAGGAAGAGTTTGTGTCTTCTCTTTTCTCTCATGACATTAAATAGGCACTTCTATTTAACATTAATAACGTGCCTTTAAATGATATACTTACTTTTCTGACTTCCCCACTAAATTGTACACATTGCAAGATGAGCTGATTGTTGTGCCCCTGTAGACCCCCGGCTGGTGCCGGACAGAGACCCTAGAGAAAGCAGGTGGGCACTAACTGAGCACGGGATGAAGAGAGGAAGAAGCGTGAACTCAAACCCAAACTTCAGACTTCCTTCAACCTAAGCTTTCATCCAGTTCATCAAACATTTTATATGCCCTGGAAACATTTCATTTATGTCCTAGAAGAGGCTGCAGATATTTTGATGTACACTGATAATAATTCACACACACTCACACATCAACAAAATGCATTTCTGTTACCTGTATGATATGAGCATTGTAGAAATGGCCTTCAGGCACTGATATTTGGTACATGCTCTGCTCAAAGCATGGTAAGTTATCATTCACATCTTGTATCAAGACTGCTACTTTGCTGAAAGCTCTATGCCCCCTACTTTCTGCTAAAATGATGAGTTGTACTTCATTTCTGATTTCAAAGTCCAGAAACTTGGGTTCTTCCACAGTGAGTTCTCCTATTTTTATTACAAGGGAGAAAAAAAATAAAAGAAAATAATGTTGTAGTTAATTATTTAAAAAGTTCCAAATCACCTTTGACTCAAATGCTCACACGATCACCTGTCCCTGAAAGTCTCCCATTGGCCGGCCTCTCTTCCCTCCTGACTGGGGTCATTATGAAAAAAAGTTGAGAACGTGCAGATATTTGCAAGGTTCAAACATGAGGAGGGAAAGAAACTATGAAATAGCTGAAATGTGGGAGCTGTCTCTTAAATCACCCTTCTCTCTCCATATTTAGTCCATTGCCATGTCTGCAAAGTCAACCTTTCAAACATCTCTTGAATCCACCCTCCATCTTTGCTGCTGCTGCCTTCCTCCAAGCCACCGGTATTTCCCATCTTGTCCTTTGCTTTAGGGGTCCTGTGGGATCACTCACCTAGTCTCCCTATTCATCCAGTTCCCATTCTAAACTGAATAATAAAAATGGACACTGTCATTGTACCACATAAACCCCTTCCATGCCTTTCCACAGTGATTATGACAGAGCTCAGCATTTTTAAGTGCCATAGGATCAACTTGCTCAGCACTAGCCTCTCTAAGGACTCTCCTTCGTGCCATTCCCCACTTTACTCTCCCTGCTCTGCTCAGAATTCTCATTAATGTTCTGTTCCTCAACTTCTCATTTCAGAGTTGCCATGCGTGCTTTTCCATCTGCTTGGCATGGTCCCCACTTCTGTCCTTCGTCAGGGATCTTTCCAGCCCAGCCACGTTCATATGTTCCATCACTGTGGTCAGCCTGCAACAGACTCTCAGGGAGTTCCTGCATTTACTGGGCTCCCCTATTCCAGTCTGTTTACTCCTCTTGGTTTAGAAGCTCACAAGGTAAGGAGGGTTGCCTGTCTCTTACACCAATTGTCATATCCCCAGTACCTAGCTCAGGGTCTGGCCTACAGAAGGCACTCAGTAATATATGTTAACCCTAACCAGGTTAGGGAAACTGACTCTTGAGAGTTATACCTTGTACAAGTTTCTCCCCCAAAGTAAGAACACTCTCCCCACCCCCATAGTAATTTCCTCCTCTACTTTCTGCTCTGTTTTTCTCCTTTTTACTGTCAAATTTCTTACTGAATTTATTATTATTATCTTATTATCACAATTTACTTAGTTCTTACTGTCAGAAATTCCATCAAATAGAGATTCATTGAATGAACACTGATTTGGAGTTTGAGACCCCTAAAACCAAGCATAAATCCTAGCCCTGTCTACTTAGTTTAGGTAAATTACCTGGCTCTACCACCAGTAAGTGATTCAGGTTCCATGGAATTGAGTCTCCTCTTCTGTAAAATGGGGATATCAATAATGACTTTATAGGAATGCTGGGAGAAGTAATCAAGTGCATATTTAGAATGTTCCTTTGCAGGAACATGATATAGATTCCAGTGTCCTACCCATGTTTCTCATTCCTACCATCATCAGGTATAGACTTAATATCTGTAAAAGCTCTCAGTTTAGAAAGAAAACATTTAATAACCATAGACTATTTGAAAGTTCTATCTTCAGGTGAAAGAAGCTGTACTGTTTCTGGAAATATGGCCTGGAAGCCACAGTTCTTACTGCTCTATTGGAACCAGTTTCCCTAGACAACCAACCTAGTCCAAGAAGACTTCAGGCTCTTATGTACTTACCTGGATGTTAATGAGAATCATACCTTGTTCTAGTATTCTAACTTTGGTATTGAGAGGGTTTTTTTTTGGGAGGGGGGAGTTTTATAGTTTCTATTCTGTTATTAAGAAAAATTAAGTATATTCTATATGAGTAACTCACTATATTACAAAATTTGAAATTTCACAAATTTACTTTCATTTGTTGTCATCAGTTATCCATTCAGAAAACCAAATTATCTTTACAAACCACCAACGCCCCTTGACAGAAAATTTAGGGTAGATAGGACTGTTGGCAGCTGGAAAAATCATGAAGATGCATTTTGATGAGCTGATAATGAAAGAAGCTGGTCTTCAGAAACGTCTGTGAAACAAGGGCTGAGCCCACACCCCCAAATGGCCCAGGAACCCCAGACTGAGCCAGCCCAAAGCACTCTTCCAGCACTGTCTCCACCAAGCAGCGCACTTAGCTTGCTATCATGTTCTGTTACTACTAGCAAAAAAATAAAAAATAAAAAATAAATAAAGTAGAAATGCAACACTAAATTGCCAGTGTCACTTAGTAGAAAGTGTGCCAATTATAGCACAGATCAAAGTGGATTTTTTAATAAAACACTTGTGTCTAGGCTTTGATAATTGGAATTTTGCACTTGGAATGGATCTGCAGTTCTAATGCTTTCCTTGCTTGGTTTTTATTTTTGGCATAATAATTGGCATATGCTGTGAACGTTGTGTAAGTAGGAAAGACAATAACCTGTCTGTGAGATGACTCAGGCCTGGCACACCTACCAGACCTGCCTTTGCCTCGGATGATATATGCATAGTCTTCTCAGAGATATCGAGGATTTACTGTCACCAGGGAGAGGCAAGAACACTGAGCTCTCATTCTGGGCAGAAGTCCACGTTTTCCTTACAGTAAAAGGTTCATGGATACCAACTTCATGTTCATTTTTATGTGTTAGCATGCCAGTGACATAACAACGTGAGAATGAAAGCGCAGTAACATTTTCTTTCTAATATATGTACACATGGGGCTTCTGCCCAAGTTAAAAACACACATCAAAACTAGATTAAGATTCTTCAAATGCTAAATGCTCAAGAGCTTAATCAGGTACTTCAATCCATTCAAACTGCGCACGTGCATATGTATAGACCCAAAGCAGAATGTGATAAATATTTATGTCATCCAAAAGCTTTTAAACTATCTCCTGCTAAAACTGCATCCTTGAAACATTGTGAGTTTGATCATTTTTGTTTTATGTTAATCCACCAAATCATGGACGAATACTACCATTTGTTATTTACATACATAATGTTAGTAAAACTTCCAAAATTCTGGCTGGTTGAGACAGTGAGTAGTAGATGTTTTTCAGCTAAAGTGACAAGGAGCTTGAATATAAAAGTAAACCTTTGGTTTGTGACTATGAAACAGGGAAAACACTAGCACAAACAGACAGAAAACAGTTCTCATCAGAGATCCTTCTTATCATAACGTATTAGATCAGTAACTAATAAAATGGCTTTATCATATTACCCTTAATAAGAGTAACCATAACCTTAGAGATCTTTATTAATTTTTCATACATACCAGTTTTCTATTTTAACTGGTATATGGGTTAAAATACATATATATTATAAAAGCTCTATTAGGTACCTTAACACATAAGTTTGATGACTATGTGACAAAGATGGCTTGCTGGATGAATTTAATATCATAATAAAAGGTTTTTAAAAAGGTTGCTTGACAGCAGTATGGAAGACCTAATAATAATAACTAAAATGCTTGATAAATTGTGTGTGTGTGTGTGTGTGTGTGTGTGTGTGTTGAAATGAATTATTGAGTTGGTTACAGCAGTAAGGAATCCTTGGAAGACAAAAACAAAAAACAAACAAAAAAAAAAACTGAAAACAGTAATCCAAGGAGGGAAGCAAGCACTAAAAGCCCATTTTTGTTCCAAGGGTCTCTAACACAACCTTCTTTCTTGAGATTCATCTCTGATAGCCCCACAGTGTAAAAAAAGCAAGGGAAGAGACCCGAACCCAAAAGGTGAAGAGTCTAATGGGAAACCTGGAATAAAGCTATAAACTCAAGGCTACCTATGTTCCAGGTGAATGATCAATATTTGAAGGAAAAAAACAAGTTAAGAACAGATGCACAGAAACCTACTTTTCTTGACTTTGGTGTTGGATGGAAGGGAGGAAAAGTCTCTGCTGTGAATTAATTAACTTAACCACAATTTATGGTAGCCATACTTTCATAGCTATATATTTATAAAACTCTCATTAATTAAATTTAGGCTAGTCTCTGCTTGGTGACGTACCCAGGCAATTTGCAGAAGGAAAACAAATCCTCTCTAAAGGGCACAAATTCAATCTGGTCTTCAAAGAAGCCTCAAAGAAAAAGTTTCAAGGACAATGAGTAGCTCACAGTTAATGAATATAAAAATCACAGAGAAATAAGGCACCATGAATGAGAGCTAGCATATCCACAGAAATATGAATAAATCTTCAAAGATTTAAGATGCTGGAATTATTGGACACAGAATGTGTAACTTTTACATATGTTTAAATATATTTTTAAAAAGCTTCGAGGGGCACCTGGGTGGCTCAGTCAGTTAAGTGTCCGACTTGGGCTCAGGTCATGATCTCACGGTTTGTGAGTTCAAGCCCCACTTTGGGCTCTGTGCTGACAGCTCAGAGCCTGGAGCCTGCTTCATATTCTGTGTCTCCTTCTCTCTCTGCCCTTCCCCTGCTCATGCTCTGTCTCTCTGTCTCTGAAAAATAAATAAACCTTAAAAAGAGAGAGAGAGAGTCTCTTTCAAAAAAAAAAAAGCTTCGAAACATGAGCAAGGAATATGAGATTACTTTCTTATAGGTTTCCAGTTACAGAATGGATGAATCACAGAGATGAAAGATACAGCATAGTGGATATAGTCAATAATATTGTAACAGCAGTGTATGGTGACAGATGGTAGCTACACTTATGGTGAGTGAAGCATAACCTATGGACTTGTCAAATCACTATATTGTCCCTGAAACTAAGGTAACATTGTGTGTCAACTATACTTGGATTAAAAAAAATTAATGTTTATTTATTTTTCAGAAAGAGAGAGAGAGAGAGAGCAAGCAAGCAGGGAAGGGGCAGAGAGAGAGGGAGACACAAGCTCCAGGCTCTGAGCTGTCAACACAGAGCCTGACATGGGGCTCAAACTCACAAACCATGAGATCATGACATGAGCCTAAGTCAGATGCTTACCCAAGTGAGCCACCCAGGACCCCAACTATACTTTGATTTTTTAAAAAGAGATTAGTCTTTTATAAGACCAGGAATTGTTGACAAAAAAACCCAAGAGAGAGCTTCTGGAAATAGAAAATACAGTTCTCTAGATTGAAGAGAAAGGGACAAGGAGATAAAAATATGAAAGATAGATATAGGAAAGAGAGTCTGGCTCAATACTTGTCCAACTAGAGTTCCCCCAAAAAAGATACAAATCAATGGTATTTAGATCATCAGCTGACTTCTTAAGGCAACAATTAGAAACTAGAAGACTGTAGGATAATATCTTAAGTGTGGTGAGAGAAAATAACTGTGAACTTAGAATTCTAAGACCAGCAAAAATATCTTTGAAGAACAAGAATTAAACAAATTCTTAAACAAAATCTGAAAAACTTTACTATGACAGACTCTCACTACAGGTTGTACTTCAGGCAAAAAGAAGATGAAAGCAGAGGAAAGCCTGAGATGTAAGAGAGAATAGTTAGCAAAGAAGAAGATAAATCTGTTTAAAAATATTCATCATGTCTAATTTGAAAGAAATAAAATTATAGCCCACAGAAGCTTATAAATTGAAACAAGGATATTTGGAGATAAAGAATTCTGTCTCTTGTATTCTTCAGGTGCAAGATACTGATTAACGTTAGACAGCAATTACATATGTTAAAACAGCTAACCACTAAAAGAAGATAAACAGCTATATAACTCCAATGAAAACAGAGGGAATGGTCATTTTAAGGTAATGATTTTGTGTGTTGAATGTTCAGAACAATATTAGAATCAATAAGAGTTTACAGGTTTGCTGGGTACTAAATTAAAACATAAACGCCAATTTTAAGTATACCTTAACAGCACTGTCATAAAAATCAGTTTTCCGTTTACTTTAGTGAGAAAAAGTATAAAGGACTTAGACTAAATCTAACAAAAGCCATTCATGCCTTCTATAAAAAATTTGAAACTTTATTAAAATATATTGAGGAATAAATGGCTGTGATTTTATATATCATCCCTGAATGAGAAGACAATACCATCAAGATATGTTTTTCCCAAACTGATATTTAGAATTAATACAATTCCAATAAAAAATTCTAGCAACCTAAATGTCTGTTGATGGATGAATGGATAAAGAAAATGTAGTCTATACATACAATGGCAGATTATTCAGTCTTAACAAAGAAGAAAATCCCACCATATGTGACAACATGGATGGACCCTGCAGAAATTAGGTTAAGTCACAGAAAGATAAATACTGCATGATTCCACTTACATGAGGTATCTAAAATAGTCAAATTCTTGGAGGCAAGGAGTAGATTTGTGGCTGCTGGCTGCTATGGTGGAGGGGCAATGGGGAATTGCTGTTCAGTGGGTATGAAGTTTCAGTTATGCAAGATGCACAAGTTCTAGATATCTGCTAGATTACACTGTGCCGATAGTCAGCAATACTGTATTGTACACTTAAAATTTTGCTAAAAGTGATAAAAATAAAGTTAAAAAAAAGAGTTTGCCATAGTTAAAAAAGAAAAGTTTTGGTAAATGATTATTAACTATACTACATCGCTATATAGGGCTTTGTGAAGAGGCTACTTTGGCCTGATGACTTACTTAAATTCTAGATTGGGGCTATGCAATTGTTTTGGACATTTCCTTTGTTAACTAGAGTGAAGTTTCACCTGAAATCAAATGTGCACGTCATGATTACACGGGTTAAATGCACGAAAGGTGTGGATAGCTCATATAAAATCCAAAGACTTATGAATAAATCTTCTTTCCTTGGAAAAAAAATCCCAATAGGCTTACGTGTGTGTGTTGTGTGTGCATGCATGTCCATGTGTGTTTTTGTGTACATATATGTTTGTGTACATATGTGTGTGTATGTGTGTGAAAACCTGGCAAGTGGGTACAATGATTTATATTAGAGCAAAGGGCCAAGAACAACTAATATAATCATGAAGAACAGGAGGATGGGGTTGCTTCCTTGGTATGAAAACTGATTAGAAAGTCTACATGATTAAGGGAGTGTGGAAGTGGTGTGTGAACAGACGAGAAGATGAATGCAAAGGAGTCAAGGAGCCTCTAAAGAGTCATGGAAAAATAACGTTATGACCGTGACGGTACTGCCATTGGAATAACTGGTAATCCTCTTTTAAAAGAAGAAGAAAAATGAAAAGGAAAGTTATCCCTAATGCATGCAAAACACGAAAAATCAATTCTAGATGCACTACAGATGTAAACATGAAACACAGGGAAACTATAAAAATTTTAAAAGAAAATGTAACAATATATTCTTGATGTCAGGATAGGGAAGAGTTTCTTCACATACAAAACGGGAAAATCATAAAGTAAAAGACTGATTAATTCTAACTAATTAAAATAAAAGTGTACCAGTAAGAGAGTGAAAGACAAGTCACAAACTAAAAATTTTTAACAAAAAACAGACAAAGGGGGCGCCTAGGTAGCTCAGTTGGTAAAGCATCTGACTCTTGATTTTGGCTCAGGTCATGATCTCACGGTTCCTGTGCTGACAGCATAGAACCTGCTTGGGATTCTCTGTCTCCCTCTCTCTCTGCCCCTTCCCTGCTCACTCTTAAAATAAATAAACATTAAAAAAAAAAAAGCAAAGGACAAATGCTAATAAAATATATTAAAAATCCTTACACTTCAGAAAGAAAAACGCTTCCGGTAGAAAAATAGCAAAGTGTATCAATCGGCATTTTTCATATGGGAGAAAACAGGAACGGCCGATAAACTATGGAAAACATTCAGATTCATTAGTAATACAGAAATGCAAATTACAACCCCAGCGAGATACCATTTCACACCTGCCAGATTGGCAAGAGAAAGTAGGACGGAAAAAACCGTGATCGCCCTCACTCAGTGCTGGTGGAACGTAAAGTGGGACAAGCACTTCATAGAACAATTTGTCACTATCTGTAATGTCGAACATATGCATCCTCTGATGTACATGCCCAGCCTAGACTCTAGGGCCTAGAGAACTCCTTACATATGCACCAGAAGACACGTAAGAGGTTGCTCCTAACAGCACTTGTCATTGTATGCCCACACAGGAAAATCTCCCTGTCCATCAGCAGTGGAATGGATAAATAAGTTGTGACATAGATTTACAACTGAAAGCCATGAAGAAATGAAAATGAAAGAAACCCATCTGCACATAGTACATGAAGAATTCTAATTTTGAATAAAAAGAATCAAATTCCAATAAAATACATAAGCTATGAATCCACTTATATAAAATTCAAAAATAAGCAAGTGCATCTACTGTAAGTCACAATGGAATGATTATCCCTAAGTTGGGACATTAGGCAGCTTGGAGCAGTGGAGAGAAAGGATGCCATCAGAAATGAGCTCAGGGGACCACTGATGATAACGGTTGTGTTCTATTTTATGACCTCGGTTGCAGGTACGTATCATTCTTTCCTACTTCTCTTTAACATGTGAATAATGGTTTATGCACTATGAGTCACAGTAAAAATGTTGAGCAAAAGAAATCAAGTCATAGAAGAGAGTACGTTGGCATGAGTCTATTATGATGTTTCAAGCAAGGTAAAATGAAATACATTGTTTAGGAATTCAAAGACAGTGGGAAAATTATAATGAAAAAAAGGCAGTGATCAATACCAAATTCAGATTACTGGTTACAGATTATCTTGGATAAAGGAAGAGAGATGTGGGAGGGAAGGGACACAAGAGGGATTCCTGAGGTTCTACTAATGTCTCCTCTCTTGAGATAGGTGTCAAGTACATGCTCATTAAACAGTTTTTTATGTTTTAGCATATCATCTTGTAGTTGTTTCACAGTAAAATTTTGAAATACATTTCAACATAAATATTGAATTTAAAAGTAAAGAGTTATCTGTGGATGACTTCTTTGTACTAACCGTAGGCATATTTTACCTGAATTTTCAAGAGAGACTCTAGAAAAAATAGGGCCAGGCCTGGGCCATGTTAAGGGTGGGGTGGCAGAAGCCTGAGAAAATATGCAATCTTTGCTACTCTCCTTCTTCCTGAACATTCTAAGCTCAGTTCCTTTCCCAGAGCTTAAGATATCCAGACTACTAGAGGCACCTGGGTGGCTCAGTTGGTTAAACATCCAACTTTGGCTCAGGTCATGATTGCATGGTTTGTGAGTTCAAGTCCCGTGTCAGGCTCTGTGCTGACAGCTCAGAGCCTGGAGCCTGCTTCGGATTCTGTGTCTCCCTCTCTCTATGCCCCTCCCCTGTTCATGCTATGTGTCTGTCTCTCTCTGTCTCTCTCAAAAATAAATAAACATTAAAAAAAATTTTTTTTAAGATACCTAGACTACTAGAAAATTAAGGCTTGGTGATGTTCACAGATGACCCTCTTATCAATGAGAAGGTGCTTCCTGCACCATCCTTGAACCAAACAATGGCGTGAAGAGATGAAGAGCTAACAGGCTACCTCAGAAAGGTTGCCGACCAAAGGTGGTGTGGACCAAAAAGTCGTAAACACTCCCTGGGATGAGAAGGCATTTGCTCAAGAAATAACCCCCTCTCAATTCTTCCCATGTGCATGTAGTACAGATTAAATAAAGCAGTTGTATGGTAATATAGAAATTATTAAAAACATTCTTCTTGAGGTTTGACAATGCAGCAGTAGATATGTATCTACTACATAGTTGTTAGTCAAAAAGTATGTTTCAAATAATCAATTGGTATTCATTTAAAACACAATAAAGGTCCTATTAAAGCTAAATTTAATACATGCTGTATTTGGAAGTAATTTCTCTACCACCACATAGAAACCTTTCCAGCTGTCCGTTTTTGTTGCATTGTTGACATTCAGTGGCGAATTAGAAGAATCTCGTGGTGAAAATGCCCTACGGCTAGACATGTGTGGTTATTTTCATTCCAAATTCAATATTGATGGTCTCCCTACTAAGTCTCCCACTGTTCCAAAAAGATGAATCAATTATAAGTAGAAACCAATTTGTCTTTGAAAATTCAAAGGGTAGGCTAGATACTGCCTGATTTGGAAATATGAAGAACAGGATTCTTAGCAAGTACATGTAAATAAATAAGTGGTCTTGATTTCTCACAATTTCTCATCAGCTGCCATAAAAAAAACCTGTTTCTTATTTACCGTTTCAATTATTTTCCTCTAATGTTTCTACCTTTCAAATTCTGAGTTACCTTTGCAGAAGTATTTCTTACTAGTAACATTAAATGGAGCAGGAAATAAAATTATTACAGGAAACAGAAGGATTACCTGAGTTGGAGGACAGGGAAAAAACCCCATCTTCGTTTCCACTAAAAATTGAATATTTAATGCTGTCTTGTATTGGATCCGGAGCAACAGCTTTTACAGTCACAATAGAAGTACCTGCAAAAAATTAGTTTTAAAAAAAGAATTTTAGGAAAAGAAAAGTTCAGGGAAAAACAAGAGCAAACACCGAGTACTTATTATTTGCTTACTACATTTTCTTTTGTTCATTCATTCAATAATTAGTCATTGAGTCTTCAATAAGCTAGATCCCATGCCAGGTGCTAGGGACAGCGTGATAAATAAGTTAGAAAAGATCTCTATCTCATGGTGATTATTAACTAAAGGAAGGAGACAGACAATAAACTATTAAACAAATACATAAAGTAGATTTCAGATGTGCTAAGTTCCCTGGAAAAATAAACAAAATAATGTGATAGAAAACACTTTTTTAGTGGGGAAGGCAGACATGACATTTCAAATGATAGGAACAGACTGATCACCAGCATGAAAGAAGAATTAGCAAACACTGAGGGAGGCAATGGAACCATTGGTGTGATTAGAACTGAGATTTCACTGAAAGGTTCTCAAGAATCCATCTGATCCCCAAGTTAGCACTTTGCTGTCTTCATGTGTAATAGCTCATGCTCTTTGCTGCTCCTTTTTTATTTCCTATCTAGGTTGTGTGTTTGTCCTCCTCTTTTAACTGCCCATCCTTTTAGTTTTTTTTAAATTGTTTTTATTTAATCAACTTTACATACAATAATATACACATATTTTAAGTATACTGTTATGTGAGTTTTAACAACTATATGCACCTGTGTAACTACCGTCATGATCAAGATGTAGAATATTTCTATCACTCCAAAAAACTCCCTTGTGACTTTATGCAGCCAGTTTCCTCTTACTTCTGGTGCTGGACAGTCACTGATTTATTACTTTGTTTTGCCCCTAAAATTTCATACTCATACAACTTATACATTATCTGTCTTCTTTGATTGGCATCATTTTTGGGGAATCAAATATGTTATTCTCTGTATGATGAGTTCATTCCATTTTTGTTGTATATTGTACTGAATGGGCATACCACATGTGTTGATCCATTTTTCTATACATGGATGTTTAGACTGTTTTTAGTTTGGGGCTATTTTGAATAAAGCTGCTATAAACATCCATTTAACAGTGTTTGTGTGGACACATGTTTTCATTCCTTATGGGTTAACACATACAGTGAATGTATGTTTAACTTAATAAAAAACTGCCCCACTATTTTCCAAAATGATGCTATATCATTTTACATTCCTGCTAGCAACTTTTGATAGTTCTAGTTGCTCCACATCCACTTGTGTTGTCAGTCTTCCTAATTTTAATCATTCTAATGGATGTGTGGTAGTATCTCATTGTGGTTTTAATTCGAATTTCCCTGATGTCTGATGATGTGAATCTTCTCATGTGCTTACTGGCACAAGAAAAAAACTGAAAGGGAACATTTGAGAAGAACATAGGTGCTGACCTGGTGACAGAGAGGAGAACAGAGCAGGGATCATCAACTCAGATGCCTTTGGTAAAAGTAAGAGCATGGACAAATGAATAAGCCAGATGGGTGGAAAAAGCCAGAGACTGCCTGATGTGCCTGAGACACTCAGCTTCAACTCATCACTGCCAGCAGGGAAGGGAAAGCAGGCTTTAGGAAGCTTTAAATTCTGGTCAAGAGATGCTCAAAAATTCATATTTGTTTTCATGTGAAATCTCCCAATTCATAAATGTCAGAAAGTAATTTAATTTAGGGGAAAAACATAAGCCATCACATAAGTTGAACAAAACACAGCTGTGGCCTGACTAAAGTTCCGAGTCTGCTCATTTACCATCCCTGACAGAGAAGACAAATCTCTCCTTTTTGTTATCAGCCCTTCTGGCACCTAGATTGTGGTGCTTATTTTTCATCAGTGGACTTGTACTTAAACACTTGAAGACCAATCTTATCTTTCTACTAAATTGGACTTAATTCCATGAGAGCACAGGAGGTTTTCTATCTATTTGTGTCCCATATATTTCTGCAACTCCAGATTAGTTTTGCCTCTAAAATTTCATATACTTGAAAATCATGGAGTGGCTTTTTCTTATGCATTGCATGCCTTTTTGAGAATCAATCATATTGTTCCCTATATCAAAAGTTTGTCCTTTTGTACATAATAGGTGCCCAATAAATATGGGAAGAAAGGAGGTAATAGAAGAGACAGAGGAAGTAAGAGATGGAGATGTTCACTGAAGTGTTCTAGCCTGAGAAGCGAGAGTAAGACTACTCTGCCTATAGGACCCTTCTAAACCAACAGCAATTATGTTTTAAAAAAAAAAAAAGAAAAAGAAAAGAACTATATATCACTCACTGATGTATCACAATATCTGACAGTGGGATTTGCAGTAGTTAAAAAAAATACCACCTATTCAAGACCTCTGCTGGGCTTCCTCATTGATTTCTACAGTGCAGGCCCCAGGGGACAAGCTTGAAAGCCATCTTGCTCAAAGGTACAGTGAAATCAATCCCTAAACCAGGCCAAATCAATAGATATGCTTTTTTTTTCTAGATACTTAAAAGGCTTTCACTATAAAGAAGAAAAGAAAGAAAAGGCCCTGGAACGGATATTTTTCCCCAGGAGCCTTTTCAACACTTAACACTCAAAGAAAAATGCAGTGATCGCTATACATATTTAAGGAAACGAGTCTATGATACTGTTCAAGGAATTGAAAATTCATTGGAAAAAAAAGCATAGAATAGAATTCATTATGGAGAAAGAATGGGAGAACCAAAACTGGATATATATTACTCTCTTTAAAAACATTATGTTTAACATAAACTGTGACAAAGTTTCAAAACCATTTTTGAGGCTTCCAAGTGGTGGTTCGTTTCAAGCCAGTTATGAAGTCATTTAGTGATAATGTAAAGGATTTTAATTAATCTTGGTAGAATAAGTTGCTGCACATGTTGAGAATTTTTCAAGCTGCATTATAATATGATGTTTATTTTCTTACATGTTAGGAGGCGTCTTGCTAATATAAAAATGCCTTACATTTTCGGTAGGAATATGCCTTCACAGTAGTGCAGTATGTTTAGTGCGCAATCACAATTCTGTGCTTCCTGATACAATTTAGTTTCTAAACACAGGAAATTTTATTTCAACTGGCTTGTCATATATTCTTAAGAATGGCAGTAAGAAGAGAAACAGCTATGCAGGGAAGATGTACAGCCTTGCTGACGGCCTTTTCTCCACGGGTTAGGATGCTTTAATTATATACCCGATTACAAAAGAAAACATGGAGATCGCTTGCATGTAAAAGAACAAAGATGAGCAAAGAATTGTAAGGATCACAGATGGTCTCTCTTAGAAAAGGAACAATCCTGTTGTTATTGCAAATAAAATGTTCATAATATCGAATGAAACTGTAGTGCACAAAGAATTTCATTCAATGACAACATTTCAAACTAGATGCTAAAGTCAGCAAAGAGCTACAAATAGTTCTATATGTTCTTCCTTGGATGACGTTTAAATTTGATACTGCCCCAAAAAGAGGAAATAACTAACGGGCCTAGAATCCTTCTAGGTCTTGGCTTATTGTGCATATTTTGAATAAAAGTCTGTCTCTGGGCATCTAAAGAAGTTTTACAATTACTGCTCACTTCACATTAAGGTAGGAATGATAAAATGAAAACCAACACTATACCTTCAAATTCCATGAGGCAACTGAAACATATAGAAAAATTTACATTTTCAGCTTTTATGAATTTCACTGTAAGTCTAACATTGCATCAAAACTGTAATACATTCAATGTTCTTGTTTTTTTTCTTTACAAAAATACAGTTAAAAAAGTATTATCAGGGGCGCCTGGGTGGCTCAATCGGTTAAGTGTCCGACTTCGGCTCAGGTCATGATCTCTCGGTTCACAAGTTCCAGCCCTGCGTTGGGCTCTGGGCTGACAGCTTGGAGCCTGGGGCCTGCTTCAGATTCTGTGTCTCCCTCTCTCTGCCCCTCCCCGGCTCAGGCTCTGTCTCTCTCTCTCTCAAAAATAAAATAAATAATAAACATTAAAAATACAAATATCATCTATAGCAGCCGCAAACTATCTATTCAAAAACAGAATTATGGGGGTGCCTGGTGGCTCAGTCAGTTATGCATTGAATTGGATTTCAGCTCAGGTCACAATCTCACAGTTCATGGGATAGAGCCCTGCATCAGCTCTGTGCTTACATCATGGAGCCTGCTTGGAATTCTCTCTGCCCTTCCCTTATTCATGTGTATGTTCATGTACACATGCTCTCTCTCTCTCAAAAATAAAGGGATAAACATTTTTAAAAAATAAAAGCAGAATTGTGTAACAATGTTATATGCCTATAAAAATCAATATTCATGGAAATTTTTAGGTGAAATAATAAAAACATTTTATTCAGAGCTACTCATGAGTGAATACTTCTAGAGTTTTACTTTTGTCATTTCTAAGCAGTGCAAGTATTTTATTGATGACTGACTTGAGATTTTTTAAACATTTCAATGATTTTAAGCTATCCAATATCTCTTAATCATCCAGTCATTGAAATACTGAACATATTTCAATCATTTACGACAAAAAGGTGGGAGTGACATCAGCAAGATGGCTGAACAGAAAGCCCTGGACCTCATGCCCTATAGAGACACTAATTGAACAACAGTATATAGTCCATAAAGCCTTTATGAAAACTCCAGGCCAGAAGGGAGTGGTATGATATAATCAAAGTGCTGAAAGAAAAAAACTGCCACCACGAATACTATATCCAACAAAACTACCCTTTGGAGATGAAAAAGAAATAAAGATCTTCTCAGATAAACAAAAGCTGCAACAGCTCATTACCACTAAACCTGCCTGACAAGAAAGGATAAATGCTTCTAGTTGCAATGAAAGGACACTCGCGAGCAACATGAAAGCATATGAAAATATGAAGCTCTCTGGTAAAGGTAAATATACAAATACCAAATCTCATAATACTGTAATGGTGGTACATAAATCATTTTATTTCTGGTGTAAAGTTTAAGAGAGAAAAGCATAAGAAATCAGTATAACTATAAAACTATGTTAATTGATAAAAATATTAAAAGATGTAACTTATGAAATAAATAACATAAAGTGGGAAGGAGAAGTAAAGGAGCAGTTTTTTCTATGCGATTGAATTTAATTGTTACTAGTTTAAAATAGATTGTTAAAACTAGAAGATGTATTATGTAATCCCCATGGTAACCACAAAGAAAATATCTATAGATGAAATGCAAAAGGAAGTAAGAAGGGACCCAAAACATGTCACTACGAAAAAGCTAATGAAACACAAGGGAAAGCAGCAAGAGAAGAAAGGAACAAAATTAAAAACATACACAAAACAATTAAAAAGTTTTTTAATGTTTTATTTATTTTTGAGAGAGAGAGAGAGAGAGAGAGAGAGAGAGAAAGAGTGTGAGTGGGGGAGGGGCAGAGAGAGAGGGAGACACAGAATCCAAAAGCAGGCTCCAGGCTCTGAGCTGTCAGCCCTGATGTGGGGCTTGAACCCATGAACCATGAGATCATGACCTGAGCTGAAGTCAGATGCTGAACTAAGCCACCCAGGTGCCCCTACATAAAATAATTTTTTAAATGGCCGTACTAAGTCCTTCCCTATCAGTAATTTTTAAAAATCTAAATGTATGAAACACCTCAATCAAGAAACATGGAATAGCTGAATGGATTAAAAAAACAAGATCCAAATATATACTACCACGAAAAAATTCACTTTAGATAAAGGACAGACATAGGCTGCAAGTGGAAAGACGGGAAAAGATATTCCATGCAAATAGTATCCAAAAGACAACAGGGGAGGTTATACCTACATAGGACAAAATACAGGGTAAGTCAGAAACTCTCATGAGACAAAGGACACTACATAAAAAAATTCTATTCACCAGGAAGATAAAACAGTTATAAATATATATGCACCTAATAGCAGAACACCCAAATATATGAAGAAAATACTGATGGAATTGAAGGGAGAAACAGTAACACAATAATAGTAGAAGATTTCAATATCTCACTTTCAATAATGGATAGATCAGTTAGAAGATCAATAAAGAAATGAAGGACTTGAATAATATTATAGACTAATTGGACCGAAGAGACATACATAGAACACTCTACCCAACAACAGCACAATACACATCCTCAAGTGTATTATATGCTTCCACTTGTTCCTCTAGTGCACATTCTCCAGGAACATTCTCCAGGACAGATGACACATTAGGGAACAGCAGTAGTCTTAAGGAATTTAAGAATATTAAAATCATACCAAGTATCTTTTCTAACTACAATGGAATGAAAGTAGTAATCAATAGCAAAGGAAAACTGGAATATTCACAGACACATTCAAATTAAATAACAACTCTTAAACAACTAGTAGGTCAAAGAAAAAATCTAAAGGATAATTAGATAATGTCTTGAAGTAAATGAAACGAAAACACAATATACCAAAACGTGGGCTGTAGCAAAAACAATACTGAGGGAATTTTACAGCAATAAATGCCTACGTTAAAAAAAGAAGAAAGACTGCACATCAACAACTTTACACCTCAATGAACTAGAAAATGGAACAAATTAAAAGCAAAGTTAGCAGAAACAAAGAAAGAATAAATATTAGAACAGAAATAAGTAAAATAGAGAGGAAAAATCAAGAGGAAAAATCACTAAAAGTAAGTTATTTTTTTAATTGGGGCTCGTGGGTAGTTTAGTCAGTTAAGCATCTGAATTCCACTCAGGTCATGATCTCATGGTTCATGAATTCAAGCACTACACTGGGCTCCATGTGGATAGTGTGGAGCCTGCTTAGGATTCTCTCTCTCCCTCTTTTTCTCTGTCCCTCCCCACTTGCACGCTCTCACTCTAATGTGCTCTCTCTCTATATATAAAGAAATAAAATAAACTTAAAAATCAGCAAAATTGACAAATCCTTAGCCTATACAAAGAAAAAAGTAAAAAGACTCAAGTAACAAAAATCAGAAATGAAAGAGGAGATATTACAAATGATGCCACAGAAATAAAAGGTATCATTAGAGACTTCTATGAACAATGATACACCAACAAATAAGATAACCCAGGAGAAAAGAATGTATTTCTAGAAACATACACACTACCAAAATTGAATTTGAAGAAAGAAAAAAATGTCAACAGATATGTATATAACTAGTAAGAAGACTGAATCAATAATCAAAATCTCCCCATAAAGAGGACTAGATGGCTTCACTGGTGAAGCCTACCAAACTTTCACCTACCAAACATTTAAAGAATTAACACCAATCTTTCTCACACTCTTCCAAAATATTGAAGACAAAACTTCCAAACTTATTTTATGAGGTCAGCATTACTCTGATGCCAAAACCAGAGACACTACAAGAAAACTACAGACTAATATCCCAGATGAATATAAATGCAAAGATCCTCAACAAAATACCAGCAAACCGAATTCAACAGCACATTAAAAGGATCATATGTCATAACAATGTGAGATCTATTCCTGGGATGCAATGATGGTTCAATGTAGGAAAATCAATCAATGTGATACACCACCTTAATGGAATAAAGAGTAAAAATCACATGATCATCTCGATACGTGCAGAAAACGCATTTGGCAAAAATCAACACACTCATGATAAACACACTCAATAAACTAGGAACAGAAGGAAATTACCATACATAATAAAGGCCATATAAGAAAAGTCCAAAGCTCTAACATTTTTACTCAACAGTGAAATCGAAAAGCTTTTCAACCAGGAACAAGGCAAGAATGCGCACTCTCGCAACTTCTTTGCTATATATAGTACTGAAAGTCCAAGCCAAAGAAATCAGGCTTTGAAATTATAAGCATAAAAATCAGGAAACAAGAATGAAATGATCCTTGTTCTTAGATGACATGATCTTATATGTAGAAAACCCTATAGATTACACACACACACACACACACACACACACACTAGTTCAATAAATGAATTCAGCAAAGTTGTAGAATACAAAATCACCATTCAAAAATCACTTGTGTTTCTATGCACTAACAATACACAATCCGAAAAAAGAAATTAGGAAAACAATCCCATTTGCAATAGCATGAAAAAAATTATGATAAACTTAACCAAGGAGGTGAAAGTCTTAGACACTAAAAACTATAAAACATTGCTAAATTATAGAAGACACAAATAAATGGAAAGACATTCTGTGTCGACTCCATGAGGAGTGGAAGATTTAATATTATTAAAATGTCTACATCACGAAATACAATCTATGGAATTAATGCAATCCATATCAAAATTTCAACGGAATTTTTTTTACAAAATATAAAAAATGAATTTTGAAATTCATATGGAATCTCAAATTCCTCCAAATAGCCAAAACAATCTTGAGGAAAAAAAACACCTGAAGGCTTCACACTTTACTAACTTCAATGGTACAGAGCTAGAGTAATCAAACAGTCTGGTATTGGCATGAAGATTCCAGAAAGAAGCCCTCATGCATATTTTCTTTTTTTTAATGTTTATTAAGTTACTTTGAGAGAAAGAGAGCCCAAGCAGGGGAGGGGCAGAAAGACAGAGAGAGAGAGAATCCCAAACAGGCTCCACTCTGTCAGCACAGAGCCCAATGTGGGGCTCTAACTCACAAACCTTGAGATCATGAGCTGAGCCAAAATCAAGAGTCAGAAGCTTAACCAACTGAGCCACCCAGGCATCCCAAAATGACCAACAGATTTTTAAAAGATGCTCAATATCACTAATCATCAGGGAAATGCAAATCAAAACCACAACAAGATACCACCTTGCATCAGTTAGGATGGCTATTATAAAACAAAAACAAAAACAAAACAGAAAACAAGTGTTGGTGAGGATATGTAGAAACTGGAATTCTTGGACACTGCTAGTGGTGTTATAAAATGGTGTAGCCCCTATGGAACACAGTATAAAAGTTCCTCTAAAAATTAAAATTACAGTTGGCATATATCCAGAAATCCCACTGGGTATGTATCCAAATAACTGAAAATAAGGTCTCAAAGGGATATTTGTATACCCATGGTCACTGCAACATTATTTACAAACAATCTAAATGTCCTTAGATGGATGAGGGGGTAAAGAAATGTAGTATATTCATACAATAAAGTATTATTTCAGACTTTCGGAAGAAGGAAATCCTGTCATAGGCATTGAAGAACCTTGATTTTGTGAATAAGCCAGTCACAAAAAGACAAATACTTCATTGACTCCATTTATTTGAGGTATCTAAAGTAGCCACACCCTTAGCAACAGCAGTAGAATGGCAGTTGCTAGAAGCTGGAGGGAAGGGAAAGAGTTGTACAATGAGTATAGTTTCCATTTTGAAAGATGAAAATGTTCTAGAAATCCATTGCACAATGATGGGCCTACTGTTATCACTACTGTACTGTGCACTTAAAAATGATTATTTATGATGGTAAATTTTGTTATGTGTCTCTCACCACAATAAGAAAAGGAAGAAAAGTTTTCTCTCCCACCTTCCCATCATCAAAAATGACTACACATATGTTACTAAAGCTTTCCAAAGAATTCATCCCTGGAATGAGAAAAAGCATGGAAAATCTCAAAATAAATAATTTTCCAAAATTTATGAACAGATGAAAACCATGTTTTAAAATGTAAATGTTATGCAATCTTGAACACATTTGCTTTTGTGAACACCTTAAGGAAATTAATAGAGGAAGCTATAAAAAGCACTTATTTACCTTTTTTGAGCTTTAGGAAAAGAGAGATGTGTCAGAAACAAGACAGAATACATGAAATGAGAAGTCAACAAAATTGATTAAGTCTGAAATGTATTTTTAATGGGGTTACAGATTTTAGTGGCCAAAGTTTTTAAAGGGAAGATTACCTATAAATGGATGCATTGCATCACTTGAAATTCACTCATCACAACTTAGAGAAAGGCAGGTGTTAAAGTGACCCCTTGATGTTCCTACTAACTAATTTTGTGATTTACAGAAGTCTATATTGAAAGCATGAGCTTGAGAATTTTCAGTGTTGCTTCACTGTTGGATCAGACTCCAAATCTTGTCTGCAGACCTGATGCTGCTAATCTCTCCTCATTTTCCAGTGATCTGCTGTCTAGTCTGCATCACCAGGTTGATGACCAGACTCCAAATTCCCTTTGTTTTCAAGAGCTGGTCCTTTTTTCTCCTTTCCAGTTCCTGGCATCCCCAAGCCAGCTAGAATCCAAAGCCCGCACATGTTCAGAAAGAAAGGTTGCACAATTTTTCTATACAAGTAATTCTCAACTTTGGTGGTTAGATAGCTGGCACATTTTCAATTACTTCAAGAAACAATGCAAATGTCTCAAAAAAAATCTTAAAACTATGTTTTACTTAAAGAAACACTGTTTAAGGTGTTTTTAGTTGCCACATAATGAGTACTATAGTCAACTATTTTAATGATTCCATTTGATTGTCACAGCTTGAGGGAGATGTATGGCTGTCCTCAAAATATATAAATCTGAAACCAGGGTTCAACATTCACAAATAATAGATGCTAATTGAAAACAAAAGGGAAAGAAAAGAAATCCTGATATTTCTAAGTGTTTTATTCTGGTTTTTACTCAAATATAAATGAAATTTCTTGATAAACCTAACAGTGCTATAAATCACAAATGTCCAAATCTCTTCCCGGCTTTCAAAAACAAAACAAAATGCCCTCTGATCTTCAAGACTCTTCAAGCCACTGCCATGTTCCTTTGTTACCCTTCACAGCCAAGCCTTGTGAAAACAGACCGAAATTCTCTCCCCCTTTGCTCTGTACCTCACTGTACCTTGGCTTCTAAAATAAAGTTCTAGAGACTTAGTTCACTCTAATGTTCCCGATCCTCTCTGAGGTTGCTAAATTCTATCTGGCTGCACACAATTCCTTGTAAGCAGCCACAGCTGACTCTGGAGTGCATGTTGGTGGTCTTGGCTCCTGGTCTCTATTCTTTGCCAAACCTTCAACTGTTTCACCAAGGTGAACTTACTCTTCAGAACTTCCTTTCTGGATGCTCCTCGTGTTGCTGTGTCTTTTTCTCTTATTGTCGTATCCTTTATATTTGATGCATGGACTTATCTCTTCAGACATGCCTTCCTTTCTACTGGTGTCCTTACCTCCGCACCAAGATGGCATCCTCAGACCATCTCTAGAAACTCTCCCCTACCCCGTGGAGGAGAGGTTTTTTGAGCGCTGGGTGGCAGCCCACCACCTCATGCACTTCTGCCCTGGGGACAGACCTCCAACTAAACTAGCTTTCACTTTTCAGTCCTTATCGTACCTAACCTCTGCTGCAAATTAAAAATTGTTGACCACTCCTTGCCTCTTGAATGTGTCACTTTCCTGGTCCTCTAACAAACTCTTCCGGGACTTGTTGGTGATGCCCTGGCCAGCCCCTCCACCTCAGTCTCATTGTTAGATGTGTTACTTCAACCCTTGCAAAATATTGCTGTTACTTTGGATTTCTTCTAGGCTTTCTCTCTAGAAAAGAGAGAAGCAAAGCCCCACCTTTGGCTTGCGTGCATAATTACATGGGAACTGCTACCAATTCACAGTGCCTGATGGACCTTCAAAAATCTCATTTAATTACTTGGGGGTTGTAGTAGGTAGCAGTAATTTTTAGAAGCTCCCCAGGAATTCCTGGGTGGCTCACTAAGTTAAGCAACCAACTCTTGATTTCACCTCAGGTCAGGATCTTCCAATGATTGAGCCCCATGTGGGGCTCGATTCGGAGGCTGCCTGGGATTGTCTCCCTCCCCTTCTCTCTCTCTGCCCTTCCCCTGCTTGCACTCTCTCTCTCTTTCTCTCTCAAAATGAATGAATAGACTTTAAAAAATAATATAAAATAGACTAGACTAGAATAGAATAAAATAAAATAATAAAAAAATAAAATAAGATAAAATAAAATAAGATAAAATAAAATAAAATAAAATCTCTCAGGTGACTTTATGGTCATTCATCATGTGGATTACCACAGTACCCTCCTAACTCAGATTTCTCCCCAGGCCTTCACAAGACCTTCAAAGTCAGCTAGGTATAAAAGCTGTTTTGTCTCTCTTTTGATAATTTAAAGGCCATCAAGGTCACACTGGAAAGCTCAAGAGAGCCTCATCAACTGTTTAGGATTAATAAGCAACTTTCTGATTACACTATGGCTTCCTGTGTACTTTCTCCTAGAAAGAGATCTGCTCATCCTGGCAGGACTGTTGTAATCGATATGGTGATTATAGTTCTTCATATACATAAAAACTGACATTCTGGTCTACGTATCAGTCTCTTTCATATTGGTAAGTTCCAACCCTGGGGGAAGTAACTCCCTGGTTTGTTAATAAGATGACGCGTTGAGCCTATAATGGCTGAGGCCCAGATGTGAGACTGGGGTTAATTTCCAAAGATGAAAGCTGCCTTATGAGATGTTTATCTTGCTCTGAGACAGACTGACCTCATCTAAAGTATTCTTCTCTCTCTCCTCCAGAGTTATCTTAGTCATAGGTAAGGTAATGAAATTCCATACTGCCTATAAATGGCTAGTTAGATAGCACTCATTCCAATGAGTTTCATCCCAAATACGAGACTGGTCTTAAATAAAATAATGAAAAAGAGATGACAGGTAATACATAATTGCTTCTCTTTTTTTTCATTATCATAAAAATTTATATGTTGGGCCCTGTTCCAAAGCTTTAGATGATACAGATTATGGGAACTCTTCCCATAACTTCCATAGTTATGGGAACTTTGCCACCTTGGAAAGTATAATTGCTATCTTGTTTGGAGACAAAATGGAGTAGAATGGAATGGTAAGACTTTAAAAACTGAAAGTATTTCACTGTTCTTATATAATTGCTATGTAACAACTGGTTGCTCTGGTAAGAAGTTATACCCAGTGAGCTTTATGGAATTCAATGAAAGATTTGAGACAGAAGGAACATAGTAATAATAAGAATAAAAACAATGACTCATACACTACATGACCTCATTGAATCCTTATAGTAGCCCTGTGAGGAAATCATTATCATCTCCACTTTACAGGAGGAGAAAGAGAGCTTGTACACTGTGAGTGGAGAACAGTGGTGACCCACTCAGCTACACCAACTCCTATCACACTATACTTTACATACACATGCCCAGCCTGCCAAGAGTAAGAGCCAAAATTTACTGGACCCACTGCCAAAGGACCAAAAGAAGGGATTGTCTTCCAAACTATCAAGTTCAGATTTCTTTATGATACAAAATTAAATATGCATAATTCACTAGTTAGAATGCCCCATGTTTCATGTTTTAATGTTATCTAAAGATTTTTAAGGTCCGAGTATTTACTTTTAATCACAGTATCAATACAATTCATAATTTCATATTTTCCCCTCATGGTAACTAAAAGAAATGCATGAAGTTGTGAATAGTCCACACAAGAGACTATGACTGCTGATTCATCTTCCTCAGGATATCCAAAGCACTGGGAGTGAATCAAGAAATAAATAGTGGCTTCTAGAAGGTCCATTGAATTGTTGAATGGATTGAAACACCACAGACAACCAAGTGGTTTATTTTTCACTTCAAAATATTCAGGACAGTTATAGTCACTCTAGATTAAAGATGAACAGTGGCAAGTGTAAAGAGTGGGGAATCACTTGAATTTCAACTCTTTTTCTCATGTTGCTGAACAAGCAGCCTCTCTCTTATAGACAACTGGTATCCTGGAGAGTGACTCTTTCTGTGAACAAGTGAATACATCATGACCAATTCTTAAAGAGATTTACCTACCAAAGAGTTGCTTTTAAAATGGGAACTATAAGTTTGATCAAAAAGAAAAAGGAAAGGACCCAAATAAATAAAATCAAGAATGAAAGAGGAGAGATCACAACCAACACAGCAGAAATAAAAACAATAATAAGAGAATATTATGAGCAATTATATGCCAATAAAATGGGCAATCTGGAAGAAATGAACAAATTCCTAGAAACACATAAACTACCAAAACTGAAACAGGAAGAAATAGAAAATTTGAAAAGACCCATAACCAGACCCATAACCAAAAGAAGTCGAATTAGTAATCAAAAATCTCCCAAAAAACAAGAGTCCAGGGCCAGACGGCTTTCCAGGGGAATTCTACCAAACATTTAAGGAAGAGTTAACACCTATCCTCTTGAAGCTATTCCAAAAAATAGAAATGGAAGGAAAACCTCCAAACGTTTTCTATGAAGCTAGCATTACCTTAATTCCAAAACCAGACAAAGACCCCACTAAAAAAGAGAACTATAGACCAATTTCACTGATGAACATGGATGCAAAAATCCTCAACAAGATATTAGCCAACTGGATCCAACAATACATCAAAAACATTATTCACCATGACCAAGTGGGATTTATATCTGGGATGTAGGGCTGGTTCAATATCTGCAAAATAATCGATGTGATTTATCACATCAATAAAAGAAAGGACAAGAACCACATGATCCTCTCAATAGATGTAGAGAAAGCATTTGACAAAATACAGCATCCTTTCTTGATAAAAACCCTTAAGAAAGTAGGGATAGAAGGATCATACCTCGAGATCATAAAAACAATATATGAAAGACCAACGTTAATATCATCCTCAATGGGGAAAAACTGAGAGCTTTCCCCCTAAGGTCAGGAACACGGCATGGATGTCCACTCTCACCACTGTTATTCAACATAGTACTAGAAGTCTTAGCCTCAGCAATCAGACAATACAAAGAAATAAAAGGCATCCAAATCAGCCAGGAGGAGGCCAAACATTCAGTCTTCACAGATGACATGATACTCTATATGGAAAACCCAAAAGATTCCACCGAAAAACTCTAGAACTGATTCATGAATTCAGCAAAGTGGCAGGATATAAAATCAATGCACATAAATTGGTTTCATTCCTATACACCAACAATGAAGCACCAGAAAGAGAAATCAAGGAATTGATACCATTTACAATTGCACCTAAAACCATAAAATACCTAGGAATAAATCTAACCAAAGAAGTGAAAAATCTATACACTGAAAACTATAGAAAGCTTATGAAAGAAATGAAGAAGACACACAAAAAAAGGAAGAATATTCCATGCTCCTGGATAGGAAGAACAAATACTGTTAAAATGTCAATACTAACCAAATAAATCTACATATTCAATGCAATCCCTATCAAAATAACATCAAAATTCTTCAAAGAGCTAGAAAAACAATCTTAAAATTTGTATGGAACCAAAAAAGACCCTGAAAAGACAAAGCAATCTTGAAAAAGAAAACCAAAGCAGGAGGTCTCACAATCCCAGACTTCAAGCTGTATTACAAAGCTGTAATAATCAAGACAGTATGGTACTGGCACAAAAACACTCAGATCAATGGAAATCAATGGAACAAAATAGAAAACCCAGAAATGGACCCACAAACATATGGCCAACTAATCTTTGACAAAGCAGGAAAGAATATTCAATGGAATAAAGACAGTCTCTTCAGCAAGTGGTGCTGGGAAAAACTGGACAGCAACATGCAGAAAAATGAACCTGGACCACTTTCTTACACCATACACAAAAATAAACTCAAAATGGATGAAAGACCTAAATGTAAGACAGGAAGCCATCAAAATTCTCAAGGAGAAAGCAGGCAAGAACCTCTTTGACCTTGGCTGCAGCAACTTCTTACTCAACACATCTCTGAAGACAAGGGAAACAAAAGCAAAATTGAATTATTGGGACCTCATCAAAATAAAAAGCTTCTGCACAGTGAAGGAAACAATCAGCAAAACTGAAAGGCAACTGACGGAATGGGAGAAGATATTTGCAAATAACATATCAGATAAAGGGTTAGTATCCAAAATCTATAAAAAACTTATCAAACTCAACACCCAAAATACAAATAATCCAGTGAAGAAATGGGCTAAAGAGATGAACAGACACTTCTCCAAAGAATACATCCAGATGGCCAATAGACACATGAAATGATGCTCAACGTCACTCATCATCAGGGAAATACAAATCAAAACCACAATAAGATACCACCTCACACCCATCAGAATGGCTAACATTAACAACTCAGGCAACAACAGATGTTGGCGAGGATGAGGAGAAAGAGGATCTCTTTTGCACTGCTGGTGGGAATGCAAACTGGTGCAACCACTCTAGTGTGGAGGTTCCTCCAAAAATTAAAAATAGAACTACTCTATGACCCAGCAATTGCACTACTAGGTATTTATCCAAGGGACACAGGTATGCTGTTTCAAAGGGACACATGCACCCCAATGTTTATAGCAGCACTATCAACAACAGCCAAAATATGGAAAAAGCCCAAATGTCCATTGATAGATGAATGGATAAAGAAGATGTGCTGTGTATACACACACACACACACACACACACACACACACACACACACTGGAGTATTACTCGGCAATCAAAAAGAATGAAATCTTGCCATTTGCAACTATGTGGATGGAACTAGAGGGTATTATGCTAAGCGAAATTAGTCAATCAGAGAAAGACAAGTATCATATGACTTCACTCATATGAGGACTTTAAGATACAGAGCAGATGAACATAAGGGAAGGGAATCAAAAATAATATAAAAACAGGGAGGGGGACAAAAACATAAATATGGAGAACAAACAGAGGGTTACTGGAGGGGCTGTGGGAGGGGGAGGGGCTAAATGGGTAAAGGGTATTAAGGAATCTACTCCTGAAATCATTGTTGCACTATATGCTAACTACCTTGGATGTAAATTTAAAAAAAAAGAAAAAAAATGAAAAACTAAATCTCAAAATAAAATAAAATGGGAACTATATACTGAACTATATATCATTTTAAACCGTTTGGTGTTATTTAACGTTGTTTGTAGATGAATGCAATGTTAATCAAAACTCAAATCTGTGGGCTTTGCCAGAAAGAAATGTTAAACAAATACAAATACATTGGGGTTTTTTGTTTTAACTTTTTCTTTCTTAAAAGAACATTTAAATGTTAAAATTAGTTTGGGGTGATGAAAATTTACGATAATACAAAACAGAATTCGCTCAAAATGTCAAGTGATGCCTACTGATAGGATATTTGAGTAGCCCACAAAAAATTTAAACTTCCAATAGGCACATATTTTTCATTTGAAAACAAAATGAAAAACTAAAGACATATTTGGGAGGAAATAATGCTGGAGGCTATAAAATGTTATTAAATAATTTATATCAAGGCATTCTAGGATGAATCAATGGATTTATGGTCTTTTAAAACCACTGGAATTCAAAGCAAAAAAAAAATCACTCTCTGGTGTCTATGATATGATCTGGCAATCTGAACTGAATTCACGTTCAGGCAAAGCTTTGGCCAGCATGAAATGTCAATCAATACGTTGTGTAACTTGTCACTGTTTTTCACAGGAGGTTAGGAAATTCTGCTGAACCAGGTACAGGTTAGTTGCATCTAATCAGATTCAATGGCCTACTTAACTATCATCCTTTCCTTCTCTCTTTCTCCTTCCTATTATATGCTCAAGGTTTAGCTTCTCTCTCAAATTAGGCTTTTAGACTTTATAGCCTTTAAACACGTGATAGTTACTCTTCATAGTGAGGTCCCAACTCGTTGCTTCAGATGTCTTGAAATGTCCCTACCTGGATGTTTATGGATTCCATATTCTTGTAGCGCTGCCAGAAGTATTTCTAGTCCTCTTTATGTGTAAGATTTAATACATTGATTTTTAGAGTGTTAAGTTCTATTACAAAGATAACAGTCAAATATATTCAAGTTATTCTAAATACAAGAGGACTAAGAAGAACAACTCTGATCAGAGGTCAAAGAAAACACAGTGATGCAGCTAGCAGGATGAAGTCTTCCCGTCTATTCATTAGCTTTTATGACTGAATCTCAAACAGGAGGCCCACTTCGGAGGCAAGAAAGTAATTTGGTCTTCACTGTCTTCTGTACTAACTTTTAATCTCAGACCAGGTTACTCTTAACTATATTGATTAATCCCAATCGTGATGGGTGGGAGTAGACTGAAGGCGTACAGATTTGAGGAGATGCTGCCTGAGTGATGGGCAAACAGGTTAAAGTCAAGGTAGTTCCCTCCCATAATGACTGCCTCTTATCCAGAGTGAACCTGTGACATACAAATGAATGGCACATTGCAAAAATGAAAACAGGTGCAAATTTTGCACTCCCATGGCAGTTTTTATTAGTGTTATTTAAATTCACTCCTGAATTCAACCTTAACTATTATATTTACTAATCCATAACTTAATTTCATATTGAAATGTTTTCCTTGGGGTACCTTGGATATTGATTTTTATTTAGGTTTAATCCTGCAAACAAATTGATCCCGGGTGAATTGAGAAGGAATATTCTAACAATTAGGGAAAGCCCACGCACATTACTTAATATTTAGAAATTTCATCCACTGATGTGAAAAAGTGTACTAACAGTGATGACTTCCATTCCAGTTCTTTTGAAAAATAATATATTTAGTGCCTATTACTCCGCAGAATTTATATTGTGAATGTTCACTAGTAGCGGTTGGAAACCCTATTATGTGAAGGATAACTGAAGGAATTAAAGAAGGGAAAACTACTTGAGTAAAAGCCAAAGTCCCCCCAGTGGTCTACAAGGGCCCACGTGGTCTGGTAGTCCTCTGACCTCATTTCCTACCACTCTGGTCCTTGCTTACTCTGCTTCAGTCACATGGTCCTCTTTGCTGTTCTTTGAACAAACCAGGCAGGCTCCCACTAGCTTCTTCCTTTTTTCTGAAATACTCTACTCTCAAATATACAAATGGTTGTCTCTTCTCTTTAGGTCTTTGCCCAAATGTATCAGCTCGATGATGCTTGTCCTTACCTACTGTCCAAAACTGCTGTTTGCCCCCCACCCAAGGCCTCCTAATTCCTTCTTACCTTCCTCTGCTTTTTATTTGATGGCTCTTATCACCGTCTAACATATACTATAGTTATTCATTATGTTCATTGACACTGTCTCAGTATCCCTGCTAGAATGTTAGCCTCATGAGGACAAGCATCTTAGCCTTTTAGCCTTCACTATGTTAGCCTTCACTAATATATCCCACTAGAAAAGTACTAGGCATATAATACTCGATAAAAAATAATGCAAGGAGGGGTACTGGGTGACTCAGTTGGTTGAGCATCCGCCTCTTGGTTTCAGTTCAGGTCATGACCCCAAGGTTGTAGGGAGGCACTGAGCATGGAGCCTACATAAGATTTTCTCTCTCCCTCTTCTCTTCTTCCCTACTCATGCCATCTCTCTGCTAACTCTCTCTCTCTCTCTTTCAAATTAAAAAAAATGTATGGAAAGAGCAAATAAAATATCTAAAGAGAGACTGTGTACAGCAGTAGAGTGCTCCAGAGGGCAGAATTAGATTTATGGATAGACAGAAAAGAAGGAGATCTAGGTTCAACATGTGAATGATTTTCCAAATGAAGAGATTTTCCAACTTTGTTGTGCAGTCAAATCACCTGCAGAGCTTGTTAAAAACAATTCCTGGACCTAAGATGTAATGAAGCAGAACCTTCAGGGAAGGATTACAGATCATCTGGTTCACACCCAACTTCAAGAACCACCCTTCTAGACTCTCACTGAAATATTCAAGTAGAGGCAGAAAGACCACGTGTCAAGGGCTTTCAGAGAAATGTTCATTTTTGCACTGCAGACAAAGGCTGGGCTCAAAGATGCTGTCATTTTATCAAATCAATTTTAAGATTGATTAATATATTGTATTTTGTGCTATATTATTTAGAAAATGCTAACTTTACTTTCCATCAGGCTCTGCTCTGGTGTTGGAATGTATGCCTCTTTTTTTTTTTTTAATTTTTAATGTTTATTTATTTGAGAGAGAGAGAGAGAGAGACAGGCAGACAGACAGAGTGTGATTGGGGGAGGGGCAAAGAGAAGGATTCACAGAATCCAAAGCAGGCTTCTGGCTCTGAACTGTCAGCGCAGAGCCCAACACGGGGCTCGAATTCACAAACCATGAGAACATGACCTGATCTGAGCCAAAGTCAGACACTTAACTGACCGAGCCACCCAGGCACCCCGGAATGTATGCCTCTTAAGAGTAATAGAAATATAGCTCTAAGGAGTATCTCATATAGTTTAACATTTAATGCTTATGTGGAAGTCTCATTACACATAAGAATATATGTTGCAAATTTCTGACTTAGTTTGGAAGTCACTATTATTTCATTGAATGCAGATGACTGCAATTTACTTTTAATTCTGTTTAGAATCAGTAAGAAGCAATCTATGGGATAACCATAATTCCAAAAAGGGTCAAAGTCAAGTTAATAATCTGCAACTGAAAACAACCCTCATTTAATATTCAGTATTAAACTGAATATTCTCTTTTCATAGAGAAATCAGTATAAAATGTGTAACATAGATATTTTTACTATGAAATGAGTAAATCAATCTCAGAGAAATGCAGCTTGTCTTTTAAATAATGGTGTATGCAGGTATGGATAAACTGAAACTGAATCATGATAAAATGACAAAACACAAACAAAAAAATGCCATAAGCAGGTGCACAGCACACAGCAGACCTTTGACAATCAAGCTCCTCCTCTTTGTGTTTTGCCCAGTTGGTAGAAAGAAGCAGCAGATTCATCTCTCCACTCTCTAGTTAGATATAATTACCCAGGTCAAATGTCTTTCAATTTACAACTGTCTATAAGGAAGTCTTTTCACTTTGGGATAGAAAGATAATTAAAACTGATTTTTATTTATGCTTCCCACTCTGGCATAAATGTGAGTAAGGAAATAATTGAAAACAAACTTAGCATTATTAGGAAAAATAGTTACTATTCACAGAAGCCTATTCTGAGCTGTATTATCCATGCCAAATTCTTTGATGATCAGGTATTACTTCATAGTTTGAAAGCCATTGCTGACCATATCAAAATGAAGTTATAATGATAATAGTAGTAGTTTCTATTTATTACATGCTTACTATGTATTAGACACTGTTCTAAGTGCTTTACATGAACTAGCTTATTCAGCCCCCAGAGTCTAATGAGGTAGACATGATTATTATTCCTAATTTATGGGTTAGGAAACTCAGGCTCAGAGAGATTCAGCTGCCCAAGAAGGCACGGTGGTTGAATTTGGAATTAAACTGAGGCAGAGCCCAAGCATGTAACCATAACATATCTCTTTTTTTATTGTACTTCTAAAAAACTTTAGGAAATGTACACTTGTTAAGGATTCATATACATTTAAATAAAAGATTTCTTTTGAGATTGTAAACCTAAATTAACTGAAACTTGAAAAGCCCTAAATGATTTATTTTTCAGTATTTTCACTCTTTTTTGTTTTTAAAGGTTTGTGTGTGTGTGTGTGTTACTATATTTGAAGGTATTGTTTTTTTAAGTTTATTTATGTATTTAGAGTGACAGCATGCATGTGGAGGGAAGGGCAGAGAGAGGGAAAGAGAGAGAATCCTAAGCAGGCTTCCTACTGTCAGTGCAGAGCCCTATCCAGGGCTCAAACTTACAGATGGCTCAAACTCACAAACAGTGAGATAATGACTTGAGCCAAAACCAAGTGTCAGACACTTAACCAACTGAGCCACCCAGGTGCCCTGATTGATGGTATTGTTTTAATACTACACTATAGATGAAAACTGGCATGCCAGGATGCTTGGGTGGCTCAGTTGGTTAAGCATCTGACTTCAGCCCAGGTCATGATCTCATGATTTGTGAGTTTGAGCCCCACATCAGGCTCTGTGATGACAGCTCAGAGACTGGACCCTGCTTCAAATTCTGTGTCTTCCTCTCTCTCTGTCCTTCTCCCACTCATGGTCTATCTCTCTGTCTCTCAAAAATAAATAAACACTAAACAAATTTTTTTAAATAAAAGAAAATTGATATATGAAAAATTGGCTGAACTCAGGAATTTATGACTAAATCTGCAATAGCACTTTTGTTGTATAATCCTTAGGTTTAAACATTATGCCCAAATAGAAGCAATATACAAAAACTTGAGGGGACACTCACCTGCATCACAATTTTCAGTCACAGTCCCTTTATACAGAGGGTGGCTGAAGGAAATCTTTCCATCTTCTCCTTCCATGTGAACAACTAAGAGGCCAGTGGCTGTCCTAGCTGGGACCCCTTGGTCCATAACTTTTAACTGTAGCCAGATTGGAAAATATTCTGAAGACAGGTTGTGTCGAAGCTGAACTTCTCCTGTATACTTATCAATAGAAAACATTGACTGGGTCTCTGCAAAACTAAACATGACAGTTCCATTGGGTCCCAAGTCGGAGTCACTGGCTGTCAGAATGGCAGTTGTCTGATTAGTAGGTGACTGGGGGGAAAGAAAAATTTCAAAGGGGTTCTGCTCCCACACTGGATCATTGTCATTAACATCCATGACATGCACTTTTATAATTACTGTGGTGCTTCTTGAGCCCTGGACACTACAGTCTCTGGCCACAGCCCTAAATGTATGCTGAGATCTGGCTTCTCGGTCCAAGGTGTGGCAGGTTCTCAATGTCCCAGCCACAGGATCAATGGTGAATGCACCAGAAGTTTCACCCGCCAGAAAATACTCAGTTTGCCCATTCAGACCTTCATCCTTGTCCATGGCAGACAGTACAAGGACCACTGTCCCCACTTCAGCATCTTCTCTCACAGAGGCCTGGTAATGCAGTGTGGGGAAGGAAGGGCCATGGTCATTGTCGTCCAAAACTCTAACATGTAACTGCGCTAGAGAGCTTCTCGGTGGATTCCCTAGATCAGAGCACAGGATGACTAAGGTAAAATTGCTGACTTGCTCCCGGTCCAAAGCGCGAGTGGTTGAGAGGTCTCCTGATGTTTCATTAATAGCAAAGTATTCATTAGTATTTCCATCTGTGAAAGAAAACAAATGCAAATTCAAAATCCGTTCAAATTGAAGAAGTAGCAGCCCTTTGCTGGCTACATATACATATATGATTCATGTATATATGTGTTATATATCATTCATATACATGATGAGATATACGTAGGATTCATTCATTCAACAGATATTTATTTCATGATTATTACATCCTAGCATGTTTGTAAGCATGGAGGATACAACAGTGAACATGATAAAGTCCCTGCCCTCATCAAGCTTCTATTATCAGGGGATAAACAAAATAATATAAGTCAATGTCTATGTTAATTCAATCAATAATTAAAGGTGGGGCCTGGGTGGCTCAGTCAGTTAAGAATCCAACTCTTGACTTTGGCTCAGGTCATGATCTTCTGCTTTGTCGTTTCAAGCTCTATGTCAGGCTCTGTATTGAGCCTGCTTGAGATTCTCTCTCCCTCTCTCTCTGTCCCTCCCTGCTTGCTTTCTCTCTCTCTAAACAAATAAACTTAAAAAAATAATTAGAATACTTACTTTGATTTGCAGTAGTGTGAATTTTTGTGTATGCAACTACAACTTTTTATATTCATATATTTTTCCTCTTGAGATGATTAAAGTATATGCTATTTGAAGTAAAACAACACTGGGGTGCCTGGGAGGCTCATCAGTTAAGCATCTGACTCTTGGTTTCAGCTCAGGTCATGATCTCACAGTTTGTGAGTTTGAGCCCCACGTCGAGCTCTGTGTTGATAGTGTGGAGGCTGCTTGGGATTCTCTCTCTCCCTCTCTCTCTCTCTCTGCCCCTCCCTTGCTTGTGCTTTGTCTCTCAAAATAAATAAATAACTTTAGAAAAGAAGTAAAACCATATCAAGCATAGATAAGAAACAAGACATAATGTCCATTTTTTAGATATCAATAAAAAATTAACAGATGGCTAATAACAATGTGGATGACAGTCATGCCATCGCAGTGAGATTCTCTTCTATATCCATCTACTTTGTGCCTGATTCATAACACTTCTGTAAGAGATAGGGGAACACTAGTCTATTTCTTCCCTAATAAGGATGGATAATGTTTTATTCTCCTCTGTATCCTCAAAACAATCTGCCCTTTACTATTTCCCATGGTACCACGTGGAATAAAAGTTAAACCCGAACACAAGGACAAAAAACCTTCAAAGATATTTTAAAGTCACCCCAAAAATTAATCAGAAAAAAGTATAGTTCCATGACTTGCTGGCAATATCTTGGATAAAGGACACATTCTTGGATGAGGTTCACTATTCCAAACAGTGTGAAAATTTACTAGCGTCTACCAGGGGCCTATGGGGAAGAAATAGAACAGCATTCAAAAACACACCAGTTATAGGTAGTTCTGGGGGCTGAGAAGAGACTTGTATTTGGATTTTATTTATAAAACACAATTAATTTGTACCAACCATAGGGGTGGTCAGATAAACCTGCATTTCTGTGGCATTTGTTGTTGATAAAATGATTCATTCACTCAGCAAACATTTAAAGAGAACCTGCCACACACCAGGTATGTGCTGGATGTTGGGAATATGAGGAGAATATTCTTCATCAAAGTGTGGTGTGAAAATCATACGCACAGGGCACTGAGAAGCACAGAGGAAGGGCACGCAGTCCTGTGTTAGGATGGGCAGGAATTCATATTAGAGAGAGCGACATCACAACTGGTCCCTAAAGAGGAAGAAGCCAGGCTAAACTTTTTGGCAAGTGTGTTGTAGGCAGAAGGGAGAGCCTGAAGGAAGCATTCTATGGTAATGTGATGCTGTCGGCCATAACTGTTGGGTCTTTGAGGTGAAACAATTTGAAATGAGAGGGAAAGCAAAGTGGCTGTGCTAGGGTGAAAAACAAAGACTAGTCAGGGTCTCCTGGGTGACTCAGTCTGTTGAGTGTCTGACTTTGGTTCAGATCATGATCTCACAGTTCACAAGTTTGAGCCCTGCACTGGGCTCTGTGCTGACAGCCCGGAGCCTGCTTCTGCTTCTGTGTCTCCCTCTCTCTCTCCCCCACTCATGCTCTGTCTTTTTCTCAAGAATAAATAAACATTAAAAAATTTAAAAAAAAACGATTAGTCAGTGTTCCCATTGGCTTTGCCATTTGAGTTAGCTTTTTCCTTTACTATGCTTCATCTATGTTATCACTCTCTAAATTGTTGAAAACTGATAATAATGGAAATGATTCTTGTCCACAGAAATGCAAATTAATCATGTCTAGTGGAAGGTCAGTGATTATTGTCCTGCAGAGAGAGCTCTTTTGCATTTCAGAATTCATTATTTCGTGTGTGTGTATGTGTGTGTGTGTGTGTGTGTGTGTGTGTGTGTGTGTGTGTGTAATCTTAGAATTCATCTTGCACCATGAGGTGCCTGGGTGGCTTTGTTGATTTTGGCTCAGGTCATGATCTCAAGGTTCCTGAGTTCCAGCTCCCCCCCAGGCCCGCCCTCTCAGGCTTTCTACACTGACAGTGCAGAGCCTACTTGGGACCCTCTCTTTTCCTCTCCCTCTGCCCCTCCTCCACTGGTTTGCCTGCTTGAGCGCTCTCTCTCTCTCTCTCTCTCTCTCTCTCTCTCAAAAAGAAATAAATAAACCTATAAAAAAGAATTCTTCTTGGAACAATTTTAACATCTTTTTGTTTTGCTCATTAATCAATGACTTAAAAAAATCTTTGACAGTTGTTAATTTTATATTTGTATGAAAGTCATTATTTTACTTTAAAAAATGTCCGTTAATGGGATTAAGATGTAGAATGTAGGTAAAGATAGGAAGATACAGTGGGGGGGCATGGTAGCTGAAGACAGGGACTGGATGAAATGACTCAGTAAGAGTGTGTCTATGAGAAAAGTAAAAAAAATAGGCACCAAACAATATGGAAACTTCAGTAACTCAGAGGACCACCCGCAAAACAAGGATATTGGGAAGGCTTGTCAGGAGAAAGTGACTTTCTGAAGTCAAGGTGGGACCAAGTGTCCAGGGAATGGTGCGCAAAGGCACCAACGAGGACAATGAAATTAAGAAGTGAAGAGGATCTACTGGATTTAGCAACAAGATCCCGTGTCTCTCTGCAAGGGTAGTTTCAGTGGAACACATAAGATAGCAGGCTAAGGAGTGAAAGCAAGATAAAGGCACTGAAACCCAAGAGAAGACACTGATTTTTAAGAAGCTTGATTGTGAAGGAAAAGAGACAGTGAAGGGACACATCTGAGGGAAGACTTTTTTCAAGATGAAAAGATTGGTGAAACGGGGAAAACAATTGGAAGGGGAAATTTTAACAGTATGGGAAAAAGCGACAGAATGAAAGGGAAAAAAAATGTCCTTGATGCAGTCAGAGGGGACAGGTGGCAATCAGGGGATTGTTTGTAATCAGTGCTCAACTTAACAAGATACACACAGAATTTGAGAGCAAGCATTTAGAAAATCTTACAGACACTTGACAGAATAATTTTATGTCTGCATAATACCATAATAGATTTTGAAAAATTTGGGCTTACAATTTGCATGCCTTGTTTTCTTACAGTAATTCATATTTATTATATTTTACAAAAGTTTCAGTGCACAACAGATTGGAAATTTTAAAAAGTTCCAATTCTGGTCCTTAATCACAGATTGTTTGGGAAGTTCTAGAAAACAAGTAGAGTTTATAGAGGAAGAAAAGGACCCAATGCCACAGGCAGGAAAGAAGAAAATGGGGCTCACTTATACAAGTTAGTCTGAACGGGTATCATTCTTCTGGATGAAATATGACATTACATGTAAACATTTAAAACATATATGCCCTTAAATGTGATAACTTTACTTACATTTATCATGATGAAATAATTAGGTAAGTGTTGTTCAACTGTAGTATTTTTATAATAAGACTGCTATTATGGTCAATACCTCAAAGACCATAAAAAGGGGATGGATGAAATAAGTGATATTATACATATACAGTAAGAAGAGACATCATTAGAAGTGCTAACATATATGTCTATTTACTCATCTGAAAGGTCCAAACAGTATATGAAAAATGAGTTTAAAAAATGAGGTAACAAAATAGCATATATAAATTGTTCAATGTATGTAAAATTGATGTCTCCATTCACCAAGGTTCATGGGAGAGCACTTTTCAAAATAGTAAAGGGGTTATCTCAGCAAGACACAAATTTTGTGTGTTATTACTTTTCTTCTTCATAAACCTGTATATATATCCTATAACAATCATATTTCATTTTTCAAATCAGGCAAAAAGGCAATAAAGCTATTCTCATTTTGGAGTAAAATGGTGGTACACAGAAAATGCAACCAGTCATAGAATTTTTAGCAAATAGAGAGTGATAGCTTTCAGCAGATGCTAGTTCCAAAACTGTTTTTATAAGATCTGAAGATCTGAAAGCAGTGTCTCTCCATAATATGCAAGTCTCTGAAGCATTCCTCTCTCTCCTCAACTCATACATTTTATGTGCACTCCAACACCGGCCAAAAATCAGATTCTTCAATCACTTTTTCTTTTAAATGAATAAGGAGATGCAGCTCTCTCCATACGAATGCTAACATTATTCTGCCAGAAATCTTTATGGTGCTGGTCCAAAGGGAGCAATATCACAAAATTACCTTCTGGTAGAAGTTCCTACAGATTTTGATCAAGGGTGGGATACGGTGTCGATACCCACATCTTAAGTGTTACACTGGTATTCAGATCTGGGAACTGTCTCTGCTGTCTGCTCTAGGCTCCATTTGAGATGGACCTGACAGGGGTGCCTGGGTGGCTCAGTCCATTAACTGTCTGACTTCAGCTTGGGTCATGATCATTCAGTTAGTGAGTTCGAGCCCTGCATGGGGCTCTGTGCTGACAGCTCAGAGTCTGAAGCCTGCTTTGGGTTCTGTGTCTCCCTCTCTGCCCTTCCTCTGCACACACTCTGTCTCTGCCTCTCAAGAATAAACATTAAAAAAAAATTTTTTTAAAGAAGAGCCTGACAAAGTCTTGATAGCTCAAAATAATAAAAATATTAGTGAAAGACACAAAAATAGATAAAAGTTATGTGTTCCATCTCCACATCCACTAATGTTAGTATGGAAAAATTCACAAGAGGGACACCTGGGTGGCTCAATCAGTTAAGCGTCCAATTTTGGCTCAGGTCATGATCTCGCAGTTCACAAGTTCGAGTCCCGCGTTGGGCTCTGTGCTGACAGCTCCAAGCCTGAAGCCTGCTTCGGATTCTGTGTCTCCCTCCTCTCTGCCCATCCCCGCTTGCACTCTGTCACTCTCTCTCAAAAATAAATCAACATTAGAAAAAATTTAAAAAAAAAATTCACCAGAGTCGTCAAGGGGAGATTTAAGAATTTGGAGGCCAGCGGTTTGGGGTGTATGTGGAAAGGACACACACAGCACCAAACAGCTCTTACCGGGTGTGTATTCTACAGGCACTGTAATAAACACCAAATACAGAATAATCACCAGTGTGTCAACTCAGGCAGTATCCTGAGGAGAATTTTAAAAAAGAAAATACTTACCAATTATATGATACCTTATAGCTCCGTTATTGCCAGCATCCATATCAGAAGCCAAAACAGTGTAGGCAACCCCTGGCTCTTGGTTTTCCAGAACCTCAATGTTATGAGTGGGGACAATAATCTCTGGCACATGATCGTTTTCATCTTCCACAGTACAGACAACTGTGGTGGTGCTGGATAATGAAGGGAGTCCTCCATCTCGCACAAGCACTGATGTGAAATAAAAGACAACGCAGATTGTGGTCATGAATTTATGCTGAATATATATTGCCCCAACTAGACTGCATCAGACTAACTACTGGGGTAGTACTGGGTCAAAAACATTTTATTTAAAGACACTCTATGGTAATGTAAAATTTCACCACTACCCTCCTGCTGCTTATCTTTGTTTTGCATTGTCCAGGGATCCCCTACCTCGAAGGGTGAAAATTTCCTGAACTTCTCTGTCAAGTGTGGTGGTTGTCACTACCTCTCCAGTGTCAGGATTTATCTTGAACAACCCAGATGAAGCACCTGGCATGATTTCAAACTGAATCTTGGAATTGATTCCTTAAGAAAAATATAAAGAAAAACTTAGTAATTATCCCTTTGGAAACCATTCATCTGTTTTCTTATTCTTTTTCCTGTGAACATGTCAGGCCATGGATGAAAAAGGCAAGACTCTTAAACAGCCTTCAAATTAAGGTAAAACATACAACACACACACACACACACACACACACACACACACACACCTCTTTTGGCTGTTCTTGCTAAATAAAAGCCTCATGAGCTGAAATGCTTGATTTTCAAAAGTCTTAGGAGACTTCCCCATGGTGAATGCTTAAGATTTTTTCCCTCCCATAAAAAATTTCTTATGAGTGTGCAACCCTACAATATATTCCTAATTACTCCTTCTAACACCCCTGATTGTGATTTAATGACATAATTATAAGCTTGAGAGGCAAATGACAATTTCTGTAGATCAACCCTCTATTTAAAAACTTGTGCTCAGTTATGGTATTTTGTTTATTCTCCAGCACAGGAGGAAAGCACGTAGACTTGCTTATATGCATATATTTGTTTTGTTTTCTATTTAGCATTCAGTCTCCTATTAGGAGTGAGAAATGTGGTACCATATTACCATGCATTTTGAAAATAATGTTTCCCATTATGTTTTTGTGGTTTCATTTCTTCCCTAAATATTACATCATTTCCATCATTGATATTGAAGATCATTCATACCATTAACTTAATGAGCTGGTCTCAGACTGTTGTAGATTATCTGTACCTTGTACAAGTTCCTTTTAATTATTTTTCTATCTTCTTTCTTAACTGACAAGAATCTAGAAACAGACATAGTACTTAGAATGTATGATTTTATACTTCAATAAAAGATGAAATACTATTCTTTGGCCTTAACAACACCACCAAAAAAGTTCAATTACAAGTTTCCATCTTGCCAGTCTTAAAAACGTTCATTCCACTATGGTCTAGTGGCTATAATATAGGACTGAGTGCTGGAAGGAGTGGAATATAAGGTTGGTTTTATGTAAGAATAAATGTACATGTCTTCTTACTATGTCACTCAAAAGGGAAAGGATATTTGACATAGTCTGCAGGCATTTTAATGACCTTAAGAGAAAAAAAGTCTAATAAGATATAATCAATATGTTTGATACGGTATAATCAGAGGTACCCCCAAAATACCATTCTATCAGTAGAACATTAGGCTTATTATTCCACTAATAATTATTTAATAATCATGGAGATTACTTTGGTCTCATAATGATCATGTAATCTCTTCTGTAGCCAAGACAAAAATTCTAAAAATTCCAGGTTAAATGTATTATTTCTATCTCTTTGTACATTATGAAAATGGAAACAATACCATCTTCCATCTACTTTCCTTGCTCCTCAAATACTTGGTGAGCAAAATTAGGTGTCCCGCATTAGTGTTATCACCCCAAGACACAATGGTGAATCAAACAGGTACAGCCTCTGCCTTCAGGGAGTTTACATGGAGAACAGCATCATTTAATTTTGGACCCTTTATTTTTTAAATCAATTCACTCACTTATCATACATTATACATTATGTTATATGTTATACCTTGCATTATATATTATTTTAATATTTATTTAAAAGATTTAATATTTTAATTCCCAATACTTGCCAAACCCAGAAAATGTTTAAAGTCAGTTCTTTATATTTTCCCTTACTCCCATTGTTCCCCTTATTTTGTAGTGTGCTTTATCATTGTACCCAATATTTTCCTGACTTCTTAGAAACTTTCAGATTTTACTATTTCCATTATTCTATATAGCTTTGATCCCTGAGATAACAAGCCATTCACCTTTAATCCTCCTAGTATATCATAAGGATAAACAAGATTCTTATTTATACCTGTAGTTTGCATACATACATTTTTTTACATACATTTCACTCAAAAATTCACACACTTCACAACTTAAATTATGTGAAATACCTTTAAAATATGGCTCTTTTAGAATTTAATTACTGCCTTCCTTCTTCCACATTATACCCTATACTATCCAGAACAAACATAGCATTGTCAAATGTGAGAAAAGAAAATAAAAATAAAATAGAGATTATTTAGTCTAATTTCATCACCTTACTAAGCGTATTGGAAATAGGGATCTGAAGATATTAAGTGATATACTTAAGACATACACCTAGTGAGGTGTGTGTGTGTGTGTGTGTGTGTGTATACACATATATTGCTCTTAGACCTCGAGACCTACAGCACTGTGACCTCTTAATTTCTCCTTCTAAGACAGCTCTCTCAATTCAGTTCTTTTCCTTGCCAGCCCAGCCCCATGAATGATCACTTTCAGAACCACACCAGTTTCCTCAGTCTGGTGGCTTTTTGCCAAAGATGCCCAGCAAAGCATCAAGCCAGCATCATTCCAACCATTTATCTGCCCTCCTTGGACACCCAGCAGATAACTGGGGCTGGAGAAAATGTCACAACAGCACAGACTGAGGCTGCAGAAATGTCATCGTCATCCAGCAGTCCCCTTCCAACTCTCCTGTGTCATCCCTCTCCTATTCAAGGTCTCCCACCCAACACCTCTGGGCTCACTTCTGCAGACGGCTTTCCCTCCTATTTCCCAGAGAAAATGAAGGCATTGGGAAAGCACT
>CM053567.1:68106930-68222438 GCA_028646485.1 Cryptoprocta ferox | reverse complement strand
ATAATTATCTTGGTTCTCAAAATTTCTCTCTAGTGGGGGAGGCAATTAAATCAATGAACTATAGACAGTGTGGTAGAAAATATGAAATACTGAGGAAGTGGATCAGGGAAGACTCACCCCAGGTTGACAGGTTTTCATTAATTACCTCATTAAAGAAACATAGTAGATGCTAAGGTACCATGCTAGGGGCTAAGAATATAACCACCAGCAAGAAGATAAATTCTCTCTCCTCACAGTGCTTGCAGAATAGCACTGCACATGGATGTTAGCAAGCAACTACAATTCCACATAAGACATCACTGGGAAAGTATGGTTGCCCCCTAAGCTGAGCCTCTAAAGATGAATAGGATCTAACAAGTGAGACAGAATAAAGAATGTTTGAATGCATTCAAAGTAAAATCCAAGTACCTCAGTATAGTCTACAAAGCCCCATATTATATGGGTTCTGCTTATTTTCCCAACCTCTTCTCACATGCCCTGTTGCTATGCTCCTGACCCCGCCGGCTCCCTTCTGGTCTGTGAACATGTTTCGTTTCAGTTTCTTCTGTCGGAGTTTTTGTAGTTGCTGTTCTCTCTGCCTGCTCTGCTCTCAGTTCTTTCCGTGGCTACCAGTTATGAAACTATTGTTGTTTTGGATCTAAACCCATCCTGCTCTGCTCTGCCCTGTGAGGTTGAGGCTGGGGATCTGTAAGCTAGTTTGGTCTTGCTGATGGACTCTGTCCTCTGGTCTGCCGCTAGGGGACACCAGAGGGAGAGTGAAAGTCAGAAGGAGAGGAGATGGGACCGCCTTCTGTTTGCTTGCTGTCTCTGTCAGCACTGTCATTTCATCGGCTATAGCAACTGCTCATGGCTTACAATCTTCTGGCACTACCAGAGCCAGGCTCTGCAAGGCCCTTTAGTTTTCTCTTTAGGTTCTGATAACCTTGACCTCTTCTAGGGGTAATAGCTATTCCTATGGTTATTTTTCCTGGGTTGCCTCTGGATTCCCTTTTTTGCTTACTTAGCCCTCCAACACCTGTATTATAACCTCTGGTTTTTCCGACTGCACCTGACTGATAGAGAACTTGGCAGCAGGAGTGGGTGTCAGGTATCAGGGATTCTGAGTTTGGTTATGTCTTTGGCCTTGCATGTAGTGCTGAGTTCTTTGGTCATGGGAAAAAGGATACTAATAGGTCATGGCTTGCAGTGATAGCATCATCAATTAAATTATCACCTGTGTTCAATTATGAGGAAGTTACTATTAAAGGACTCAAGTTCCTTAGAGGACCAAATGACTTTGGCCATATGATAGTAAAAAGGAGTATGATGTGAGATAGCATTTATGAACTGTACTAGGAACTTAAAGAAAGAAAACTAGAAGCTGAAGCTTTAAACTTGCAGCCCAGTCATAGCTAAAAACCAGAAAGCTTCTTGCAAGCTTGAAAATTAATCTCCCTGAAGATCAGACTCAAACTGAGTGGCAGACACAACAGGTAACTTCTAGCAAGGAGACATTTATTCCCATGAAGACCCATAAGTAGAGTCATCTCAACATACCGCAGGCATTCATGTGCAAATCTGACTCCACTTCTAAAGAATGACATGATTTTTCTAATTTATAAACCTGGAGAATATGTGTGGAAAGCATTTCTAAAAATGTGAGACCCAGGAAAATAAAATAGAGAACTTTGGTTTAGCCTAGGATTCTTGGGCCCATGTGTTAATTCATACAGCTATGTCTCTTGACAGTTTATTGGATGGACAGATTTTTGATAGTGGCCTATCGTCACTGAGGTTGAGATGCTTGATCTCCTGCACACTATACAGTAAGATTCCAAAAGCTTGAAGAACTGGGAATGTTAGGACAGGTTTGCCATGTATGACATGCCCAGCCCCCCACTACATTTCCCAAGAGTTCAGAGGACTTTCCTTTATAAAGACTCTGGGAAAGACATTGGTTAGAAGGATGTCAGCAGCCTTTGAATGTCCTCTGCTAACTGGCCTCTGGAGGCTGTGAATGATGGTGCACTGATCCTGGAGGCCATCTTCTGAGAACAAACACTCTATACCAATGTGTAAAGATTATCAGAAGTGATTTGCTTTTACCCAGCAGAAACAACAGAGTACATCTCTATGTAATCTCTTCCTATCAGCCATCATCTACTTGGCAGAGATACTGCTCATCTTGGCATCCAATAGAACATCATACTGATCCACTACTTTGATGACATCATAACGGATCTAATGTGCAGAAAGTAGCAAGTAACTTAAATGCCTTAATTAGATGTATGTATTAGACCAGCCATTGGAAAACTATAGCCCACTGGCCACTTTTGTAAAGTTTTACTGAAACACACCTGCACTCATTTCTTTATGTATTATCTGTTGCTGCTGTCTTGGTGAGACGTCAGAGTTGAGTGACAAAAATTGTACGGTCTGCAAAACCTAAAATATTTAGTACCTTGCCCTTTACAGAGAAAAGTTTGCAGAGACCTGTCCTGGAGTCAAGGCTGGGAGAGGAATAGCGGTTGAGGATAGAGAAGAAAGCTGGAGGCACTCTGTTAAAGTGAATGGCTGTTAAGCAAAAGAAACTTCAAACTCAAAACCATGAGGAATTAATAAAGAATTCTGACCATAGGAGTGTTATTTTCAGGTTGACTTTTTAGGAAGATCATTTGTCATGGAATTCCTCAACCACAGAATGCCCACACAACTCAGACATTGCTAAAGCAAAAATAGGATCATGCCTGACTGATTGAACTGAATAAATAAATGAATGAATTCTGAAAAGTGAAGGCAACTTGAAGCAGGTTATTTTACAGATGCTCCAGTTTCTCAAATCACAGAGTCAAAATCTTTACTGAACTCCTGTGTCTTAGCTTGCACTACCTTAGGGACCTGGGGTAAAAGTGAATAAAACATGCCCTGAATCCATGAGAAGTTCCCAGCCTAAAGGGCAGACTGATGAGTAAACAATTATACAGTAACAATACCCTGTATTCAATGAAATAAGACTAAATCAAAGTTTTAATTATCTCTGGGTGAGGACATTGTAAGTGGTTCTTATTCATTTTTTTTCATGCTTACTATTTAATTCTAAGACATATTTTCCCCCACATTTGAGTATTTCTGAAATTAGATGCATTTTACAATGAATGATGTTTAAGAGTCAATGAAATAGATGAAATGCTGTCATGGCAGTGTTTCTCCCTCGCTCCAAGTGTAGGCTGTCGTGTGAAGCTGTCATCCAGCACAAGACATTGTTCAGGAAATCAGATCCAGAGTTAATTTCAAAAAACCCAGACAGAGAATACAGTTGACCCTTGAACAACACAATTTGAACTGCACAAATCCACATACATGTGGATTTTTTAAAATACAGTATAGTACTGTAAATTTATTTTCTCTTCCTTCTGATTTTCTTAAAACCATTTTCTTTTCTCTAGTTAATTTTATTGTAAGAATACAGTATATAATATATATAACATAGAAAACATGAGTTCATTAATGGTTTACATTATCAGTAAGGCTTCTGGTCAACTGCAGGCTACCAGTGGTTAAGTTTTTGGAGACAAAATGTGGATATTTGACTGTGGGGGGGCAGTCAGCACCCCTCATCCCCATGTAGGTCAAGAGTCAACTGTAGAGTTTTTTTATGGAATAAAGAATAAATTCTCATCATAGAATTTGACATTTTTGCATGGCAACGTGCTGTTAAATGATCTTGTATTCATCACTATTGAGCAAATATATCAGCAGGAGTGATTCATCTGCCCTAGCGGGGCACCCTTTCTCCAGGGACAAGGGAAGGGGCGCTCCTGGGGGTAAATCTTTTCTTGCTAACAATAGAACTCTTGTTGGTGGTACCAAAGGCTGTAGCAGTTTTAGTATCTTAGTTACAACTTGGTAGTTGTTTTTCCCTTTTAATACATGAAAAAAACTCCTGTTAGTACCAGTGTGAGTCATACATCATAAACATGCAAGGCTCCAAGTCCCATGGGTTTTGAATGGCAAACAACACTGTAGGCTTACAATTTTAAGAACATATGTTAAGCTTTCTAGTATTAAGTAATCCTATAGTATTTTTAAAAATACATACTAAAAAGTAAACCATTCATAAATTTCAATGTGATGCCAGTTGGTTTAAAATCTTGACTATGTCATTTAATTCTCATGCATAATTCTTTTTCATTGTTTTAACCCAACAAGCAAAGATAAAAAAAAAAAAAAAAAGATTGAGGGAAAATATATTCAAAGGCACTTGCTTAACAAATCTGGCCTCATTAGAAAACACTGAGATTAAGAATAAGCCAAAATTGTCTCTACAACATGTGAAGGTGCAAGAGACTCATGAAGATGCTAATGTGTATTTCAAACATCCATAAATGCAAAGCCAGAAAAACAATAATTTTGCATTTAATTCTCCATCCAGCAAATCATAATCTCTAGCATAATGAACTCTTCAAGTCAGTTTAAGTAACAGGTTTATCCTAAAAGAAAATAACACTAATGCTAGGCAACTTGACAGTAAAAATTAGAATGCATATTTATGGTAATCATTTTTAGTTGATATATGTAAAAATTTGAGAGAAATGCTTTTCTCATACATTAAAGCAAGAGATTCCTTAGTAGTGTCCACTACCAAAAATAAAATTAGTAAGATAAATTGAGGTCAAGAAGAGGAAGCATTTTATATATTTTAAGAATTGCTAATGAGTAATGATTCCTAATGATTGCATTGATTCACATCGGTGACATGTTCAGCATATGTCTTTGAACTTTGGGAAGTAGTTTCTGTGTTGCCCAGGGCTCTGTGTTGCTCAATTTACATCAGAGAGTACTCTAAGAGAACTTTATTGAACTATTGTGAAACATAAAGCTTATGTATATTTTCCATTGTTCCTATCAACCTTAAAACCATACTGCCAAAAATGTGCTAAATAAATTCTAGAAGTACAAGTTGGGAGGAGCAATTGGTACCACACTCCAGTCCTCTGTCTTGGAGCGTAGTAAGAATAATTCTGTGATCATACTGCCCCATTCTGGTCAAAAGAGAGAAAATTAGGTTAGTCTCTGAAAAGAAAGTTTTTGCAGCATCATATACAAATTTATGTAAATGCATTTCATTAAAAGATGATATATTCCAAAGGGGCAAAGCATCTAAAATGGTATATAATGTAGTTTAAAAGCTCCAGGAAGTCTCTTTTACCCATTGGATGAACAATTTGGGAAGAAAATGCTACTGTTAATACTAATATTTCCATGGACAGATCTATTACAATTTTTGTTAAAAAAAAAGTTATACTGATTATGTAATGACACTTGCTATATACAAATATGAACTTACAAAGATTGGCTCATTCATGGATTGAGAGAATTAACATGGTTAAAATATAGATGCTTTCCAAAGCAAGCCACAGATTCAATGTGATTCCTATCAAAACTCCAAAGGCATATTTCATAGAACTAGAACAAATCATTCTAAAATTTGTATGGAATCACAAAAGATCCCAAATAGCGAGAGCAATCATGAGAAAGAACAAAGCTGGAGGTATCATGCCCCCTGATTTCATACTACAAAGCAATGGTAATCAAAACAGTATGGTACTGGCACAGAAACAGACACACAGACCCATGGAACAAACCCACACAGTACATGGACAATTAATTTATGAAAAAGAAGCTAAGAACATACAATGGAGAAAGAACAGTTTTTTAAATAAATGGTGTTGAGAAAACTAGTCAGTTACATGCAAAAAAACAAAAAGCTGGACCACTATCTTACACCAAATACAAAAATTATTTCAAAATGAATTAAACACTTGAATGTAAAACCTAAAACCATAATATTCCTAGAAGAAAACACAGGCAGTAAACTTTGTGACGTAAGTCCTAGTGATGTTTTTGTGGATCAGATTCCAAAGTCAAGGGAAACAAAAGCAACAATTAATAAATGAGAGTACATCAAACTACAAAACTTCTGTGTATCAAAGGAAACCATCATCAAAACATCAGTACCCTGCTGAATAGGAGAGGATATTTGCAAATCATTCATTTGATAGGAGTTAATATTCAAAATATATAAAAAAACTCATACAACTCAACAACAACAAAAAACAAACAACCTGATTTTTAAAAGTACAGAGGATCTGAATAAACATTTTTCCAAAGAAGACATATATATGGCCAACAGGCACATGAAAAAACATTCAACATACCTAATTATTAAGGAAATGCAAATCAAAACTACAGTGATATATCATGTCACACCTTTAGAATGTTTGTTATCAAAAAATAACAAGTGTTCCAGAGGATGTGGAGAAAAGAAAATACTCATACACTGTTGGTGGGAATATAAATTGGTGGAAAACACCATCATGGAGATTCCTCAAAAAATTTAAAATTGAACTACTGCATGATCCAGCTATTCCACTCCTGGGTATTTATCCAAAGAAAATGAAAATGCTAATTTGAAAAAACATATGTACCCCTATGTTCACTAAAGCATTATTTAAAATAGCCAAGATATGTAAACAACCTAAATGTCCATCAATGGATGAATGGATTAAAAAATGTGAGATGTGTGTATGTGTGTGTGTGTGTGTATATATGCGAGATGTATAAATATATACATTTATATATATATAGATGTGAGATGTATACACACACACACACATATACTACTCAGTCATAAAAAAATGAAATCTTGCCACTTGCAACAACATGGATGGACCTTTGGACCTTGAGGATATTATACTAAGTGAAATAAGTTAGAAGGAGAAAGTCTGATTCCCTATGATTCAGTCACACGTGGAATCTAAAAACAAAACAAAACAAACAAAATGAAGCGAAGAGAGACTCATAAATACAGGGAAAAGATTGGTGGTCACCAGAGGGGAAGGGGGTTGGGAATGGGTGAAAGGGGTAAAAAGATCAATTGTAGAGTGACAGATGGTAACTAGATTTTGGGGGGTAACCACTTTGTAGCGTATCCAGATGTCCAATTATAATGTACGTGTGAATCATATATAATAAAAAGAAATGTATACAAGAGGTAAAAAGACGAGCTTATTAAGCAATCTGTACTACCTCAGATGGGGAAAATTGACCTATGCTTTCAATGGCCAAAACTGCACTGTAATTTTCAGAATTATTTTTTTAAATATAAATAATATTATTAAGGTTACTTAATCTTAAATAGATAAAAGTCACAATGATATTGAAAAGCAATTCTAAGACATTTACAAATTCCTAGCTACAGTCAATTCATTCACTTCAAAGTCATTTGTCTGGACATAGTGGCTGACATTAATAAGAGTAATAACAGTAATGACAGAAGTTAACATTTATTGACCACTTATTATGCCAGTCACTGGTCTTAGCTCTTTACATGTAATAACTCATTCATACTCATAATGGAACTACAAACTAGGCACTATCATTATCCCCATTTTCCAGATAAGCAAACAAAGGAACAGATAGAATTAGCTACTTGTTCAAAGTTATACATCTGAAGTAAAGGGTAGTTCGAGGATTCAAACCCAAGCATCCTTTCCCATTGTGCTCTATATAGAGGAAATACAGAACCATTTACCTTCTTGTATGCAATGTATCTAACCATTACACTCTGAAAACGTAATACTTTGTCTATACTTCAGTTTATTATCAAGATCAAATCAATAAATTGCATACCTATTAATTAGGTGTGCATCATTCTACCATAAATAATATAGATCTAAACAAAGAAATGCCATATTGAAGCACACATTATCTTCATATGTGTATATGTTTTCATGTGTATGCTAATTAAAGAAGTATTAGAAGTTTGAGATAAGTAGCAACTGTTTTCATTTTTCTAAGCCATAATTAGTTTAAATTACGTGAATTTTTGTTTTGGGCATTAATTGCCAAGTTTCTATACTTTTAAATTACCTGAATCTCTGTCCATAGCTTCAACCCTTGTGACAAACTCCCCTGGATTTTGGTTTTCTTTAACTGAAGCTTCATACCAGTTCTGCTGAAATACTGGTGCCTCATCATTTACATCAAGAACAGTAATTGTCAAAGTCTGGGATGAAGAAAGTGCAGGTATGCCATCATCCAGGGCCAGAAGGGTCAGAATGTGCTGAGTTTTTATTTCATAGTCCAAGGAACAAGCTGTTGTTAGTAAGCCTGATTTGAAAGAGGAGAAGAACAATGTATTATAAACATTTTTTAAAGAAGTCATGCTAACTCTACCTTTGTCTAAATTATCTAACTTGTTAAAAATTCAGACATTTTCTTTGTTAAAGAAAAATCTTATTAGGGGTGCCTGGGCGGCTTAGTCATTTAAGCATCCAACTGCTGAGACTCTTGATTTCAGCTCAGGACATGATCCCATCATGGTCCATGGGATAGAGCCCCGCATCAGGCTCTGACAGAGGCTGCCTGGGATTCTCCCTCTCTCTCTGCCTCTCTCTCTCAAAATAAATAAACTTAAAAAAAGAATAAATCTTATTAAACCAATGTTGAGTTTATATATTACCAAGAATAAAAAATATATATATTTTATGATACATATATAAATATATAATAGATATTATATATATTGAGTTTATATATTACCTATATATATATATTATATATTTAACCAAAAAATAAAAATGACTCTTTTGACTAAAAGACTAAAAGTGTTCTAGTTTAAATTAGAAAATGAATGAGAATTCAGAAATAATCTATCACATATAATTATCTATGGAGATGATTGCATCAAAATTATTTATCTATCCAACTTCTACTTTCATTTAAAAAATCTAGGTTAGGGGTGCCTGGCTGGCTCAGTTGATAGAGCATATGACTCTTGATCTGAGGGTTGTGAGTTCAAGTACCACGTTGGGCATGGAGCCCACTTAAAAAAATAAAACAAGGAGCACCTGGGTGGCTCAGTTGGTTGAGCATCCGACTCTTGATTTTAGCTCAAGTCATGATCCCAGGGTCATGGAATCAAAGTCCGCATGGGGCTCTGTACTCAATGTGGAGCCTGCTCGGGATTCCCTCCCTATCTGTTTCTCTCTCTCTCTGTCTCTCTCTCTCTCTCTCTCTGCCCCTCCCCTGCTTGCAAATGCTCTCTCTCTCTCCCTAAAATAATTAAAAAAAAATTTAAACCCAAAGCCAAACCAAAACCAAATAACAAAACTAAAACAAACAAACAAATCTAGGTTGTAACAGTATACACCTCCAGGTCAAAGGACACTTCATGTTTAATGTTTAAATGTGACCAAGTTACAAAAAGTTGAGTATGGCTATATTCTTTAAGATAAAGAGTTATAGTCTCTTCACACTACTCTCTGTTAACTATCTTTTTTTTTTACCAACAAAAAATAGTAAAGACTTCATAAGTCAGGCAATAAACTCCCCGAATAGGACATGTTCCTTCCTACTGCTTTTTAAGCATGTAACTCATCTAAGCAAAGTGTTATACAAAGTCTTGCACACATAGAGCTGCTACATGATTTTAATTATCATATTTTTTCTTTTAGGATTGCTGTTTGCTTCTCTAACACATGCTTATCCTATGAGAACTTATCTTCATATAATTAAATAATTAAAGAAGCTTACACACTCAGATTTTGTAAGGTAAGTTTTTCAATAATTACTTATCACTTTATATTTCAGAGCCAAAGCCATTGCAAAACTCACTATGTCTTCCTTAATAAGAAATGTGAGCTTTGTGAAGAAAAATAGCCCATCTCCTCTGAATGCATTCAGCAAGGATCATTTATGTCTTTGAAAAATCTCTCCACTGAAACAGCTAGTACAATTGTTCGAGAGTCGTGATACCTCTATTACTGAGGCACGATTCTAATTTTATCCATACTCTAATGATCTGAAATAGACCTTCCTTAGCCATGCTGGAAAACATTTTAAGTATCATTGTAACAGGTCCTTGGAGACCCCTGCTCTAACAGAAATCAGCAGCTGGGTCTGGACTATCTCTCTGTCAGTTGGGCTTTTAGGTGATGGTCATGCATGCCTCAGAATGGAACCATATGTACAGGATTTAATAAATATTTTGATGAAATTTTCCAGCAGTATATAGCCAGCCTATAATCATGTCTTCCAAATCCTATACATTCAGCCTCATTCCAAATAATGTTCCTAACTAACAGTTGGGCCAAATGGTATACATCTGAGATGTTTTTTCTAAGACTTATGCAGAGACGGCTTTATTATATTTTGGTAGTCCATCTTTTCAAATCAGGTTTAGGGATGTTAACTTCCAATTTCACAAGAATGACACTTTATACATGTAATCTTCCATCAAACTACATCAAAACTTCTAGTAGATGTTATCTGACAACATGGTGACAGCAAGAAAGTGAAGTGACAGTGAGTGACACTGAATAAGTGACAGAGTGGATGGTGAGTAAATGCTTCTGCAAAAATTAAAATGTTCAGCTGATGTGAAAGTAAGGGTCTTAATGCCCAAATTAATCCAACTATTTAAAAAGACAGTATTTACAACTATTTACAAATGTGTATTTGTATAATCTTACAGATAAGTTTCTATGCTAATGTCTGACTAATGCTGATGCTTAGACATGCTCTGCCTCAGTTTACTTTGGTGCCATCTCCTACCCTGTGAGAATCCACAGGGAAAAGTAACAAAGAAGCTTGCTGCTGTATATTCATCCCATGAAATGTGAGCTAGCAACAAAGCACAGTCAATTTTAATTTCAACAAAAAGGTCAATTACAGTTCATTCTCCATATACAACCTATCATATATGTATGTGTGCCTATCATATACATAAGCTAAATAGTAAATCAAGTCACATTTCTTTAAAGCCAATATATCTTGAGAACTATCATTTTAATATAGGAAAATGAAAGGGACAGATGTAAGCAAGTGATCAGAGACTTTAACTAACAATGACATACGGTACCTGATGACTCATCTAGCATAAAGGTCATGTTTTCATTTCCTGAAAGGATGCTGTATGTTACTCTTCCATTCCTTCCTTCATCTGGATCTTGAGCAGTTATGTGGTGCACCAAGGAGCCCACTGCGGCATCCTCTCTGATGTGGGCAATGGGGAAAGACATAAAAGTGGGGCTGTGGTCATTTACATCCAAAATCACCACCTTTGCCATCAGTGATCCCAAGCGCCGGTCTGTCACATTCACAGCCTGATCAGATGCTGTTATTGTCAGGATGACAGTTGGAACTCTCTCTCTGTCAAGGGGGGATGCAGTGACTAATGTGCCAAACGAGGGGTGGATGAGAAATGGACTCATTCCAGGGTGGTGGGATTCGATGAAGTATTGAATTCTACTGTTCAAAAAACTGCCATCGCCATCTTTGGCATTGAAGACATGCACCAGCGTCCCTATAGGGACATTCTCTTCCACACTTATCACAATTAGCTCCTCTTGGAAAGACGGGGAATGGTCATTCTGATCCTCAACATCAATATTAAGGAAGACTGTGCTATTCAGGGGAGGGTTTTTGCTATGGTCTTTAGTAACCACCCTGAATAAATAATGTGATGTCATTTCATAATCAAGTTCCTTAGAAAGGAATAAGTCTCCTGTCGAGCTGTCAATTTTGAAGTGACCATCCTTGTCATCTGCAGCAATACTAAAATGTAACTTTCCATTATGATGTTGCTGAAGGTGATCGGGTGACTTTATCAAGCTCATTATTTTTGCAGGCTTCAAGTTTTCTGGTAAAACTAAGTGTCTAATATTCTGAGAAATGATAGCTCTCCCTTTAGACAGTGGTATCACCTGAAATAAGAATGGAAAGGAGCTATTAATTCGGGATCTTTTTTTAACAGATGAATCAATAGATGTGATGATATTATTTTGGTAGCAAATTCATTCCATTTGTATGACACACATATTAATTGGTGAGAAAATGTCTTTTTCTATTATATAATTCGAGGGTGTCTCTGAAGACTGAAAATTGCATAATATTTAGGAGATTAATAAGAAAGTACACAATCTTCCACTTTCCCATTTTGTTCTAATGTGTGATAATATCTAGGAGATAAGAAAGTACAGAATTTTCTACTTCCCAGTTTGTTCTAATGCATGAAATGAGGTTTGCTAAGACCATGCTACAGTTAAGCTGAATTGTAGCTTTGTGATTCTTCAACAAGACTGTGGGATACACAGTTCTTCAAATTACTCTAAATCCTAGAGACCGATATATCCATAATGACAACATCTGTGCACATTTATGTATCATGTGTCTTTGTTTATCTGAAACCAGAGACTTGGAAGTATTATGATATAGAATTTTCTCCTAACCCATATATCCTCAATCAACAAAGAATATAATTTGGAAAGAGAATTCTTAAGGATATCTATTCTTGATTATTATACACATCTATACTGATATTACTGATTATCATTTGCATGAACAAGGAAATCTAGCTAAGCACAATCATCTCATATTTGACTGGTTAGTGTGAATTTTTCCTACAATGAAGACTTCCCACAAGTTGTTTGCTCATTATGATTAAAGCAAAGCCTTAAAATATGGTTCTCAAGTGACTTTTCTAAATTTAAAAATAATTACAAAGAACTACGTGATTTATTATTGACCACATGTTTACATACAAGTTTCTCCCACAAATTTGCCAGGTCCTTGCAATTAGGAAAAAGTAAAAGACAAGACACTTTTAGTTCTTCATAAGCAGAGCAATGTAAATGCAGTGAGCCTATGGAGTGAGAAAGGTAAATATCTTGTCAGGAACTGTACAAAGTTAAAGTTAAAAGTTATTTGGGTCTAATCATTTCTCGAGTCATAATAAAAAGACACACATGAGTCTGCAATACTCTCTGAAAATAGCATTCACATTATTTAAAGTATCTTTGCTGTACACATTTGTATAAAAATCAAACAAACCTTCAGAACATCTTTAAATTTTTTTTTAAATTTTTTAATGTTTATTTATTTTTGAGAGAGAGAGAGACAGAGCATGAGTGTGGGAGGGGCAGAGAGAGAGGGAGACACAGAACTCCAAGCAGGCACCAGGCTCTGACCTGTCCGCACAGAGCCCAACACAGGGCTTAAACTCACAGACCGCAAAATCATGACCTGAAACTGAAGTCAGAGGCTTAACCGACTGAGTCACCCAGGTGCCCCTCAGAACATCTTTTCACTGTATGGTGATGATAGAACATTACCTGGATATTAATGACGGCCTGTCCTTGAAGAGGAGGCTCTCCCTGGTCACTGGCAACTACGGTCAGCCTGTAGGAGGGTCTGTGGTTATGTGAAAGTATTGCGGTTGTTCTTATTTCGCCACCATTGGCATCAATCTTGAAGTGATCAGAACTATCTTCTATAGACACACACAGAAATTAAGAAATTGATGTTAACTAACAATGCAGAAAATAGAAAATTAATCCACATACCCATATAATTTGGAAGCTTTATTTGTTTTCAGCTCCGTGAGTGTATGAACATAAAATAATACTAAAAATATGGACAAGAAGTGTAACAGATTTTTAAATGTTTTATTATGGAAATTTTCAAACATATATAAAAGTAGGAAGAAAGCTACAATGAGCTTTTGTGTGCCTATCATTGTAGCTTCAATAATTATCAACTCATGACTGATCTTTATTCCCAAGTCATATAATTTCCCTTTACCATCTTCTTTAGAAGCAAATCCCAGAAATCCTATCATTTCTTCTCTATACATTTAAACATGCATCTCTAAAAAATAAGGAACATGGGCGCTTGGGTGGCTCAGTCAGTGAAGCATCTGACTCGGCTCATGTCAGGATCTCATGGTTTCCTGAGTTCAAGCCCTGCGTTGGGCTCTGTACTGATAGTGAGGCGCCTGCTTGGGATTTTCTGTCTCTCTCCCTCTCTCTCTACTCTTCCCCCACTCACACCATCTCTGTCTCTCTCAAAATCAATAAATAAACTTAAAAAAAAACTAAAAAAAGGAACGTTTGTAATATAGTCACAGGACTTCATTATTCTATTAAAAATTAATAATTATCAGGGTGCCTAGGTAGCTCAGTCGGTTGAGCGTCCGACTTCAGCTCAGGTCATGATCTCACCATTCCCAGTTTCCAAGTTCAAGCCCCATGTCAGGCTCTGTGCTGACAGGTCAGAGCCAGAAGCCTGTTTCAGATTCTGTGTCTCCCTCTCTGTCTCTGCCCGTCCCCTGCTCATGCTCTGTCTGTCTCTCTCTCAAAAATAAATATTAAAAAAATTTTTTTAATAATTATCCCCTAATCTTGTCAAATATATATAGCCAGTTTTAAATTTCCATTGTCTCATAACTGTCTTTTTTTTTCTTTTTTTTTTTTCCAGTTAGCTCAGCTCAGGTTCAACATAGAGTCCCTACTGGGGTGGGGGGGGGGCAAGATTACTTCATAAAGTGCTGTTTCGCATTTTCCTTTAAAAGCACATGTCTGATAGCCTCCTTTTTTGATGTTGGCCCCCCTGATGTACAGCCACTCATACACTAAAGACACATTCAGTGTTGCAAAGTACAATATTCTGAGTCTACCATCCATTCTTCATTTATTAGCTGGAATATAGTAATAAAGAGAAACTTCTCACCTACATAGTGGTAACCCAATGGAACAGTTCATCATAGGAAAGTAAGGATACATACTTGATGCTAAACTTTTTTTAACAGTGCTCAAAATAATGGATTGGTTCACTAACATTATGTCTAGGGCTCCAACTATGACAATGGAAGGTTTGTTTAGGTTCTGTTTTAAAAATCATTAGGCATGAATTTAAACACATTAGCAGGGTTTCAATCTATTGCCATTATAATTCCTACTGATGTTCAAATTGTCCCTTCTTTGAACGTGGGATCCTCTTAAAGTTGATTCCTGAACTTTTCTAATATGAGCCTAGTAGCCTGTAGTATCCTTCCTGTATCTGGTATGACAATGTGAAACAGACTCATCTTACAGATTTCCTGTCCAAGACCTGGAGTCAGCTGCTTCTTCAATGATTCTTGGTTCCTTTTGGTGGAATATGATATTGGGATGCTATATTTTTCTTTTTAATTTTTTTAATGTTTATTTATTTCTGAGAGACAGAGAGAGCTGGGGCATGAGCAGGTGCCCCTGGGAGGCTATATTCTAAACATAAGGGGTGCTTATTGCTTCTGGGCCAGTCATTGTTTTAGGCCTTTTTCAGTGGACAGAGAATACACACGTGCAGACACTAAAATATGTCATAAGTCCATACTGATACTTCTAATCAAATCGGTTATATAGAGATCTTTTTTATGTTTATATTCTTTAATTAACAGATTTATTTTTCATAAGATCTAAACACTTCAAACAATCCAAAAAATGCAAGACAAAGCCTGAGCTAGTGGCTCTCTTTCATTCTTTTGTTCAACTTTGATGAATCATTATCACAGAACAGATACTTTACTAGTTACAGGAGATATAAAGATAAATAAAAAATAATTCCTGCTTTTAAGAAAGTTGGAGGGTAGAAGCATGCCTGGGTGGCTCAGTTGGTTGAGCATCCGACTTCAGCTCAGGTCATGATCTCACGGTTTGTGAGTTCAAGCCCCATGTTGAGCTCTGTGCTAACAGTGCAGAGCTTGGAGCCTGCTTGGAGTTCTGTGTCTCGTTCTCTCTCTGTCCCTCCCTTGCTCATTGTATGTCTGTCTCTCTCTCAAAAATGAATAAACATTTTAAAAAAAGGGAGAAAGTTGTAGGGTAGAGCAGGAAATTATGGAACATCTATTTGTGATTTCTATGCCTCGATCTGTTTATTTAATTCTTGACAAGAATACTGTAGGAAATTTTCATGAAAGCTATACATGTCTTTATTTGTATTATATTTATTTTTGTTATTTTTTGTTATATTTTATAATTTCCTCTATTTGGCAATTGGATGAAGTAAAAGCAAAGGTATGAATAACCTAATATATACCATAATTTTTTTATTGCTATGTGCCAAGTATCATTCTAGAAGCTAAGGTTTAAAAATAATCTATATTTCAAACATTTGGGAATATATGATGAGCATCCATGCAAACATTTCCAAACTCATTAATTCACAAAATTTCTTAAGTTTTTAATAAATGACAGAGTAACCCTACAGCGGAAGATCTGGGTATACACTTCCACATCGCATTCCCCTCCTTCTCATTAACTAGCCCCTTTTCTCAAAGTGATGGTTTATGTTTCTAGTCCATATATTCATGAGTAATAATATATAGCATGGTTTTGTTTCTTCCTAAATAATGGTTATAGAGCAGGATTAGAGCTTAATATATTAATGTCCCTGTGTGTGTCCGTGTGTGTGCGCGCGCGCGCGCGCAGTAGGCTCATTATCACTCAACAAGCCACACATTGTCTTTAGCATCTTGAACTTTCCCAAGCATGAACATGATATGCCTTTTCATTTCATTCTTCATGATCTTTCATTAATATTTTGTTATTTTCTACATAAAGGTCTTGAATGTCTTTCATTGAAATTTGTCTCCCTATGCTCCTATCAGGATGATCCTGATTGCAGGGGGTGGGGGTGGGGTTGAAACATATTATGTGAGGGGATCTCTTTATTTTTTTTAGTTTTTACTTACTTTTAATTTTTTAATGTTTACTTATTTTTGAGAGAGAGAGAGAGAGAGCGAGAGAGAGCGAGAGAGAGAGCATGAGTGAAGGAGGGACAGAGACAGAGAGAGACACAGAATCCAAAGCAGGCTCCAGGCTTTCAGCTATCAGCACAGAGCCCGACATGGGGCTTGAACTCACAAACCATGAGATCATGACCTGAGCTGAAGTCAGATGCTTAACCAACTGAGCCACCCAGGTGCTGTAAGGGGCTCTCTTTAAGAAAAATAGGACAATATTACAAATATAAATTGTTCACTGCCCCCTACTCCCATCCCAGAGGAATCCTTCAGGAGAAGGTCCTGAAACTGAAACTCCATTATTTCATAGTAAATCTGCCCCCAAAACCCTATGGTTTTCTTTGTTACAGTGAGTGAGATCTTTGAAAATCTGCTTAGTTTTTATTTTATTTTTTTTAAATTTTTAACTTTTTTTATTTATTCTTAGGAGACAGAGAGACAGAGCATGAATGGGGGAGGGGCAGAGAGAGAGGGAGACACAGAATCCAAAACAGGCTCCAGGCTCCAAGCTGTCAGCACAGAGCCTGATGTGGGGCTCAAACCCACGGACTGCGAGATCATGACCTGAGCCGAAATCCGACATTTAACCGACTGAGACACCCAGGCGCCCCAAAAATCTGCTTAGTTTTTTAAAATGTTAGTGGTTTTTATATATTGACACAGTTCCCAGAAGTTTTTTTATCATATTCATTCCAATGGTTTGACTGCAGGGTCCCTGGGGTTTTCCATGTAGACATTATCTGCATAATGGGTAATGTTATCTCTTGTTTTCCTATGTTTGTGACAAACATGACAAAGCAACAAATATCTTTAAATTTTTTTCATATTTATTTATTTTTGAGAGAGAGAGATAGAGCGTGAGTGAGGGATGGGCAGAGAGTGTGGGACACAGAATCTGAAACAGGCTTCAGGCTCTGAGCTGTTAGCACAGAGCCCGATGCGGGGCTCGAACTCATGAACTGTGAGATCATGACCTGAGCCAAAGTCAGACGCTTAACCGACTGAGCCATCCAAGCGCCCCAACAACAAATATCTTTAAAAATAGTGTAAAGCTATTACACCGCTTGGGTGGCTCAGTCGGTTGAGCGTTCGACTTCACCTGAGGTCATGATCGCAATGTTAGTGAGTTTGAGCCCTGCGTCAGGCTCTAATTGCTGACAGCTCAGAGCCTGGAGCCTGCTTTGGATACTGTGTCACCCTCTCTCTTTCCCTGTCCCCCACTCACACTCTGTCTCTTTCTAAAAAATAAGTAAATAAACGTTAAAATTTAATAAAATAAAATAAAATAAATTAAAAATAGTGTAAAATGCAATGCCAACTAAAGCTTATCACTGGAACAAATCTGAGACCTGTACATTCTAAAACAAAAACATAGATATGAAGTTCCAAAATACACATATATATATGAACATGTGTGACATTTTCCAGGTATGATTTACTTTGACCTTAAGAATATTTAGTCTTCATAGAGATTCATCGATTCTTGGTATTCATAATCATATTTCTTTATGCTTAATACAATTCTGATTCACTAAATACTTTTACTTTCAATAAAAGTCGATTCGCATTTCAGATTACTGAGAATTATTCATTTAAGGTGGATGGTTGGTTGGTTTCTATTTGGGACACACAAAAACTACTATAAGTTTACATTAAAGTTTTAAGTTATTTTTTTAAATAAAGGTGATTCTAGAAAATAACAAATTTTTTGTTTGTGCCTGGTGTTATTTTCAACATTAACTATTTTCCCAGAAGAAGGTAGACAGTTGGTAGACAAAAGAGGAAATTTTAAAAGCTCCTAATCCTTTATGAAGGGTGACTTTTACCTGAAGATACTGAATATACAATTTCTGCATTGTTTCCTTCGTCAAAATCCTTTGCAAACACAGTTGTAACCAACATATTTACTGGTTGACCTTCCAGAACCTGTCATTAAAACAAATGGCTTAAAAATTAGTGAAATTTTAGAAAAATATATGAATCTTTAAGTAAAAGAACACATTATTATGCATTTTGAAAACTATTTTAAACTAGACATATAACTCAAATGTCTACCATATAAATTATATAAATAATTTCTACATAAATGCAAATCCATGAAAAGAAACAACACTATAAATTAAAATCTTTCACTCAATTTGGATAAATTATTTGCAGCATTTGAATTAATTTTGAGGAAAAAATTTGAATCGACTAAATGATCTTAGATTTTGGACTTATTTTAAGAATTCCAGCATCTTCTCATTGCCCAAATATGCTAGAGATTGATATAAACCTTTATTTCAGGAAACACACCTCATACAGGTTAACATACCTCATTAGTTAACAGGAACTTTCAGAGGATTTTGAAATGTACATGTGGAGTTGAACTCCAAGTGTAGAGTCCAGTTATCCTGCCATGGGGTATTTTAATGATATTATAATAATGTTTTGCTTTGGTAGAATTTTCTTTAAATATGGATTTGGAAGATGATTTAAAAGCTACTAACTGTCTTAGTACCTTTTTTGAGTTTTTCAATATGCATATCTGAGCACAATTTGAGTGTTCAGTTGTTCTGGAGTAACAGCTTCCAAACTTTTTCTTCATATAACCCAGTTCATTTAAAAAAAAAAAAAAGTATCCCCAAGGTACATTTATTATGTACATATACAAACACTCTAACTTGTTATGTATACTATAAAACATAGAAAATGTGGAAATGAAAAAGATGAAATAATATAGATAATAATGAGAAATTTCTGCATGTGTTACCAAAGATCAAACTTTATAATCTCTGGTTGCATGTTTACTTTATAGCTACAAATTGTTCCCGTATATTTAACTAACCAGCTTAGAGATGGGTATGAACCACCTATAAGGAGCTCTGCACAAAGAGATGCATGCAAGTTATTGGAAAAACAATCCACACCTGAGCACTACTGACAATGGAGCACAATTATGTTTGTGTGCAATGGGAAAAACTGCATTATCATAAAACTAGATGTGTGATCCCAAATAGCACATACAATCATTTTACTGTTTTTAATTTATGGGTTGTTTTTTTTTTTTTTTGACACATGAATAATTTCTAGATCTTCTGGAAATGTATGCGTTGCCACACCAACAGTGATTTGATAAGTTCACACTTTTTACCACAAGATGGTGCTCAAAACAAATGACTAAGAACATTACAAAATCATTGCAAGGCTACTTCACTGTACAAACCTTGACGTGCAATTCCTTTCCAGGGAGACACTGTGGGAAATATGGCCTGTTGTCATTGATGTCAGTGACTGAGACATAAACCACCATGCTGGTGTTTCGTGGTGGGGATCCATGGTCGGTCACTAGGACGGTCACCTGATGGTGCCCCTGATGCTCATGGTCCAATGCCACCCAACTGATCAATTCACCTAAGGAACACGGAGTAGAACAAAAGAGGCCATCACTGTGTACTACAATCTTGCCATTATGAACCACATCCAAGCTAAATCACAGAAAGGAAAGCCAGATAGAACACTCAAGTGAATGCACTGTTTCCAAGATGATGTACATTAGTAGTTTGACTCCACTGTTAAATTTCCTGAAGTTTCTCCTGAAAATGCCACTTTAAATTTTTCCCTCTTTGTATTTCAAACTATCTACCATCAACCATTTGAACTAAAAAAAATGAATTCATAAAAATAAATGATAAGTTCTCTGGGAATTTTGTAATAATTTAGAAGATTTAAAATTACAGCATATCCTTTTTAAATTATTTATTTTTAATCCCTTTTTAATGTTTATTCATTTTTGAAAGAGTAACAGAGGATGAGTGGGGGAGGGGCAGAGAAAGAGCAAGACACAGAATCTGAAGTAGGCTCCAGGCTCTGAGCTGTCAGCCCAGAGCCCAACGAGGGGCTTAAACTCATGAGCTGTGAGATCATGACCTGAGCTGAAGTCAGCACTTAACCGACTGAGCCACTGAGGCACCCCCAGCATATCCTTCTTCATACTGCTCTATAAGATAATGAAAAGCAGTTGACATTACAAGTTCTGGGTTTTGGTCTCAGTTTCTCCACATCAGACATGGAAGGAACCCTCCCTAGCCTACCCCTAGGGCTACCAGAAACAAATACAATCATAAATTTAAAAGTGTTTTGGAAGCTGTAAATTATTACAAACATGACAGTTGCTATCAGTACTTCAAAAAGGCTAAAATACCTTCCTGGAAATCAAATACATTATCTTTTATGTAAATAGCTATTTATTGTTATATGACAAAATAGATGTGTAGCAATGGATAGTGACTTCCCAAATAACTCGAAGCTTTACAAGCCTTATTTTCCACCTTGTTGCTCAGAACTGTTTTCCGGGCAACTTCCCTCACGTTTCAGCCATGGAGACTTGGGCATAAAATTGTAGCTGCCTCTACCTGTTGCCAAGGGCCTTGGAGGCCACGTGTTCTCTCCCCAAAGCCCAGAGGTGGCTGCAGAGCTCCACTGCCATTACTTTCCTCACTATTTATGGTACAAAGCAACTTCCAGTTGCTTTTGCCCTCTTCATCCAAAAGAAATGATAGTGTGCAAAATGAAACAAAGAATGAAATTAGGAAGAGAAAGGAAAATTTACATTTGGGTAAGGTGCTGAATTGTTGAACCTAATGCAGTGTTGACTACATAAACTACATTTATGTAGTGTTTACAAGACTTTTAACAAAAATCACATACAAGGCAACTGGATTTTTAAAGTTCCAAACTGTACTTCTCCACTGAAAACCCTATACCCTGAATGGCAAGCACATTTTTATTTGATGAACCAACTCCGATTGACAAGTAGCAGTCTGGAGGTCAGTGGTGAAAACGACTGTGGAGCCCAGCGTGGTGCTGCACACAGGGACTGCCAAGGCAGGCTTCCATGGGGGGCTAGTCCCGGTCACCACAGACACCGCTCAGAGCACCAGCCACGCCCACCATGCTTAGAAGGGTGCCTTCAACCCCTGTGTTGCCACACTGTACTCCTCCCTGGTGAATGGGAATAGAGGAGGTAGTCTTCCAAGCTGCTTCATTGACTCTAGCTCTCTTCCCTTCAGAGCAGGACACCAAGCACGGCAGGAATTATCCCCTATTCATGGTGAGGAAACTGAGTTCTGAGGTTAAGCTACTTGCTTAAAAGCCATACATCAATTCGAGGAAAGGATACCTGGTCTTTCTGAATTGAGGTGCTGGACTAATTGTAGGAGAGAGAAAACCAAGGGGGAGCCAATCGTATATTTTAATTAAATTATTTTTTAAATATCAAGTGAAAAAAAAAACCCCACAAGTGAATTAGAAGGCCTACAAAGAGGTCTACCGTAGGGAAGTAGAGAACAAGCAGGTCACTCTGTAGAGCTGTGCACTTTGTTTTTTTAAAAAAAATTTTTTTTATGTTTTTTATTTATTTTTGAGAGACAGAGAGAGACAGCACAAGCAGGGGAGGGTCAGAGAGAGAGGGAGACACAGAATCCGAAGCAGGCTCCAGGCTCTGAGCTAGCTGTCAGCACAGAGCCCGACGCAGGGCTCGAACCCACGAAACGTGAGATCATGACCTGAGCCTAAGCCAGATCTTAACCGAGGGAGCCACCCAGGCACCCCAAGAGCTGTGCACTTTGTGGCCTGCAGAGGGCGTCCCAGCTTGGGAGTGAATGGGGGCTGAAATCCAGTTTGCAGTCTTCCTGGCAAGTCATGTGCCCTGGTGTAAAGCTCCGTGTGCTGGAGGAAGGGGCACCTGTTCCTAATTCACATAACAGGCACTGTATAAAGACTTGAGGTTAATCAGAACTGAATTCAAATTCTGTCCCACTATAGGGCACGGGGTACCAATTATAAAGGCTATGACATAACCAGTATCTATCTCCTGGGGTTGTGTGAAGTGGAGGCCTCCTCTATTTCCTTCTAGTTCCATAACCTTGCGCATGTTACTTGAGCTATCTGAGTGTCCGTTTCCTCAGCTATATGATTGCAATATAAACAGATTTCATTTGTAGGTGGTTGCAGAATGAAATAAAATCCTTGTAAATGTCTGAAATACAAATTTAAAAATACAATAGCATTTTTACATTTAACTTCATAATGAAAACTTGGGGAAAAAACTCAGTGGAAATATTTGCCCTTTCACCATGCTTCCCTTATCAGAATGAAAATGGGGAAATACATCAATAGAGTGATTTTGAAATCTTACCTGATCGATTATTTTCTAGTTTTACATTGATGACATTTATCTTTTATAAAATAGTTGGCATTAAAAAGAAAAAAGAACATCTGCAAGTGAAAAAGAATGGTTGGGGGATAAGGATTCATTCAGTCTAATTCCGACCATACCTCTAATTCAGAATAAGAACCATATATTGGCAATATGTGGGTGTGAGAGAAGAGAAGAATGAATCATTACCGGTAAAATTCTACTCAATTTTGACTTCATTTTAAAATCACAATACTCTAATTGAATAAGGTATCTACTAAAAACTAACTTTCACTACATGTTTGTACTAATGTTATAACTAAAAGATTTAAGTTCTGTTAATTTTGATTTTAAAGGAGTAAGTGGAAGCTACAAAATGCTACCTGTATTAGGATTCATCTTGAAGAATTTTCCATCAGACAAAAGGAAATATGACAGTTGTCCATTCTTTCCCGAGTCTCTGTCAATTGCTGTAATTTTGCCTATTACCCCTTGGGGAACAGGGCTCTCCTCGACTTTCAAAAACAACACATCATGCAAGAAGGTAGGGGAATTGTCATTCTCATCCAGGACATGAACAATTACTGAAGTGCTCACATTTTGCGACAATCTGTCCTCCGGGATCCAGGCAAGCACTCTAAAATTATATGTCTGTGTGGATTCATAGTCAAGCTGTCGCCTCAAATAAATCCAACCTGTGTGAGGGTGGATGCCAAACATGGCGGAGTCTGTGCTGGGTCCCAGTGAGTACAGGAGCTGTGAGCTTGCGCGCTGTGGCCCAAGTGGGTAGGCCTGTATTTGCAGTATTTGGGTCATCAGTGAGAGAGACTCACTAACTTCTGCTTGATAGACCAAGTTTTCAAAAGTCAAAGACAGGCTTTGCTCTTGTTCTTCAATCACAACTGTCAGCACTAATAGGGATGCCTGAGGAGGAACGCCCAGGTCCTGGGCCATGAGAGTTAGTGTGCACTTCTGGGGTGTGCCACTTCCCAGACTCTCATTGAGGTACACAACACCAAGCCCCGAGTCAATGGAAAAGATGCTTGGATTCTGGGTTGCAATGGTATATCGGATGAATCCATTCTGCCCGCTGTCTTTGTCTTGTGCCCGGGCAAGGTACAAGGCTGTGCCAGGCAGTGTGGTCTGGGATATTTTTACCTCATCAGAGGCTTTGGGAAATACTGGATGGTTGTCATTGACATCGATTACAGTTATGTTGACCTCTGTACTGCTGTAGGCAGGGGAGCCGCCAAGCTGCGCCTGCACTGTGAGCACAACCACAGGCTGGGTTTCGTGATCCAGAGGCTTCCGGGTTCGAATGACGCCCAGCCATGGGTGAATAGAGAACTTTCTGTCCAGATCACCAGAGGAGATTCTGTAAGAAACTGGCTCCGAGGAATCTGAAAAAAAAAAGGGGGGGGGGGGTTGGGGCAGAGAAAGAAAACAGTTACCCTATGCCAGAAGAATGCACCTACTGGAAATACTGAAAGCTGAAAGCATGAATCTATACTACATCCATGGAAAACACTATGCAGTGTGTTACATCTTCCTCAGCTCTCCAAAATCTACTGGAAAGTGGATACATGGTTAAGATGGATTAGTGGACAAGGGACAATGGACAAGGAGTAAGCCACAGGTTTCACTATCTTCCTTTCAAAGTTTTGCATTAAATAAAGGGAAATATATTCAGAAAATAATTTGGATGCCTGTTTTAGATATTTGGGGAAGACAGGTTAAGTTTATGCTTGATGCTTCTCTATGATATCTACCTAGGAATGGCAAATACCCCCCAGAAAACAGTAAGGGAAGGAAGAGAGGACAGAGAAGAAGTGGACTGTGAGCAGGACGAGATCTTTAGATAAGTAATTCACCTCCAGGAATATACCCTGCAGAGAAACCTCTGTAAGTCGTACATGGATATTTGCAGGAGTATTACTAGGACTAGCAAAAAAATGACTGTAAATCATTCAAATTAATAGCAAAACATGTTTATATCTAAGTCAAAGTACTATGCAATCTTTTTTTAAATGACACAGAATGATGTCCAGTTACTTGGAAAACTGTCCTCCATCTATAAAGTGGGGGGAAGTGGGTAATTGTAAAACAAGAAATACAGTAGGATGTATTTTCATAAAAAATTTTAAAGTGTGTGTGTGTGCGCACGCGTGCACACGTACATGTGTGTGTTTGGAGGAGTGGGTTATAGATGTATACTTTCTACATTATAATCATTCTGCATTGTTTTAAACTTATAAAAATATCCATTATTTTTTTGACTAGGAAAAATTGTGGGATAAAAATAATGTTGAAAGAACAAAGAGTCACAGATTGTGTGGTCTCCATTCTTCTTGCATGGAGAAAGGAAAAGATTCATTCAAGATTGTGCAGCCTAAGAAAACACAAGAAATGGTTCCAATTATGGATTTTAACAGGGCATAAGAAGTACTTACTCAAGGACTCTTTTGCTTTCACTGTTCCCACAAGACTGTCTTCAGGTACATCTTCATAAACTGAGAAAGTATACTTAGGCCTTTCAAACTCAGCGGGTGCCAGCATTGTCTGAAGAACGTGTATAGTGATGTCAGCATTAATGACAGATGTGAGCCCGCCACCATCTTGAGCACAGACCATCAGCAAAAGTGTAGTAGATTCCAAGTGACTAAGAGTTGATGTTAAGTAAATAATTCCTGGGTAGAGGAAGGAAAGAATTGAAAAACAGGGAACATGCAATAAATACTGATAAACAACAGTAACACCCAATCTGCTAACTCTACTCTGTGTTAATTTTATGTCAACTTGACTGGGGTGCACCATGGGGTGCCCAAACATCTGGTCAAACATTACACTGCATGTTTCTGTGATGGAGTTTTGGATGAGATTAATGTTTAAATGGGTAGACTAATTGCAGCAGGTTGCTCTCCCTGATGTGGTTCGGCCTCATCCAATCAGTTGAAGGCCTAAATACAACAGAAAGGCTGACACTTCCTTGAGTAAGGGCGATTCCTCATGCCTGACTGCCTTTGAGCTGAGACTTGTTTTGTTCTGTTCTGTTCTGTGTTGTTTTCTTTTTCTTTTTTCCAGCCTTCAGAATTATACTGAAACCTCAGCTCTTCCTAAGTCTTGAGACTGCCACCTGTCAGACTGGAACTACATCATCAGTTCTCCTGGGTCTCCAGTTTACCAACCCACTTGCAGATCTTGGGGTGGTTTTTTTTTTTTTTTTTTTTTTTTGCCTTCATAATTACATGAGCTAATTCCTTATAATAAATCTCTTTATATCTATCGATTGATCTATCTATCTATCTATCTATCTTTCCTTTCTCTCCTACTGGTTCTGTTTCTCTGGAGAACCCTAATATCTCTACATTCTAATACAAGAACTTCAGCATATTTGCAAAATGATGCCCAAATTCTGTTAGATAAGTAATATTTTCTTAGAGCTTAAACATTAGACATCTTGGAAGTATATCAATTCACCAGGAAACAGAAATTGTGTCACCTTTGTTAGGACTTAGAACCATTATCACCAGCCCAGGATGATGGGATAGTAGAGTATGACCCCATAATCCAATGTAATCTCAGCTAATGCAGGATTGTAGGATGGTCACAATCTGCCCAGGCATCAGGATCCTAACTGTACGGAAGGAAACTAAAATTTCATCTTCTAAAGTAGCTCTAAAAACAGTGAAATACCTAGAATTTCCAGGACAGATCTTGTTCTTTCATTTGGATTACTGTATCCTCCTCCTAGAACAACATTTTCATCTTTTCTGGCTTCTAGTCACATTTTAAAGCACAGTTCGTCTCACCTGGCGCAGGTGACCTTCACATACCTTCTATTTTGCTTTAGATCTACCTTCTATGATCCTACAGTGGCCTGTGTAAACATGCTTTATGATAAACTTAACACATATTTTAATTAGCAATTTTTAATCTTTCTTATTCAGTCATGAGTTCATTAATTTACTTGATTTATAAATAAAATCAAAGACATTTTGAAACAATTTATTAACCTAACAATAAATGAAGAGTTCTGCAACAAAGGGGGAAAATACAAGTAAACCAAAAGTGAGGTTAGCAGTAGATAAGGACAGATAGTTTGTTTTATTTTTTATGTTTATTTTTGAGAGAGGGAGCAAGGGAGAGAGAGAGAGGGAGCGGAGGGCAGGGAGAGAATGAGCTGGGGAGGAGCAGAGAGAGAGGGAGACACAGAATCCGAAGTAGGATGCAGGCTCTGAGCTATCAGCACAGAACCCAATGCTAGGCTCCTAACAGCTCAGAGCCCTATGTGGGGCTTGAAATCATGGACCTGGAGATCATGACCTGAGCCAAAGTAGTATGCTTAACCGACTGAACCACCCAGAAGTAGGATGCTTATCCAACTGAGCTAACCAGGAGCCCCAGGACAGATAGTTTAAATAAGAAAGAAAGGTACATGAGTAAATATGATAACGTGCAAACTGAACTTGAGAGAGAGAGAGAGAGACAGAGAGAGAGAGAGAGAGAGAGAGAGAAAGAGAGAGAGAAATGTGAAAGGAAAACAAAAACGTCTTGTTTTTACTCTAATATTTGTTAGAGTTTTAAGTGATGACACTCAGGGATAATAAGTGATGTGGATTGTACACTGTTCAAAAGCACTTAGGCATTATGTATCAAACTGCAAACTGTTCATATTCAGTCACCTAGAAGCCTACCCTCTGCTTACAGAAGTGCATAGAAAGAAATGGAGAGGATGCCTTTTGCAGTATCACAAGTGACTTTACTATCCATCATGAAAAGATTGAATGGGAGTTCCGGAGAAGCTCGCAGAGTAGGAGGACCCTTGGCTCACCTCGTCCCATGGATACAAGGAGATAAGGCTCTCATCGCTATAAATAACCCAGAAACTGACCTGAAGCCTGGCGGAAGAAGCTCCACAACTAAATGGAGAGATGAGGCCACATGGAAGAGGGTAGGAAGGGCTGAGACAGGGTCCAGAAGTAACCAGACTCAGGGATTGTCTGCAGGAGGGAAGGGCAATGCCTGTAAGGAGAGGGAAGAGAAAGAGACTCCCACACCAGGAGCCCACCTGGGGAGGACAAATCCCCATAACATTTGAACAGTTACTACTTTTTTGACTTTCAAAGCCAATTTTGCGTAGTGAAGCAATTCGTATTAATGACCAGGAAGAAGCTAGTGAGTCTTTTTTTTTTTTTTATAGTTTATTGTCAAGTTGGTTTCCATATAACACCCAGTGCTCTTCCCCACAAGTGCCCCCCTCCATGACCATCACCTGCCTTCCCCTTTCCCCCTCCCCCTTCAGCCCTCAGTTTGTTTTCAGTATTCAAGAGTCTCTCATGATTTGCCTCCCTCCCTCTCCCTAATTATTTCCCCCTTCCCCTTCCCATGGTCCCCCATCAAGTTTCTCCTGTTAGACCTATGAGTGAAAACATATGGTATCTGTCCTTCTCCGCCTGACTTATTTCGCTTTGCATGACACCCTTAAGGTCCATTCACTTTGCTATGAATGGCCAGATTTCATCTTTCTCATTGCCATGTAGTATTCCATTGTATATATAAACCACATCTTCTTGATCCATTCATCAGTTGATGGACATTTAGGGTCTTTCCATGATTTGGCTATTGAAAGTGCCACTATGAACATTGGGGTACATGTGCCCCTATGCATCAGCACTTCTGTATCCCTGGGGTGGATCCCCAGCAGTGCTATTGCTGGGTATTACGGGAGTTCTACTGATAGTTTTTTGAGGAACCTCCGCAATGTTTTCCAGAGTGGCTGTACCAGTTTACATTCTCTGCTTTAAATGTCTGGTAGAATTCCCCTGGGGAGCCATCTGGCCCTGGGCTCTTATTTGTTGGGAGATTTTTGATAACTGATTCAATTTCTTCACTAGTTATGGGTCTGTTCAGATTTTGTATCTCTTCCTGTTTGAATTTTGGTAGTGCATGTGTGTTTAGGAATTTGTCCATTTCTTCCAGATTGTCCAGTTTGTTGGCATATAATTTTTCATAGTAATCTCTGATGATTGCTTGTATTTCTGAGGGATTAGTTGTAATAGATCCATTTTCATTCATGATTTTGTCTATTTGGGTGTTCTCTTTTTTCTTCCTGAGGAGCCTGGCTAGAAGTTTATCAATTTTGTTTATTTTTTCAAAAAACCAACTCTTGGTTTCATTGATCTGTTCAATTGTTTTTTTGGATTCTATATTGTTTATTTTTGCCCTGATCTTTATTATTTCTTTTCTTCTGCTGGGTTTGGGGTGCTCTTGCCTCTCCCCTCTGGTTTCCTTAGATGCTCTGTTAGATTTTGAATTTGCGCTTTTTCTAGTTTGTTGAAATAGGTCTGGATTTCAATACACTTTCGTCTTAGGACTGCCTTTGCAGCATCCCAAAGAGTTTGGATTGTTGTATTTTCATTTTCATTTGTTTCCCTATATTTTGTAATTTCTTCTCTAATTGCCTGATTGGCCCAATCATTCTTTAATAGGGTGGTTTTTAACCTCCATATTTTTGGAGGTTTTCCAGACTTTTTCCTGGGATTGATTTCAAGTTTCATAGCATTGTGATCTGAAAGTGTGCATGGTATGATCACAATTCGTTTGTATTTATAGAGGGCTGTTTTATGACCCAATATGTATCTATCTTAGAGAATGTGCCATGCACACTCGAGAAGAACGTGAATTCCTTAGCTTCAGGATGCAGAGTTCTAAATATATCTATTAATTCCATCTGTTCCAATGTGCCGTTCAGGTCCATTGTTTCTTTAGTGATTTTCTGTCTGGTTGACCTATCCATTGTTGTGAGTGTAGTATTAAAATCCCCTGGGATAAGCACATTCTTATCAATAAGATTGTTTCTGTTTGTGATTAATTGTTTTATGTATTTGGGTGCTCCCGAATTCGGCACGTAGATGTTTATATTTGTTAGCTCTTCCTGATGGAGAGACCCAGAGACCCTGTAATTATTATATAATGTCCTTCTTATTCTTTTGTTACTGCCTCTACTTTAAAGTCCAGTTTGTCCAATATAAGTATGGCTACTCTGGCTTTCTTTTGACTTCCAATTGCATGATAGATATTTCTCCATCCTCTTACTTTCAGTCTGAAGGTGTCTTCAGGTCTAAGATGAGTCTCTTATACACAGCAAATAGATGGATTTTGGTTTTTTCATCCATTCTGCTACCCTGTGTCGTTTGATTGGAGCATTCAGTCCATTTATATTCAGTGTTATTATTGAAAAATGTGGGTTTGGGTTCATTGTGTTCTCTGTAGAGTTCATATTTGTAGTGGTGTCTCTGGTACCTTGTATTCCTTGCAACATTTTCCTCATAGAGTCTCTCTTAGGATTTCTTATAGGGCTGGTTTGGTGGTGATGAATTCTCTCAATTTTTGGTTTTTTTTGGGGGGGAACACCCTTATTTCTCCTTCTATTTTGAATGACAGGCTCTCTGGATAAAGGATTCTTGGCTGCATATTTTTCCTGTTCATCACATTGAAGATTTCCTGCCATTCCTTTCTGGCCTGCCAAGTTTCAGTAGATAGGTCTGTAACCACTCTGATAGATTTCCATTTGTATGTTAGGGCCCTTTTATCCCTAGCTGCTTTGAGAATTCTCTCTTTATCTTTATAGTTTGCCAGTTTCACTATATGTCGTGCCGAAGGTCGATTTAAGTTACGTCTTAAGGGGGTTCTTTGCGCCTCTTGGATTTCAATGTCTATTTCTTTCCCCAAATTCGGGAAGCTCTTGTCTATAATTTGGTCAAGCACCCCTTCAGGACCTTTTTCTCTTTCTTCTTCTTCAGGAACTCCTACGATACGGATATTGTTCCGTTTGACTGTATCACTCAGGTCTCAAATTCTCCTTTCATGCTCCTGTATCAATTTCTCTCTCTTTTTCTCAGCTTCCTCTTTTGCTATAACTGTGTCTTCTAATTCACCTATTCTCCTCTCTGCCTCTTCAATCCGTGCAGTGGCTGCCTCCATTTTATTATGCACCTCATTTATAACCTTTTTTTAACTCATCACAGCTATTTTCAAGGTCCCTAGTCTTTGTATCAGTAGCTTCTCTGATGTTTTTTTCAAGCCCAGTGATTAATTTTATGACAATTGTTCTAAATTCTTGTTCAGTTATGTTGCTTATATCTGTTTTGAGCAGTTCTGTGGCTGTGATTTCTTCCTGGAATTTCTTTAGAGGCTAGTTCTTTCATTTTGTCATTTTGGCTAGCTTTCTTTCTCTTGTTAGTTTTAAAAGCTCGTTATGCACTGTGCACCTATTAGTGTTGCTCTGTTGAAGGAGGCTCCTTGACTGTCCAGGGCCTGTCGTTTCAGGAAGTGTTCTTTTAATGGTGTCTCTCGGTTTCTCTTGTTATGCCTTTGATTATTTTATTTCCCTACTCAGTGATATTTGGGACTCTCCATCATGTGTACTTTGGCTTGTTTCTTGGGGTAGCCCTGACAAGGAAAACAGACAGACAAACGTACAGGGAACAAAAGCACGCAAACGCACAGACAAATCAAATAAACAAGCAAACCAAAAGGGGAAAGAAAAAAAGAAAAGAAAAGAAAGGAAAGGAAAAGAAAAAAAAGAAGGCGAGGGGACAGCAACAACCAAAGACCAAGGACAGTCTGAGAGCATAAAACCTGTGGGGGGAAGGAGAAAAAAGGAAAAAGGAAAAGAAAAAAGAGAAAACAAGGAAAAAATTTAAAAAAAAAAAGGAAAAATAATTAAAAAAAAAAAAAAGAGGCAACTCTCCAGTGTGGATGGGCATGGCTTGGTGTAGGTAGGTCGGGTCTCAGGGGCTGCTCTCCAAGGCCCCGCCTTAGTGGTTGCTGGGAGAAGAATGGCAGCGCCCCAAGCCCTTCTCAGACCATGCGTTGCAAGCCACTCTTTTGAGTCCCATCTCCCCGTGCCATGGGCGGGCCGAATTGCTTTTTTTTCTAAGCTCCACCACGTTTCCAAATCCTAGTCCATGCACTGTAATGCTGCCGCCCCAGATAAAATGTCCTCCCACAGGCGGGCGGCTTTCTAGCCAGGATTCAGTAAGGGGACTGGGGAGCCAGCTTTTCCCTGGCTCTGCCTGGAGTCGGCGAGCTGCCCAGCCCAAAGGACAACAAGCCCACTGAGGGGGATGAATTTTTCTCCCCGCGCCCAGAGGCTATATATGGGATGTTTGTGTCCATTGGTCCGGGGCCGGGGTCTCTCTCCTCTCCAGAGACCACTCTATGAGCGTTTTCAGTCTCTCTTTCTCTTCCCCTCGGCTCTCCACTGCTCTACACGGCCACTCCGCGAGTGGCCCTCCACGGCCCTGTGCTACCTCTGCACACACGGCCCTCTGTGGCCCTGTGCCACCTTTCTGGGTGCTCTCCCAGTTCCACTTTGGGCTGGAACTCCCTCCCCTCAGAGCCTCCGGTCCCAGTTCGCACTCACTCAGGCATCCATGATGCTGTCATCTATAAGGATTCTGTGTGTACACCTTCCATTCTTGCAGATCAGAGTATTGCGGTTTTAGTCCTTCTCAGTTTGATAGTTGCGGGCGGGGGAGATTACAGAGCTCCCTACTTCTCCGCCATCTTGCTGCTCCCCCCTCCTCTAGTTTCTTTGAACCAATGCTGACCACTTAGAAGAAGGAAGTATTAGGATTAAGTTCGTCCTTCTATATGCTGAATGTTTCAAAACATTCACTTTTTGTAACACTTGAATATAAAGAGGCTTAAGAAAACCCATTTACTTGAATCCAACAATTTTATTTTTTTTAATGTTTATTGAGAGAGAGAGTGCATGCACGAGCAGGGAAGGGGCAGAGAGAGAGGGGAACAGAACATCTGAATCAGGCCCCCACACTGACAGCAGCAAGTCTGATGTGGGGCTCAAACTCACAAACCCTGAGATCATGACCTAAGCCAAAGTCAGATGCTTAACCGACTGAGCCACCCAGGCGCTCCTTGAATCCAACAATTTAAAATAAACTGAGGTGTCTATTAAAAGGAGGGGCCAGAAAATAACTACATACAGCTCTATAATGTATATTACTTATAAATATGCATATTTATATATGTAATAAATAACAAAATGGTCAATAAAATGAGTATCTTTTTGCCTATACTTTCAGCTTAGAATTTATGGCATTATATTTTCATATTTTAAAGTATAGTGATTACTTGGCTCTCATTTTTTTCATGACACTTGTAAATTATCATTAAGCACCAGTGCAGGAGACAAACTTTAACTTTAAAAAAATAGACATTGATTCATTTACTTGCTATTAATGAACACTGGTTATTTTATGCTTGAATTACTGAGTGCTTGGATTTGTACATACCAATTACAATGCACAACAATGTTTGTCTATGTTCTTTACCTTCTCACTTTTTATTTAAATAGAGGAAAGTGTTGAGATGAAATATTTTAATTGACAGACTAATTAAAGAACTTAAAGACAGGGACGCCTGGGTGGATCAGTCGGTTAAGCTTCCGACTTCGGCTCAGGTCATGACCTCACGGTTCATGACTTCAAGCCCTGTGTCAGGCTCTGTGTTGACAGCTCAGAGCTTGGAGCCTGCTTCAGATTCTGTGTGTCTCTCTCTGTCTCTCCTCTGTTTGCACTCTGTCTCTCAAAAATAAATAAATAAATAAATAAATAAACAAACAAACAAACAAACAAACAAAGACAAAGATCCTCTCTTAATTAAAATCTAATATACATATAATTCTACTAATGAAGCAATACTGACTGTCAGAAACCAATCTCCTGAAAAAGAGGAGATCCTCAATCAAGGTGGTCATTCATGGTTACAAAATAATCTGGGGGCCATTGCTAAACTTGTAAGCTATGGGATAGTTAAGAACAAAAACAAGCACAAAATCATAACCATTACCAAACATGGAGTCTATAAGTGTAGTTTTCTCAAAAACAGAGACAGACCAAAAACGATGGGATGTCAGTACCAATTCCTTATTGGTAATTAGTATTTATGATGTCTTCCCTATATTCAGTTTGTGAGAATATAGAGACTTATTCAGTAAACAGGTGACATTATGCTATTTATTTCACACACAAATCAGGGTTGCTAAGTTGTAGTGGCTGAAAGGAATGGAACGGACTGAAAATTCTGTCTCATATTGACAGTGAAAGGATTTTTAAGGAAAACATCCGTTTTAGAAGATGCCACTGAATTATATGTATTCAGTTGAAAAGAGCAAATAAATCAAGAGATAATTTGGTGTTTCAAATAGTCTTATACAAGAAGTCACAGTGAGAGATCATCTTTCTCTTACTTAGTTGAGACAATGAAACCTATATTTATCTTAGCTTTGAGTTTAGTTTAAAAGGGGAAAAAAGGCATAATAACGGAAAGAGCCTTGAAATGTAAGTTTGAGAAGTAAATTTAAGTGTCAGCTTTGTGATGAGACTCTTAAGGTCTTTATTCTCTTCTTTGCAGATGGGCACAAAAGCATCTGCTTTGTTTATGCCGTAAGTTGATGTAAGGCTCATAGAGGCAATATATGGAAAAGATATTGAAAGGTGTTATCAGCGGAGACAGACCAAAATAGGAACTGATAATGCGTCCAAGAGAGGGTTTATGTCCAGTTCTGCCATATACAAACTATGTATCCTTAGGCAAGTCACTGAATCCCTTTCAGCCTCAGTTTCTTCCTCCGCTAAATAAGGGAGCTGAATTTGAAAGTCCCTTCCATCTCCAAGAGTCTGTGATCTTATACTAGAAAAATTAATAGGAAAACTCTATAATATGCTTTTGTTTCCTAAAAAAGCAACACACACTGATTTGGTGTTCATGATTAATTTTAATCTCTGTCTTGCAAATAAAAGGAAGTCATTTTTTTTTTTTAGCCTGAGTAGGTTCACATCCTTTATGAAACAAGATGTGGTTTTAATTTATTAGCTACACATCAGAATGTTCTAAATGTAGGAAAGTGGCAATCATGAAGAATTATGAGAATCATTACATGATATGAAATGTGAGCCTAACACTCACATTAGAAAAAGATTTGCCCTTGAAATAAAGAAAAACAGAGTCTGTGCTACATTACTTACAGTCCATATTAAAATCCACACACCCCATACAAACAAAAGATTGCAACCAAACACAGAGGCATAGCTGCCTTTGTGTGGCTGTTTCACTCGCTCAGTTACCCTTTTAATTACTTGTTCTTCTGTAATGCTAAACTTGGATTTTGTGTACACCACAACTAAACATAGAACAGACAATAGGCAGGGCAACATAAGCTTTTGTTGTAAGCTCTATGAGAACAGGAATTTTTATCTTTCTCACTCACTGATGTATCCCAAATACCTAAAACAGTGCTTGGCGCATAATAGGTATTGAATAAATATGTTTTTATTTTAAATTTTTTTGAAAATGTTTACTTATTTTGAAAGAAATAGAAAATTTGAGCACGTGCAAGTGGGGGAGAAGCAGAGAGGCAGAGAGAGAGAGAGAGAGAGAGAGAGAGAGAGAATCCCAAGTAGGCCTCACACTGTCAGTACAGAGCCTAATACAGGGCTTGAACTCATGAACTGTGAGATCATGACTTAAGCCACAACCAAGAGCCAGAGCTTAACCGACTGAGCCACCCAGGCGCCCCATGAATAAATACGTCTTGAGAGGATGAACTTGCTTCCATTTTCTGCCTTGAACAAATGAGCTACACTCTTTAGAACTTTAACTGACTTTTCTTTACATCGTTGACTTGCTTCTGTAAAAAGAGGTAAACCAGAAGAATTTAACCGAAGGAAGCCCTAGCAAAGAGGTAGTTGGACTGCTGTAAACGACCAACACAAATGTTTTCAATCTGACACCTTAAAATAATCTGTATTAGCAGTAACGTTTCCTTCAGTATAAGGTTACTAAATAAACAGGACAAACACAAAAGCTAAAGAACTACTCTTTTCATGCTACTAAAGAGAATACTTCAAACGATGTAGGAAAAAAATGTACATACAATTCATAAGATGGGATTAAAAACATAAAAAGAGCTATTAATAAATATGACTCTCGTGTTTCCTTCTTTTAAAACTCAAAACTGTGTTGTCTGACTCGTGCCCACATCAAAGGAACCCAGCTAATGGAGAGTAAGAGAAATGAAGGCTCAGCTCACTATCTCTCTCCTGGTGCCGAAGCATGTTTTACAAAAATGTGCTTTGAACCAACAACAAACTTAGAAAACCAGAAACAGAACAGGAAGATAAACCCACAAGAGAAAACAGCCATGACATCACCACACCCCCTTCCAGTTTTCTCCAAAACATTTTTCTTACCAGATGAACACAGAAAGTCAAAGAGCTCTATTTTTAAAGCATGAGTCTTGGTTGTGGTACAAACAGATCAATGGGAAATCTCTTGTCTTCAGAAAAACATGAGCCTATAGCACAAAGCATGGAAGCTTCTAAAATAGCATGTCTGATAGAGAAAGCATCAACCCATGAGCAAATCAGTGGGTGTCTAAGAGAGATTTTTAGAGTGATTCAGGAAGAGATGACAATGTAGAAATTAGCTCACCAAATTTTCCTTATCTTTCTCATATAATATAAAACTATACAGCTCGATGTCTATGTAATTATATAATGCTATATATAACTACATATAAATACAAATATATTTAGCATAGTTAGCATATATATCTAGAAAAGTGCTAGCTAGCGCAGAGAGGCTGGAAAGAATTTGAGAGAATTTTGAGGAGGCCACAGCATTACCTACCACACTGTGATGGGGAGAGAGGATTTTAAGTGAAGTTTGTTCTGTGTTATCAACTCTCTGGAAGTTTCTTAAGAATATGTAATAAGGATTTAAATCACTTTTCAATGATTTCTAGATGTCATTTATTCATTCATTCTACAAATATATATTGATAGAAGCAATCTCTTGACCCTGTATTTATACTGGCAGCCTCTGTAAAGACAGACCTAATGGCAGAAGCAAGAACGTCCAACTTTTTATAGGTTACAACCAAAAAATAGATCCAGAAGAGGAAAACCATATTCCAACACAGCTCCTTGTTCTACTCTTTAAGGACATTGACAATTAAATTAGCTTTGATGGTATGGCCTAGAAGCCTAACTACTATGTACAATATAGAAAATGTATTCAGAGTTGCGGTCAGCCAACAGATGAACTTGAATTCAGCTGTTCAAATTGAAGACTGCCTGTTCACTAGGCAACTTTTCCCCATAGCTAGTTGTGATGCTGTTTGATTCTCTTCTAAAGGTTAAAGTAAAGCATTACCAGGCCTCGTGAATTTCTCATGAATTGTGATTAAGTGCAACCAAATTCTAAGCACTGTTAGAAAAACATCTTCAACCTAAATGAACAGGCATCAAAACTGCCAACAATAATAACCCAAGGCTACTTCCATTACGAATTTGGTCTTTGCTTTAAAAAAAAAATACCATGATACTTTCCTAGATAATGACCCACATAAAGCATTCTTCTTGATTAACAATGGCATTTGTCTTATAGCCTGTGCCAGGAATGGAAGCCTGTGGCTTACTGAAGCCAGTGCAGCAACAAGAGATCTCTTCTAAAAACAGAACACAGTACAGCTCATTCTTCAAGACCTTACAGGGGAAACCAGACGATGAGTATGTTGATGTCTTTTAAAAACAGTCTACTAAATGTTTTTAGATCCTGTGCCCTGATCACTGGCTGACCTATATATTTTTGGCAATGCTAGTGTCCTAGAAGACCTGACAATTTGACAAGCAGTTCAGATGAATTTTGAAAAAGCTAAGATAAGCAATTTCCTAAAAAAAAAAAAAATTCTTCTGATCTTTGAAATGTTAAAGGATCCATGTCAGTGTATTATTTTGAGCAAGGAAAGTTCTACCTATTAAGACTGCCATTGTAAATAACAACTAATCCCCCAGCCAGTGGATGCAAGTATACCTTCCAAGCAAGAAGCAATGACTCTCTCCTTACCGGGCCTGGGTGAGAAGCCAAGCCCACTTGGTAGATTAGATTTCCTGTGTAAATTACTGTTTGTTGCTAATGAATACGGTTGTTGCAAAGGGTATTGTGAAGATCCAATAAAGACCAGCACAGAAAATGCGTATTGTAGCACCTGACATGACTGTCATCACAATAAAACACATTCTACTTATGCTCAGGTCAGGTGCTTTAAGAAGAAGTATAATCTTGGGGCACCTGTGTGGCTCAGTCGGTTAAGCATCCAACTCTTTCATTTAGGCTCAGGTGATGATCTCACAATTCGTGAGCATGAGCCCCAAGTCAGGCTCTGTGCTGACAGTGCAGAGCCTGCTTGAGATTCTCTCTTTCTTTCTCTGTCTGCTCCTCCCCTGCTCTCTCTCTCTCTCTCTCTCAAAATCAATAAATGAACAATTTAAAACAAGAAGAAGAAATATAATCTCAAAGAGATAGCTGCACTTCCATGATCACTGAAGTACTGTTCACAACAGCCAAGCTGTGGAAACAACCTACATGTCTATCCGTAGATGAATGGATAAAGAAAATGTGGCATATGCATACAATGGAATATTATTCAGCCTTGAAACAGAAGGAAATCCTGCAATATGCAAAAACACGGATAAGCCTAGAAGACATTATGTTGAGTAAATGAAGCCAGTAACAGAAGCACAAATACTGCATTATTCCACTTACATGAGATCTCTAAAATAGTCAGAGTCATAAAATCAAAGAGCGGAATGGTGGTTGCAAGAGGCCAGCAAGGAAGGGGAAATGGGAAGTTGCTACTCAGTGGGCATAAAGTTTCAGTTAAGCAAGATGAATAAGTTCTAGAGATTTGCTGTATTGTACCTGGAGTCAATAATAATGTATCATACACTTAAAAGTCTATTAAGAGGGCAGAGCCTATGTTAAGTGTTCTTACTACAATAAAGTAAAATTAAATTTAAAAAAATTTTAAAAGAAGGAAAAATGTAAGAGAAATAAAAACATTGTTTTTTTTTTCTGCATCATTTTGGGACCAGAATATCTCTACTAACTGAGAAGCATTACAATGTAATACAGTGTACTTGAAATTTCCTATTTTCTTGTAATCAAGTATTTCAAACACTACTTTGTTAACAATAAACCAAAAATAAGGGGATGATAACTTCCTGTGTTTTGATTATTTCTAGAAGACTCAGTTTACCCACTGCACTTTTCTGGCAGATGCAATTACTGTATTAGATACTTAAATGGAGCTTTAGGTACCATTTTAAAAACAAGGAAGCTAAGACCAAAAGAGACTAAGGAATGCCAAACCTAGTGGAAGAAAGGGATCTACTTTGGATGTCCATGCAATGCTCTTGGGACTAATATTATCTATTAATACATTGAAATGATGGAAATCATCCTAGATGTCAAAATCTTATGAACGGAGTGAATGAACATTTGCAAAATAAAGACTATTTGCCAGCCATTTCTCATAACTGACTGCCTTTAATACTCACAAAACCTTGCAACATAGGGATTAATAGCACTACTTCTAAAGTAAAGAGACTGAGGCCAATAAAGATCATAAGACCAATAGGAAACAAGGCTTGAACTCCCACCCGGGTGTCATCTAACCACGAAGTCTTGGATCTTTACAATATACCTTGCCACATTCTGGAAGGTGAAGTGAGCCCTGCAGTATCCCTGCTAATAACAAATCACTTTTGCCAATTTCCTGCCTGTTACGCAGAAGCTGTTGGTTTCAGAGGGAAACCGTTCCAAGATCACATACCCGTAGTGGAGTCGATGGTGAAAAGGGATGACAGGTCTCCGGGAATGAGTTCATAGGCCACTGTTCCATATATCCCAGAATCTCTGTCAGTGGCAAGAACATTGATGATCTCAGTGCCTGGCTGGGTCTGGCTGCTAATGCTCATCACGTAGGTTGATGGGTTAAAGACAGGTTCATTATCATTCACATCCTCTATTTCCACACGAACAAAAGCTTGGGCACTTAGTCCACCCTGTTGGATAAATGAGAAGTGATTACAAATGGATTTCTCCTGAATGCAGAGATGCAGAATAATTGACAAAAACCCTAGAAAAGAATTTTAAAACAAGAAAGTTCATTCATTTTACTTTTAACCTTGAGGTAGGAGTTCACATGTAATAGCATGGTATCTGTACTTTAGCACTGGCTCTTAAATATGAATGAGAGTACCACTGAAAACTCCTCTGAGGCAATAATTTCAGACTACAGGCCAAAGATATTCAAGGCAAGTTTTCTTGATGTCCAAAGAGGGGGAAAGAAACCCGAAAACACTTATATCCCTAAGATAAGTTTTAGCTGCTAAAGAGGAGGGGTAAAGAAATATTGGAGGAAGATATAATTTTAGAAAAGATTACCAGTGGAAGTCTCACTCAGAAAAGTACCATTTGAGTAAAGACTCCCCTATATGAGGGAGCTTGACTTCAGTAATCTGGAGGAAAGAGCAAGTGCAAAGGCCCTGAGGCAGGAATACAATGTACATCCCAGGGCTGTTCAGGGAACAGCAAGGAAGCCAGAGGGTGATGTCAACGTGGCAGGGGCATGGCAGGGGCAGGTCATGGAGGCCTCTGCTGGCCTCTGAAAGGAGGACTTATTGGAGGGTTTTGAGCAGAGGAGTAGTTTGAATTGCCTTAGATGCTAACTGTCACTCTAGCTGCAGCATTAGAATAAACTGAAGGGCAGCAAGGGTGGAAGGGGAAGAGCAGCAAGGAGGCGATTAGAATCATGGTGGCAGTGAAGGTACTTATCCTAAATATCTGGGGTCAGGTTTGCTTTGGAATTCTGGATTTTTCAAGTTTTAGAAAGGTAATAGAATGCATAGTGTGGTAGAGGAATAGATCCCATCCCTTTTATTTTGTGTTGCCTCCAAGTAAAAATCAAGAGAAGGGGAGAGTATACAATAGAAGAAAACAATCCTTCACAATTTTTACTTTTCTAAAGTAAAACATGTGTTCCTACTTTAAAGCACAATTTTCCATTTCTGTCTGGTACATTTTGATACTTTCATCTTTGACAAAAATCCTTGGTAAGTCACAAAGCCTGGGCTTTCCCACTCACTTTTCCTTCTCCCGCCCCCCCTCCCCCTCCCCCTCCCCACTCCCTCCCTCTCCCACTATTCACGGATACACTGAGCAAAGAGGAAAGAGGATTCTGAAGAAGAAAGAAGGTTTGGCACAGGAGACAAAGAGAGGCCAGTGGAAGAGCACACGCCTAGGGTGAGGAAGGGCACAAAGAGAGTATTGTTTGGGATGAGGTTAACAACAAACTTGGAAACGGCTCTCATGCTCTGAGGTCCCAAGTACCCTAGACATTGGTGACTAAAAAAACAATTGGGAAGTACACCTTCAAAAATGGGGTGGTTTTCCATGTTCTAAGTGGAATAAAGTGCCAGGGCCATGCCAGTTATCAACTAGAACAGGAGCAATGAGGGCTGGCTAAGGTTACGGCCACAGTGAAAACAAGGGAAGTGCCCATTGGCCCGTATTCCCGTATTCCCGAGCAGACAGGGCTGTGTCCGCAGCAACCCTGGATGACCTGTGGGTCCACAGAGGAGGATGACTTAGAGGGGCTGCAGGCTGATTGTGAACAGACAGTCCTTCACGGCACCTGACAGAGACCCTGCTGTTTCTCCAACTTGCCCTCCTTCTCCTCCATTCTGTTTTCCCTTCCTTTCCCTTCCCTTCCTTTTATATTTCTCCTTGGTTTAGGAAGTCGCCTCAGTTTGAGGGAGGGATAAGAAAGCACGGGGAGAGAAGGTGATGAGAAAGTAGGGAAGATATGCAGAAATGACCATCGCTCCACTCTGGGATCTTTACAAAGATGTCAATTCCTCGGTTGTCTTTGAAGATCCTAAATCAGGCAATGCTACCAAAAACAAGTATAATGTTAGAGGAACAAACTGAAAAACTTATTCTCAATAGAACAATGAATCTTTCTGCAGGAAAATTACTATAGATCTCAGGTTTCCTGTTTTAGGAATTCAATTTTTATCTACTGAATTCATCAGTGGAGGTGCTTTTCTCTTCTAATAACCATTTGTGAAGGCATGTTAAGTGTGCTTTGTATGTATTTTCTCCTTCAATTGTTCTTATCTCCTTTTTAAAGATTTTGATGCTTTCTCTCATTTTTACAGAGAAGCAAACCAAAGCACTGAGAAACTAAGTGACTTGCCCAAGGTAAATGAGACTGTGAATTGCAGATCTGGAACTGGACCAGAGATTCATCTGTCCACAAAACCGTTGGTAACTTCTTTTAAATTAGACTTTTTAAAGTATTGCGGTATAAATTCTACCTTTTATGAAAGACTTGTTAAAACACTATGCTAAGGGCAATGCCAACCATGGACTCAGTCTTAGCAGAAAAATGAAAGACAGAGTCCCTGTTTATAATCTATGTGACAAACACTGTATAACAGGGTTTTATGGAACAATCTGGAGCCAAATGATCTGGATCTAATGTCTGCCCTGCCTTCATCTGGGACAACAGATGAGAGAAAATCAGATAGTCCTTGAGTCTGGGCTGTGTCTTCTATAAAGCAGTAGCAATATAATATGTATGAGAGCATTTATAATGGTTAATCACCATCATTATAAGATTTTACAGTCTCCTTTTCCTAAATACTTGGGGCCAGATAGATTAGTCTTGGAATGTTTCAAGTTTTAGAAAGGCAATATGGTGCATATATACCTAGTCAGGTCTGGGGTGGCACTACATAACCAAACTCTTAATATTCTGCAGCAAAATGTATGGAAAGACACATTTAGAGGGATTTAAACATGAATTTAAACATGAATGGCTTCATGTCTGTTCAAGTCAGGTTTCTCACTAAATGAGATTTTAAAACTTTCTATTTTGAGGAGATGTTGAATTAGGTTAATTCTAATGCTCGTTCGGGGCTTCTGTTTTAATAAACTATGATGGTACTGTGTTTCCTCTTTTATTATTTCTCTTACATTTGGAATCTTATAAAATTGTATTGTATCATTCTCTCTTCATTCAAAATTATCTATCATTAATCCCTCTGTTATCTTTAGTTTATACCAAAACATGTAAATCATTACTTTTGATTGCTAACATGATATTGGTACAGATATTGCTAATATCATATTGGTATAAAATAAGAAGAACAATAAAACAAAACAAAACAAACTTTCTGTCTGAGAGCTTTGGGGTTTCAGAACTACGGATAAAGGATCTTGGATCTTCATGATTCAGAGGTAGGCATATGTTGTGAACACTAAATGGAGAGAAAGCTTGGCGCTGAAGGGATCCTGGGGATGGGTCCTCAAAAACAAACATGATTTTAGGTCTCCAGCTGGTATGCAGTTCCCACAATCTGGAGGAGCCTTGAAAGCAGATTAGATTTCTACACACATTTTCCTTCACTTCCTGCCTAGTGTTTAGGTCCCAATTCTCTGTAATGAAACTTCAGTACACCTGATTCAGACCAGCCTGATAATGCAGCCTCTGAGATATGCTGAGTCACAACCACCCAGCTAAGCTGCTTCCAGATTCCTGATCCTCAGAAATTGGGCAAGATAGTAAAATTTTGTTATCTGAAGCTGCTAGGTTTGGGAATAGGTAATACACCCTATAAATTCCATGCATGAGTATTTCCTTTTTAAAAATTTTTTAATACTTATTTATTTTTAAGAGACAGTGAGACAGACATGAGTAGGGGAGGGGTAGAGAGAAAAGGGAGACACAGAATTTGAAGCAGGCTTCAGCTATGAGCTGTCAGCACAGAGCCCAACGCGGGGTTCAAATCCAGGGACCACGAGATCATGACCTGAGCCAAAGTCGGATGCTTAACTGACTGAGCCACCCAGGAGCTCCCCTCCCATCCATGAATATTTCTTAACACTGTCTTATTCTTTCTCTATCAACAAGCCATGGGGTTTTTTTGACATAATTTTAATCACTTAATTTTTAAAATTATAGTTAAAAGAAAAGAGTGTGTTACTATAATTTAAAAAGTGATCAAAATTAAAAAATAAGAATGGAAATCACCTCAGAATGGAGGGGGGGATGGGTTAAGTAGGTGATGGGGATTGAGGAGTGCACCTGTCCTGATGAGCACTGGGTAATGTATGGAAGTGCTGAATCACTATGCTGTACACGTGAAGTAATATTATACTGTATGTTAGCTAACTTGAATTTAAATAAAAACGTAAAAAAATTATAGTAAGAGACTCTTAACCAATCTACCTGAATTCCAAACCCCTCAAGGCATGTTGTGAAAGCTGGGAATAGTTTGGGAAAGCACTAAGCTTGAAAGCATACAATATTGGAGGCTGGAGGGTTGCCTCAGGCAATCAACAGATATGAAAAAGTTTCTGCCATTATTTCTACTTTGCCCATTGTCTACTGTCTATTCTCTCTTCTTGCCTTCTAGGGCTCTTGAACAGTAGAATATTAATATCTGCTCTTCATATCTTTTAGCTCAAGTGGCCTGCGGTTTTCCTTGTCAATGGATTTTGGTCTACAGTTCAAAATTCCATGAGCAAAGGTGAAAGGAAATGAAAGTCCAATTTCTTAAGGAAAACAGAACAAAATAGTAAGCTATGATGTCACCAAAGTCAAGAGAAGCAGCATTCAAAGAATAATTTCAAGTTCACTGAGAAGTTGAATAAAATGAAAATAAAGAAATAATGCCAGGATGTGGCACAACAGAAATCATGTTCATAAAAGCAGTTTTACTAGAGAGGTTGGAAGAATGGGAAGAATGGATCAAAGAAAGTGAGGAAAGGAGAGAGAGAACTATTTTAACCAGATTTACTAAGAAGAAGAATAAAATGGTTTTCTAAAAAGGTACATGAAATTTAAAAAGAGGGTTTTTTTTAAAGATAAGCACTGTTACTATATTTTATATGTTTGTGGGAGACATTCAATAGAACTTGGGATGCAGGAAAAAGAAAAAATACTTACAGAAGTAATGTCCTTAGGAAGGCTGGAATGGGTGGAACACCAAATATTAAAGACATTTGCTTTTTAAAAAATTTTTTTAATGTTTATTATTTATTTTTGAGAGAGAGAGAGAGAGAGAGAGAGAGAGAGACAGAGCATGAGCAGGGGAGGGACAGAGAGAGAGGAGACACAGAATCTAAAGCAGGCTCCAGTCTCTGAGTTTTCAGCACAAAGCCCGATGTGGGGCTTGAACTCACGAACCGTGAGATCATGACCTGAGCCGAAGTCAGACACTTAACAATCTGAGCCACCCAGGCATCCCAAAGATATTTGCTTTTGATGCAAACAGACATCTCTAACAAGGTAATAGGAAAGAAGCAAAGAATGTGAACTGCAGTAGGTAAAGACTTCTCCCTCAAGCAGTTATTTGGAGAAAGGCAGAGTCCAGTGTAGACAGTACTGGCTTTTTACCTAGACAGTGTTATGGAGTGAGGGAACTAAAGGGATTTTGCAACTGAATGACTTAATGGCGGGTCAATAAACTAGAGATTCTAATCTGGGAGAACTGTTAGCCAGAAGAGAGAGGCTACAGTACTGGAGACAGAAAAATAAGAATGCTTATCAGAATACAGCATGCTTGAGATCAAGATTTCAGAGGCTGTGCAATTACAGGGGATGATCCTTGGAAGTGAGAAAGTCAAGGAAGTGAGATGCTCAGGGTGTTGGATGGTTCAATAGATGCAGTGGTAGAGAGGAAGACTGTAAGGTGTAATGGTCCTAAATGACACAGAGGTTTAAAACATGATCGCAACAAGAAAGCATGTCCAAGGAATAATCTGGCAAGATAAACTTCAAAAGCAAATTACTTTTTGATACAGAAAGTAGTAGAAATGATTCAGACGTTGCAATGGGCAATCAGTTAGGCCGGCACCCACCCCAACACCTCCCTCTTGGCTCATGATTACTGGAATATGGGTTTCTCTGTGAAAAGCTACAGAGGAATTGGTAACCTCAGGGGCAGGCTATTTTAATCAAGGCAAGAACGTAAATGAGCAGAGACCATGCCAAGTGTCTAAGGGAGTCTGCTAAATGATGGACCATGAATTCCTGAGGGCATGGTAGAAGAGTTTGGGAGGACAGGGCGGGTGAGGAGGAGATCGATTCAAATTAAAGGATGGGCACATCTGGGTGGCTCAGTCGGTTAAGCATCCAACTCTTGATCTCAGCTCAGGTCATGATCTCACAGTTTGTGAGTTCAAGTCCCGCATCAGGCTCTGTGCTGATAGTGCGGACCCTGCTTGGGATTCTGTCTCTCCTTCTCTCTGCTCCTTTCCTGCTTGCTCTTCATCTGTCCCTTTCTCAAAATAAATTAATTAATTAAAAAAAAACAAAGGATGAACACAGCAGGATGGGGATGAGAATATGGATAACAGTGGATGGCTAGGAGGTTTAGACTTCTAGAGATAAGAATGAGGTAGAGTGGCATCTATGACATTTAAGGATTAATTCTAGTAGTATATTTGAAAAAAAATGGTAGGCAATCAGTCTGAGATATAATTCAGACAATCTAACTTGAAAGCATGAGTAACTGGGCAGCAGCTTATTCCTGAAACTGGAGTGAGGGGGGTGGCAACCAATGAAATATAAGATAGGAAAAAAGCAGCTGAATCCTGGAAGGTGTGAATACTATCATCTATTAAAATTAAAATAAGTGCGCCCTACATTTCAGTTATGCAGGATGAGTGAACTCTGGAGGTCTAACGTACAGCAAGTTGATGATAGCTAATATTCCTGTAGTGTAGATTTGAAATGTGCTAAGAGTAGATCTTAAATGTTCTTATCACTCACTATGTGAACTGATGGATATGTTAATTAACTTGATCGTGGTCATTATTTCATAGTGTATATGTATATCAAAACATGATAGGGGTGCCTGGGTGACTCATTTGATTAAGCAGTGTCTAACTCGTGGTTTCATCTCAGATCATGATCTCACAGTTCCTGAGATCCAGCCCCAAGCTGGGCTCTACACTGACAGTGCAGAGCCTGCTTGGAATTCTCTCTCTCCCTTTCTCTGCCCCTCCCCTGCTCACACATACGCACACGCTCTCGCTCTCTCTCAAAATAAACACACATTTAAAAATAAAACAAAAACACATGACATTGTACATCTTGATGTACATAATTATTATTTACCAATTACACTTCAATAAAGCCGGGGGAATGAGGAGTGTGTGCTTTTACTCAGCAATGTTTCTTCTAGAGAGCTATCGGCTGTACACACAACTGTGCAGCATTTCAATAGCCAAGTTTTCTCATGAATATATATAATGCTGAAGGGCTAACTCAATTTATTTTCTATATTGAGAAATATAGCCCTCCCCTAAGCCTGGAGTGGTGAGGTAGAGTTGAAATAGCTTTATCTCAGACATATATTTCAGCTACCAAATTCAGATGTCACAAAAAATAGAGTAGAATGTTAATACATACATACCAAAAAGAGAGATTTGTTTGGTGAAAATGAATGGGAACAGGAAACAGGGAATTGGGAGATAAGCATGGAATAATTAAATTAGAGCACTTTATTGAGAAAAACCACTTGCTTTCCAATGTAATCCAATTATTTGCTTTCATATGTATTTTTAGAGCATTCTCATGGCTTCTATCTATGAGATAAATAGCAACAGCAATAGCAGTAAAAATAGATTATTTCAGAAGTAATACCAGTAGAATAGAAGTGATTGAGTTAAAAAAAAATATTGAGTTATCACAAGGATGAATAGAGCAGCAAAGAAACCCAGAAAATCTAGGTATTTTATAAGAAAAAAATTTTCTATTGACAGATAGCAATCTTTTAGTGACCACCAGCAAATGAGTTCCTAGTGATTTCCTTCCAAAGAACTTTCAAGATCTATATTAGAAAGAAAAAGTATCAGAGGAAAAACCAGAGATTATCAGGGTAATTATGTAAAGTTAAAGGTCTTCTGCCAAGGTGCAGTTCATTGTTTTAAGTAAATTCATTCTGGCCCAAAATCCAACATCTTGAACTTAAAATGTCTTGTGTGAGTTCATTTATTCTTCAAATCAAAGCTAGATTGCTATCTGCACTGTTACCAGCCTTTTTGATCGGGGACATATACCACTTGTAGATACTGTACAGAATCATTATGACAGAGGCAGGCCTCACCATATAGAAATGCACAACTCATCACACAGGAAATTTATAAAGATTATGCAGACAACAGAATAAAGACTGCACATTGGATAATACATATATACACACATGTACCCACACACCCACAGAAGCACTTATGTTGCTTGTTCTTGTATATTCTGAGGCAAACAGAGGAGCATTGGAGGCAATTTTAAGTCCAAAGTGAAAAATAGGAAATTGTTAAATGCCTATGGTTGGGGCAGGGGCAGGGGGACAGATTTTCTAGTTTGTCTTTCAATATGCTTCACCAGAGGCGCCTGGGTGGCTCAGTCAGTTAGGCATCTGACTTTGGCTCAGGTCATGATCTTGTGGTTTGTGAGTTCAAGCCCCATGTCGAGCGAGTTCAAGCCCTGTGTCGGGCTCTGTGCTGCTAGCTCAGAGCCTGGATCCTGCTTCAGATTCTGTGTCTCCCTCTCTCTCTCTGCCCCTCCCCCACTTGTACTCTGTCTCTCATAAATAGATGTTTAAAAAAATTTTTTTAAAGATATTCATTTAAAAAAATGCATCACCAGGACTGTGCCCATGAAGATCTGCTTCCAGGCGGGCTGCACACAGAGCTCCTTCCTTAGGTCTCCCTGTGTGGCTTCGGACCCACATGATGAATAAGAAGGAGACAAGGCCACTAAGATGGAGAAGAAAACATCTAAGAGCTGTGGAAAGAGGAGACCCTGAAGCTCTGATAGTCCACTTCCAGACACGAGATGCTAAAAAGACTCAGACTGTAGAAACACATGTTCCCCACCTTCACCAACATTGAATGTGTTGTTCTCTGATTGTCCTGAGAAAGATGAATTGACCCTATCCACTACACAGGTCTTTGGGTCTTTCATTTGGTAACCAAGGCCTGAGAGCAAGTCAAGACAATAAGGGGTTCCTTAAGTCAAAGTCGGTATCAGATGGTAGCCTGGAAGACACAGTTAATTCTTTTTGGCATTTTCCATGAGGGTACAAGGGATTACATGTATCACTATGATATACAAGCCTTTAACCTAGACACATTCATGTGGAGCAAGCTGTCCCCATGAGGAACAGGGCCCACACCCAAATTGGGCTGCCAAACATCTGTCGATCCACTCCACAGGTGAGCTCAATCATCTGTGGAGGCTATTGGAAACAGTCAATAAAGGTGGACAAACACACTGTGCATTCAAATGTGCTCCACTAAATTCTGAGGAAGAAAAAAAAAGGCAAATAGGTGTGGACTCAGATTAGCCCTTGGAAATTAGCTCACTGCTAGATCAAGCATTTTGGTGGCTGTGAATCATCAGACACTGCTTTTTGGGGGGTGTCTGTAGTAAGGAAGAGGAAGAAACCTGGAGGGTGACTTATTTGATGGTCTGTACTTCTATGACACCACAAAGAGCGTCTGGTTTGCAGGACAGCAGAAAGGACTTAGGTCAGAGAATAAAAACATAGGCAAGTCAGAAAAAAAAAAAAGGCAGAGCCTAAAAGTGGTAACAAGCAGGAATGTGGGGAAGCCAGCACCCAGGAATCCCTGGATGTGGTCAAAAAGGTGATTACAAAGGATGGGGTGATGATTAACATTGAACAAATGATCTTCCCTAAGCAGCAGGAAGGAAGAAGATGGTTCCGATGAAGCCAGTAGCTCTCTGACAGAGCCAAGTCCTCACACCACTGCCATGTTGGCCAAGAAGCATGAGCTGCTCTATTATCTAGTGAGGCACAATTGAAACAAGTGACTGCCAGTTCCTCCTGACTGATTTGTATTACATTGATCCCCACAGGATGGAGAAATGGAAGACTTTAATACATATGGAGTCACAAACTCAGGAGCACCTAAAGGAGAAAAACTTGGAAGAAGACAGAGATAAGGTAGAAGATACAGAAGGAAGAGATGAAGATGGGGAGGAGGATGCCACCAGAGAAAAGTGGGGAGGAAGATGAAGAGGAGGAGCATTCACCAATGGCATCTGATGAAAAGTGTGTGGACTATCTGCCCAGGCCCTAGCAGTATTGAGTGCAGCTTGCCTAGGAACACATGGGGTCCAACACAAAAGGAAAAAAAGTGCTGAAAGTAACCCAGGCCATGGCAAAAACACTGTCTTTGATGATTTAAGATGCTATGCTGGGACAAAAGTGAAATTGAATAGTGAATTTTTTCATTATCACTGGGTGCTATTTTCAATAAACTAGAGTGAATAAACTAGAGTGAAATGAGGTAGCTGCAAAGATTTTCTTTTCCATAGCTGTAAGTATACTAAGAGTTCAGCCCTTTGCCTTCCTCTGAGAGGGAACTCTGCACCAGGGCAGTGTATTTGTACTGTCTTCTATTTTCTGTGTCTGATGCTTTGTCATTGGGCCTCGCTGATCCTGGAGGATTGCCCAGGATCAGGTGAGCATGCTTTTCAAAGGCATACCAACCAATCTGAAGCCCAAACCCCATTACATCCTTTACTGGGCTTTCATACTCCAAGCCCCTATTCATCTGTCCTAATCACCCCAGGGTCAAGTGCCAGACAGCTAGAGATAGACTCTATGCACAAGAGCTTGTTGAAAGTAATCAAACTAACCAATCCCTAAGCCTGCTCATTCTGCCTTTCCCATTTCTTTCCATGGAAACCACAAGAAAGGCACTTGCCCACAGTTTTCTCTCTCTCCCTTGGCCTCCTCACCCACCCCAGGGCTTCCCATTGTGCATACACCACACCCTCCTCCCATTGTGGGGTTCCCCCCCCCCCTGCCGTCCTTCTTGGAATGTGTGAGTATAACAAATTGTTTTTTTCAATGGCGGCCATCCCCTTGCTCATACCTAAAGAATAATGAAAACAATATTGAACCACTCAGAGTGCAGGGCAGCTCGAGGCTGGGCCAGGGCCTGATTTAGGATGAAATCAGCCAAATAGTAGGGTGAAATCTTGAATATGCAGTACCCACAGGAAGGTTGTTTCTGTTCTAACAAAACTGAAATACGTTGTGCTTTCTCAGAGGGTTTTCCTTCTATAAAATAAGGAGTTTTTAAACAGAAGGATGTTATGACTCACATACGTCATTGTCTTAGTCAATTCCGGCTGCTATAACAAAATACCATAGACTACGTGGCTTACAGGCAATAGACATTTGTTTCTCACAGTTCTGGAGGCTACAAGTCTAAGATCAGGTGGCAGCACAGCCAAGTTCTGGTGAAGGCAGGGAGCCTGCCAACTTCTCCTGGGGTCCTTAGGTGATAGAAGAGGCTAAGGGGCTCTCTGGGGCCTCCATTATAAGAATGCTAATTCCATTCATGAGGGCTCCACCCTCATGACCTGACCATCTTCCAAAGACCCCACCTGGGGTGCCTGGTTGGCTCAGTCGGTTGAGTGTCCGACTTTGGCTCAGGTCATGATCTCACGGTTCATGGGTTTGAGCCCTGCATCGGCCTCTGTGGAGACAGCTAGCTCAGAGCCTGGAGTCTGCTTCAGATTCTGTGTCTCTTTCTCTCTCTGCCCCTCCCCTGTTCACGCTCTGTCTCTATCTCTCAAAAATAAATAAATGTAAAAAAAATTAAAAACAAAACCAACCAAACAAACAAACAACAACAACAAAAAAAAAACGAAGGCCCCACCTAATACTATCATCACTCTGGGTATTAGGTTTCCAACATATAAGTTGAGGAGGGAGAGGCACCAACATTCAGACAATAGCAATCATCAACCTGGAGATCATCTCTTCTTTGATTTCTAAAATTTAGCAAAAAGCTGCTCACAGTTTGTTTGCAAACACTTTCTCAGTTATCTTTAAAATAAAATACCTTTTGGGGGCACCTGGGTGGCTTAGTTGGTTAAGCATCTGACTTGATTTCAGCTCAGGTCATGATCTCATGGTTCATGAGTTCAAGCCTGGTATCAGGCTCCGTGCTGACCCTGCTTGAGATTCTCTCTCTCCCTCTCTCTGCCCCTCCCCTGCTTATGCTCTCTCTCTCTCTGTCTCAAAATAAATAAATAAAACTTAAAAAAATTAAATTAAAATAAAATAAATTACTTTTGGGGAAATATAAAATGCATCCCTTTTGTTCAGTCTGGCAAAACTTTATAGAGAGATGGTTAAAGATGCACATGAACATTGCAATAGAGTCTGGTAAGCTGAGAGGAAAAGGAAGCATTCTTCATAACTCGTGTAGAGTAGGTTCAATATGGAAACAGACAAAAGCAAGGAGGTTTAAATTAAATATCTGGGTTGATTTTTTTTCTTATTCCACTGCCAATAATCCTAATTAATTGCACTGCTTTGGGGAGATAAAACATTTCCGGCATTAAACAACCTTACTTCTGTTAAGATAATTTCTTTATACACTTTTACAAGATCATCTGAAATCAACTAATTAGAAACAGATGTTTAAGTACTACAGAATTGGATTTAAACTAGTTTTTCACTTCTAGGATGGCCTTTTATAATTGTCTCAAAATCTATTAATATATTTCTGAAGTCTTGCATTAATATTTTTGTGTGCATATACTGAGCTTTGAAGAGTCATGTAGATTTGAATTAGTCTAAATTCCTCTGTTTACTCCTACTTTTGTTTCCTACATTTTTTCTTACAAAGAAGCAAGAATTCCTGAAACCACACAGTCAGGGGCTGAAAAATCTAATCAAATCATAGCAGTTTCACCAAATATAAATGACTGCATTTTCATAGTAGTTTCTCAATGTTTACTTATAATAAATTTATTTAGACTCATTTTTCCCAACAACTCATGTCTTAAGTAGGTAGATTGGCCTACTATGTTCAAAACAGAAAGATTACACCAGAGAGGTGTTAGCAATACCCAACAAAGGAGTAGTAAGCAGATAAAAAGGAAACAAGAAAAGTCTCCAAAATAGACTAGGGGAAAAAATTAAAATACAGAACAGTGTGTATAAAGTAGGTTATCTTTGCTGTAATGTAATGAAATTTGAACAAACTATTTCAAAAATGCACTTAAAAATGTAAATGGAAGAGCCAGGAATAGCCAAGGCAATCTTGAAAATGAAGGAAAAGGCTAAAAGAACATACAATATCATGACCTATTGTAGAGCTTAAGCAATTTTTAATTAAGCACAGTATAGACAAATAGGTCCAAAATAGGGTGTCCAGAAATAGACATACACATACATAACAGTGTGCTTTGGGGACAAAAGTGACGTTCCAGTGTAATGATGAAAGAACGATCATCTCAGTATTCATGCTGGAAAAAAAATAAAAAACAAGCCTTCCTCTCACTAGATTGAAAAAAATGAGTGTGAAAGATTACACAAAAAAGTTTTTGAAGAAAACATAAGATAATACCTTCATGCCTCTAAGGTAAAAAATACTTCTAAGGGGACAAAGAAAGCACCAGCTTAGTAAAAGTAAGCAAATTGATAAACTGAGCTTTATTAGAATTAACAACTTCTGTTCCTCAAAAGCCACCATTAGGGGAGCGAAAAGGCAAGCCACAGAATGCAAGAAGATATATACAATAAGTACATCCAACAAAGGACTTGAATACAAAAAATATAAAGAATTCATACAAATCAACAAGGAAAAAACCCAACAATACAATAGAAAACAGGTAAAGAACTGAACAAATACTTCACAAAACAAGTTATGCAAATAGCCAATAAACATGTGAAGCACTGCTTATCAATTCATTTGGTCATCAAGGAAATGCAAAGTAAAACCCCAAAGTGATTCACCACTACAGAGGTACCAAAATTGGTATAACTGAAAAATACCAAATGTTGGGAGGATGTGGAGAAAATAAAATTCTTCTACTCTACTGGTGGGAGTATAAACTGGCATGACCATTTGAAAATTTGTTTGGCTTTCCTAAGATCTAGCAAGTCCACTTCTAAATATATACTCAATAGAAATGCTTACATTTGTTCATCAAATTACATGTGTAAGAATATTAATAGAAGCGCTATTTGTAATAGCCTAAAATGGATGCCATCAATTACTGAATAAATAAAAAATTATCACAAATTCCCATAAAAGAGTACCATAAACCACTAAGAATGAATGAACTATTGCTACACACAACAGCATGTATGATTTTCAGAAATAATGTTTGGCAAAAGAAACAATAAAAACACATAGTGTATAAATCTATTAACTGAAAGCTTAAAGTTTAAAGTCAACAGTGATTGTTGTTAGAATCAACAGTGATTAACCTTAAAGATGGGGATGAGGGATAAGGAAGAGGCCAAGAGAGGGCCCCTCTGGGGTGCTGGTAATGTTTCTTCATCTGTTTCCATGCATGTGTTTATTTTGCAAAAATCTACTAAACTGTACTATAATTTGTGCACCTTTATACATGCATTTTATATGTCAATTTAAAAGTTTACCATAAAGAAAAAAAGACATAAGAACCAACTGAAGGTGCTTCTACTGACCTAAGATGAATCAATATGAACATCAGAAAGAATAATGTCAGCAACGAATAAAATGCATCAAACATAAATATCCAGGAATTTATAATCAGACTAGGAAAAAAAATAATCTGTACCCTTTGGGGATAGTAAATTCACCAACTCATTATTCTAAAAACGATAAAGAGAAATAATCAAGCCCTACTTGCCTCTCCTCTACAAATTGTATTTCAGGATAATCAAATAGTTGATGAGTGAACATTCTTAGTTGAAGAATTCCAAATAATAAATGCAAAAGGAATAATAGAATTCAAAAATCACCACATTGTACCTGATATATAATAAGAAGCACACGGGACCACCTAAATGAACCCAAAGCTAATCAGATTTCTGACTTAAAATGCCACTTCATAGAAAATATGAGAAAGTAGCATATTAAATAAATCCCAAGGATGTAATCAGTCACATTCAGAATGTGGAAAATTTACAGGAAAATTTTGATTTCTTCCAAAAACAAATACCATCAGAGAAAAGGGAAGGGGGGGGTGCTGACTGTTACAGATTGAAACTTAAGGGATATTGTAATCAAATCAATTTCTGAACTCATTTGGATCTTAATTCAAATAAGCCACCTTTTAAGAGATGTTTTTAAATAATACCAAAAATTTTAAATGAATTGGATATTAAATATTATTTTTTGAGTGTATTTATTTATTTTGAGGGATAGAGAGGGAGCATGGATCAGCAGGTGAGGGGTAGAGAGAAATGGAGAGAGAGAATCCCATGCAGGCTCTGCACTGTCAGTGCAGGGCCTGATGTGGGGTTCGAACTCACAAAACTGTGAGATCATGACCTAAGCCAAAATCAAGAGTCAGATTCTTAACCAACTGAGCCATCCAGGCACCCCAGGATATTAGATGTTATTAAAGAATTATTAATTTACTATAGTCATGTTTTTAAAAAGCAATCTGTTACAGATATTATTGAAATACTTATGGATGAAATGATATATAGTAATGTCTGGTGTTTGCAAAGGAGAGAGGTAGTGATTTTTGAAACCAGATTGGCTAATTGATAATCATTGGTACTCTCTGATGTGTACACAGTGGTTCACTTTGGAGTATGTTTGAAACTTTATACATGAACACTTACCCCATCCTTAGCTTTCACCAAGAGGTCATAGGTGGCTGGATCCCTTTCCCTGTCAATATCTTGAGAAACACAGATTCGCCCATCATGTGGGTCGATCTGGAATGCTTGAGATGTGTCATAGCTTTGGAATCCGTCATAAAGAGAATACTCGACAAAGCCAAAGAGTCCTGCATCTGCATCAGAAGCTTTAACCTATAAAACAAGAGGTTGATCAGTAAGAAAATGGGAAGTTAACATTACTTTTCAGTTGGTCATGAATTATTATCATCATTTGCACAACCAAGTAACCCCTACAACCATTAACAAAGTATAGGCTTCGGTTTTAACTCTCTCCTTTTACTTTCTTTGACAGCTCACCTCATCTTTCTCCTCCTTGTCTGAGTTTTCCTTCTCAGTTTCCTTTGCCCATTCCTATACCTTCATGTCATCTCTGAAAGTGTGGTTTCTTGAGGCTCAGCCCTTGGCCCTTTGTCTTCTTATTCCTCTCCCTATGCCTATGTGATCCCATCCAACTTCAAGGGTTTAAAAACATCCATACATTAACAGTATGACTATGCATCTGTGGAGTCCCTTTCATATCCAAGCTCTTCAAGTGATGGGCTCAACACCCCACTCCCACCCTTCAGAGCAGCAAGGGAGGGCAGAGAAATTAAGGCAGTAAATGGAATAATTACTAGTAACCCAATCCAGCTGACAGAATTCACCTTGAAGTAGGAAATTTGTGTTTCCAAGCCAGGTTTCCTTCCAGGAACAATGCCCCCATCAGGACCCTGCACACTCATGCACACTGACTACTACACAGAGGCACATTGCCCAGTGGGCACATGGAAATGAAATCTAGCCTATGTTTGGTTTGCCAAACACTGACATGGAGCTGCACCTGCCCAGAGGTAATACCATAAATACCATTTATGTTAGCATTGCTCTTATGCCTGGTAGAAAAGATGAAGTAACTGGAATTACGAAAGCACTTAATTTATTTATATTAACTGTGGGAATATACAGTGCTAAATACAACAGGCTATATTTAACTCAAAACATTTTGATCTCATAGGCTTGGTATAATTCTTTTGATTTGTTAACCCTACTAACAGTAACACCAAACATCTACATAACACTTAAATAAAGCATTTTAAGAGAAGATTAATCAAAAATAGGAAGAAAGAAAAAAGGAAAAACAACTATAATGCTATAGAACAGGTACTATTCTAACTGCTTAACATAGATTTGCACTTATAACCCATAAACGTAACAACCTATAACAAACTCCATTTTACGGACCAGAAAAGTCAGGCTCAGAGAGCTTAAGTAACTTGCCAAAGATTACATAGCTAAAAACTGTCAAAACTGGGACTCAAATCCATGTGGTTGGACAGCATTTAACTCTAGGTTGAAAAATAAAGTGATATACTTTTTATCAGTACAATATGTATACAGGAGTTCTACCTTAATTATTATGCTTCCCAAACGAAACCTCATACCAATAACATGTTCAAAAACCAATGTTCTCAATAAGCCTTCCCCTTCATTCCCTTCTATCTTGAGCATATAACTGGGATGTGACTTTGGGGGTTCTTCTAGTAGTCTAGCACAGTGGTTCCCAATCAGGGTCAAGTCTGCCCCCACGAAGACATTTGGCAATGCCATAACTGGGGAGAGGGTGTTATGGCCTCTAGTGGGTTGAAGCTAGAGTTGTTACTATTCATCCTACAATACATAGGACAAACGCCACAACAAATAATGATCTGACCCAAAATCTCAACAGTGCCTAGGTGGAGAACCACTGCATCTGATGAAACTCAACAATGGGCAATATTATTCCCCTTTTTAATTGCCTTTGTTTTCAGTTGATGGCACAGTAAATTTCTTTTCCCTCTCATCTATTGCATAGTCTCTGGCAATATTATTTATTCTGTGCAACCAGCTAACATGTTTGTGAGTTATTCTTCTCATCAGATGGGCTGAACCAGGAAATCCACAAATTTCCTGACTACAAAGAACTAAATTCCAAGTACATTTGGTCTATTCCATTCTGGCAGCTGTTAGTGATTTAGTAGCCTCAACTTCCCAAAGACACCAAATATATCTTCTAAAAACATATGGTATTCTCAATAATTTTGGCTTGATTAGAAGATAAATACAATGAATGTTAAATTCTAAAACTCATTTTCAGCCTTTAATAGCACATATTAACAAGTAATTTGGCTTATAGAAAGCAAGTTTCCTTATTTGCACTTTGAGACCTTTCTCTCATCTGGACTTTTGGCAAGGAAAAATAGAAAAGTCAAAAGTGGGATAAGAGTACTGATCTCTATGTCAGCAGCTCAGATTCTGAGCTTCAGAATCTTAAAATAAGAATATATTCCTCCCTGGTTTTACTCAACTTCCTAGAAATACTGATCTAGTATTCTAGAACAACATACTCTACCTACTAGTATTTGGTCTTGAATACCTATAATTAATTTGGCATCTGTATGAGGTCTATATTTTCCAATATCCACTGTCTTACACATAAATGTAGGCAATTTAAATAATAGAACATGGAAAAAGCTTTTCCAAAGCTTCAAGAGGAAATCTGATTAGTAAATAAGCTCATTGGGTCTTTTCTTCAGAGAGAGCTGCTTAAATCAAAGAGAGAAGCATCTCATCAGAGTCTATTATCACCATCTTATCGCGCTAATTTTGGGATGGAAGGGAGATCTCAGGAGGATTTTTTCCCTGAATCTACTCAAAGAGCCACATTCCAGCATTCTCAGTGCCATCCCTGTGTTCCTCATCTTACCCTCCATTGACCTGTTTTAGATCGAGATCAGTCTGGTGAATTTTGCTCTAAACTTACTTATAAGAGTCATTCTCCCTTAATCTGATTGCTCACAGATTTAATGCAGATATTAAAAAATGCAAAATATTAATATGATATTAAGATTTCCTTGATTCCCTTATTAGCTTTCTGAAATTAAAAAAAAAATTACCACTTCCCTTATATTAACATCTGGAGAGACAAATTGGTAACACTGGCTCTTGAATACATGTTTTTTGGATGTTCTATAAATGGAATGTATCTATTTGCATTTGACTCATGAGCACAGGCCCCTTGATCTGGGAGGGTCCGTTTTCCAACAACTAGGAAGTTTTGTTGGAGGTTACCTGCCTAGCCATTCACAGTGCTATCCCCAAACCCAAGACAGCCTAAAGTTATAGGGCAACACATTGTCAGCAACATTGTCCTTTACCTTCTCATGGGAAATCTTATCACTGAATTCAGTGACATTCTTAGAAAAGCCTCAAAGCCCAATCAAAAACATGAGCAATCAAACAAAAAATCCTAGAAAAAAAATGGTTGCAAAAAATGGCTTTAGATAAAATTTCAAATGAAATACCCATTTTAATTTTTTTCTTATTGTAATTTCCAAAATTTCTACCATGAGCATATAACAGTTTGTTTGAAGAAACCAAGTTATTGACACAATACGTTCACAAACATAACTTCAAATAGAAAGAAGAAAAAGAAATTACAAAATAACTTTTTAAATTCTAAGTGCTTGGCCGACCACTGATCCCACAGTGAAAACAGGATTACAATATTCCAGTGGAAGTTGGATTCAGCACTGGGGACCACAACAGACGCAAGCATGCCACTCTCTGGACACCATTTTGGGAAGTTCACCAATGACTGTGTCTTACCAAGTCTAATCAAGGCTCAATCCTTATTTTGTACACAATTCAGCAGCTTTCCATACAGCCAATTGTATCCTCATTGCAACACTTCCTCACCAGACACCACCCTGACCCTCCTTCTCCGTCTATACCTCACTGACCTCCTTTCAGTTTCCTTCACTGGCTCTGAATTCTCTTCTGGCCTCTGAACACTCTAGTGCCCCACAGCTTAGTCCTGAGACCGCTTCTCTTTTCAATCCACATCTGTTGCCTGTGGTGGGTGAATGGTGGCCCCCAAAAGACAAGTCCATGACCTAATCACTGGAACCTGTGGATATTGCCTTATATGATAAAAGAATGAATATTGCCCTATATTGCAAAACATAGTTAGGTTAAGCATTTTGAGAGCAGCGTGTTGTGGATTATCCAGATGAGCCCTTAATCCAAAAACAAGTGCCCTTAGAAGAGAGAGGCAGAGATTGGAGTGATGGGCCACAAATCAGGGACCACTAACAAGCATTAGTGGCTAGAAGAGACAAAGAAAGGAGGGGGAGAGGTCCTGCAGGACTTTGGACTTCTAGCCTCTAGATCTATGAATAACAACAATTTCTGTTGTTTGAAGCCAGCAAATTGGTGGTTATTTGTTATAAAAGCCCTAGGAAATGAATACACTCCTGAGTGATCTGACCCAGGCCCAATACACTAAACCAACATATGTTCTCCCAATACTGGTGTCTTTGTCTCGTGCTCCAGATTCATGCATTCTCCTACTAGCAATTAGATATCACCTTTCATGTGACAGGCACTTTCAATGTGGTATGTCCAAAGAGAACTCCTGACACCTATTGCCCGAATCGGCTCTTCTCCCAGTGTTCTTACTGATGGCATCAACATCCACTTTTTGTAAAGGCAGCCAGAGAGATACAACTCAAATGGCACCAAATCGTGTCACTTTCCTGCTCAGAATCTTCCAACAGCTTCTCATCATCACCTCAGTAAAATCATACTCTTTAACTTGACCCTAGCTACTTCTCTGTCCTTATCTCCCACCACTCTCTGACTCACTCACTCCCTTCTGGATATGCTGGGCTCCTTGATGGTCTCAGAGCCCACTAGCTTGTATAACTTGCCTATCCATTTCTTTCAACTCTCTGCAAAGGCCACCTAATAACAGAGGCCTTTCCTGATCATGCTACCAAAGAGTGTCACATTCATTTCTGCCATACTCTTTCCTTTTACCCTGCTTTGCTCACCTTCAGAGCCCTTATCTCTATTTTGCATTGTACTATACATTTTTACTTATTTATTAATTTTCTCTCCAACTGGAATTTACTCTCCAGAGCAAGTATTACACTTATCTTACCCCTGCTGTATCTTCAGCATCCACAACGCTAATGCCTGGCTCATAGTGAGGATGTGTCAGTATTTGTTGCATGAATGAACGAATCTAATATTGTCCATAAAATGCAAGCATGATTTAGAAATAGCTTTCATGGTTATCCTCCCTATTTTGAGCTTGGGAAAAAACTCATGAGAACAACAACAAGAATGAAAAGATGCTCAACATCACTCAACATCAGAGAAATACAAATTGAAACCACAGTGAGATGTCACCTCACACCTGTCAGAATGGCTCAAATCAAAAACACAGAAACAAGTGTCGGTGAGGATGTGGAGAAAAAGGAACCCTTGTGCACTATTGGTGGGAATGCAAACTGGTGCAGCCACTGTGGAAAACAGTATGGAGTTTCCTCAAAAAATTAAAAATCGTATTACTGTATGATCCAGTAATTCCACTGTTGGGTATTTACCCAAAGAAAATGAAAACACTAATTTGAAAACATATATGCACCCCTATGTTTATTGCAGCATTATTTACAATAGCCAAATTATGGAAGCAGCCCAAGTGTCCATCGACGGATAAATGCATAAAGAAGATGATATATATTATATATGTATGTAAATAATATATATATTTGCAATGGAATATTACTCAGATATAAATAAGAATGAAATCTTGCCATTTGCAACAACATGGATAGATCTACAGAGTATAATTCTAAGTGAAATAAGTCAGTGAGACAAAGACAAATACCTTATCATTTCACTCATATGTAGATTTAAGAAAAAAAAACAAAGAAAAAAAAGAGGCAAGCCCAAAAGACTCTTAGTTATAGAGAACTGATGGTTACCAGAGGGAATGTGAGTGGGTGGATGGATAAATACATAAGGGAATTATGAGTACACTTACCATGGATGAGCACTGAGGACTGTATAAAATTGTTGAATCACTATATTTACACTGGAAACTAATATACACCGTGTGTTAACTATACTGGAATTGAAATTTTAAAAAAAATAAAGAAAAGAAAGAACAAGAATGAGATAGCTTTGCAGACACCATTGTCACCTCCTGGGGCCACACCACGCCATGTAGCCATGCTCACCTCCACCATGTTCTTTGATGTCCCCATCACCAATGTGCCTTTTGGCCACATCTCCTGAGACATGTTTCCAGAAGACTCTCAAAGACAGTAGAAAACCTTCATGCCCTGAGCACTGGGAAGAAGGAATTTGGTTATAAAAGTTCCTGTTTTTAAAAATTATTGTGTGGTTTATGTGGCAGGATGGTGACTTCAAATGCCAGAATGGCACTGGCAACAAGTCCATCTAAGGGAGAAACTTGATGATAAGAGTTTCACCCTGAACCATACAGGTCGCAGCATCTTGTCTATGGCAAATGCTAGGCCTAATATAAATGGTTCCCAAGAATGCCAAGACTGTATGGTTAGTTGGCAAGCCTATGATCTTTGGCAAAGTGAAAAAGAATACATGAATACTATGGAAGCCATGGAACACTTTGCGTTTAGGAATGGCAGGACCAGAAAGAAGATCGCCATTGCCCACTGTGGACAACCCTTAACTTTGACTTGCATTTTATTTTAACCACCAGGTCATCCCTTCTGTTGCTTAAGAAAGCACCCCTTGCTCCTATCTGCTTGCAACCTCCTATAATCTTTGTATTCACATGACAATTCTTCACATTCCATATTTTCCTTATCCCACTCCAAGTCTTGCTAGACTGCAGAGCTAAGTTTATGATTATGAAATAAAACCTAAACAATGCCAACAACAAAAGAGCAAGATATTTCATAAGTCCCATCAAACACTCACTGAGGAATAATATTTTTCTTTAATTTTTTAAATTTATTTTTTGAGAGACAGAGAGAGAGCACAAGTCAGGGAGGGGCAGAGAGAGAATGCAACACAGAACCAAAGCAGGCTCCAGGCTCCTCAGTGGTCAGCACAGAGCCTGATGCAGGGCTCAAACCCACAAACCGTGAGATCATAACCTGAGCTGAAGTCAGACGCTTAGCTGACTGAGCCACCCAGGTGCCCTGAGGAATAATATTTTAATGTCTAAAACACAATCTATTAACCAAGCTATATCACCATAGAATAAAATCCAAAATGCTAAAACTGGTAAAAGAAAAAAAAACTATCTTATGGCATGTAAAACTATTCAGTTGGTAACAGAGCTGTTTTTTATTTTCACCTTCTAAAATGTATTTTCAGAGAAGTTGATAGAGAAGCTGAATAAACTATTTTAAAGTTACAGTAAAAAAGAAAACAACCTTACTGCTCTGATAACATGTTTGTATTGCTTTAATTAAAGAATGGGATTAAGAAACCACTAATCCTACTATTTGTTGTCCCACCCTCCCCCAAAAAAGCAACCAAAGGAAATTTTGTAAAAGGAGATCTATGGGTGGGGTGAGGGGTAACTTGTCCAATGAGGTATTACAAATAAACAATTTAAAAAGTGCGATCTAAAAAAAGAATTGGCAAGCAGATCAGTAGACCTGAAACAGATCCTGGTAAACCTAAATTATTTTTATATTACAAAGGAAACATCATAAACCACTGAGGAATGTAAGTTTATCCACATAAGTTGCTTAAAAAATTGGCAAAGTACATGAGGAGAAAATCAAGTTTGATATTAACCTCACATGCAAATAAATTCTACCCAGATATGTTAAACGTAAATAATGAAATTGTTTAAAGCACACACACAAAATATAGGGGAATATTTGGCTGATTCTTACATTGGAAACAAATTTCAAAACAAAAAAGGATTATAAAACTAAAACAGATGGACAAAAATCACAAAGGAAAAAATCAATACAATGACTACATAACCATTTAAAATTCCATTATGTCAAAAACACCATATACAAAAAAATTTAAAGGTGAATTAGGCATGATATCTGCAATATATGTGTAGAGCATATACATATATATGTGTGTATATACATGTACATACACAAAGGCTAATGTACTTACTATGGAAATAGGCCTTTAAAAATAATAACTGACTGGGGCACCTGGCTGGCTCAGTCCATTAAGCATCCAACTTTGGCTCAGGTGATGATCTCACGATTCGTGAGTTCGAGCCACAAGTCGGGCTCTGTGCTGACAGCTCGGAGCCTAGAGCCTGCTTCAGATTCTGTGTCTCCCTCTTTCTCTGCCCCTCCCCCACTTATTCTCTATCTCAAAAATAAATAAACATTAAAATAATAATAATAATATCTGACTTCCCATTATAAAAGAAAAATGGGGAAAGGACAAGAACAAACAAGTCACAGAGACTAACATATATTTAAGATACACAGCTCAACCAGTCATGAAATAAATAAAAATTTAAAAAATATTTTTAAAATACTGACAAACATTAAAGTAATATATTAAGTGGGGCAAGGATAAAATAAATATGTACTCATTTTTAAGCCTGAGAAGTAAATTTGTTCCTACCATATATATACGGTAAGCATTTTCCCAAACCTAAAAATATTCATTTCCTTTGACCCAGTTAATATATTTCTTTTTTTAATGTTTATTTATTTATTTTGAGAGAGAGTGAAAGAGTGCACAATGAGCGCAGAGCCTGAAACGAAGCTCAAACTCACAAACCATAAGATCAGGACCTGAGCTGAAATCAAGAGTCAGATGCTTAACTGACTGAGCCACCCAGGCGCCCCCTCAATATATTTCAAAAAACATGTGTAGACAGCTATTTTATATGAAAAACATATAATGTAGTATTATTTATTCTAGAACCCAAATGTCCAACAATAAAGTTGTTAAATAAATTATAATTCTTCCAAAGATAGAATACACTGTAGCCATGAAGATTGTGTAAAGACATATGTTTCATAAACAAGAAGTCAACTAAAAATTATATATTATATCCCATATCTGCAAAAAAATACCCAATATATATAGAAGAAAGACTAAAAGGAAATACTCCAGAGCAGGGAACACTCCCAAACCCCATTTTAGGATGCTAGCATAACCTTGACACCAAAACCAGTCAAGGACACTATAAGAAAATTATAGGCCAATATCTCTGATGAACATAGATTCAAAAATCCTCAAAAAATATCAGCAAACCAAATTCAATAGTACATTTAAAGGACCATATACCATGATCAAGTGGGATTTATTCCAGGGATATAAGAATGGTTAAACATCTGAAAATTAATAAATATGATATACTACATTAACAAAACAAAGTATGAAAATCATGATCTTCTCAATAGATATAGAAAAAGCATTTGACACAATCCAACATCCAGCCATTATAAAAAAAACTCTCAACAAAGTGAATATAAAGGGAATATACCTCAATGCAATAAAGGCCATATATGACAAGCCTACAGCCAACATCATACTCACTGATGAAAAGCTGAAAGCTTTACCTGTAAGATCAGAAACAAGACAAAGGATGCCCACTCTTGCCACTTGTATTTAACATAGTACTGGAAGTCTTAGCCAGAACAATTAGGCAAGTAAAAGAAATAAAAGGCATGAAATCAAAAGGGAAGAAGTAAAACTATCTCTTGCAGATCACATGATATTATATATACAAAACCCATAGTCTACCAAAACAAATTGTTAGAACTAATAAATGAATTCGGTGAAGTTGCAGGATAGAAAACCAATATACAAAAATCTATTGTGCTTCAATACAGTAATAATGAACTATTAGAAACAGAAATTTTAAAAAAATCCCATTTATAATGGCATTAAAAAGAATAAAATACCTAGGAATATATTTACCCAAGGAGCTAAAATATCTGTATACTGAAAATTATAAAACACTGATGAAAGAAATTAAAGAAGATATAAACAAATCAAAAGATATCCCATGCCCGTGGGTTGGAGGAATTAATATTGTTGAAATGTCCACACTACCCAAAACAAGCTATATATGCAATGTAATCCTAATGGTATTTGTCACAGAAATAGAAGAAATAATCCTAAAATTTGTATGTGACCACAAAAGACGCTGAAGAGCTAAAACCATATTAAGAAAGAAAACAAAGCTAGAGGCATCACACTTGCTGATTGCAAACTATAACAGAAAGCTACAGTAATCACAACAGTATGGTATTGGGCTTTAAAACACACAGAAAGATAAATGACACAGGACAGAGAGCCCAGAAATAAACCCACACATGTATGGTCAATTCATTTGTAACAAAGGAGCCAAGAATATATAATGGGAAAAGGATAGTCTTTTCAATAATGGTGCTGGAAAACCTGGACAGCCATATATGCAAAAGAGTGAAACTGGACCACTATCTTATATCACACAAAATCAAATCAAAATGAAAGACTTGAACGTAAAACCTGAGACCATAAAACTCCTAGAAAAAAACATAATGGGTAAGCTCCTTTACATCAGTCTGGCAATGATTTTTTGGATCTGATGCCAAAAGCAAGGGCAACAAAAGTAAAAACAAAACTAATATTATGTTAAACGAATAAGCTTCTGCCTAGGAAAGCAAACCATAAGCAACCTACAGAATGGGAGAAAGTACATATCTGATAAGGGGCCCTTTTCCAATAAAATTTATTTATAAACACCAAAATTTGAATTTCATGTAATTTTCACTGTTATGAAATATAATTTCTCCCTTTTTTTCCCAATCATTTAGGGGCACCTGCGTGGCTCAGTCGGTTAAGCATCTGACTCTTGATTTTGGCTCCAGTCATGATCTCATGGTTTGTGAGATTGAGCCCCTAGCATTGGGCTCAGCACTGACAGCACAGAGCCTGCTTGGGATTCTCTCTCTCTCTCCCTTTCCCTCTCTCTCTCTCTCTCTCTCTCTCTCTCTCTCTCTCTCCCCCTCCCTGGCTTGTACTGTCTGAAAATAAATAAATAAACTTAGAAAAAAAAAAAGGATCTTTAAAAAAAAAAAATGACCCTAGCAAGACAAGGGCTCTCTGAGCATATTGTGATAGGTAGGCTGGGGAGGAAGGGGTGCATTACCTGCCCCCCATCATGAAAGATGTCTGCACATTCCTTGGGTATTTCACAGCTTTCCAAGGCTTTCCAAGCCTTCTTCCCTCCACCTCAAAGCTAGAATCATCCCTCCTCCACTCTGGAAGCAAAACGGGATGGATCAGAGAATGATGAAAGCCAAGCTTGCAAGAAGAGTTTGGTACTAAAGAAGAACACTTAAAACTTAAAAAGACTGACAGACTGAGGCAAAGCACTGCTTCCCCAGGAGAGTGGCCACATGCAAACGGGAACAAAGGCCAGGACAGAGGACAGGGTAAATAAGCAGTTAATGTAGGAGCACCATGTCTGACTTCTCACCACTCTTTTGATATGATAAGGGTTTCACTGCATTGCAAGAAATTAAAGTACAAAGGGGACTTTACATGCTTTAGGGCTCCGTGTGTGTTCAGCAGCAGAGGAAGAAGAGCAGATACGGCTTCTCTACCATCATCTCTATTCCTTCAGCGTGAACAACAGGTGAAAGGGACAGGCCACATGGTGCCGCCTGACCTGCTGAAAGGTAAGGCTCACTTCCTTTTGACCAGTTTCCTAACTTAAAATAGAACACCACTGTGCAGAGTTACACAAATGTTACTATTTCCAGAGAAAATAAAAATCTGAAGAGTATGCCCCAAACTCCTAACAGGTGTTCTCTCTTGGGATGCAATCATGGCGAACGTTTACTTTTTAAATGACATGTTTTTGTAAACAGTATTTTCTATTCAGCATGCTTTGGCTTATACATAAAGCTTCTATGTTGCCTGATTTTTAAGGGCTACCCTCTCCCCACTCCACCCACAAAGGACACCCTGAAAGGCCAGTGAAGTCTAGAAAGAGGAGCTGGTTGTTAGATTTTTTTTAAAAAGGACTCATGTTAAACATTAAACACTGTTTAAAACTAAGCCCTAACTTAGTTAAATGAGGGCTTAGAAGGATAGAGTGCACACGCCGAAGAGAGAAAGGCCTCTGTGTCTCTCCCTTTCAGAAGATATTCTGAGTATATGCCTGCATCTTAATTTTTGGCAGTCATCCTTTTTTTTGTTACTATTTTTCTGCACTTTATTTTTATTTATATTCAAGAGTAAATCTTCTAAAGACTTCAATTAAAAAAAATTTATTAAATTTGTTTCATGATGATAGCACGCTCAAAGTAGTCATAGACACGAGTGGATGCAATAAGTATGCACTTTTAAGAAATGTTATTTCCAAAATTCTTAGCTTCTTAAAAACAAATAAAAAACAAAGAAAGAAAACATCTCATTCTGAGGCTCCTGGGTGGGTTGGTCAGTTAAGCATTCAACTCTTGATTTTCGCTCAGGTCATCATCTCGCAGTTGGTGGGTTCGAGCCCCGCATTGGTCTCTGTGCTGACAGTGCAGAACCTGCTTGGGATTCTCTCTCTCCCCCTCTCTGTTCCTCCTCTACTTGTGTTCTCTCTCTCTCTCTCTCAAAATACATAAATAAACTTAAAAAATTTTTGGGAAGAAAAGAAAGCATCTCATTCTCTTTAAGGATTGACTATCATAATTTAGAATCATGTGACTTTTATCTTTTTTTTTAAGTTTATTTATGTATTTTGAGAGGAAAAGAGAGATAGGGAGCAGGGGAGGCATAGAGAGAGAGGGAGACAGAGAATTCCAAGCAGGCTCCACACTGTCAGGACAGAGGACTTGTGGCTTGAACTCATGAAACATGAGATCATAACCTGAGATGAAACCAAGAGTGGAGGCTTAACTGACTGAGACACCCAGGCGCCCCATGACTTTTGTCTTTTAAATGTACCTCTCCTGTACATGTTTTGTAAAACAAAGAGGTCCACTAAATTTATACGCAGAGGGTCTTCCCAGTAGAAGGGAGCATTCTCAGATATAAACACAAACAGATGCACTCTAAACTCCATGCGGACCCATGGATTTGAAAAGTCCTAATGAGAAGACAAATAGTGGGAAGGCAAAGTGAAGGCCATGAGTTTCACTATGACCCCTGAGTTACTCGAACACAAGTAACTGCTATTTTCACACCTGCAAACGCATCACAGTCACAGTTGGCAAGTGGTAAGGTTTGGAAACTTAGATTCCATTTAGCAGCTTTGCTTTCTGGGAGGAAAAGAGAAGGCAGCGCATGAGACTGAAGGAAAGCCTGGGCTGCCCTGCTTTGCCTCCCTGCGCTGATGCACTCATTGTTACAGAGCTGCAGAAGCGTATCATAAGCATACTGTTTAGGAGACTTCCTACGCATGTCAGTGTCCTCTTTATAAGACCTACAGGGAAACAATTTCCCAAGGCTTTAGCTCCAGAAAAGTTAATGCTTCTCCTGAGCAGCAGTAACATTTCTAACTCAGTGACTTCTTGTCACTACAGGGAATTGTACCAGCTTTAATGAGTGTGCATGATCTTCATCTTGCGGATTCTACTCCCATGTACTAAATTCTTCCTGGCTTCATCCTACTTTGCCACTTCACATTCCTTTTGCCCTGATTTCCTTAATTTTATCTTTCTGAATCTCATACAGTTATGTTGGTAGCTTCCTATTCTTTTTTTAATTAGGTGGAATAGAAAATACATTAACTTAAGACCATTCTAAAGGAATAGACGTTATAAGCGTAACAGTTATATGATGGCTAACTGACTGAGGAAGGTAAACTTAAGAGACAGAGGCCACAAAAGGCCAAAAGATTACTCCGAACAAGCAGTAAAATAAGTGCACAGCCTCTTCCTTGCAAATAGAGTCTCTACAAGTCACTCACGTAGCTTTTCAACACATCCCACACTGTTCCAATAACCATTTGGGCTTGAAACCTTTGGGCTGGGGAAAAGCAACTGACCTCATATTTTAACACATATGCAAATGAGACAGGATGAGGACAGTAAATGCTTATTTAAAAAATAAGCCATGAGTCTTCATATAATTGTTTAATCATGTAATCATTTAATTGGTAATCTTTTATCTCATGTTGACAGAGATAGAATCACAATGTGTTGCATCTCCCAATGCCACAAGTGCCACATAAGGGCTGACTGGTTACGTCTAAAAGAAACCTTGAAGCAAAAAAGCAGCATTTTCCTGCCAAGGTGTGCTATAGCATTTTCCATTATGGCATATGTCAGTCTCAATTTTCTGGTGTTCCAGAAATGTCCTATTGGTCCTCTCCTCTACCATTTCAGCCCTGAATTGAACATGCCTCTCTCTGTGAGGTCTAAGAAGCCCCTGCTCACCACTTCCAGAGCATGTCCAGGGACACTTCAAGTTAATTACATCATAGTTTAGTGGTGTCTCCACAAGGGAGAGGAGATATACTTCAGATGGCCTCATTTGTATTCCCATGCTGGTACAACTCATTAAACACATACAGAAATAGTCTTGATGTGCACAAGGGTTAATTCCTTGGTCTCAGGTATATCCGCACTCAAAAATTTAAGAGTCAATCTAAGAAAGATTGACATAATTAAAGACACAGTTTTTATATCCATGATATATTCATCCATTAATTCTCTCACAAGTCACAGGGACAGGGGTGGCGAAGAACAGAAAGGTGGAAGAGGACCCCCTCACATTTCTCTCTTGCTGCTCCATAACTGTTATTAATGCAGGGGTGCCAGAGTCCAGGAAGGCGTAAGGACCACCAACCTCTTATTCCAGGCCAGATGACACAGTACAGCAAATTTCATTCTTGAAATGAAATGTACTTAAGTCAGCACTATTCCACTTGTAAAGATGTGAAATATCAAGGTGAGGGCAGGGATATTAATTACAGCCATTGCTTAAGCACAGGCTTCTCTTAGGGCAAACTAGCTTTGAAACCTGCTTTTCCCTCTTAGCACGTCAATGATCTTCAGCAGTAACTAACTTAGCTTCTCAGTGCCTCAATTTTAAAAAAAGGAAATAATGTATCTGTAGGCATGCTTTCAGTGGCAAGTAACAGAAAAACCGAAACATCTTGAACGATAAGAATATTTACCACTCCCCTTGTCAAGAAGTCTGAGGGTGAGAGGATTCCAGGACTGGGTAATTCAGCAGCTCAACAATCCCATTCAGGTTTTGAGTCCTTACACCTCATTTCCTCCCCTCCCTGCCACCAGACTTGGTCCAGCTTGTCTTCTTGGGCTTGGTCCTCACTCTGGACCAAGTTTGCTGTTGGATACCATATATTGCTCACCAATGATCATATGCAGAGGTAGAAAGGAGAACATGTTTGTCTTGCATCCATGTTTTAGAGCAAGGAACCTCTTCTTGGAAGTTCCTACTAGCTCTTCCCTCAAGTCAGGACTGCATGGCCTGCACAGACTTAACCAATTATTTGGCAAGGCAACTCAGAGTATTATTATTTGTTTAGACTGATTATAATTCTCTCCTAGAGGAAGGACTGGGGAAAGGCCAACAAGAAAATGCCCTTTTTGAGAGTAAAGGAAGCAGGGACTGTGTGCCAAGGATGAAGGGATTAATAAGACTGTTGGACAGCCAACAAACTGATTCTGCCATGCTATTTCATGGGACTCTTGTGAGTTTTAAATGAGATAATGTGTGTAAAGTTCCTAACAATACTTAACAACTATCATGGTAAGCAGTAAAAAAAAAAAAAAATTAGCTTTTGTATTATTAAGAATATTATTAATGACATCAATGACTACATCAAAGACTACATAGTCTTTCCACCCTGTGTTCATAATCCATTTATTTAAATACAAAGATGCTTAACACTTCCTTGTATAGTCCACTTTGAAACTCTGATGAACATTTTTGTTAACATAACATGCACCTGCAGATGCTTCCCATCTATCCTCATAGCTCCCTGGATTGTTCCATCTCAACTGTGGTCTGTCCTCCCTCACACCCCAAACTCTCTGCAAGGAGAGTGGCCATTTCTATGTTGTTCACTGCCCAGCATGGTGTTTGGTCCAGCACAGGCACTCAATAAAAGCCCCTGCTCTCCTAGAAACATTTTCTTCTCATTGACCAAGTTTTATTGGTATACCCAGAAGTTTATCAACTTTTTTTTTTGAGAGAGCAAAAGCAGGAGAGGGACAGAGAGAAAGGGAGACAGCAGATACAAGGAGGCTCCACACTGCCAGTGCAGAGCCCGACACAGGGCTTGAACTCAAGAACTGTGAGATCATGACCCGAGCTGTAGTCGGATGCTTGACCAAATGAGCCACCCAGGCACCCGAGAAGTTTATCAAATTTAAATGATGAGCTAAAGCATTCCCAAGGCACAAGCAAACTTTCTTTCCAATGCAAAGTAGTTATAGGACTTTCACAGAAAGCAATTCTGGGGTGGGCTGTCTTGAAAAGTCCTCTCAAATATCCTTAATGGAGAAAAGCAGTCAAGTTAATAAGGAAAGTTAAAGAATGAATCAGAGGACAAAGAGGAATTATGGTAATAAGAGTTGCTAAGAAGAAATGGTACATAAACTGAAAACACTAAGGTTTATTAACTAAATGTTTCTTTATGCATGAAGAGTACACTAACATTGCAACGTGTTTTCATTTGACTTAAAAAATTGAGGAGTTATTCAAGGGAAGAATTCTTATTACCATTTTATAGTTTAGAAAATTGGGTGAGGTAAACATTTGTCATTTTTGTGGTTATATAGCATTCTGAGTTTAGGAGAAGAAATTGAACACAATCAGCTGAGGTCTCTTTGGGACTTTCTTTTCAAATTTGGTCTATCTTAGGAATACCGGAATTCTAAGTTCCATATCTGTCTGTTAAATCTCTATCCTCAGCATGTAGAAGAGTAACTGGCACATAACAGATACTCAGTAATTATGGGAGGGAGGAAGGAAGGAAGGAGGGAGGGAAGGTAGGAAGGAAGGAGGGAGAAGGGAAGGGAACGGAGGGGAGGGGTAGGGAGAGGGGAAGGAAGAAAGGGAATAATCCCTGTTCTCTGGAACCCATGGTAAGGAGCCTGCCTATGTAAGATAGGTCTTCCGTTCCCGTGCCTATATAGTGATGCTGTTGAATTCAGGGGTGAGGTATTAGCAAGCCCATTTGGCCGCTGGTCTAGAAGTCCCTTCTCTAACCACTTTAAAATAATGATGACTTTATAATCCCCATCTGTTGATGACTGAGATCTCTGAATTGCCCTGAATTCTGAAAGATAAAAGTGTTTACTGAGCCACCAATACCAACATTTTACATTCAAAGTTTTCATGGTGTCCCGTTTATAACCTATTTTCTTTTATTTCACTTTTAATGCCTGTGTTCCATCAAAATGCACAATCCACTGTTTCACATACTCCTTGCTTCATGCTTTGCCTCGTGTTGCATTCTCTGCATGGATTCCTTCCCCGTCCACTTTAATATGATCAAATCCTACTCATAATTCATTCATTTATCTGAATGCAAAGGCCCAATGCAATTGCTACCTCTTGCAAGAAGCCTTCCCTGATGCACTCATCTGAAGTAGTCTTCCCTTCCACTGAATTCCCATAGCCACTTATCTGTCTCATTCTTATGATACCAACCATTCACTATTTGATTTATTTCTTTGTCTTAAAACTTCCTCTTATCACTTCTTTAAAGATCTCAAAGAATTGGTAGGAACTGGATAGCTTAAGAGAAGACAAAGATATTCTTGGTGAAATAAACAGCCTGAACAAAAAAGTAAGAGCCATACTCTCTACCCCAAGTCTGTGTGGAGTGGAGGAGGCATGGTGGCAGGTCGTATAAACCAAGATTAGACAAGGACATTGCACTATGACATAGAACATGCAGTCAAATGTGTACTTTAATGACCCTGGAAAGTCCATGAAAATTGAGATATGGAAGGGACATAAAAGGTTATCTGAATGAATATTCATTAGGCAAAAAAAGCAACATATTTCTGAAATAATATCCCACCACATCTATAAGGTGGGGTAGGTCTAAATGACTGGTTACTTTCTTTATTTCTGTTCTCAACTTCTTGCATAAATTAAGTCAAAAGTTTGAAATTAGGGTTGTCTAAGTCTAGGACACTATTCTACATTCAAGAAGAGAACCCATTTGTATTCCTGAAAGTGGCTCAATTTAGGATATGGGCTCCATTTAAATAAAATACTGTATCACATAAAATAAAGACAGTTCACATAAACCTCCTAGGATTCTTACCAAATATATTTTGCTTTTTCACAAAACTGTGGCAACTCTTTTATGAGATACTTTGCCTTTTGGTAACCCACTATTCTACTCTCTGTTTCTATATATTCAGCCTTTTTAAAATTCCACATATAAGTGAGATCATGCAATGCAGTATTCTTCTTTCTGTGACTGGCTTATTTCACTTAGCATAATGTCCCCCAGCTTCATCCATGTTCTTGTAAATGCAAGATCTCCTACTGTTTTAAAGCTGAATAATCCAAAATCTATGTCCCCACAAGGCCTTATACTATGATCAATGGATATCTGTTGATTTGATTTTAATTTCATTCAAATAAAGCATTACATAAGATAAACTTTCTCCATGTCATAACAAACTGGGGCACTAAATAGAAGTTTGAATCCTGGTCCACCATTTACTAATTGTGTCAAATGGGAGTGACAGCCACTTCCAGGGGCAAAGGTCAAGATTCAATGAAATAATGTACCCAATGCCTGACATGTAATAAGTTCAGTAAAACTTAGTTATTATTATTCCCAGCTCTCACTTTCCTGCCCACCCTCAATGTCTTTACCTGTCCCACCATGTAACTTAGTAATTCTCAACCCCACGCCCAAGACATCACAGTAGGGTGCGGCAATGAAGCATGTCTTTAATACTGTGCTTATGGTATAGAATAACTTCCCAAGTTTTCTTGAATAGTTTGGAAAATAAGTGTTCTTGGATGCGACTCCTTATAAGGACATCCCCACAATGATGCCACTCCCAGCCATTCTCATTCCAGTGAGCACCCAACTAAGATGCCCCCAAACTGACTGTGAGCCCTAGTCACTAAAGCCATATAAATTTACTACATGAAGAAGTTTAATCCTCCATTCCTATTCAAAACTAAGCCTAGAGTCTAGATATGCACACCCAAACTCATTAAGTAGTCTCCAGACGGGCCCCAACCTCAGGCGGTTCAACTCAGGACTTTTCAGCTTTACAGGGATACAGAAGCAATACACATTCAATAGAAGCCAGAGTCGGAATTTACCCTTGCCTAGTGATACTCGGTATGACCAGTGGGAACTCCACACCACACACGCCACGGCAAGGCTCTACAACCGATGCACTTGAACTGCTCTGTAACCATGCCATCATTCCGCTGGTCGCTTTCAGAATGGCACTCAATCAACTGCACAAGATATTCAGCACTGGTTCTCAAATAGGCTTTGTGTTGGATGACTTTCCCAGCTGTAGGCTAATGTCAGTGCTCTGAGCACGTTTAAGGTAGGCAAGGCTAAGCTGTGATGTTTGGGGGCTAAATATGTTTTCAACTTATAGTATTTTCAACTTGCCATGAGTTTATTGGGATGCAACCCCATCAAAAGTCGAGGAAGATCTATATTTAACAGAGATCATTAATTACAGGTCTTACTTCTTGGAGCAAAACACTGGCAGATGCTACAGAAGGACTTTATTTTCCCCTTAACATCATCAAAATCTTGGTCAGGACCCCCTCTCCACTCCTGCCTCCTTCCCACTAGGTCCAAGGGGAATAGGAAACAGACTTACTTTCCCCTTTATCAGTATAAGCCCTCAGTGTTTGCAGGCTTTTTCCATGCCTCCAAAAGCATCATCTAAAGAGGAGATTTGGAGTTACATGGAAGATTTCATTATATCTGTCTTCTGGGAGAACTGGAAACAGAAACTGAGCTGTAAATGTTAGATTGCCATGCCTGAAAGCAACTTCCATTTTCCATTCTGGATTGATTTTAAAATATGGTATCATTCCCAGAACTGTTAAGAATAATTCAACTTTTACCTACCCACCCTTCCCTCTTTGCTTTTAATCCTTCCCTCAAATCAGATGGCATGCAAGATTTTACTATTAAAATCTGCCAAGAAATATGAAAGCCAGTGAGCGCAAATCTGTTAATAGTTAGAAATATTTTATAAAAGTACATTTTTTAAGTACTCTGCATTTAGGGAGAAAAAAGCCCACAGTTTTTGAGGCATGCCTTCTTGCTGAGCCCTACAATGATATACTGGCAGGTGGGGTGGTTAAGGACCACTGAGTCACAAAGTGGGACAACAGAAGGAAGGTGGGCAGGAAAATGGGAGCTGGGAATAATGTCACTAAATTTTATTGAGCTTCCTCATAAACATATTGTTTTAGTTTGGGATTGCTATCTTTATATTTTAAGGAGATGGCAATCATACTAGATGGGGAAAAGGGTTGAATAGTAAGATGCAAATTCCAGGCCAGCAGAGGGAGTTGGTGGCAAAGGGATTCATACACCCAACTCCGTCCATAACTAATGCAGGTCTTTAGCGGCTGAGCAGTAAACAAAGTAAATTCCAGCTGTGTCCAGAATGTTCTGCTGAGGCTTCATAGCTCCAAGCTGTTTCACAAGAGTTAGGGAAACCTAGGGGTCCCCCTGGGAACAAAGGAATAGAGAGGGAATCCCAATCTACCATGAACAAGTTGCAAGCGAACATAACTCCATGGAACGTTTCACTCTGTACAAGCAACCCATGAAGAAATCACCAGGATTTTTCATTTGTAAAAAAAAACACAAGTAGCATTTATCTTTAAACTAACTAGATTGTCACCTTCGGCCCTTATTGTTTGATGATACAAGGACCCCTGAAGATCTTCCTCGAATGGCCCTGCTCACGCAGGAAATCAGAGATGTACACTGAGCTCCTCAGTACCCACTTCTTCTCAGAGTGTTGTGTAGTCTGGTGGTTAAACAAGAGAGCTGAAAATGCCTGGGCCCACTCTCTGAAACCCACATGAATGCCTCATCAGTATGGCGACGTTGCAAAGCAACACAAATCTACTCTGAGAGCCCAGGATAATGGAGCTCTTCAGGTTTTCTTGAAGAGATGATGAGTCTTCACGCTGCTGACAAACAAAACTCCCTAAATATTCCTCCTAGACATCTTTCCTTCTGGGGCACCTGGGTGGCTCAGTCAGTTAAGCATCCAACTTCGGCTCGGGTCATGATCTCACAGTCGGTAAGTTCAAACCCTGCGTTGGGCTCTGTGCTGACAGCTTAGAGCCCGGAGCCTGTTTCAGATTCTGTGTCTCTCTCTCCCTCTGCCCCTTCCCTGCTCATTCTCATTCATATTCTGTCTCTCTCTCTTTCAAAAGTAAATAAACATTAAAAAAAATTAGACATCTGTTCCTTCCTCCCCCTCCAGTTTCATATTCATGATAGCTATGAAATCTCTCCCTCTCTCCAATGTCATACTGCACTCAGAGTCACCTCTTCCTTTTCCCTATCTCCATGTTGTTCTCTGTCCACCCCATTCATGCATGCCGATCCAGAAAATGAAATAAAGAAGTCCATTCTGTTACCCTAAGTTTTTCCCCCTTTTTTATTACAGTAAAATTTATATTCGGTGATATGTGTTGATAAATGGTTAGATGAGTTTGGATGTATATGTATTTATAATACATAATATATACACCTATTCATGTAACCAACATACAAATCAAAATATAGAACATTTCAATCCCCCCAGGAAGTTTTCTTATTCCTCCACTCATTCACTCTCTACCCCAATGTGCCACCATGTAATTTTTATTGACATAGATTCATTTTGCTAGTTCATTAATTTCACATAAATGAAATCATATGTGTGATTTTTTCTGTCTGGTTTCTTTCACTCCACATTAGGACTTTGAGATTCATCCATAGTGTTTCATGTGTTAATGGATCATTCTTTTATATTGCTGGGTAGTATTATATTAAATCTATATAGAACAATTTATTTTTCCATCATCATGAACATTTGTGGTGTTTCCAGTTTGCGGCTATTATGAATGAAGTTGTTATGAACATTCTTGTACGTGTCTTTTTTGTAGACATATGTTGTCATTTTTTTTTTTGGGAGAAGGTAAAAATCTAGGTATGGAATTGCAGGGTCTTGAGGTAGGTATAGCCTTTAACTTCATAAGAAATTACCAAACATAGGGCGCTTGGGTGGCTCAATTGGTTGAGCATTCAACTCTTGATTTCAGCTCAGGTCATGATCTCACAGTTCATGAGTGCAAGCCCCACATTGGGCTCTGCTCTGACAGCACAGACCCTGCTTGGGATTCTCTTTCTCTCCTTCTCTCTCTGTCCCTCTTACCCCTTTCTCTCTCTCTCAAAATAAATAAACTTAAAAGAAAAAAAAACTATTAAACACTTCTCCCCAAGTATTTTACCAGCAACATGTGACAGTTCTAGCTGCTCAACACCATTATCAACATTAATGTTCTCATATTTTTAATTTTTACCCATTCTAATGGATGTAAAGTAGTATATAATGATTTTAATTCCCATTTCCCTGATAATGATGAACACTTGCTCATGGATTTATTGGACATTCTATATATCTTTTTTGTGAAGTGTCATTTCAAGTATTTTACTCCTTTTTTATAGACTTGTTTGATATTTTATTATTGATTATAGCAGTATAACAAATATATTCTCCATGTACCTTATTTTTTTGTTTTCTTAATGGTGTCTTTTGATGAGAACTTTTCAATTTTTATGCAGTTTAATTTTATCAGTTTTTTTTCTTTATGGCTTGAGATAGTGTCACTCCCAAGAAACCTTTCCCTACCTCGAGAGTGCAAAGGTACTCTCTTGTATTTTCTTCTAGAATTTTAAAATATTTTAGCTCTTAAATTTAGGTCTATGAGAAATTTCAAATTAATTTTTTGTGTATAGTGAGATTATGGTCAAGCTTTCCCCCTTTAGAGATATCCAATCATTCCACAATAATTTATTAAAAAGACTTTTCCTTTCACTATTGAATTGCCTTGGTACCTTTGTCAAAAATCAATTATGAGGCTCTCTTTCTGCACTCTAATTCTGTTTAACCAATTTGTTTGTCTGTCTTTATGTCAATACTATACTCTCTTGACTCCCATAGCTTTACACAAAGTTTTCAATCAGTTAGGGCAAGTCTCTCAACTTTAAAACTTTTCAGAGGGAGCACTCGGGTGGCTCAATTGATAAAGCACCCAACTTTGGCTCAGATCATAATCTGGCAGTTTGTGGGTTTGAGCCTCTCAACAGGCTCTGCACTGATACTGTGGAGCCTGCTTGGGATTCTCTCTCTGCCCTTCCCCTGCCTGCTTGTTCTCTCTCAAAATAAATAAATAAACTTAAAAAAATTTTTTTTTCAAAAATGCTTGATTAGGGGCGCCTGGGTGACACAGTTGGTTAAGTGTCCGACTTTTGGTTTTGGCTCAGATGATATCACAGTTGTGAGTTTGAGACCCACATCGGGCTCTACGCTGGCAATGCAGAACCTGTTTTGGATTCTCTCTCTCCCTTTCCTCCACCTGTGCTCTCTCTCTCTCTCTCAAAATAAATAAAATTAAAAAGCATGTTTTAAAATGTTTGGTTGTTTTAGATCTTCTGTATTAGCATACAGAGTTTAGACTCAACTTGCAACTTTTTTCAAATAAGCCTTTTGGAATGCTGATTGGGACTGTGAGAAAGCTATACGTCAATTTGGAAAGAAGTGACATTTTAAAAGTATTAAGTATATGAATCATGAGCTTATTATTTTATTTTCTTTCAGCAAAGTTTTGTAGTTTTCAGTGTTCAGATCCTACATATATTTTATATGATTTTTGATATTATTTAAATATTAAGTTTTTTAAATTTAATTTACTATTTTTTACTGCTAATATATAGAAAACCTGTTGGTTTTTGTATATTAATCTTATATCCTGGGATCTTATTAAATTCACTTATTAGTAAATTATAGATTTCTTAGTATTTGCTACATAAATAATCATATCACCTCTGAATAAAGACTCACTTCAAACTTTCAAATATTTTTTCTTTTACTTCTTTTTCATGACTTCTGTTCTGGTAAGCACTCTCAAAGTGCGATATTGAATAGAGTGGTGACAATAGGATTCTTGCCATTCTGCTAACCTTAGGAAGAAAGCATTCAGTCTTTTACCATTAAGTATAAAGTTAGCTATAAGTTTCTTTATAGATGCCCTCTATTAGGTCCTATGCCCAGTTTGTTGACAGTAATTTTTTAAAAGCTTGAATCAGTGTTGAATTTTGTCAGATATGTTTCTGCACTTATTGAGATGGCTATAGAAATTTCTCACTTTTTTTCTGTTAATGTGGCAAATTTACACTGATTTTCAAGTGTTGAACAACCCTGCATTCCTAGAATAAATCCCACTTGGTTTTATTATCCCTTTCATACATCATTGGATTTGATTTTCTAATATTTTGTTGAGGAGTTTTATATCTATGTTCTAAAAGATACTGGTTATAGTTTCATTTACTTATTGATTTTGGTCCAGTGTCTTGGTTCTGATGTCAGGATTATCCTGGACTCACACTACGTGTTGGAAAACATTCTGTCACTTCCTATTTTCTGAGTTTATGTGAGGTTGGTATTAATCCTTTTGAATGTCTAATAGAATTCACCCATAATGCCATCTGAGCCTGGAGATATTTTATTTGGAAGGAGGGCAGTGGGTAGTTATTATAAATTCTATTTCTTTTTTGTTAAATGTTTATTCATTTTTGAGAGAGAGAAAGAGAGAGAGAGAGAGAAAGAGAGAGAGAGAGAGAGAAAGACATAGCACAAGCAGGGGAGGGGCAGAGAAAGACACAGAATCCGAAGCAGGCTCCAGGCTCCGCTGTCAGCACAGAGACTGACACAAGGCTCGAACTCACAAACTGTGAGATCATGACCTGAGCCAAAGTAGGATGCTTAAACGACTGAGCCACCCAAGCACCCCTATAAATTCTATTTCTTAAATAGATACAGAGCTACTGATATTTTATTTCTTCTTGTGTTCATTTTTTAAAGTTGGTTGTTTGTCCATTTCATATAAGTTATCAAATTTATTGACATGAAGTTCTACATAATCTTTTTAACATATGTAGGATCTGTAATAAGATCTTTATTTTCATTTCTATCAGTAATAATTCATTTTTTCTTTTTTTTTTGATTCTTCTTACTAGGGACTAATCAATTTTATTAATCTTTTCAAAGATGTTTCCATATGGTAATTATCTCTAAAATTTATGTTCTAGTTTACAGAATTCTCCTTTCACTTTATAATTCCCTCCGTCTATTTACTACTTCACTCCATCTTATACCTTTCTTCTTTTATAAGCATGCAAAACAATATATTTCCCTCTACTAACTGCTTTAACTGCATCCCACAAATTTCATTGCTGTATATTTATCATTCAGTTCAAAATATTTTCTAATTTCCTTTTCAATTTCTTCTTTGACTCATGAGTTATTTAGAAGAGTGTTTCTTAATTTTAAAATATTTGGGTTTTTTCCTCCTAAAAATCCTATCATTATTGATTCCTAACTTTCACTGTGGTTGGAAGACATAGTCTCTGTGATTTCAATCTCCTAAATGTATTGAGACCTTTTTATTGTCCAGAATATGATGTATGATGTTGAATATTCCATATGTAAGTGAAAACAATGTATGTTCTGCAATTGTTGGATAGAGAATTCTATAAATGCCAATTATGCCAAGTGGAGAAAAGAGTTGCTTATATGCTTTTTTGTTTTGGTTTGGTTTGGTTTGTCTACTGGACCCATCAATTGCTGAGTAGAGCTGTTAAAATCTCTAACTTGTGTAGTTTATCACTTCTCCTTTTACTTTTTTCAGATTCTGCCTTAGGTATTATGAAACTGTTATTAGATACATGCACATTAGGATGATTACATCTTCATGTTTAATTGCCTTTTTTCATTATAAAATGTTCTCCTTTACCTGTCATAATAGTTTTTGTTTGCCTCATCTGAAAAAACAAAGCCACATCACCTCTCTTACGGTTGTTGTACAAATAGCTCATCTTTTGACTTGTTGTCTCCCAGTGTATAATATGTGCCACCAACCCCAACCCTGGCCACTTTCACAACTGCCTCTTTAGTCTTTAGCAGTTTGATAATGATATGTCTAAATGCATTTCTCTTTTTATTTACCCTACATGGGATTTGCTGATGTTCTTAGGTATGCGCATTGATGTTTTTCTCCAAATCTGGGGAATTAGCTTTTATTTCTTAAAATATATATATTTTATATTACTCCTTTCACTCTATCCTCCCTCAGGGACTCCAACTATGTGTATATATACATATGTGTATAACAGATTATATTGTTTCAAAGGTTACTAAGGCTCTGTTCATTTTCTTAAAAATAAAATATATATATATATTTGTTTTGTTTTTTTGTTTTCTATTTTTTTTTTTATTAAAAGAGAGGGTGCATGGGGAGAGAGACAGAGGGAGAGAGAGAATCCTAAGCAGAGCATGTGCCCAATGTGGGGCTCCATCCCATGACCTGGCAATTGTGACCTGAGCCAAAATCAAGAGTCAGACACTTCACCAACTGAAGTACCCAGGTGCCCCCATAATCTTTTGTTTTCTATTTTTAAGATTGGATTTCTTTTTAAGATATTATCTTTTCATTTCTAGAATTCCCATTTAGGTTATTTTTATAGTTTTTTTTCCTGACATCCCCATTTGTTTCATCATTAGGACCTTTCTTTTAAGTCCTTGAACATATTTATAGAAGCTATTTGAAAGTCCTTATCTGCTAAATCTAACCTCTGAGTAATTTTGAAGTCTATTTCTCTGGGTCACATTTTCCTAGTTCTTCATATGCTTGGTGAGTTTTTTTTTTTTTTAAACGGGGTATTTTGTATGACACACAGTAACAAGCCTGAAATATGTTTTTCTTTGAAGAGCTGGCATTTTGTGCTTAGGGCATGGCATTACTTGAGGCCATGGTTCTTGTAGTGTGTGGCCTTTCTGTGAGCTCAGAAGAATGCCCATTATTCAGTGAGGTCTCTTCACTCTGTGATGGAACTAATTATCTCTTAGCATTTGGTGAACTTGGGTTTCTCTATGTAGACTCTTCTCCCCACAGCAACTGCTCTCTGTTGTACCTCACACCATAAACATAAACACCCACTCAGATTTGTGGGTCCCTTCTGAGTAACTTCCTCTTCTCGAGTCCAGTGCCTTACCCACAAAGTTTAGCAGCCCCAAGCCCCAGTCACTGCCTGTCAATTCAGCAAGACCACTGCCTCTCTTGGGCTATTTACTTCTTTATTTTAGAGAACTCCTACTCTGCCTATTATTTAACACCTAAGAAGAGTTGTATTGAGTGTTCTTTCTGTTTTTATAGCTGTTTATGGTAGAATTACTCCGTTAAGGCTGGAAGTGCAAATGACAGCCCTTACTGTTTTCCTTTGTGAGAACCAACCCCACGTAGGAATGTTAATGACTAGATGCCTTCGTCTCATCACCCCTTACTCCAAGAAAACCTTCTGAAATCCTGACAAATCAATTACATACTTTTCTCTCAGAGGGATCATGTGTTAAATATACTTGTGGCAAGTGAATCTCTTCTGGTTTGCAGCATAGATCCCACTTTCCTTTCTCTTCCGCTGTTGTGTTGGGCAACATTACCAATTTGCCTATTGCACATGACTGCATACACCAAAGTTTCTTCTAACAAATTTTGAAGCTAGGTTATAAGTGTCTGTCTTGGAAAAAGACCAGTCAGCATCAGGTTCCAATCTTCCGCTCCTGTGGGGTCTGCATCTCTCACCAGAGAAGAATCCCTTAATCCTTTCCCTTGTGGATATAGCTGGATACCAAGTACTGTCAGAAATATGGAGATATCCACACTCCCAAAGCCCTCTGCAGTCCTGAGACTGCTCCACATATCTTGGGGTCTGCAATGAGCCAGAGAAGAAGTGGTTGCAGAGATGTCCTTTACGACAATGTGAGGGAGGACAGGATACATGCTAAAATGTCCAAATTCTCGCTTAAGGGTCTTCTGCTTGGAATTGAGAGCTCTTTATGTCCTTGCCCATCATGGGAACTTTCTCACTTATTACAGATCTCACTTTTGGAAGTTGATTCACATCTACCTTAGTTCTGGTTCAACCAATGTCTTGTACCTGGTTTTTATTAGTTTGCTGCAAGAAAGCTACTTGTTCTCTTCTTTTTTACATCAACCCCAATCTGCTTCCCTGAGAGCAAATCTTGGAGGCTTCACAGATGTGTGGTACAGCAGAGGTTATGTGGTAACTGAACTACAGATGACTCCAGCATAGACCCTGGCCAAGCAGACATTTCAAACTGAGTAAACATAGAAAACCTTTCTCTCCTGCTCATTAACAATCAGGTAGGGACTTAAGAGTCAGTCCCAGGAATGCCATCCCCTTCCACATGCTTTGGAGCATATTCACACTGAAGCAAAGAGGTCCTAGTTACTCTCCTTCAGACACTAGGGGCACGCACTCTGATAATCCCTGACTATGCCAGTGCGATCCTCCCTCCTCCACCCAAATTTGAGTCTCTTTTCCCTGGGTCTTTTGTACAGTGCTTCCTTTCTCTAGAGTCTGGAAGAAGAATGGCTGAACCAATACTTGCAAAGTGTGCTTCATTGTAAGCACCACACTAGTCCCAGGGGAACCACGTTCTGTTGGTGGGACAAGGCAAAAGCCTGTCTCCATGCATCCTGCATTTTCCCCTCCTTCTTCACCCCCTTCCTCCCCACTCTCCTTCTAAAAGCTAGAGTTTCTGAAACTGGACCCTGCCTGTGGCTGCTCTGACCCACCCCCCAGCACGGTCTATCTCTCAATCTCCGACCACCCATTTCATGGGCAGTCCCTCTGGTTCTCTCAACACTGCCTTTCCTCTCCATGGGTGTGTGATATGGAATTCATCTTGGAAAGCAAATTAGAAAATGAGAAAGTTAACATGGGCATAATCTTACAAGTAATTTCTCAAGTACTCCAGGATGTTAGTGGTAAAAATGCAAATCTAAAACACTTCTTTCATGCGTGAAATACATTCCACTGTGTCATTTTAAAATCACATTAATAATCTCTCATTTGCTACCCAGTGATTAGTCCAATGGAAATATTATGATGGTGCCTGGGTTATGTTTAATGAACATATTTAACAAGATTAGCACTGAAAGTCTATCCAAGAAGGTTAATAGTTCTGGAGGAACTTTCGTAGAAGATTAATTTATAATTCATATATGTAGAGCAGGGAAAATTAAATATACTCGCCTTTCCTAAAATAGGTCATCATTATTTTTGTACATGACTTTTTTTAAAACTAGCTTAAAGTTAAAAAGAAGAGATTTAAAGGGCGCCTGCATGGCTCGGTCTGTTAACCATCTGACTGGCTCAGGTCATAATCTCACGGTTCATGGGGTCGAGCCCCTGCTTCGGATCTTCTGTCCCCACAACCCTCTGCCCCTCCCCTGCTATTTATCTCTCTCAAGATAAATAAACTTCAAAAGAAAAAAGAAAGAAAAGATTTAAGAGTTATACGGCAAATTCAGCTCCTAAAATTTTAACACACACGCTAGCTAATTGAGAATCAGGAAGCTCTTTTTTCTTATTGAACTCTGTCTTGTCAATATCAGAAATAAACAGAAACCACAGCAAGCCTCTAAAGAAACAGTTCTGTGAATGCAAAATGCCAAGTCAGATTTCTGACTGGCAAATGTCAGTCCAGGTCCACTGGAGGGTAACTAATGTTCCATCATCACAGACTACAGCGTCTCCTGGAGGTGAGCCTCCCTTTTAGTCCCCTCCTCACACTAGCTAACTCTCTCAATTCCCTTCCATTCCCATGAGAAGTCTTAACCTGTCTGGCTTACTCCTGAATTGAGACCTAGAATCCCAAAAATAAGGAAGAGAAGGAAATGCTCCCATGGAATGGAAGGAAATCACTTTGGACCCAAACTCAACTTCTATGGGTCACTTACTGAGAAAATCTTCCTCTTCTACAGTTTATGCAAAATTAAGTATCCATAAGACACTTGATATGCAGCAATATCTGAGCAAATGAGTGCTTCTTTTAAAACAATCAAACCCACCTTCAGGGAATGCAAACTGGTATAGCCGCTGTGGAAAAGAGTAGGGAAAAAAATTAAAAATAGAAACTACCCTACAATCCAGTAATGGCGCTACTGGGTATTTACCCAAAAAATACTAAAACACTAATTCAAAGGGATACATGCAGCATGATTTACAATAGCCAAACTATGGAAGCAGCCCAAGTGTCCAGTGATGGATGAATGGATAAAGAAGAGGTGTGTGTGTATGTGTCTGTGTGTGTGTGTGTGTGTGTGTGTAAAATGAAATTTTATTCAGGCATAAAAAAGAATGAAATCTTGCCATTTGCAACAACATGGAGGGAGCTAGAGAGTATAATGCTAAGCAAAATAAATTTGTGAGAGAAAGACAAATACCATATGATTTCACTCATATGTGGGATTTAAGAAACAAAAATGAGCACAAGATTAAAAAAAGAGAAACAAACCAAGAAACAGATTCTTAACCATAGATAACAAACTGATGGTTACCAGAGGAGAGGGGTTGGGGGATGGGTTAAATGGGAAATGGGGATTAAATAGCATACTTAATATGATGAAAACATAATAATAAAAAGAAAAGAACAAGTTAAAATAAACCTTAGCTCTTGAAAAAATAAAAACAATCAAATCCTCCTTTGTAGGGCCAAAATGTGTAATCATTTCAGTAATGCTTTCTCCTGAGTCTTTAATGCATTCTTCATAAAAAAACAAGTCTTTCTGAATAAGAACAATGTATGGTATATAAAAAGTGCTCAGTAAGTGTTAGTTATTATATTGTGATCTTGTTGAATTACTGAGAGACCGTCTGGAATGATGAAATTAAAACTAAACTCCCTGACAGAGTTGGAACATGGTCTTGTTCAAAACAGTGTCTTATTGCTAACTTATCACAGCTACACAAATTATGGATATTCAATAAAGGCTTGTTGAAAGGCACAGAGGTCAGGAGGGAGATGAAAGAAAAACAGAGAAAAGAAGAGAGGCAGGAAGAACAAAAGCTTGCTAGTACCTACAGATGGGATTTCTACACTGAGTGGGAGTTTAGAAGAGAGTAGGTTTATTTTAATTACGAGTCTCTGGTTCCAGAAGGATTGTAGAATCATTCAACCACTTTAGCCAAATTGTTCCTAAAATGTGTCCCATCTGTGCACTTTGACCAATGGCATTTTAGAGTCCTGGAAGGCTTCCTTCTTTCCCAACTATTAATAATCTAGCCATTCCTTAAGCTCAATTCCAATTACACCTGCTCTGTGAAATGTTTCCTCATCTTCCAAAGTAGAAGCTATCTCAACCAGTTCTCAAATATAAGTTCTCCTGTATAACATTTTTATTACCTATAACCAATTTTATATCATTAGTTATATTTTATAAATTTATTTTTCATCACCTCAAAGAAACTGTGAGTGCGTGCCTCTGTGGCAGAAACTGTATGACACTTTAGATCACCCACTGTATGTTTCATGTAATGTTCCATTTATCTTTGGTGCTGAATAGCCTCCCTGCCCCTCTCAGCCCACATTGTTGACCTTTCCCCACCTGCTCTGGGCCCCAGAAGCCAGACCTGTACAGATTACATCCAGCTCCCTTACCCCTTGACTTACAGTAGGTTAGGCCCATGGGAAATCTGTGAGACTGGCAACTTACTTCCCTAGTTCTCTCCCTGCAGAGACCCAAGAGCTGGCTAGGGCCCCCATTGAAGGTCAGAGCCCCTGTATGGCAGCCCTCTCCACCTGGTCCTCTCTATCCTTCAGGTACCTGGGTGGGTCCTCCTCCTTAAGGTTTGCTTTTGTTACCAGCCTCAAAATACTACATTAATTTATGAGGTTACCTTACCTTGCCCCTGTCCATATCTTTGTAAATAGAGCTATTATTAAATTTTTCTTAAGTATACTCTCTGTACTTGCTGGGACCCTAATACATTTGCTCCATTTTCCTCTTTGCACTTGATATCTGAAATGATCTTATTAATTTATGTATTTACTGTTTCGTGCTCTTCCTCTCCCCATCCCTTAAAAAAGAACAATAGGTCCATGTGGCAGGTGCATTATCCCGTTCACTACCATTACTCTCAGCTTCTACAGCAGTGACAGATAAGAGGTAGTCAATAAATATCTGTTCAGTAAATATATATGTATATTCTAATTCAGAGTAACATGTCTATAGATTTAAAAGATGATTTTAAAACACTAAGTCAGTTATTAATTCATATTTTCGAAGCACTAATTCAGAGTCTGAATGTAGCATTTCTTTAAGGCCAATCAAAACACAAAATGCTTATAGCTCTCTATATTATTTTCCTAAAGTTGAACTTCTAATGAAGAGAAACAAAGCAGAAAAATCCCCGAGTGTAATATAGAATGAAGACAAAAAACATACTTCCCAACAACCTTTTTTTTTGCCAAGAGAAATGTGATACTTGCCAAAAAATTAGGCTGTAATTCAAGAAGCATCTCTGTACAATTGTTTCCCAACTCAAAAAAAAAAAAATTATCACCAACCGTCACTGAATTGCCCTCCAACTATAATCCCCCCATTTCCTGCCTAAAACTATGCTTCTAAAGTACATTAATACCTACCAAGATAGGGGGTAAGCCTTTATCTTACATGAATACCTAAAAATTAATTTAGGTATTCAAGATAGAGAAGTGAAGGAAAGACTGGAAGTGAGATCCTGCTCACAGCTTTCTTAACAGAGATGTCATGGGTTATGTGGAAAACTAAGAGTAGGTGGGTAAAAGGGAATAGTTTAGAAAGATCTGAATTTTCCATGGGAGTCATGCCATTGGGGAATGCAGCAATTCAATGGTGGAAGTGCTTCCTTTTCTTGACAGCTGCTAACAGAGTGAAAGTTGGGTCTACAGTTCCAAAATGAGCTCATGTGGGTGTAGCAAAAGGCTTGTCCCCGATAATATGTCTTCCAAGAAGCTCTAACAGCTGAACTGCCAAACGAATGGTTATTTTCTTTGGCTAAATACATTATCACTGAAGTCACTGATTCAATTCCTAGTCAGAACCACAATGGATCTAAGGAAGCTGATATTATCTACAAACCAACAGATGAGGCAACGAAGCATACAGGTAAACAGTATTTTCAGGAATGTGACAGTAATTTGAGTGCTATTTCCCATTACTTAGTAGGATTCATTTCTAATCTTCTCTCTCAAATATTGATGAAATATTTCACGATTTGTTTTGACTTATATATTAACTGCATACACATTTGATTGGAGCCCATGACTCATTTGCAATAGAATTTCCTAAAACTTCCACCTTATTTTCAATATTCTCAGGTTTCTCAGAAACACAGCCTCTCCCAGTTCACAGAGATTTGGTATCTCTGGAGGTGTTACCACATTATCACTTAGAAGCATACCCACCCCCAGATCTACTCTTCAATGAGCTGCCATTTGACAAAATATCAGAGAAGCCTTGCTCAGAGAAGCCACCAGAGGCACTATGAGATTATTCCAATATTTATCACTGACTCTTGATACTGAAGAAAAGCCAGAAGGTACTTTCAGCTAAAGATTCTCCAGTGAGTCTGACTTCAAGTACTGGGAACTAGAACTGTGGTCTCTCTCAGGCCCTGCATACCAGTAAGGTGGATCCAGTCAGGAGGTGAGGGACGCCAGTAAGGGCAATGACTCTGACCCTGGATTCAGGCCAAAATGCAGCCTCTGCCCAGCAGGATTCTCCAAAAGGCACAGGTACACTCCACATTTTGGCCAAGGAGACAGAGTAATGGGAAAAAACAAATTTATTTTAGTAATTTTTGGTTTCTGGCCTCGTGGTTTGGAGGTGGCTCGGCTCCTTGCCTGCCGTGGCTCTATTCTGGATTTTTTTGGGAGCACTTGTTTCTGATACTACAAAGCCTAGGGCCTTACAGATACCCTAGGGAGTGGGGCCATCTGGGGGAGACTGGGAAAGATGGCAGAGAAATAGGGAGTTCCGTACTTCCTGCCTGCATCTCCCAAACAAAGAAGGGCTGAAGCCAAAAGACTCAAACCTCAAGAGTCTGGGAGGAAAAAAGAAAGAGTCCACTAAGATGACAGCCTCACAGGTGCATGACTGTGAACTGGTGAAGATAAAAATGGGCCAGGACATGGAGGCACAGAGGGGAGGGAGCCCCCTCTGCAGAGAGACAAAGGGAAGAGAAAGAGCAGCTTGGGAATCTTAGAACAGTCCCTGGAGAAGAGAAAAAACTCAGCCTGGGATGGAGAGGGATCCTATCATCCCATCTCTAACCACAGGGCTTTCAGAGAAAGAGCCTATCTCTAACTCTGGAGCTTTCTTTGGGCTGGGTGCCCCGGTCTGAAAAATTCCCTCTGGGATAGACTGTACACAAGGGACTCAGTTGCAGTCAGCATCAGGAGGAACCAGTCCCCTACTCGTTCCCTACTAGGAAGTTCCTGGCTTCTGGGATAACATTTTGGGTGGTATCATTAATGCACATGGAGTAAGATCTGGAAACAAGTCTGGGTGCAGGACATAGAACACAGCCCACCTTGGCTGTGCCCTCGGCACAGTGAGATGGGACCTAAAAGAGTGATTTGCAATGCCTGGTTTGAGAAGGGACTGAGGGAGGGGTCACCATTTGTCTCCCCACAACCACCAAGGTGGCCCGAGGAACCCACAGTGGAGGCAAGACCTGCCTACACCACCAAACCACACCCATCTTGCGCCTGGTAGCTGCTTTGTTACGGGAGTCTGGATACAGAAACAGCCCCTCTCCCAAGATCAGCACTGACGCATTGCCATAATTAACTCTAGATCAACTCTTGCTATTTAGATATATCCTCCCTTATCTCATTCTTATCTCTCCTCTCCTCTGAACCAGGTATTCTGGTTACAGGTTTGCTTAAACAGGCATATATAATCCATTCTCTTGATGCATGCTCTATCTCCATCTTTACCTTCCTTTCTCTCTCTCTGAAATAATCAGACTATATAGTTTCTCTGGGTAACATTATCTTTTGTTTTGTTTTGTTTTGTTTTTTCTCCTCATGGTCTGCCTTATTCTCCTTTTTCTCTATGTGAATTACGCCTTTTAGTATCACTGCCTGATCAATGTTCAATTTCTCTTTCTCCCCACACCTGTCATTTCTCTCTTTGTTTATGCTCTTCCAGCAACTGCCTCCACCCTGCTCTTTTGTAGCTGAGATTTCTGGTTTTATGCTTTTAGATTGTCCTTTGTCTTTTGTTGCTTTTGATTTACTTTTTTTCTACCTTTCAGTTTGCTTGTTTGAATTATTTGTGCCGTTTGCATGCTTTTGTTCCATGTTTGTCCGTCTGTTTCCCTTTCCAGGGCTAACTCAAGAAACAAGCCAAAGTACACATGGTGGAGAGTCCCAAATATCACTATGAGTAGGGAAATAAAATAACCAAAGTCTCAACAAGAGAGACCAAGAGACACCATTAAAAGAACACTTCCTGAATGGACAGGCCCTGGACAGTCTATGAGCCTTATTAGATATAGCAGTACTTGCAGGTGCAGAGCTCATAACAAGCTTTTAAAACTTACAAGAGACAGAAAACTAGCCAAAATGATGAAATGGAAGAACTCTCCTCTAAAGAAATTCCAGGAAGAAGTGACAGCTAAAGAACTGGTCAAAACAGACATAAGCAACATAACTGAATTTAGAACAATAGTCATAAAATTAATCGCTGGGCCTGAAAAAGGCATGGATGACACCAGAGATGCTACTGCTACAAAGATGATGGACCTTAAAAATACTTGTGATGAATTAAAAAAATGCTATAAATGAGGTGCATAATAAAATGGAGGCAGCCACTGCAAGGATTGAAGAGACAGAGAGGAGACTAGGTGAATTAGAAAATACAATTATAGAAAACGAGGAAGCCGAGAAAAAGAGAGACAAATTGATCCAGGAGCACGAAAGGGGAATTTGAGAACTGAGTGATGCAAATAATGGAACAACATCCCTATCATAGGAATTCCATAAGAAGAGAGACAGAAAGGGGCTGAAGGGGTACTTGAACAAATTGTAGCTGAGAACTTCCCCAATCTGGAGAAGGAAACAGACATTGAAATCCAAGAGGCACAGAGAACTCCCTTCAGATGTAACTTGAATTGATCTTCTGCATGACATATTATAGTGACACTGACAAAATATAAGGATAAAGAGAGAATTCTGAAAGCAGCTAGGGAAGAAAGGGTCTTAACATACAAATGGAGACATATCAGAGTAGTTGCATACCTATCTACTGAAACTTGGCAGGCCAGAAAGGAATGGCAAGAAATCTTCAATGTGAGGAACAGAAAAAATATGTAGCCAAGAATCCTTTATCCAGCAAGCCTGTCATTCAGAATAGAAGGAGACAGAAAGGTTTTCCCAAACAAACATAAATTGAAGGAATTAATCACCACTAAACTGGCCCTACAAGAAATCCTAAGGCTGAATCTATGAGGGAAATGTTGCAGGGAATACAAGGTACCAGAGACACCACTAGAAGCATGAACCCTACAGAGAACACAATGACTCTAAACCCATATTTTTCAATAATAACACTGACTGTAAATGGACTAAATGCTCCAATTAAAAGACATAGGGTAGCAGAATGGATTAAAACAAAAAAGATCCATCTATTTGCTGTCTACAAGAGACTCCTTTTAGACGTGAGGACACCTTCAGGTTGAAAGTGAGGGGATGGAGAAATGTCTATCATGCTACTGAAAGTCAAAAGAAAGCTGGAGTAGCCAGACTTATATTGGACAAACTGAACTTTAAAGTAAAGGCAGTCAAGAGATGAAGAAGGGCATTATATAATAATTACAGTGTCTATCCATCAAGAAGAGCTAACGCTTATAAATGTCTATGCACCGAATTCAGGAGCACCCAAATACATAAAACAATTAATCACAAACAAAAACAATCTTATTGATAATAATGTGATAATTGCAGGGGATTTGAATACTCCACTTACAGCAATGGATAGATCAACTAGACAGAAAATCACTAAAGAAACAATGGACCTGAATGATACATTGGACCAGATGGATCTGACAGCTATATTTAGAACTCTACTACATCCTGAGGCTATGGAATCCACTTTCTTCTCCAGTGTACACGGTACATTCTCCAAGATAGATTACATACTGGGTCATAAAGCAGCCCTTAATAAATACTAATTGAGATCATACCATGCATGCTTTCAGATCACAATGCTATGAAACTTGAAATCAATCACAGGAAAAAGTCTGGAAAACCTCCAAAAACATGGAGTTAAATAACACCCTACTAAAGCACAAATGGGCCAACCAGGCAACTAGAGAAGAAATTAAAAAATATATGGAAACAAATGAAAATGAAAATACAACAATCCAAACTCTTTGGGATTCAGCAAAGGCAGTCCTAAAAGGAAAGTACGTTGCAATCCATGCCTATTTCAATAAACTAGAAAACACACACATACAAAATCTAATAGAGCACCTAAAGGAACTAGAAGCAGAGCAGCAAGAACACCCCAAACCCAGCAGAAGAAGAGAAATAATAAAGATCAGGGAAGAAATAAACAATACAGAATCCAAAAAAACAGTAGAACCGATCAATGAAACCAAGAGTTGGTTTTTTGAAAAAAAATAAACAAAATTGATAATCCTCTACCCAGGCTTCTCAAAAAGAAAAGAGAGAGCACCCAAATAGACAAAATCACAAATAAAAATGGATTTATTACAACAAATCGCTCTGAAATTCAAGCAATTATCAGGGAATACTATAAAAAATTATATGTCAACAAACGGAAAACCTAGAAGAAATGGACAAATTTCTAAACACAAACACACTATCAAAATTCAAACGGGAAGAGATAGAAAATCTGAACAGACCCATAACTAGTGAAGAAATTGAATCAGTTACCAAAAATCTCCCAACAAATAAGAACCCTGGGCCAGATGGCTTCCCTGGGGAATTCTACCAGACATTTAAAGCAGAGTTAATACCCATTCCTCTCAAGCTATTCCGAAAAATAGAAATAGAAGGAAAACTTCCGGACTCATTCTATGAAGCCAGCATCACTTTGATTCCCAAACTGGACAGAGACCCAGCAAAAAAAGAGAACTACAGGCCAATATCCTTGATGAATACAGATGCAAAAATACTCAACAAGATACTAGCAAATTGAATTCAACAGCATATAAAAAGAATTATCCACCATGATCAGGTGGGATTCATTCCTGGGTTACAGGGATGGTTCAGTATTCGCAAATCCATCAATGTGATACATCACATTAACAAAAGAAAAGATAAAAACCATATGATCCTGTCAATAGATGCAGAAAAACCATTTGACAAAATACAGCATGCATTCTTAATAAAAACCCTCTAGAAAGTCGGGACAGAAGGAACTTATTTAAACTTCATAAAAGCCATGTATGAGAAGCCCACAGCTAGTATCATCCTCAGTGGGGAAAACTAAGAGATTTACCCGTGAGATCAGGAACACGACAAGGATGTCCACTCTCATCACTGTTGTTTAACATAGTGCTGGAAGTCCTAGCATAGCAATCAAACAACAAAAGGGAATAGAAGCCATCGGAATTGGCAAAGATGAAGTCAAACTTTCATTTTCACAGATGACATGATACTCTACATGGAGAACCTGACAGACTTCACCAGAAGCCTACTAGAACTGACCCATGAATTTAGCAAACTCGCAGGGTAGAAAATCAACGTTGCATTTTTATACACCAATAATGAAGCAACAGAAAGAGAAATCAAGAAATTTATCCCATTCACAACTGCACAAAAAAACCATAAAATATCTAGGAATAAACCTAACCAAAGATGTAGGAGATCTGTCTGATGAAAACTATAGAAAGCTTATGAAGGAAATTGAAGAAGACACAAAGAAATGGAAAAGCATTCCATGCTCATGGATTGGAAGAACAAATATTGTTAAAATGTCAATACTACCCAAAACAATCTACACATTCAATGCAATTCCAACAAAAGTGCACCAGCATTCTTCTCAAAGCTAGAATAAACAATTCTAAAATTTGTATGGAACCACAAAAAAAACCCCGAATAGCCAAAGTAATATTGAAGAAGAAAACCAAAAAGGGAGGCATCACAATCCCAGACTTTAGCCTCTCCTACAAAGCTGTCATCATCAAGACAGTATGGTATTGGCACAAAAACAGACACATAGACCAATGGAATAGAATAGAAAACCCAGAATTGGACACACAAATGTATGGCCAATTAATCTTTGACAAAGCAGGAAAGAGTATCCAATGGATAAAAGACAGCCTCTTTAACAGATGGTGCTGGGAGAACTGGACAACAACATGGAGAAGAATGAAACTGACAACTTTCTTACACCATACACAAAAATAAACTCAAAATGGATGAAGGACCTGAATGTGAGACAGAAAACCATCAAAACCCTAGAGGAGAAAGCAGGAAACCTCCTTGACCTCAACTGCAGCAACTCCTTACTCAACACATCCCCAAAGGCAAGGGAATCAAGAACCAAAATGAACTATTGGGGCCTCATCAAGATAAAAAGCTTCTGCACTGCAAAGGAAACAATCGAAAAAACTAATAGGCAACCGACAGAATGGGAAAAGATAGTTGCAAATGACATATCAGATAAAGGGCTAGTATCCAAAAATCTATAAGGAACTCACCAAACTCTACACCCAAAAAACAAGTAATCCAGTGAAGAAATGGGCAGAAGACATGAAGAGACACTTCTCCAAAGAGGACATCCAGATGATCAACAGACAAATGAAACGATGCTCAGTGTCACTCATCAGGAAACACAAATCAAAACCACACTGAGATATCACCTCATGCTGATCAGAGTGGCTAAAATGAATAAATCAAGAGACTATAGATGCTGGCGAGGATGTGGAGAAATGGGCACCCTCCTATACTTGGTGGGAATGTAAACTGGTACAGGCACTCTGGAAAACAGTGTGGAGGTTCCTCAAAAAATTAACAATAGAACTCCCCTATGACCCAGCAATAGCACCACTAGGAATTTACCCAAGGGATACAGGAGTGCTGATGCATAGGGGCACATGTACCCCAATGATCATAGTGGCACTTTCAACAATAGCCAAATCATGGAAAGAGCCTAAATGTCCATCAACTGATGAATGGATCAAGAAGATGTGGTTTATATATACAATGGAATATGACATGGCAGTGAGAAAGAGTGAAATCTGGCCATTTGTAGCAAATGTGGATAGAACTGGAGGGTGTTATGCTAAGTGCAATAAGTCAGGCAGAGAAGGACAGATACCATATGTTTTCACTCATATGTGAAACAGGAGAAACTTAACAGAGGACCATGGGGGAGAGGAAGGGGAAAAAACTAGTTAAGGAGAGCGAGGGAAGCAAACCATAAGAGACTCTTAAATACTGAGTAAAAACTGAGGGTTGATGGGGGTGGGGAAGAGGGGAAAATGTGTGATGGGCATGGAGGAGGGCACTTGTTGGGATGGGCACTGGATGTTACATGGAAACCAACTTGACAAACTATAAAAGAAAACAAATAATTTTTGACTTCTTTCACTCTTTATTTCTATATTTTAATAGTTTTATCTTATAATTATACTTTAATGCATATTTTAATATTTTATATATTTATAATGTTTCATTCAATGTATATACTTGGATTTATACACATATATACATCATTCCTATATATGGTTTATAAGGAAGTAAACATATATTGGAAATGATTCCTCAAACATTGTTATTAATAGGTATATTCAATCAGGAAACTCAAGGAAGTCTGAAGGCTGGTACTGCAGAAATGAGATGGACAGAGAAGAATGAGTTGGAGGAGTGTCATAAGAGTTTGGGGAGCACCCACAGAGCACAGGAGGATAAGAGTTGCCAGAGAAAAGGAACAACATGAACTCAGAGAGCAGCCTAGAAGGAGGATCCACAGCAGAGACATAGGTGGACTATAGCCACTGGGAAGAGGAAGCATGCTGTACACTGCTCGGACTTCTATTTTCTGCTGGGAGAAGAGGCCTAGAAGGAGCCAGAGAGACATGGCTGACCTCACAGCCCACCCCCCCCCCCACAGCTGGTTGTTAGCTAACTGGGCCAGGGACGCTGTGTTCACCCAACATCCTTCCTTTTTCTTCAGGCCTCTGGGGCTAGTCTCCATCCAGTGAGGAATGAGTCTCCCTCTGCTTTTAAGTTTTCACACTCTCTGAATCTTCTCACTATTGTTTCCTGTTTCTGCCATCTGATCCTTGAAATTCGTCTTGTTCCTGCCTCTGGAGAGGACTGTTCTGACACCTCAAGATTCGAGAAGGAGGTTAATGATCTGCCTGTCCACACCCTCTCAAATAGCACGGTAGCTCCACCCACTCTACTGAGCACCCAGCTTATTACCACAGAAAGGCAACTGGGGAAAGCCAAAATTAATGTTTATAAATATGGCCAATTTTCCCATGTGCAACAATATGATGTCTCCATTGTTTCTTAACTCTCAGGGCTGGGGGCCAAGAAGAGAGAAGGAGTGTCTGCTCTAGTTCCTCACAGCACCTTTCTTACACAGTCTTGGCAAAGGCTCACATTTCCAGTCAGCTCCACTCATTTTATTTCCCAGATGTTTTTACACTCCAAGGCCAAAGTTAACTCGAATTGCTCCTTCTCTGTCAAATGCCGACTCCATCTGTCCCCATCACTTCTCCTGGACGCCTTACAGGCACCTCAGCTGCATGGATCACAGATGCAGAACAGCACTGTTTCACTGCAATATTTACATGAGCACGCTTGCATTGGGGTCATCCTCTGTTAGAAGCCATACAAATGGGATTCACACGCCAAAACCACATGACGACCACCCCACCCCTCACCCGCTCAGGGCAGTCCTGAGTGTGGGGCTAGTCAGGGAGGATGGGAGGCCTCAGTCATTCTTTCCAGTCTACACTGTGGACTTCAGGTATAACTGTGAGCAGATTTTTGACAGTTTAATGTTCAGGATTGGTAACACTTACCAGAATTCCTGGGCCAAATTCAATGGCTATTTATATTCAAGCCAAAGCACTTTGTTCTTACTCAACAGTTGTTTGAATTAACTCCCCCAAAGCAACTGTGGTCCCTATAAGCTGCTTCAAGGCAAAACCCTTGTGACAGTCCTGGACCCCAAACCCTCAAACATTAGTGGCCTGATAACATTAACTATCTCAGAAATCAGATCGTTTCATGTAATTATTTGGAACATACTTATACTAAAAGAACTATTGGTTGTTTACCTAAAATTCAAACTTAACTAGGTATTGTCCTGTATTTTTATTTGCTAAGTCTAGCAAGCCTACCATAGCCTGGAAAAAAAAAATGTCCTGGGCTTATGGGGACCTGGATCAAAAATACCTCTTAATAATAAAAAAAAAAAAAAAACTACCTTAATAATCAACTAGACTTTCAATTCTCTTTCTGTATTCCACCACCAAAACAGAATCACATGCTGTTTTCCCAACTTTTAGAAAACAAAATAAGTAAATAGGAAGATTTTTCTCAATTTCAATCTTTTCTTTTGTAGTATTTTCCCTAACCATTTCCGTGTTGGTTACCTACCAGCAAACACCAGTGGAGGGCAGAAAAAGTGAACAGTTGCCAATAGGGAAAAGCACTTGACCATTCTTGGTTTGGAAGGTGGCCTTTTTCAGGAACAAGTGTTCTTATTTTGTTCCATTTATACTGTATGGTCAAATTTTCTGATAGCAAAATTCTTCCTAGTTAATAAGATAGTTTTAAATTTTTTAACATGTCTTCATTTTTGAGAGACAGAGAGAGACAGAGTGTGAGTGAGAGGGGCAGAGAGAGAGGGAAACACAGGATCTGAAGCAGGGTCCAGGCTCCAAGCTTTCAACATGGAACCTGACGCAGGGCTCAAACCCACAAACCATGAGATCATGACTTGAGCCAAAGTCAGCCGCTTAATTGACTGAGCCACCCAGGCACCCCTATAGGATAGTTTCAAATGTACCTGTATTGCAGTGTGTTCTCGCGGGGACAGTTATTGGAACAACCGTGAAAAACATCAAATTAATTAAATCTATTCCTTTTATTTTACATATGTAGAAAACGAGGCACAGAAAACTCTAAGAATGTGCTCAAAGTTAGGTAGATGGGCCTGATGTACCATCTACATGGCCGGGTTAAGGACAGGACACTCGTTTTCCATTGGCTGAAGCCCCCTGCCCTGTCTCTCCTGGAAGGAGGTGGGTGCCTTTAATCTATTCACTGAGCTTCCCTTTTCCTCTTTCACAATTTACAAGAGGAGACTTATCATACCCCTGCAGAGAAAACAAGAAAATCTATCCAACTGGCTTAAAAAGTATTTATTAAAACTACGATTACTGGGTATTGTATGTAGGTATTGAATCACTAAATGTACATCTGAAACTAATATTATACTGTATATTAATGAACTGGAATTTTAAAAAATTTAAATATATTTATTTTAGAAAAATCAATGTAACAAAATACAAGCTCACGTATTTGCTCTAGGAAGTCGACACTAAATATCAGTTGTTCTCCTCTTTCAAATCCACACCCTCTTTGTAGCTTAAATATTTGTATTATCAACCTTTTTCTATCCTTTATAAAATCAGTATTGTTTCCTAGCTGTGATTTGAAAGGAAAAAATAAAAGGAAAGTGATTTGTAAAAACTAGCATATATTTCAATACATAATGATTCAGGTATGACTACACCAGGAAACATCATGAGGAAAATATGTGCACATATTTTTAATAAACAAGTTTAGAATTATGAGAAATAAGACCCATTCATATGCTTTTGTACATATTTTGTAATTTGAAATAAGGGCAAAAGATACATACACAGAAACCCAACATGAAGGCCGCCCATGAATGCTTCACATTTAACATTTTAAAGTAAAAAATATATAGAATTTGGTAAAAAGCATAAATGTGTCTATAAATGAATTCAAATCACACGGGCATTAATCTATTGGCTATAGAACAAAAACCATCATCAATGACATAAGTAGGTGACTTGGAATGAAAATAGGAAATTTGACCTTATGTCTCAGTTTATGAATATGCTAATAATTGTTAACTTGCTCTGTTTTGTGGATTTTTGTTCCAGCAGCTCTTTAAGAACTTTGAAATGACAATTTTCCAGGTGACTTTCTCTCTCTCTCCCTCTTTGTCTCTCTAAAGCAGGGTACACTTGTAATAATATTTGAGTAACAAAAACAATAGTAGAGGGGCACCTGGGTGGCTCAGTCAGTTAAGTGTCTGACTTCAGCTCAGGTCATGATCTCATGGTTCATGGGTTCAAGCCCCACGTCGAGCTCTGTGCTGGAACCTGCTTCAAATTCTTCATCTCCTTCTCTCCCTGCCCCTCCCCCACTCACGCTCTGCCTCTCTCTCAAAAATAAATAAACATTAAAAAATTTTTAAATAAATAAATAAAAACAATAGTAGATAAGTGGAGGAATAGACAAAGAGGAAATCATTTCAAGGTTCATCTGTGTCTGCCTGTTTATTTTTTTAATTAAATGAAAGATATAAACTGACAAAAAAACATACGGGCTAAGTAAGTATACATCCACATATATACACACTCACACAAAGTCAGTGTGCACACAGCAGCTAGAAATGCAGACTGATCCAGGCTTCCTGAACTGGTGATACAATTGAATCAGGCAATGCAGCCATCAGTGATGTATTCTGAAAAATGGTAAGTTACAAATACAACAAAGTATAATCTTCCCTTGATTTATTTGGTAGTTGTATTTCTCAGTAATTCAGGGCATGTTAAATCAGTGCAAAAATTATTTTGTGTTTACAAGGATAGAGTAAGTTTCTAGACCTAAATCATAAGTAGGTTTTTCATCTGCTTGAATACTGAATCATTCAATCAAGATTTATGAGGAACTAAAGCAAATTCTGTATTGCATGGGAAACTGAGAAATGACAATTATATTAAAAAGTGCAGGATGTGGGATGCCTGGGTGGCTCAGTCAGTTAAGCATCTAACTTCGGCTCAGGTCATGATCTCATGGTCTAAGAGTCCAAGCCCCACATCAGGCTCTGTGCTGACAGCTCAGGGCCTGGAGCCTACTTTGTATTCTATGTTTCCCTCTTTCTGCACCTCTCCTGCTCACACTCTGTTTCTCGCTCAAAAATAAATAAACATTTAAAAAATCTCTTTAAAAAGGATTGCCATTAGGATGCCATTAGGAAGTACATCCAGGCACTGTAAAAGTACCATAGAAAGAAAGGTTTCCAGGAAAGGAAGTGGGGTAATGCTTGAACTAAGTCTTAGAACTAGAACAAAATAAAACAGACAAGCAATGCCACAGAAGAGAGGGTGAGTGGACAAGCATTTTTGTATGAGTAGATGTGGACTCATGAGTGTAGAGGGAGAGAGTGTAGTATAGGGAAGGGAGGCTGGATCTATAAAGACAAGAAGGACATGACATGATAAAAGATTGAATGTATTCTCAAGTCTTTTAAACTGGAAGTGACAACCACTTTACAGTGAAGAACACTCTCTTAGCAGTGGTACAGAATGGACAGAATGGAGACTTGCAACAGAGGAAGTCAGACAAGTTAGGAGATCTTTAATTAGCTTAACACAGATAAATAGTGAAGACTTAAACCAATGGCTGTGAGGTCTGACTGTACAGGATAGACTGGACATATATTTACAGGTAGATTCAATGGGATGAAAGACAAGATGGAGAGGAGAAGGGAGGGACAGAAAGGAGTCCTTTATGAAGCATTCTAGTAGGTCAGTAGATATGGAAGCAAGATAATTCTTTCAGTATTAACAGATGGTAGGTACTTACTAAACCAAACCAGTTTTTTTTTTATTTTTTTTAATGTTTTTTATTTATTTTTGAGAGACAGAGAGAGACAGCGTGAGCAGGGGAGGGTCAGAGAGACAGGGAGACACAGAATCGGAAGCAGGCTCCAGGCTCTGAGCTGTCAGCACAGAGCCCGATGCGGGGCTCGAACCCATGAACCGTGAGATCATGACCTGAGTCGAGGCCGATGCTTAACCGACCGAGCCACCCAGGCGCCCCACCAAACCAGTTCTTTACCAAAGCCTACCAGTAGTTTGGTAATTACTACTAGGTATAAAATGTATACAACCATTATTGGAAAAATAACCCCCAAGTCGTACCTATAGATATTAACATTATTCATAATTAACATTATATCATCATATAACATCATATAACATAATTAGTTATGTCAATGATTAGTTATGTCAACTGATGTCAATGAACATATCAACATGTAACATCATATAACAGAATTAACATTATAGAATTAACATACTTCAGCAAACTTTTACTGAGATCACTGATATGACAGGCATTACCTAGATGCTGGGGAAGCAGAGTAAAAAAGACTCAGAACCTGGTCTGAAGAAACTTTAGGAATCTCATCATGGAAGTCATATGTGGGCATAAACTGGTTTTCACTGCTATAACTCTAGTTCTAGCATAATGCTTGGCATAAAGCGAAAACTCAGTAAATATTTATAGAAGATGAAACATCTGATTAAGCATTAAAATACTTTATTAAAGCATCACTTCTTTCCCTTCTAAGAATGCCCCCTTTCTACTAGACCCCTGTCATCTGTGTCTAAACACGCTTAAAGCCTTTAAAATGCTACTTTGAACCCATGCAACTTCTGGCCACAGTCTTTTCTCTCTCCACCTCATTGCAGCCAAACAGTTCAAAAGAGTTTCCATAATCTCTATTTCTGTTGCCTTACTTCTGGCTCCCTCCTTAATCTGCTCCAATATGGCCTACCACCATTGAAACAGCTCTTGCTAAAGTCACAAATAACCTCTATGTTGCTAAATCCAATAAATATTTCCATTGTTATTTTATTTAACCTCTGAGCATCAATCAACAAAGTTCACCATTTCATGATACATTCTCTTGTCCTGATGTCAATGAACTTGGTTTCCTCCTCTTTCTCTAAGTATCCCTTCTCAGTCTCCTAAACTGACTCATCCTCTTCTCACCAGTCTTTAAATGATGGAGGTCCTCAGAGGTTTGTCTTGAATGTCTTCTCTCCTCACACTATCCTCTCTGTTTCAGTTACTTCATCTCTGCCCATGACCTCAATTACCACCCAGATGCTGACAGCCTTTCAATTTTATCATCTGTCTGGAACACTCATTTGAGCTCCAGTCCTTTATTTTTTTTTAATTTTTTAAAAATAAAGTATTTTTGAGAGAGAGAGAGTGACCAGGGAAGGGGTAGAGAGAGAGGGAGACAGAAGATTCGAAGTAGGCTCTGCACTGACAGCAGAGAGCCAGATGCAGGGCTCAAACTTATGAATTTTGTGACCAAAGTCAGGTGCTTAACTGACTGAGCCACCCAGGCGCCCTAAGCCCTAGTACTTTAAATCCAACTCTTCAGTGTCTCCTTTTAAGTGACCACAGGTTCCTCAAACTCAGTATGTCCAACACTGAACTCATCAAGATGTACAAAACCTAACAGTCATCCTCGATCCACCCTTCCTTTGCCCAGTCTCCCACTCCACCAGTAAGTTCCATTTACTCTATATCAAAACTTATCCTGGAACATCCAGTACCCATTCTCGTTCTCCACTATGACCACATCCATCCAAACTCTGAACTACTATAGTAATCTCCAGTGGTCTCCCAGTCTCCTTGTTCAACCCATTCTCCACCCAATAGCAAAAATCATCTGAACAACATCATCATCATCACACCTGTTCCTTATTAAACCTCTTCAGTAACTGTTGTTTTAATGTAAAGACCAAAGTCCTTTGCATCCTATAGGCCCCCCATCACCTGGGACCTACCATCTTCCAGCCTCGCTCATGACACTTCTCTCCCCTCAGATCCTGGGCTCCATCACACTTTTCAGGTTCTCATTTGTTTCCTGTGCCTTTTTGCACAGACCTCAGGCATTTGGAATGCCTCTGCCTAGAGTGTTCTGCATGTCTCCTGCCCTTGTCCACGTGATTTCCACTCATTCTTCAAAGCTCAGCTAAAGGGACACTCAATCAAAGAAGCCTCTTGTGTCCAGGCCTGAAGTCCCCATTACATCTGTTCACGACATCCAATGCTCCTTCTCCATAGTTCTATCCACGATAATTGTTAACAGCTTTACTGAGATACAATTCACAAACCATAAAATTCTCCCACTTAAACAGTTCAATGGTTTTTGGTATATTCAAAGATAAATGTGCAACCATCACCACAGTCAATTTTAGAACATTTTAATTACCTCCAAAAAAAAAAAAAAAAAAAGCCTATCCTCTTTAACTGTCACGGCCCTATCCTCCAGCCTCCCTGTCCTAGCCCTAAGCTAACACTAAACTACTTTCAATCTCTTTAGATTTCCCAATTCTGGACTTTTCATATGAATAGAATCATATAACATGTAGTCTTCTTTCACTGTGCATAATGTTTTCAAAGTTCATCTATGTTGTAGCAAGCACCAATACTTTACTATTTTTTATGTCCTCTAAATCATTTTAATAATTGGATAATTGTGGTCTTCTGCTAAAATGTAGGTTCTGTGAAACCAGGAACTGTCCCATTCCTTCCTATATCACACACAGAGGTGTTTGAGGGGTTCAGAATGATTTCCTGAACTACCAACAAATCAAAAAAGTGAGCTTGGCTCAAAACCCCTGCAATATGTCACTCAAATTTTGAAGGCTGAGAATCCAATGGAACCTCTTTTCATCACGGAATTAAAACTAATTCTGCAATCTGTATTTGTACATTTTAGCAATCACTTGCAAATTAAAACCTACAGATCCATCTTTAACATTTTATACACGTCTGCAAAAATTTCTTAAAATTTAAAATGTATAGAGATTGCCTGAGTATCTTGGTTAAAGGCAGATTCTGGTGCAGTAAATCTTGGGCGGGGGGAACTGAGACTCAGCATTTCTCACAAGCACCCAGTGATGCCAATGCTGGTGCTCCAGGGACCACATTACATTTTGAGCATCAGGGTCTTAGAGCATCATACTTTTCTTCTTCAAGCTTGCTGTCATTTAAAAACTATGTTCAAATCAGTTTTGATATATTATTACACTTAAGATTCACACAGTAGGAGCTTAGCAAATACTTGTTGAATTACTACTTAGTAAATGAGTAAACAGCATTCAAATGTAAAAAGGCTCCTTGACAAGAAATAGCAGTTGGGGCTGCTTCTGAAACAGCATATAGAAGCAAGGAACTTCAAGAATCAATTCAAGAAAGAAGTCGATCAGATCCTAAACAACTATAAGTCAGGGTATAAGGAGAAGTAAGTCACTGAGTAAATGTGAATGATAATAAAAATGAATCAAGGGGCACCTGGGTGGCTCAGTCGGTTGGTTGAGCGTCCGACTTCAGATGATCTCACAGTTCGTGAGTTCTAGCCCTGCATCGGGCTTTGTGCTGACAGCTTGGAGCCTGGAGCCTACTTCAGATTCTGTGTCTCCCTCTCTCTCTGCCCCTCCCCTGCTCACACTTTGTCTCTCTCTCTCTCTCCAAAAAGTAAATAAAATTTGTTTTAAAAATGAATCCAGGAAAGAACTTGTGAATGTAACCAAGCAAATGTGTACACTATCTGAAAAAGAAAATAAAAAACTTCACTTGTCTTTATACAATGATTATAGGGAACTTAAAAAAAATGAGAAAATACAGGCTTGGAAAAATGAAAATTTACAGTAGGTGGAAGGAAAAAAAACATGCAGGAACAAGAAAATGAAGATGAAAGCAAGCTACAGTTCTAAACAACGAAAATGAATTTTCTTTTGAGAAAATGAATCATGCAGACATTAAACTGAATTATCAAATCAAACTAGAATCTCCTGGACTTCAGGGTAAACAGCGCAAAAGCCCACTGTGAAGAAATGTATGAACACCGACACCAGAATTTTAAAAACTGCAACTTATCAGAAACCTCAGAGACTCTCAGTAAATTCGTTAGGCATACTGTCTAACTAAGCCTTTATCACAAATGAAAGGTCCAACACAAAACTGGAAGGTAATCTTTGTTTGAGTCTGTCTTATTTAAAATTCAGCACTGCGTTATCTCAAATATTGCCTACTTCTCCACCAGGTAATGAATGGCAGCTGGAGCCCTCCTTTCTAAGACCTTCTCCTCCCCCCCTTGATAATGACATCAACAATAGGTACAGAGTCCAAAGATAACCATGGAACTCAATAATTCACTTTTGGCAGCTCTATTTCTTTTTTAATTAACATCTTTTCCAAGCAAGTGAGAAGTTGAGCCGCAGGAAGCAAGATTCCAGATAAGCACACCTTGACAGAAGCAGATAAACAGGATCTCTGGGCTGAGGGATCACAGCCAAATAATGTGACAAATTATTCACCAGGGCTGTGCAACAGGGCCTGTTGGGGTCTGTCCTGTTAGCGAAGAGATTTACCATCAAAGTCATCCCAAAGTCGCAGCTGAATGAAAGGACAAACTACTTTTCAAAAGCTCTAGCACAATCAGAGGAAAAAGTATCTTTGTGGACCGGCTGTATCATGCAAATACTGGGAGATAGCAGCCCCCCCCCCTTTTACCCCTAGTCCCTCAAGTGGCCTTTGGAGGATTCTCATTTGTCCAAAATTCTTAAGCTAAGTAAAAGCTACATTTCTTCCAGATAGACTAATTTAATCGACTGAGATCACTTTTATGGCCAAATGCTGCTAAAAAGCATCAAGGAAGAATATAAGATCCTTGCTCTATTTAGAAGCCAAATACCAATTAGCAGGTGCCCTTTATCATGAAAACTGGAGCTCTGAAGCTGACATGGTTAATTCAGAGAATTTAACATTTTAACACTTAGCAGGAAGCGAATTTCCATCCCCCCAGATCTCTGCATTATATAATAGAAAGTGCATTTCTGGTTCATCAGGCTCCACTTAACCAAGAAGAAACACATAGCTGTGAGGTAACCCCCAAAGCCACAGTGCTTAAATGAACCATGACCAATTTTTAAACAGCACTTTTTAGAAGTAATACTGTCATCGGCTTCTCAGTCCACACACCCCGGACCCTCACCCCAGTTGAGAGTGTCTAATTGCTTCTCTGCTGGGCCCACCCATACTCTGGGAGCCATTCTGTCCCTGGGCAAAAAAAGGATGGGTTCAGGACTACACTCCATTCTACTACTAAAACGTTCTGTAGCTGTTCTGCGGCCTGCTCCCTAGGACTGAGCCAGCTTAGAGCCCAAGCCACTTGGATCTCTGGTATTTTCCTTGAGCCTCTGCCCCTGCCCTGTTTTCAGTTCCCTTGGTTGGCTGACCTCTTGGCCTCTCTTTTTCCTCATGATGAATGTGTAGCCTGCTTCAACCTGAATTACATGCCAGAATCTTCCAGAGGCCTCAAGCCCTCCCTTCCCTGAGTCCAGCTCCACTTGGCTATCCTGATGCCACCCTGGTCTTCATATGACAAAGAAGAAAGAGAAAGTTCTTTTTTATTTTATCTCAGCTCAATATCACTGATAACTCTCACTGGACTTTATTTCATAGTAGCAAACAGTGAAAGGTAGTAGTGAATGGCTAATAGAAAAAGCTGCCCTTATATAGTGACAGTGATAATCACAAAGATCCTTTAAAATCACCATTTTTGAGGGGCCCCTGGGTGGCTCAATTGGTTGAGTGTCTGACTTTGGCTCTGGTGATGTCACAGGTTTGTGAGTTCAAGCCCTAGGTTGGGCTCTGTGCTAACAGCTCAGAACCTGGAGCCATCTTTAGTTTCTGTGTCTCCTGCACTCTCTGCCCCTCCCCTGCTTGCGCTCTGTCTCTCAAAAATAAACATTAAAAAAGTTATAAAAATTAAGAAAATTAAAATAAAAAATAAAATCACCATTTTGGGGCACCTGGGTAGCTCAGTTGGTTAAGCATCTGACTCTTGAGTTTGGCCCAAGTCATGATTTTACAGTTTCGTGGATTCAAAACCTGCGTCTGGCTCTGCACTGACAGCAGAGAGCCTACTTGGGATTCTCCTTCTCTCTCTGCCCCTCCCCAGCTCACACTCTCTCTCTCAAAATAAATAAATGAACTTTAAAAAAATTTAAATCACTGTTTCCCATTTTGCATGGGGAAATTTTAGTCACATAGGAAAAAAAAAAAAAAAAGGAAAGGGGATTCCAGACAAGGGTACTGAAAAGTAAATGCAAAGAGGTAGTAGAAGGTACTGGAGAGGACAAAGACCTCTGAGCTACAAAGACTGAGTTTGAAGCTCAGTTCTACCGCTTCCTATCAGAGCAGCCTAGGGAAAAAGCCCCAAATGTCAACTCTCCTTCCTTTCATCTGTAAAATAGAAAGAATAAAACCATTTCACATAGGATTTTTGTGATATAATGTATACAGCTGAAGATAATTAATTGCCCTATATACTGTAAGCAGTCAATGCATAAATATTCATTCACAGCATGGCTGGAGGGAAGATTATATGAAGGTGGTGAGTGAAAAACCAGGTTGGGGGGTGTAGTCTGGGGCCACTTCATGTGGTGCTCTGAACTCAAACTCAGGAGGCTACAGCCACAAAATAGTGTAAAGTAAGAGTCACATGGACAGAGGTATGCTTTAGAGTAACTTAATTTGGCGGCCATAAGGAAGGGCAGATTGGAGGAGGGAAGACTGGAGATGCGAAATCCAATTAGATATAAACTAAATCATGCAAAAAAGGTGGGATGAAAATCAGAATAAAGAGACAATTCTAGACATTAAAAATATATAATTGCTACGATTTGGTAAATTGTGGATGTTGGAGGCAAAGGGAATGGAAAAGAGATAATTGGGTAGAAAGACAGTGCTACTGATAGATTTAGAGAACCCAGAAGGAGGAGTAAGTTTGGAAAGATAAAAGATGAACATAATTACTTTTAAGGTTCTAGCAGAACATTTGGTTACAATGGTTCTAAACATTCAGGAAATCTTCAAAAATTAGAGTGCAATCTGGCAGTGGTATACAAAGTGGATTATTTATTTCCTGTGTGGCAGCACAGGGCTATTGTTTAATATCCTAAATCTGGCTGATGCAGACAACTTTCCTATTTGCTGGTGTGGAGCCGGATATGGGATGCAAGTGCCTAGTCGGCCACTCTGGGTGAGCAGAACCGGCAGGTGGGATGGACACACGATAGCAAAGAGGGCAGCTGTCAAGACTGTTTGTCATTTTTTGGCCTGCTCAATGTCTAACCTTACTTCTTCCTGGGGGGAATCCTTCATTGTGTGGGTTTTGATGGGAAGCCCAGTCCTACTTCTTACTGCAAAAGCCGAGGCCACACATCTCCCTCCCCTCATCCTTGGCAGGTGGAGGATGCACAGGTGTCCAAGGCTTGGCCAAACAGAAGTTCTACAAGAAAACTTAAATTTTCGAGCAAGTGAAGCAAGGACAAGGAGACATATCAGAACTCCGTGTTTGGGGGGGGGGCACCTCGGGGCAGCAGGCATATCAGACCATTTCTGCAACATGACCCAGCCTCTCTGGGTTTCTGCCCATACTCCTGTCCTATTTTCCTGGACTTTGGATCAATTTTTAAAACTATCCAATGTCCTTCTAAGCTTTTTTTTTCTACTTAAGTTAGCCAGGGTTGGTTACTATGGACACAGCACTTCAAAACTTGAAAACTTCTCTTCTGTAATCAATTTCTTTTCTACATAATGAAAAGCATTATATGGTAATAAGTAGCCATGACTTGAGCACTGAACTCCCCTGTGGCTGTCCCCAGCTCTGCCCCTTACTAGCTGTGTGATCCTCAGTGAATCACTTCATACCCTCTGCCTCCATTGTTACATCTGCAGAAGAGGGGTCCTAACAGCGACACACCCCATGGTAAAGTCCTGGGAAAAAACTGGATACTATAAAGTGCCTATGAGAGGGCTTGCCACACAACAAGCATAAATGTCAGCTGTGATCATGATAATATGATGACAATAATAGCAGACATGCCCCTCTAGGCCAAGATCACTGTCTTTAGCACTTTGGAATCTAATGGAAGAGGCAAGAGGAATACATGTTAAATATTCTGTAAGTAGGAAAGGATGGTATAATGTGCATATACAGAACACAAATGTGAGTCTAAACCCTGTCACCATGTCAACTTATGAGACGTTCTTATTTTAATTTTTTAAGTTTATTTATTTTGAGAGAGAGAGAGAGAGAGAGGAGAGACATGAGTCGGGTAGGGACAGAGAGAGGGGGGAAGAAAATTCCAAGCAGGTTCTGTGCTATGGGCACAGAATGCAACGCGAGGCTCAAACTCATGAGCCACGAGATCATGACCTGAGCTGAGATCAAGAGTCGGACACTTAACCAACTGAGCCACCCAAGTGCCCCCGAGATGGTCTTTTTTAAACTAGCCATGTTTATGCCACTGAAATACTAGGCCATAACTTAAGGCCATGAGAAGTTCTCAGGGTTTACCTAAGAATTCATGACAGGCTAAGATTAAAGAGAAAACGAGCAGAGGACCTTTGTTTCAAGCCTGGGTGGTGTCAGAAATCCAAAAGCACTTCCTAGAAAAGTCTATTTCAGTGTCCCCTAAGGGGCTCCGGTCAGATACATGGAGGTCTAAGCAGAATAAAATTAAGATATGACCTCATTAGATCCTTTCTGAGGGAATGTGAGAACAAATCCCCCAAAATGAAGAGTTAACCATTATCCAGATAAAATCTCTTCTGTGAAGTAGAAGATGCTATAGAATTCTTGGACCTGTTCTCACAGCCAAAGCCTGAATTATGCATCTTTTTAAATCTAAGCATGAGTTGTGTGGTGTAGCATCTACTAATGGTCTTAAAAATATATACATCTCTACATCACCTAAAACAACTACTTTTAGGGATTCAATTTTGGCAACATCTAGTATACCTGCTTCGATTCAATTTGGAGATTCAATTTCATTTGGAGATTCAGTTTCATTTATTCCCCTCTAAGTTTGTTCCAGTCCCATTTACTGAAAAAGACCATCTTGCCCTGTGGCTCTACAGAGCCAATTGTAAAACAAATCAAGTGTCCATATGCACAAGTCTGCTTCTGTGTTCTCCTCTTTTCCATTGATTGATCTGTCCATTCCTATGCCAGTGATGTACTATCTTAATTACTATGGTTTAATTATAAGTCCTTCCTGATAGCTCAAGTCCCCTGACCTGGTTCTTCTTCAAAAGTGCCTCAGTTATTCTTGGTCCTCTCCCTGTTTATACACACTTTAGAATCATCTCATCAAATTCATCAAAAAAGTCCAGTGGGATTTTTGTTGGGCTTGCATTGAATCTACAGGTCAATTTAGGGGAGTATTAACATCCTTACAATATTGGAAAAGAAGAGCAAACCGACCTCAGCTGGGAGAGATTTAACACTAAATTAAATTCTGTATTTTGGCTATGACAGGGTACCAAGGGTTCTATTTACCGAAATAAGGCTGTGTGTATAACTTAAAGAGAACCTAAGACTTATTACAAGTAACCAGAAAAGACAGGGCCGCTCAAGTTGCAACCCAGGTGCTGGGAAGATTCCTTTGTTGGATACATTTTAAAGGGAAGATGAGAGACGAAACTAAAGTTGCATTTTGATTATATCACAAGCGTGCTTGCTCAGCTGGTATCACTTAAGACCAGTTTGTGTGCTTTTCTCAGAAAATCTCTTGCACAGCTTTTCTTAGGTGTATTTTATTAAAAAGTTAGCTGCTTTCTTTTATATTTTCTCAATGTCTAGTATTACTACATAGAACTGTTTGAGTTTTTGTTAAATCTTAGACACTTCAGAGAAGTCATCTCATAATTAGTTGATATATTTTCTTGCATTTTTCTATGCAGACAATTACATTGATCGGCTAAATCTCCTCTAGGACTTGTAATGGCATTTCAGGGCTCCTGTCCCATGGGGGCACTGGGATATCCTATTCCCAGCCTCAAGCCCACAGCAAGCCTGCTTCAATTTTTGGTCACCTGGCACTGTGTCTCCAGGCTGCATGAACCTTCAATCCTCTTTTCCTGAAGAAGCTGAACTCCTGGCCACACTTCCTGCCCCCAGATCATCCTGGGACTAATGCCAAATAAGCTTAGGGCTTTGGCTCCAATCACCATTTTTCACTTCCGTTTCATTTCTGTTCCACAGAGATGAAGGTGCTCTTTTTGAGTTTGGATATGTATTTTAGTTTCCTATTTTAATATTTTTTCTGCCATCATTTGTGTTTGTAAAGAAAGAAATTCATCAAGATATGAACTACCCATGATACCTTCTCAGAAGATAGTACAATCATCTTTCTAATGTCTTGACTATGGGAAACGTTTTGAATAAGGCACAGTGTATAAAAACTAAAACATAAATGTGAAATTCCAAGAGCTCATAAGGCAAATCTTTTAAATGCAAGATACTTTTAGCTACTTTATCTAAAGAGCAATCTTAATAGTGAATGTAATCTTTTCACATATTCTCCTAGATGTTACAGCATGGATTATATTTTACCTTTGTATTCTCAGAGTCAAGCACATAATAATGCTAAAGACTCTTCAGTGGCAGACTGTTTGACTTAAGGCAGACCACATAAGCTCCAGAGCCTCATTTTCTCATCAAGCTGTATTATAATAATAACTGTTGCAAGTAATAATAGTATATAAACTGGGAGAGAATGATGGGAGTAAAGTTCTTACACTGCTCAGGAGGGTAAAGGTACTGATTTTAGACTTTAAGTTAAATATGCATTAAAATAGGCAAAGGAACAACTAAATGAATAGACAGGGAGAATAAAGTTTTCAATAATAGAGGGAATGTGAAATGAGAAAAGAAGACCCGATAGCTCAATCAGTCCAACAGCTGTGCCCCCGGATCCTATCTCTACTTTGTCCATCTTGCTCTGTGCCCTTAAGGTACCATAGGTGATTGAGGGCAGGGGTTGGGGAGAAAGAGTGAAAGCATTTATTCCTCAACACCACCCTCACTGGGGCTACCAGCTTCTGAAAGGAGATCTCTATAGATTCATTCTCCTCTCTCTCTCTCTCTCTCTCTCTCTCTCTCTCTCTCTCTCCCCCCCACTCCCTCTCTCTCTCTCTCTCCCCCTCCCTCCCTCCCTGTCCCTTCATCCTGATTCCTGTAACTTCTCCCTCCCTGTAGTGATTTGAATTATGCCCTCCAAAAAGATATGTTCAAGTACTAACCCCTGGTACCCATGAATAAGACCTTATTTGGAAGTAAGGTCTTTGCAGATGTAACCAAGTCAACATGAGATCAGACTGTATTAGGTGGGCCCTAATAAAGGGAAGAGGAGTTTTGGGTGTAGAGATACAGAGAAGACACAGAAAAGAAGATCATGTGATGGTGCAGGCAGCATCTGGAGTGATCCAGCTATAAGCCAAGGAATCCCAAGGAGTACTGAGAGCCACTAGAAGCTATGAATAAGCAAGGGAGGATTCTACTCTAAATCAGAAAGAGCATGGCTTTCCAATACCTTGACTTTGGACTCTTCTCCAAAACTGGAAGAGAATTAGTATCTGTTGCTTTAAGCCAGTAATTTGTTACAGTAACCCTAGGAAACTACTACCCTCCCCTTGCTCCTCTAGATTCCAACAATGACTTTGCTGTTCTTACTAGCTCCAGGCTACCACACTATTTCTGTGGGTTTCCTACACCCTGTAAACCTATTTTACCTGTAAATAACAGCTTTAACAACCGTCTTCAAATTACCCAGTTTCGGAGTTCACCAGTTTCATGCCAGGACCTTGACTAATGTAGAAAGAAAGAAAAGAAAGGGAGAAAGAAATAGAAAAAAAAAAAAAGGTTGATAAAGAGAAAGTACATAACAAGATGGTAGAATAAGATAGTAAATCCAAATATCCATCATAAAATAGATAAATATCGTTAAGCTAAAGTTGGGTGAAAGAAATCAAGTCACAGAAGGATATAGGCAAAATTATATATTTATATAAAGTTCAAAAAACTGGCATGAAAAATACAATATATTGTTTAGATATATATATTTAAGTGTTAGTATTTATGGGAATGATTAATATAAAATTCAGGATTGTAATTATGGAGATAAAGCCAACAGAAAATTTCCAAGTTGTTTGTTTCTTAAGCTAGGTAAGGGGTACATATGAGTGTTCTCTTTATTAGAATCTACGTAATTGTACATATATATTTTATATACTCCGGTAAGGATGACAATGCATGTCACAACAAAAATTATAATATTAAAAAGTTAATTAATATTATTGATGATAAGTCATGTTGATAGCATGTACCCCTGATATAATATGATGAAAATGATATTTTACCTCTGTGGTCTTCCTCCCAGAAAATGCATAACCCCAGTCTAATCATGAGAATAACATATGACAAGCCTAATTAAAGGAGTATTCTACAAAATACCTGACCAATACTCATTAAAACTATCAAAGTCCACAAGAGCAAGGAAAGCCTGAGAAAGTGTCATAGACCAGAGAAATCTAAGGAAACATGACAACTAAAGGTAATGAATTGTTAAAAGCCAACAACAATAAGAGGATCTTGAAAGCGACAAGAGAGCAGCAATTTGTCGCATTCAAGGGATCTTCAATTAGATTAACAGCTGATTTTTCTTTAGAAACCAAGGAGGCCAGAAGACAGTGGGATGACATACTTAAAATGCTGAAAGAAAATAAACTCAACAAGAATTCTATATCTGGCAAAACTATCCTTCAAACTACTGCTGGCTAAATTCTGTCAACAGAAATTTCATGACTATGTAAAGGCTACATACAAAAAGTCTATGATAATATTAGTTTTAGAAAGTAAAAGCAATTATTAATAACTGAAGTTGTTATTGAATAAATGAACTATTTTGTCAGAATCACAAGTATATGTTCCTTGAAGAGTCTCCTAAAAATGACAAGATATTATGTTTGCCTACTTATAGGTATAATTGTTTTCATTATAGAACATTTAGTAATAATAGGAAAATATTTTAAAAAAACCAACACCAGCATGTTCACTATTGATTTATCTCTCTTAGACTCTTGTTACTATATGCCTTTATAAATACAAATTAGGATCATGCCACTGCATTTATAACCTGTCATTTTCCATTTAATATATGATGACCATTTCCTTGTGGCTTTCAATATTTTATGAGATTTATTTTATTACATGATACATGTTGACTATAGAAAATACAGGAAATGCAGTTAAGCAGAGAACAAAATAAGTCATCAAAAATTCCATCAATACTCAGAGTATTAACATTTTAATGAATCTTTTTAATCTTTTAATGAATCTTTGCTTATATATAAGCAAAAGAAAATCTCATATTATCCTTACAGTTTTATAAGTTAGCTTTTACACTTAGCCTGAGAGTTAACATCTTTCCATATCAATAAATATTTATCTAATTAATAATGAACCATGATACATTTTATTAATTCCCTATTACTAGACATTTAGGTAACTTCTAATTTTATACATAACATTATGATAGATGTCATTGGACCCAAACTTTGTGAACCTATCTTCTTCACCCAGCTAAATTCCAAGAACTGGAAACAACACTGGGGGAAGGGCTAACCATCTTTATGTGATTGAGAGAGACATTATGCCAGGAGGCTCCCCAAAGGCTGAACTCATCTTCCCTCTCTCACCATGTTATTTTTCCCCCACTAATGCCCAGTTGATGGGAAGAATTTGAACCTCATTGCTAAGTTTAATTTTTTATTAATATCTAAGTTGAATTTCTTTTTAATTTATTGGTCCTTTGTTTGTCTTTATGTACCATGTACACCTCTCATTGTACACCTTACAAATAAGAAGTAGCTCTTTATAGGTTAAGGATATAATCTATCCTGCAATATAGGTTATAAACATATTTTCCCAATTTTGTTGCTTTATTTCTAATTCAGGATGCAGTGTTTCCATTTAATCAAATTTTAGCTTTTCATGTAGCCAAATCTGTTTTTCTCTTTCATGACTTTTTTTTTTAACCTAAAAATTCTTGTTAATAAAGGCCTATGGCACTCTCAAGATCAGAAAATCTGTCATCTATATTTTATGCACATTGTTGTATGGTCTCATTTAAAATCTTTAGTCCATGGCACAAAAACAGACACATAGACCAGTGGAATAGATTAGAGAGCCCAGAACTGGACCCACAAATGTACGGCCAATTAATCTTTGACAAAGGAGGAAAGAGTATCCAATGGCAAAAAGATAGCCTCTTTAATAGGTGGTGCTG
>CM053567.1:68060077-68106430 GCA_028646485.1 Cryptoprocta ferox | reverse complement strand
AGTTAGGGAGAGGGAGGGAGACAAATCATGAGAGACTCTTGAATACTGAAAACAAACTGTGGGGGGGGAAGGGGAAGGGGGAAAGGTAATGGGGGGTGATGGTCTTGGTGGAGGTCACTTGTGGGGAAGAGCATTGGGTGTTATATGGAAACCAACCTGTCAATAAACTATAAAGTTAAAAAAATAAAAAATAAAAAAATGAAATCTTTAGTCCATTAGGAATTTATTTTGGAATATGTGAGGTAACATATACATATATTTAAATACACACTTTAAGCATGCATTCAGTTCTTGTGCATAAAGTAGAAACTAATATGTCCAAATCTTCATCTAGGCTAAATTTTTATAAGCCAGAAAGGCTCCTTTTACCCTGTTATGGTCCAATATGTTAGCCAGTAGCCACATGTAGCTATTGAGTACTTGAGATATATCTGTATTACAGAAGAAATCAAGCTGTGCTATGAATATAAAATATATAAGAGACTTCAAACACTTAATCCAAAAATAAAGCATGTAAAATATCTCAGTAATTTCTTATGTTAATTATAATGCTGAAGTCATATTTTGGATATATTGATTTAAATAAACTGTTAAAATTAATTTCACCTGTTCCTTTTCCTTCTTTTGATATGACTACTAGAAAATCTTAAATTACACTTGTGGCTCATACTACATTTCTATTGGATAGTGCTGATCTAGATTCTAAGGCCAAATTAACCTTCCCTGACTCCTTTTCAGTTTAGGTCCTTGCTACTCAAAGTATGGTCCCTAGACCAGCCTCATAGAGTTTACTAGGAGCTTTTAACATGTAGAATTTTAACCTCCACTCCTGAACTCCTAAATCAGAATGTGCATTTTAAGAGACCCCTCTAGAAAACTACTATACATACACTATATATACATATATATATTATACATATACATATAGTATACTATACATACACTATAAAGTAAGAACCACTGCTTTAGATTAACATCCAAAATGTGGCCATGTAGGTCTTACTACTGATCATCCTCATGATAAAAAAAAGCCTAGGAAAAACAAATTCAGTGACATGGAAGAGGGGCAGCAGTCTACTGAAAACCTGAAACAAAACAAGCCTAATGCAGGCTTTCCTTGGGTAGAGATGGAGGCAAACTTCCACTCAAGTGGATCTTTGGGAACTCCATAGAGCAACGGTACAAAATCAAGCACTTCAAAAAAGCAAAGATATTTGCCTTTAGTCTATTATGGACTAAATCACTGCCTCCCTCTCAACATTGTTATGTTGAACTCTAACCTACAATGTGATGGTATCTGGAAGTGAGGCCTTTGAGAGGTTATTCGATCATGAGGATGGAGCCCTTATGAGTGGGATTAATGTCCTTATAAAAGAAATCCCTGAAAGTGCTCTCTCTGCTCTTTCCACCATGCAAGACTACAAAGAAAAGTTGAGTCTGTAACCCAAAAGATTCTCACCAGAACTTGACTATGGTGGCACCATGATCTCAGGCCTCTAGCCTCCAGAACAGTGAGAAGTAAATTTCTGTTGTTTATAAGCCACCCAGTCTGTGGTATTCTGTTATAGCAGCCTGAACTAAGACACAGCCTTGTGTATATAATCAGGCAAGGCAAATATCATCAGTTTTTCTCCTACCATTTATAGGTTTCATTTTAGGGGTAAATATTCAGAATCTACACAACCAGTTTATGCTGCAACCTCTAACATAATTGCTTTTCCTGGGATTAAACTTTGATGTTGAGTAGCACATTCTTTGAACTTGGCTTATTTTGTTTTTCCTTGATGACTTATATAGCAAGTACCTCTCAACTATTCACTGAAACATTTTTTTTTATCATCATATATGAGAAAACCTCCAAAAAGTGCTCCTTAGTCTCTTACTTAGAAACATATTGTTTCAAAACTCCTTTTTTCTTAGAAGGTCAAATATTATTTCAAATTGACCCTCCTCTACATCACCCTCCCCAAGGGAACGACAGTAACAAGACTTTTGACCCTAAAATCACTTTGGCAGGAGGGGTGCCTGGGTGGCTCAATCGATTGAGCATCCAACTCTTGGTTTCAGCTCAGGTCATGATCTTATGGTTCATGGGTTTGAGCCCCACATCAGGCTCTGTACTGACAGTGCAGAGCCTGCTTGGGATTGGGATTGGGATATTCTCATTCTCTCTCTCTCTCTCTCTCTCTCTCTCTCTCTCTCTCCCTCCCCCACTCATGCTGTCTCTGTCTCAAAATAAATAAACTTAAAAAATAATAAAAAATAAAATCACTTTGCCAGGTAAACCCCATCAAATGGCCACCCTCTGCCTTCTATAGTGGACTAACAGAGTACCAAACACTGAGTCGCTATAAGGTGGTGTGAAAAGTAACAAAGGAATCAAAGATGATTTGGGCCTGTTTTGAGTGATAATGAAGAACTAGGAGGGCTGACTGAGTCTCTAGTAGACAGATGCCAATCAATGTTCAAGAGGCGGTAGTGGATAGCCAAACAATTTCTGGCTTTCCATTCTGCTAAATGGGTCTTCTTGTTTCATCATTGGCCAAGTGCTCACTATCTCCATTATTTTAATTTTAGAATACACTTTAATATCTGGCTGCACACACACACTATCATTATTCTTTTTTAAGTTTTTTCTTAGCTATTCTTGCCTCTTTTTTTTTTTATCTTGCAGAAGGACTTTAAGATCATTTTATCAAGTTTAATTTCCCATGGGCTTTGAATAGATTTGCACTAAAATCTATAAACTTATACTGACTCATCCAATTCAAGAACATGGTACATTTCTCCATTTATTTGGGCTTTCTTTTATATATCTCAATAAAATTTAATAGTTCTGTTTCCACAAGTCCTGCACATTTCCTGGCAGGTTTATTCCCAAGTAGTTTATACTTTTGTTTCATTTTCTGGAATTCTTTTCCTTTTACTTAATCATGCAATAATACATGAATAAAAAGTCCAAACATTACAGAAGAGTGAAAACAAAATCTCTCGTCACTCATCCTGCTAACCCCCACCCCTCCCACCAGCAGGAACATCTACGAAAAATTGGGCTCGTATCCATAAGGACAATTTTCCACACTCTCTGGATTCTGTTGAGCTTTTGGCTTTGCTATGTTTTACATAAACAAGATCATACTGCATATTTTCCCTATGACTTTTCATAGAGCAGTATGTCTTAGAAGACTTTCCATGTCCATAGACATAGCTATACCTATTGCTGCATATTACACCATTATAAGAATTTGATAATGTAGTCAATAAACTTCTCCACTAATGGACATTTAAGTCACTTCTAATTTTTCACAATGAAAGCACTACTTTGCCAAACATTCTTGTACATACATCTATGGGCATATTTTTGTAGGAGAGATTTCTGAAGATGGGATTCTGGGTCAGTGGTCATAAGCATTTATAAAAACTGAAAGCTACCATCAAATTGATAGCTTTACCACATTGTACCAACATTACAAAATGATCCATTTTCCCATGCCCTTTATATTTTACATTTTCACTCCTAGTTTTTGGCATTTTTCCAAAAATGTTAAGCAATTTTTTTAAAATACATAATTCCCTGGGGGCCCGAAAGGCATTTGTATATTTGCATTGGGCATATCAGTATCTTCTTCTATAACCCGTCTTGCCATAGCTCCTCTTTGATAAGCCATGAATTTTCTCCTTAATTCTATGAATTTGCCATAGGACCCATATTTTTATTATGAATACGTATCTTTTATGTCTTATATATGCATTCCATGGTACCATTTTCCTTTCAACTTTGTGGTGCCTCTTGTCCAACAAAGTTTGGAATATTTACATAGTTAAATGTTAGATTTACATATTGACACATTAAATAACAAGATCTAGAGGTAGGTATAGTAACTACTGCAGTTTAAAAGTACCGACGGCCAAAATAATATTGCAAGATATTTGCAACAACTATAATGTGCTGTGGAAATATTTATGATTTCATTTGGTGGCAAAGTCCAGATCTGTTAATTCTGTAGTTTGCCACATCAAAATTGAAGGAAACAATTTTGTTTCTAAATTTCTAAATTTCAGATGGATTTAATTGAAAATAAAGACGTAATTGCTTTCCCATCCAAGTTTGCAAACTCCTTGGTCTAAAGACATCTCTCTATTGAATCCTTTCCAATCACCGTCTAGCAAAGTTAACTATTTCTTCCTTTGTGATCCCACAGCTGTCTACACTTCCACTTACAGAGTATTCTATGCCAAGTGCTTTACTTTTCTTATCTCACTTACCCCAAAAGGCAGTCTGCTCCTAGAAGAAAGGAAGGATGAAGCAAAGCTCTGCCTCAGAACCTTGGCATGTAAGGAGCCAGCATGAGTTATAAACAGGCTGATGTACTGAAAAGTCAGTGTAAGACCGATGGCTAGCAAACAAACAAAATTGTACTAAAATAATATGCAATAAAAGTTTATCTTCAAAATCCCTCTATATTGTCATGTGGTGGTCCTCATTTTATTTTGGTGCTGAGCCTCTATTTCAAAGAATAAATCTGTGTTTCTCAACATCTTTAAAAATGATTGTCCCTCTAAGGAGTCTTTTTAGGCATTTTTTTTCCCTCCTTCCCCATGAAATTTAGAGATATACTAAATATCTACTTAGGTACAGTGACCCTTTGGAGAACCAAAAGAACATTGGTGTAAATTTTTTTTATCCCCACCCTGCCCAGCAAAACTAATTTTCATCATCTTGAGCACAACCAATTATTGCCCTCATTAAATATTCATAGACTGATGAAATTCTATGGATTACTGAACATATTTGTTTTCTGAGACATAGAAGTCATAAATCATTCTATTAGTTGCCCAGAAACAATTAGGTCTTACCCTCTTTATCCCTACAGTTAAGAAGTTGTAAAACCAAATGCAGTATAAAGCAGATATAAAGAGAGGCATTTTTGTTTAGAGAGGCATTTACAAAAATCACAACTGAACCCCATTCTTACCACATAATTCAGACTTTCTCTGTTGCACCAAATAATGTCTTTCACATGTTCATTACACCACATGTCATTAGGAAAAAAGCATGGGATGCCTGGAGTTATAATGTGCAAAAGGCACACACATATACATCACCAGTAAGTGGAGAGTTACTATGAAGTCTCTTTGAACTTTATTTTAGTAAATAGTATTTTAGAAAAATGACTCAAACTTTTGCTGGCAAGGGCAAAAATAAAGAGGCATTGCATCCCTGACAGTCCTTTGATATTAGGGTGCTTTTAAAAGAAAGGATGCTAACTCTTTTTTGGAATCATGTACTAAAATAGAATGGAAATCTCATTGACTTAAAAGCTAAATGGAAATTTGGTTTGATCATATTTTAAACTTTGGACAAAATTTCTTCAATATGATAATATAGCATGTTCAAAAGGTTTCCACATCGACTGCAGTGATACTCTGGGAGCTAGAAGGACAAGACACTAGATCAGTAGTCTTGGAAGCAAAGATATGGTAATAGTTCATGAATTAACTAAAACTAAAATTATATGTTTCCCAGCTTACTTAATACCTGTGAAGTCCATTTTTAAAACACAAAGTGCAAAATATATATCATAATTATATATCTGATAAGTCAGATCATATTACTTTGCTGGTCTTGAAAGCCTCTACTCATTTCTATTTGTACACAGAATAAAACACAAAGCTTTACACTGGCTGGCCTTTGGGCACCTCTCCAAACTCATCTCTCCCAACTCATCTCTCCCATGTTTACCATTCACTCCTCATTTGGCTACAGTCCCAGTGGTCTCTTTGTGGTCCCACAGGCAGCAAGCAGGATCCCATTTCAGGGTATTTGCACCTGCCTTCTCTTCTACATGGATGGCTGGTCCCGGAGATAGGTGTGGCAGCTGGCCTCCCCCTTCACTCAGGTCTCTGATCAATGTCCCCTCCTCAGACAGGCCTTTCCTGATCACCTCATGGGAAAGAGCAACACCTGTCACCCAGGCTTCTCGCCCTGCGTTAATTGTATCCACAGCACTTGTCACTACATGTCATTCATTATTTGTTACTTTATTATCTTTCTCTGCCACCAGAATGGCTCCCTAAAGGAGAAGACTTTGGCTCACTGATGTCTCCAGGGCCTAGGATACGGCCCGGAACCTAATAATGCTTCAATAAATAACTCTTTGCTGAATGAATATGTGTGTGAAACTCTCTTGTCTCTGTGCTGAGAAAACCTACTTCATGCGAAGAGGAACTTCATTTCTCCAGGGTATTTGGAATAGGAGGCAATTTCCTATCTTCTTTTGCAAGTAACTAAAGGAAAACAGGTTTATACATATATGTGTTTATATATATATATATATATAAATACATATATAATATATATATTACATATATTATAATATATATTTTAGAATAACCTCAAATAGCTGGTTGTTATATAGTGCACCTTCCCCTACAATGAAAGCAGAGGTCACCTGCCCTTCTGTTTGAACCTGTCCATGTCCCTTGAGTAGAATAAAAACTGATTATAAAATCCTAAATGTATAAATGTTTTTTATCTATCCAAACAATGACTCCCAAATCTCTCTGGGTACAATCTGGAAAAGAGATTCAACACTGAATCTATAGAGGATAAGAATATCCCTTAAAGAATTGCTTGTAATTTCATCTCCATTTTCTTGTCATACAGAACATTTTATCTTCTCTTCCAATAACCAGTTTAACTCTCCTATGTTACACATGTTGTATCAGCTCTCAATAAGTCAGTAAGATTTCTCAGGAAATAGAAAAGATTTAAAAGTCTAATCCATACAGTTTACATTAAAAATATGGAAGTTAAAGAGATTATCTTTAAAAGTTTCATCATGGCTCTGAAATTGACATATTTTATCATAGTCAATTCATCTCTGGGAGGCAAACGTATAGCAACATATGTGGATTCCTACCAAAAGAGAAACATACTCTGAAGTTATCACAGATCTGTCAAGAGAATGTCTTGGTTTCCACAAAGTGAAGAAGATAAGTCCCGGAATCCGTTTCTGGAATTTTCACTGCCATATAGGTTATAGTCTTGAAGGAATTAACTCTAAAGTAATAATGAGGCTAGCTCTCACTTATACAATGCACTATCTTATTCTCAGAACAACTTTGGGAGGCAGGCGCTGTTATCGTCTCCATTTTATAGGTGAGAAAACTGAGTCAGAGAGGCGAAGTAACCTGACTGAGACCACACAGAGAAAAGGCACCGAACTGGAGCCTGAGCCCAGGCAACGTAGCTCGACTCCACATATGCACCCTGCCATACCACAGTTCCATAACAGGACCCGCAATGCTGCCTCTCAAAGACATTTTAAAATGACCAGATTTCAAAGGTAAAGGAAATCACTGGCTAGTGAAAAGAAGGCAAATAAATTGGTTCTATTTCCTCTTTGTCCACTTCACTTATAATGTTATCAACTATTCCAAATTAGAGGGTTAACTTTTTCTCTCATCTCATTTTTAATAAATTTTTTAATGTTTATTTATTTTTGAGAGAGAGACAGAGACAGAATCTGAAACAGGTTCCAGGCTCCAAGCTGTCAGCACAGAGCCTGACGTGGGGGTTGAACTCTGAATGGCGAGATCATGACCTGTTTTGAAAACTATTTTTGAAAAGACTTGGGTTTTCCATGCTGAATTTCAAACTATGTTTTGCTCTTAACAAGATGGAGTTTCAGGAAACTGCCGATAACATATGTCCCTGCCATCACTCTTACCCCCTTCTTTCAAGTGACGTTCTTGTGACTCCTTGCTTAAAACATTTCAGTGGCTTTCCATAATATGGTCAAACATCCTTACCATGGCCCCCAACTCTCTCTACTCCAGCCACATAGGCCTTTCCTTCTGTCCCTGTTCCCTCTACCTGAGCTAGTCTTTCCAATCCTTCTGCTTAATGAACTTCTACTCACACTTCAGATTTCAGCTCCATACACGATACCTTCTTGGGAAAGACTTGCCTGTCCTTGCCATTCCCTCCAATATAGGCTCATGCGCTACCATAGAACATTCTTTGTGGCACTCACTGAAACTTACATTTAACTTCTACCTGTGCAATTGGCTGGCTGATATGTGCCTCCTCACTGGACCATAACCTCTATGAGGAAAGAATCATGTTTAGATGGACTCCTACTGCACTCACCTACTCCCACTGATACACTAGTCCTCATTAGTCCTGATGAGATAAGATCAAACATAAAAGTAAGTTTAAAACATGGCTCCTCTGCTTTTCTATCTCCTTGTATTCCTGCACACCCTGGTTGGGGAAGGGTTGGGGTTTTACAAATATATGCACGATATGCTTTGTCATTTAAGCATATCAAAAATTGAAGACTTTTTATTATGTTATTCAAATGTCACTATGCATGTTTTAATTGAATTATCTTTTTCTAAAATAATCTTGATTTTTTTTTTCTGTTATCTTCATTCCACAGGTAATCAAAGGTTTTTTGTTTTGGGGTTTTATTTTAGAAGGAGAGAGTGCACAAGGAGAGGAGATGGGCAGAGAGAGAGACAGAGACAGAGAGAGAGAGAGAGAGAGAGGAAGGGAGAGGGAGAGAGTGAGAAGGAGAGGGAGACAGAGAATTTCAAGCAGGCTCTACACTCTAGCACATAGCCCCATGCAGGGCTCAGTTGGACACCCCTGGGATCATGACCTGAGCTGAAATCAGGAGTCATATGCTCAACCAACTGTGCCACCCAGGCACCCTAAAAGGTTTTTAAAAGACATAAATGATTTTTAAATAAAATCATTTTATTTAATCTTTATTTCCTCCCAAGCCTTATATCCACAAGTAAAAAAGTGAAAATGTGCATAATAAGGCTTTTTATATTGTTAAAACTATAACAAGTAGAATTTTCAGATTTTAACTTGTTATTCAACAAATGGCAACACTAAGCATTCCCCTTACGGCAATTTGTTAGCCTTGGATTTTGTGATCGTCAATGTTATATTTTTATTAGCCTCTTCATAGCATTTGTGACTATGCAGAAGTCGTTGACATGCAAACATCACAGTCTTCCCTCCTCCCAGAACTCCATCAACATGAGACAGTGACCAACTTGGCTCTCCCCTGTCCCTCTTTCAAGTACAGAAAGGACAAAATTGATGAAAATGGATCTTCCAAAGGAAAATACTTAGAGGATTGTAATTCTCATCGTCTGCAGGCAGCAGAAGCAGCAGAACTTCTGAAAGGTCATCCTGGGGGAATAGTTCAGAGGCTGTTGGGAATCCAAAGAAAAAGACATTGTAAAGGGAAAAATTACAGAGACAAAAGCAAAAGTTCTCTTGGTGTAGGAATGTTCCAATCTCTCTAAGTTATGGGGTGCCAAAGAATAGGGAGAGGACCAGGGTCTTTACGGACACTTGCCTGGGACTGTGCACATGCATTCTCTTTTTGTAAATTATTTTTATTTGAGAGAGAGAGAGAGAGAGCGTGAGCGAAAGAGAGCAAGCACGCGCGAGCCAGAGAGGTGCAGAGAGAGAGGGACGGAGGATCCAAGGCAGGGCTCCAAGCTGACAACAGAGAGCCTGATGCAGAACTCAACTTCACAAACCAAACTATGAGATTATGACCTGAGCTGAAGTCAGATGCTCAACCAACTGAGCCACCCAGGCACCCCCAACACAGGCATTTCCTTAAAAAGTGGAGACAGTTTTCAGTAGATTGGAATTTCAGTGCAGACGATGCTTCTTTTAATGGAAACATGCTCCCATCAAGCTTTTCCATCAATCCCTACAAATAGTAATAGTAGCAGTTATTCTGCATTTTCTATTCTAAACAACATAAGAAACTCTTGGTACCAGCAACTACTCTAGACTTATTGGTAAGTCATATTTATGTGTCAGGGGGTAGAAAATAGATCCAACAAAAATTCAGGAGGCTTCCTCCTCGGTGAAATTTCTAGGGCTCCAGTGGTGTGGGGCATGCAGAGATAGCTCCTCTAAGGTGAAGGAAAAGTTGTTGTCATCTGGCTCGTCCTACAACCAAAGAGAGGTACAATGCCTAGCAGATCTCTTTGGATTTTGGAGGCAAAGTAGTCCTCATTTGGATGTGCTGCTCCATTTACTGAGTGATTCAAAGAGCTATTTGTTTTGATTGGAGCCCAGACAAGAGAAGGCTCTGCGACAGGTCCAGGCCATTGTGCAAACTGTTCTGCCACTTGGGCCACATGATCCAGCATATGAATGGTGCCTGTGGGGTCAGGGGCAGCTAGGGATGCTGTTTGGAGCCTGGGGCAGGCTTCCACAGGTGACTCACAGCACACACCCTTAGGATTCTGGAGCAAAGCTCTGCAGATAAATACTTTCCTTCTCAGAAATAGCTTTTAGCTTGCCACTGGGCTTTAATAGAGACTTGACAGTTAACCACAGGCCACCAAGTTATCACTGTGACCCGAGGTGCCCATCATGAACTGGGTGTTGTTGGACCCTCCAAACCATAAAGGTTAGGTATGCACAGCAGCACTCTATTATCAAATGCAAGTGTTATATACAGGATCAAAATGGCCTGAAGGCACAAGTCACATGAAGAAGTGTGCCCAGTGCCTATGGCCCCCACCCCTGCTACATCACCTCTTCTCTTTCAGCCCACATGTGTGACTTCATGGGAAATTCCATTCAATCATCTGACTGAGGAATAGAAAACTCAGGCCTAGTTTACAGATGATTCTGCATGGTATGTAGGTATCACCTGAAAGCAGATAGCTGCCACACCACAGTCCCTTTCTAGAACATCTGTGAAGGCCAGTCATGAAGAAAATCCTCCCAGTGAGCAGAGTTTTGAGTAGTGCTTCTGGTTGTTCACTTTGCTTAGAAAAAGTGGCCGAAGGAGCCAATGATTTGGCTGGATGGTCAGGAACTTGGAACCGGTAAGGGGGAGATCTGGGGAAGACGTATGTAGACAGACCTCTGTGAATAGGCAAAAAGCTTACAGATATTTGCATTTGTGTCCATGTGAACGTTCACCAAAGGGTTATTTCAGCAGAGGAGAATTTTAACCAAGTGGATAGAATGTCCTGTTAAGTAGATACCAACCAGCACCTTTCTCAAGATATTCCTGTCATTGCCCAAAGAGCTCGTGAACAAAGTAATAGTACTAATGCAATAATCTAGTTCCTGTGACACGCCACAACATAAACACAAAATCATCATGGGTTTTGTGTTCACGTTGATACATACCGATTATATAACTTGATACTATAGTTTAGCAGTTTACAGAGAATAGTTTACAGAGAAGAGGAAGAATACTAATAGTTGATGTTTACCTAATAAAAGTCCTACTAAAGAAGCTTAAAATGTTGGGTTTCATGTCACCTATCTCAAAAGTGAAAAATCTAAATTAATCCAAATAACTGAAACTAAACAATATGTACATGAGCATGCCAGGAAAAAAATGTTTTCAGGGGAAACAAAAGCAATATTTGTAACATAAAGGGTATGGTGGATCCAGGCAGCTGGAGGTCTTTTTATTTGGTGATCATAAAAGCATCATCTTCAGGTTACTAGCTTTATAAATATCAGAAGAAACACGGGTAAACAGTTCCCACTTCAAGGACTATGGAAGACTAGATATTCTAACACTTCACGTGAAAACTGGGCTGATCACAGCAAGGGTAGCACTTCAGGTCTCAGAGCGAGCTCTAAGCTCAAGTCCAGGCCTGGTGCTAGAGGGCAGTAAAAGCCAGGAGACAGGAGATTGCTCTTTAGAGGCAGCCAAACCTGAAAGTGGGCACCAAGCCTGCATTCGAGAACTCTTGAACCAACTGCTTTGTGTATTTGGTAGGGGACTGAGACTACAGGCTTTAGGGCACTGCCTAGTGACCCAACGGGCACAGGAGCCATACTGCATCCTAGATGTGGGGAAGGCAGGGGGTGGGGGGAGTGGGGTCAAAGATGACCTCAAGAGAGTTATATTTTCAAATAGCAAAGATTTGTTCACCTTTTCTAGCAAGGGAGTGGTTAGAGACTGTTTCAAAGTTTCCAGAAGCAATTTCCTCCAGCACTAGCCCAGGATCATGTAACAGGAGCTGGACATGCTTCTCTGGCTGGCAGACCCCTTAGGGCAGGAGTTCAAACCTAGTTAAAGAAGGACCTGCACACTTGAAATCATCCTCCCACTGTGAGCTGTGAGGATTACTTTAACAGCAGCAAACCAGACAGTGAGAGGGACCAACAAACCCCTGCTATGGCAAACAGAATTTTATGGCTCCTTTTATATTTAATTCCTTATTCCAGCTGGAATTAATTTTGGCATGTGGTTTAATTTGAGACTCCAACTTGATTTTATTCCAAGTACTTAAATGATTTTTTTTTCATCCAGGGATGGGGAATCCAAAAGTCACAAAGGAAAAGAGAAAGATCTGACTGCAAAAAAGCTTTAAACTTCTATACATTAAAAATATATATGTTGCAAATAAAATGAAAAGTCAAAGGCATATTAAGAAGGGGAAAAAGAACAAATACAAAAGGTGATACTCATAAAAAGAACTCTTTCCAATCAGTATCAACAGTGTTGATATCCTACAAGAAAAATAGTCAGTGGACAAGAATAGGAGCTCACAGAAGACTAAATAGAAAAACACAGAAAAAACGTCCAATCTAACTGCTTTTAAAAAGGTTTAAACAATCTAATATTTTTGCATATTAAATTGGAAAGATTTTTTTAAAACGGATACAATGACAAGGTAGATTTACTGAGATAGATAATATCATACGCTGTTAATGAGAGCAAAACAACACATATCTTAAAAGCAAGTAGGTGGTATTGTTAAAGATCTTACAATGAGAATATATTTTGACTCAGCAATCTCACTGCAGGAATTCATTTTAAGTAATCAATGATATGATAAAAGATATAAGTGAAAATATTTTCGTCATGCTTTAAAATTGTTCATAAAACAAAAACTGAAGCATGCACCAATAAGAGAATTACATGCTATACGATATATGCTTGATACACATATATCATGAAGCATCCTGCATCCCTTTAAAAAGCATGCTTTCAAGGAAAACTTTATGATTTGGGCAAATACCAATTCGCTATAATGTTAACTAAAAAATAAACAATGAAAAATTATATATGGTCTCCATTAATTACACCGTCTGTCTCTCTTTATCTTACACACACACACACACACACACACACACACACATGCACAGTATATTTCTTCATGTGTAGACCTCTCAGGCTCCATACGGGGTTAGACTAGTAACAGCCCATCTTCAATGGCCAGCCTAGCTATTCATGAAGGAGCTCTAACCTCTGCATTACTTCCAGGCATCATCAGCTTGCTTGTGTGGTTCCAAATACTCCTGCTCCAGCTTAGCAGTTCCAGTGAAGTGAATTCCACAGAATACCCTCCAAGCACCATCATGTCTCACTAGCCACGGCATGCAACTGCTCCACAGGCATGCCCAGCACAAATGCCATCTTCAAGGTGATCTATGGTGACACATACTGGGGTGGGGCTGGGGTTTTCTGAAAGGAAACAGCCCATCCCCTAATTCGGTGGATATCTGTATACACTACTAACAATCCCTGTTAGATGTACAGATTTTAAAGGATTACAAAGGAGACACCATGAAAAGTTAACTATGTACTCATTTTCAGTGGTAGGATTGAGAATGATTTTTATATCCTTTTTTAAAGTTTTTTTAAAACATGAGCACGTGTTATATTTAGAATTAGAGAAAGCAATTAACACTACTTTTAAAGACAACAAGAATTGCTTTCTAGAGCCTGGATATAGGTGAAAATAAATACTAAAATGTAGTAACGGTTGTAAGTGTTCAAATAAAATAAGATTAGCCTCTAGGTTTGCAGAGAAAATACAATTTCATGTTGGTTATTCTGTGACTTTGCATCATTCCAGTGCATTTGTAACCTAATTACCAGTGATAATATTTACATGCGTGAATATTTTAAATATCAACTCTGCAGCTTGATGATAAGTTGAACAGCTTACAGTACCATGTGATTGTGGTAGCCATGATCCTGGGCTGCTCAGTTCTCCCTACAAGGAAGAAGCTTCTGGGAAGAGGTAGGTAGCCTTCAGCTAAGACCTGCCCCAGCACCTCAGCCAAGGCCACACCTTCCCCACCTGCTCCCAGCCAATGACTGAGCACGGTAGGAAGCTAGCCATTCCTGCCCTATGAGGGGCCTCCTTCTAATGGGCAATCTTCACTCCTGGGCACCTCATTGGTCTAGCCAAGACTTTGCCAAAGCTGTATTCACTTTGCGCTCTTTTCCACCCAATCCTCCCTCCTTTCCCCTCTCCTTTCACAGGCGTTCGCCCTCAACCTCCATCTGAGTCCCTTCCCACCTGTTCCTGCTCCCCTGCCCTTTATCCTTTACAGGTTTGTCTGCCCATGAATCTTCTGCAGGCCTCATTTCACCATGGAGCCTGCTTCTCAGAGCACCTGAGCTGACATAATAATCCACAGTGCTATTTTGTATCGGTTTTTATGTAGTTTTAGAAAAAGAGAATACTGTTAGTGTAAGTACATAGCACATTAGATTTCATGAATGCTAAGCAATTGCTTGTTTTTAAAAGTATTCATGTGACAAATACTAAAGACACTGGAACTACTAAATGGTTTGACAAATATAATTGATAAGTTATCAATTAACTTGAAACTACAACTGCTTTCACACGGTGCGATAATTTTTTTACCTCCTCATGGTCCAAATAGCACCAGTACATACACACACACATACTTTCCGGGGTACTGATGCCATGAGCATAACATGAACAAGGCCTTCCAAAGCAGATGGTTTTAATGAAAGAAATAAGTCAGCAATCTACCTACTAATCACAACTCTAGCCTTAAAAATAATATTATACATACAAACTACTACATTTGTAATCTGAATTCTGTTAACTATCATCAGACAACATTTATTTATTTCGTTGCACCCAGGATGCTACAGCCAGGCAAAAATGAAAAGCACACAAAGTTGCCTATGACACAATCCTACTCATCTTTAGCCTTTCACGATTCTTCCTCTCTCCATCTCACTGCCACTTTGGGGTTGTAACCAGCCTCTTCTCTCCTGTCACACACATCGGCGTCCCCTCCAGGCTTTCCCACCCCAATTTTAGTATATGTGCTGCCAAAGTGAGCTCAAGGCATTCCCACCTCAAAGAATGCTTTCAGGCTTCAGGCTTTTTCCTTCAAGCAGCTTCCAAATCTAAGTGTCCCGCTGTCTTCTGAATATTTTTCTTTTGGTAAACGTGAGGATAACTTGTGTCCTCTAAGGTGTTAATGAGTGATATGAGCTCATAATATGGTTGCTTTTCAGGAAGAGAATCATCTGGGCTTCAGTGAAAACTGTGCTGCCGAGCTAACCCTGGGACCTGGATCCAAAGGGATTAAAGGCAAAGTCTCATTGCTTTAGTAAGTGAAACACAGCTAACTTCACTTTTATGCTGAACCACAGCTTTCTAACTATTCGTTGTCAAAATGTATTCCTGCGGGCTTTGTCTCCAAAGATGTTAATGTTTGGATGCTAAAGAATGTGTGAAGACAAAAATTTCAAATAAGAGAGATGCACAGATAACATTCAATTTGTCCATGAGTATGTTAGAAGCCCAGTGCAGTTAAATACTCTTCCACAGGCTTTAAAAACCCCAGCCACTGTTAAACTCACCAGATCTAGACCTACTTTCTACTGTGGATTCTCATCTAATAACATCTGATTTCCTTCTTAGGATTCATAATTAATTTACCAACCATTTAAGCTCAATGACAAACCGACTGGAGAAAGCTCCAGGCCAGCTCACGAGAACAACTGGACCTGGGCCATTTTATATAAACAGAGAATCATCTGACTTTATAAATTGTCATGGGAAGTATCATAGGAAGGAAGAGATTGGGAATGGAAAATGTAAATACTTTCAGCAATTACTAGGATCCTGTCTTTTAACATATAAGATATTTGGCGATACAAGTTCCCACCATTCCTGTAAGTGATCCTTGTTTTTTAAATGCTTTTCACACACACTATTCCATTTAATGGTCAAAGCAGCCCTGTGCTGCAAATTTGTCCTGGCTCCGCTTTGCAGATAAGGAGATGGCTGCTGGGGGGAATTTTGTGATTTGATGAGACCCACATTTACTATGTGGCAGACCAGGGACTAGACCCTAAATAAGAGCTCTACTACACAGCTTTGCATTAGCCATGCAGTCTTTCTTTCCTCCATCAAGGTGTGTCAAAGGGGCATTTAGTGGCTCTTCAAGAAAGTGTTTCTTAGCCATGAAAGATAACCACACTACATGACTTAAAAGGTTAAAAGTTACATATATGAGAAAAAAATACTTGTGTCTCTCAAAAATATAAGAAAGTACATTTTCTCTAGCTAAACCATAAAGTGTAGTATTTTCTTAGAAAGAGAATGCTATCAAACTAAAATTAATGAAAATGATAATTCTAGATATACCAGTAAAATACATGTTATCTTAAAATATATTTGAAATCTATAGTGAGTCAAAACAGTATTCTAAATGGAAAACAAGGGGCCCCTGGGTGGCTCAGTAGGTTAAGCATCCGACTTCGGCTCAGATCATAATCTCAGTCAGTGAGTTCAAGTCCCTCATCGGGCTCTGTGCTGATAGCTCAGAGCCTGGAGCCTGCTTCAGATTCTTTGTCTCCCTCTCTCTCTGCCCCTCTCCCCCTCCCTTTCTGCCTCTCAAAAATAAATAAATGTTAAAAAAAAAAACTTTAAATGGAAAAACAAAACAAAACAAAAGACACTGAAGCTCTGGGTGTCTGGAAACTCCAGAGAGTAAGTATCCTGGAGAGTTGATGGTTTACATCTTTAGGCAACAATTTCTGTAAATCTTAAATACTTGACTATATATACATATATTAATGTTTACTTGTTTTTGAGAGAGAGACCGGGTGCAAGCAGAGCAGGGGCAGAGAGAGAGGGAGACACAGAATCCGAAGCAAGCTCCGGGCTCTGAGCTGTCAGCACAGAGTCCAGTGCGGGGCTCGAACATCACAAACCATGAGATCATGACCTGAGCTAAAGTCAGACACTTACCTGACTGAGCCACCCAGGTGCCCCTGTATTTGAATATATTTTAGTCCTCTTTTAAAGTTGCACACTAATTTCCTGTGTTATCAAGTGATTAACCTTTGTTCTGCAGATCGCTGTACTTCTATGATCTTTTTTTTATTAAGTAGATTTTCTGTTTTGTCCTTTGTTGTAAATTGTCAAGGTTCCCTCCTCACTGTTCTCTTATGTCTCCACCAGGAACCTCTCTTTTAATTTGCTATTATTTCTAAAGGGCTGTAGGATTTAACTCGGTCTACCAAGTTAAATTCATTAATGCAACAAATATTTTTGGAGTCCCTTGTATTTGTCACCAACAGCCAGGCAGGTGCTGATGACACAGCTGCATGAGATGTGACCCTTGGCCTCAGTAACGGGACTCCAGACTCTAATGCAAACCAGACAACTAGCTCAGACCTGGAAACTGGGAATGGATCCCAGGAGAGAGTTTTGAGCTGGAGAATATATATAATTTTGTTAATCCAAAGAGAGAAAGTAAGGGCATTAGAGGCACAAGACCAAAGAGCAGGAGTAAAGGCATGAAGCAATGAGAAGATTTGATAGACTTAGAAAATGCAGACAATTTAAAAATGAGTCAGATAAAACACTGTAAAATAAACTGAGTCAAGGCTATAAGTAATAAGCATGAGGGCTAGTAAATGGACCTGCTGACATGTATATTGGGATTACAGGAGCCTGTTAAGAAAACAGGTTAAAATTTTCCGGGTTAGATATGTTTGAAACTATCATAACTGAGCTCTAAGTTGGTAAACTTTCATTGCTACACGGAGCTATTGTGAATTGTAATTTTTTCTACTAGTTAACCTCAGCTTACTTGTAGGTGTCCATTTGTGGCTTCATTTATAACATATACTTAAATACAATGCAACTCCCCAGAATGTGACTTCTATGAAGGTATGGGCTTGTGTCTTCATTGCTGATTCCCCAGTACCTAGAGCACTGAAGTGTTTGTTGACTGAATGAATGCCCATGCCACTTTTATATAGTGCTTTACAACGTGCAAGTCCTTTTCGTATCTTCTTTTCTCCTCCTAGCATTAGACCAGTGAAAGCAAGCCCCACATTAACTGGATGAGGACTCCCCATGCTTGCCTGGTTCCTCTAGCTCCCATCACTGTGGTCCTCCTGCTGTAATGGCAAAGCTTACAAAGCCTGTGTCAGCTCCTGCCTTGAGCACTACCACTGCCTTATGCCGTAAACAATCATGCAAAGTATTCTCCACAAGAAAGGACTTTTACAAATTAAACAGCCAACATGAGTACTAATGTTTTATATGTTATATGTTATATGTTATAATGGCTTAGAGTGATCTGAACGAAAAAGTGATACCAAATTACAGCAATTACTCGAGGCCCCCAGATTCACCTGAAGGGCGTGTTAAAGCACATATTGCTGGCCCCTATCTCCTACTGAAGATTTCTGTTTCAGTAGGTTTGGGATGGCGCCCAAGAACCTACATTTCCAACACGTTCAGTGATGCTGATGCTACTGGTCCAGGGACCATATACCTTGAGAACTACTGATCTGGAAAATCAGTCTATTGATACCAGATGCAAAACTAGAAAACCAGCATGGTTCCATTATTGCTATCACACCAGTATGATCTGTGCTTTTATGTTTAACTGTCTTTGGTAAGTATTTTTGCCCCACCTCATTCCTCAGTCCAATACAGAAGTAAATGTTTGTTCAGATGAATTATTTTATGAAAACTACAGTGCCATCCATCCTCTTGCTAATAAAAATAAGTTAAAAGGAGACGAAATACACAACACAAAAGAGAGTGGGTAACTGTGGAGAATTAAGGTATTGCAAATTATTTTCAAAAATTATATATTTCAGGTTAGAGCATGTTTCTTTTACCCAAACTAAAGCAGTAATTTGCTAAAATTTTAAATAAAATTTCCTATTTAAATAGAAAATCAGACGCATATATCCAGAGGAATGGAATTTTCATTAAGAATCAAGTTACTTGGTTCATAAACCCAGTATGTAGACACTTCATGCTTCCAAAGGCCAAACTAGAACACAGCGGTTTTGTACTTGTCTTCCCTCCTCTAAGCCCTAACTTCCCAGAGAAGAGCTCATTTTTATTATTCATAATGTAAACGCTTCATGGTGTTTTTCATTATGAAATTCACCTTGGTTTTTGTTTTGTTTTGAAGCTCAAAAGGTGACAATTGGCTATTCAGGCCAGGGCTCACGGAGTTCTAGAAGGTGGTGAGCTCAATTATGAGATAAAATGCCATCTCTTGCACATACCATATAAAGTCTAGAAGTTGAATTATTAAGTGATCCTCTGTGTTACAATAAAAATATCTATGTGTAATATATGAATATGTGTGTATGTGTACATATGCTGGAAAGTGTAAAGAAAATAAAACAAACCTAAATTACAATGCTCACTGATTCTAAAGTTCATTGAACTGATGGTGTTATCTTTCTAAATACTGTCGTCTAAGGATCCAGTTTCCAGGTGCACAGACAAATACTCCACATGTGTGTGCAAAGCAAATCCAATCCTATGAAACAACAGAAAACATTATAATGGTATCCTGAGTTACTCAATCTTTTCCCCAAAAAATGTCAATGGAGACTTAACAACAGAAAATACTATAGTCATAAACCACTTCCAAAAATGCAAAAAAAACCCACCGTATATATATAGGTATATTTTATATATTATATTTACATATACTATATATTTATATATTATATTTATATATTTATATATCATATTTATTATATAATGACATATTTCTAAGGAAACATCTCTGCAGTCACCTAATGGATGCTAGAACTGTGAAGAATTATGGAGAATTCTCATCCATCACGTGTAAAGAGAAGCTGGCTCAAGAGTAGGAGCTCCTATCAATGATATACTATTTCACAATTATATTTGTCAGAGTGGGGGGCAGGTTAAGCTTCTTCTGAAGCATTTTCTTATCCAAAATAGAATTTCTCTAGCATAAGGTCCACTTGGAAAACCCCATCTAAAAATCCTGAAAAGGAAGGCTAGAATTGAAGCAGATGGCCAAGTGATAAGACTCCTGCTTCCATAGGTCTCTGACTTCCTAAGAGGAATTCATGTTTCATAAAAAACAGAGGAGATTTCAACAGACCAAGAAAAATTCCAAAAACTAGGAGTTCTTTCTCTTCTGTTGTCACAAAAGGGAGAACAGAGGTAGAAAGCACCCATCACTGGCCCAACAAATGTCATTTGCGTGTCTGCACCCCCATCCATTGCTTCCCCTTCTCTAGCTCTGCTGTGTCTCACAGGAGGACCCGCATGCTGTATTTCACAGGCTCCCCTGCCTCCTGGCTTCATTAGATTTGCATAATGGGATGTGGCAGGAGACTAGGAGGCCCAAGATTGGATACCACCCTCTCCGCCCTCCACAAAGGTGTTTCACTGCCTCCAGTGGTGTCTTTAGCAATGGCTACATCTTCCCTATGGTCTTAGCTACTAACACATACACTGTGTCCCTGTCTCTCTCTTTCTCTCTCATTGTCTCCAAGTTACAAAACCCAATCCAGATGTAAAAGTAAATTCTTTGGGACCATTCCACTGTCACAGATAAAATTCAAGTCTTATCTATAAATCTGATCTTCAGTATCCCCACCTTATCTGAAGTTAATTATACTTTCATTTACAAAAGTTTCCAATGGTTTAATTAGAGAAGCTTGCAGGAAAAAAAAAACAAAAAAGCTCTGCTGCATAAATGCGAAGTGTTATTTTGATGACTTCCAATATCCCTTTCTTAGACATATTTTATTGAATGATTTACTCAGTGCTGATATAAAAATTTTCCATGCATGTGAAATGGAACTTCCTTTGTCACCAGAGAGTTGTAAACCTCTGTAGTATCCCCCAACAAAGGCACCCTGGCAATGCCATTTATGATCTGTTTGACCTTAGGTACATTATTTTACTGCTATATGACTCAGTTTCCACATCTATATAACGGCTTAATAGGACCTATGTCATAGAGTTGTTGTTAATATTCAATCAGATTATTTCATATAAAGTGGTAAGGCATTGCCTAGCACCATGTAAGAATTCCATAAACACTAGTTATTATTTTATTGCCAGGTACAACTTCGTGCCAGTAACAGGGAAGGAATACTATGAGAAAAAATTGTTAACCTATATGTTATTTGATTAAAATAACAATAATAATAAACCACCAGCCTAATATATCCAGATAATATGTGCAAATGTTTTTACCTATTTTTACCCTCAGATTTCAACTAAATGCTATACTTCAATTACCATATGCCAGAGTTACCTAATGGAGCTTCCAGACCAAGGAAACACTAAAATGAGTTAAAAGGTAAAAAGGAGAAGTAATTCAGTAAGCAAAGGATTAAGATATGAAGCTGGAGGTTCTGAAGGGGGCATAAGTGAGAGCTTTTCCAGTCCCAGTCCCAAACTAAGCCTCGCTAAAATTTGCTATGGTCTGATTGTGTCCTACCAAAACCACCTAATCTCCAATGTGAGGGTATGTGAATGTGGGGATTTGGGAAGTAATTAGGTTATATTAGGTCATGAGACTAGGGCCCTCATGATGGGATTAGTGCTTTATAAAAAGAAAAAGAGATACAACATCTTTGTCTCTCTGTAGACAGAAGGCAGCTGTCTGTAGACCAAGAAGAGAGCTCTCACCAGAACCTAGCACCCTGATGTTGCACCCCCAACCTGCAAAACTGGGAGAACTAAATTTCTGTTGTCTAAACCACCCAGTCTATAGTACCTGTTATGGCAGCCCATGCTAAGACAAAGTCCAAATAAATTTTAGGTCTTATCTAAGAACCTCGAGTTTCTCATTAACAACCTATTGATCCTTTTCTTCTATAAAATGTCATTTTCTGTTCTCTTTCAGTATCAGCTTGTTATATATCCAACATAGAGCCACCCAGGACCTAGTTAAATAAAGCTGATGGATATAGTTTTAAGAAAAAAATATCATTCTAGAACCATGAAAACAAAAAATTCTACCTTCTATCTCAGGATATATCAGTTCTTAGTATATTTTAACAAGAAACTTATATTTACCCAACTTTTAAAAGTTAACACTTATTTCTCTATACTACTTGGTACATTTTCCAAGAGAAGAAAAGAGAGAGAGGGAAAAAGATGATAGGTAGAAAGATAGATAGATAGATAGATAGATAGATGATAGAAAAGATTGTGACATAGTGTAATAGTACATCTTAACTCAGAATAACTTCTCTATGGGTAATTATAAATTATCATTATAAATGAAGTAACTATAAATATTCTCCTTTAAATCTGTATACAGTAAGAAGGGCTAAAACATTGCCTTTTCCTCCTTTGTGCTCTTAAGATTATTACCATATGGTTGTATCAGATGGATCCTTCAGTAACTGTATTTATCATTTAGAGAAACATAGACCAAGACCCTGGAAGTTTTCAGTGGATTGTCCAAGGGATAGGTGAGGAGGGGAAGTTTTCCAAAGGAAGACATAACCATACTTGTTCAATTTCCATAGCTTCCCAGAAAGTTTTCCCTGAGGTCAGGAACTGATATTCAAAGTCCTACACTTGATGCTAAACTAATCAAGAGCACAAGAGGTAGGTCACACTTTTAAAATTCAGAGGAAGGAAAGGGACAGAAGCCATCTGGCAGGAATACTCCCACCCCACCCCATCTTCACCCCCCACCCACCCTCAAAAAATGAAATGCTTCCACTCCTCTCTCTTTAGTATAACAACCATATTTTATTATCCAGAATGTGTATCCCCTTGACATACACTATCTTTTATTGCTCCCCTCCCCAAGTTACAAATAATATACCTACCATTTTTCCTTAGATTTTTGGCTTCATAAATACTATTTCCATTAACATCTTTTCATACTTCAAAATATGGAAAATTGAACATCTCAACTCAATGCTCTCTCCCTAACACTTTACAATGGAGCAAAGGACTGCATGTAATCCACACCTTATTTTTGCATTCTGTTGTACAGCTTACAAAAGCTCTCATACATACCATATTTTGCTCCTCATCACAAATCTGTAAGGTAAGTGGGGAAAAAAAATCTTACCATTATTCATGTTCTCAGAAAATTAAGTGCCTGGAAATAGTTGTTCATATTGATTCTTGGATGGATGGAGGGATAGACAAGAGGGAAATAGTTGTGTAAGTTTTTGGTACAAGGTCTTACAAGTATTAAGTGATAGAATTTAAATTCCTTCCAGAATTTCTCACTTTGAGTTTTTTATATCCAAACGACAACTGTTCAAGTTCTGAAATGTGACTTAGGGAGATTCAGCAATTCTAATGTATATATTTAACCAAAAGGCATTAAGCATTTGGATAAAGAAAAAAAATAATCTAAGAAGCTTAGTATACACACTATCCACAGCTTGAAACAGATAAATGTGTAAATCCAATATGTGGTAGAGACCATGAGAAAGGAAGATAGTAAAAGAAAATGATAAAAAGGAAATAATTACATGTCATTCTTTATAATTAATGTAAGATTATACTACTAATGTGTGTCCACTTGGTGTTTAAATTAACTAGTGAATTGGGAAAATGACACGTGAAATGATAAAAAGTCAGTAATTCAAAGATGTACAAGGAAAAAGTAAGAATTCTTCCTTTACCAAATTCTCAATTCCCTTCCTCAGTGTCTTCTGCATGTTTTTAAGTATACATTTATAAGTGTACTTCTGCACACATTTACAAGTATGCGCGCGCACACACACACACACACCCTACTTTTCTCAGTAAGAATATATATTGGCATTTTCTCTAAATTAACATACATGGATCTACAAAAATTATAAGGCTTATTCTCCATATAATGTCTTAAGATTCCCAACTATTAATTCCCCGATTATGGCATTTTTCAGAAACATATTTTCTGTGTGACTTGGAGTTGGTACTTAAGACACACAAGCTTATTTACTTCTTTACTAGAAAGCACATATAAAAATAAAAACCATCAAGATTAACTATGCATAGAATAACAAATATTCCAAGGGATAGAACATATTATAAAATATGCCACTTAGCTTCCCATTATCCAAATGAAGTCAAAATACAACACTTGTCTACCAGAGTAAAACTCAGAAAACAAATTAACATCAGAGTTAACCCATCTATGTAGACTGGAAAACCAGCAAAGTCGCTATGTAAAATTGGCAAGCAGATCAAATCAGATTGGTCACCAGAAAAGTACCCTCCAGAGTGTTAAATGGAGGGCACACAGAGAAGTCCTAGAGAATTCATTAAACCACCATACTGACACCTATCACTGGATATGTTTTGTGATTTAAGAAGGGTTAACAAGAAGAAACTTTTCCTTCATTGCTTTGTAACTTCTTTGACAGAGAAATAAAGGTGGAGTTAGACTCCTTCCAATAATGACAGACTAAGTAATTCCATCCAGTCTACTCACTGGACAACTAGAAAAATTCTACAAAATATTTAAAGAAATGTCCAACTGATGGCATCAAAGAGCTCACAATATAGTAAAGATTTGCCGGGAAGGGAGTCCAACTTAATACATCCCAAGTTTGGAGCAACTTCATCCCCTGAGAACCATACCAATTCCAGGGAGGAGAGCTGGAAAGTTGAGAGGCTGAGCAGGATTTGCAACAGCTTCTTAGTGCTTAGATCATGGAGACTGCTATCCAGGGCCTATAAAAGGTTGAGGGGAGCCCTGCCAAACTCCCTTATTGTGGGCTGGGATCCCTAAGGGCTGTCTCTTAGGAGTCACGATGAACTACAGGGAGGCCCCCAAATAGGCTGAAATTCAGCTTTGAATCATCTGAGTTTCTGAGACTGGAAACAGGTGATTCTGGGCTATCAGTCTCCCTAGGAGTCCTAGAGTTCTAGCACCCCCCAGGTAACTGGCAGAAACAAATGGAAATCATAACTGTTAGAAGAGATCATCTGTATTATCATTTGCTGCATAAAAAATTATTCTAAACTTAGTGGCTTAAAACAATAAATATATATTGGGGCACCTGGTTGGCTCAGTTGGTTAAGCATCCGATTTAAGCTCAGGTCATGATCTCATGGTCAGTGAGTTCAAGCCCCACATCGGGCTCTGTGCTGACAGCTCAGAGCCTGGAGCCTGTTTCAGATTCTGTGTCTCCCTCTCTCTCTGCCCCTCCCCCACTCGCACTCTCTCTCTCAAAAATGAATAAACGTTAAAAATTTTGAAAAAATAATAAATATATATTATCTAATAGTTTCTATGTGGCATCAGATATCTAGAAGCATCTTAGCTTAGTGATTCTGGCTCAGGATTTCCAACAGGCTTCATTCAAAGGGTCAGATGGGGCTGCAATCATCTAAGCTTTGACTGGGTGTGGAGGAGTCACTTCCAAGTTCACTCACGTGGCTACTGGCAGAAGACTTCAGTTCCTCACCATGTGACCTCTCCATAGAGCTACACATAGCATGGCTTCTGTCAGAGCAAGGGATCCAAGAGCAAGAGAGGGAGACCCTCTCTTGGAATATGGGAGCCACCATCTTTTTTGTTATTGTTTTGCCTTTATCCTTTTTCTTTCTTTTCTTTTTTTTTTTTTTGAAGTATACTTGACATACAATATCCTATCAGTTTCAAGTATGTATAACAGTGTTTCAGTATTTTTATATATTACAAAATGATCCCCATGATAAGTCTAGTTACCATCTGTCACTATACAAATTTATTACAATATTATTGACTGTACTCTCCATGCTGTACATATATCCCAGGGCTTATTTATGTTATGACTGGAAGTTTGTACCTCTTAATCTCTTTGACCTATTTCATTCACCCCCTACGTCCTTATCTCCTCTGGTAACCAACAGTCTGTCTCCAGTATCTATAAGCCTGCTTCCAGTTTGTTTTGTTTGTTCATGTGTTTTGTTTTTCAGACTCTACATATAAGAAAAATCATATGGTATTTGTCTTTCTCTGTCTGATTTTATTTCATTTATCATAATACCCTCAAGGTCCATTCATGTTGTCACAAATGATAACATTTCTTATTTCTGGCTCAGTAATATATATATCTATCACAATTTCTTAACCCATTTACCCATTCATCTATGAATCTATTCATCTTAGGTTGCTTCCATATCTTGGCTATTGTAAATAATGCTGCAATTAACATGGGAGTGCATGTATCTCTTCCAACTGGTGTTTTCATTTTCTTCAGATAAATACCCAGGAGTGGAATTTGTGGATCATATGGTAGTTCTATTTTTAATTTTTTGAGAAACCTCCATAGTGTTTTCCATAGTGGCTGCACCAATTTACATTCCCACCAACGGTTTACAAGGGTTCTCTTTGTCCATGTCTTCACCAATACTTGTTATTTTTTGTCTTTTTGATAATAGTCAATCTGACTGGTGTGAGGCAGTATCTCATTGAGGTTTCAGTCTGCAGCTCCCTGATGATTAATGATATTGAGCTTCTTTTCATGTGCCTTTTGACCATATACATGTCTTTTTTTTATTATTATTTATTTATTTTGGGGGGAGAGAGAGAGAGACAGAGCATGAGCAGGGGAGGGGCAGAGAGAGAGACACACACACAGAATCCAAAGCAGGCTCCAGGCTCTGAGCTCTCAGCACAGAGCCTGATGCGGGGCTCAAACCCACAAACCGTGAGATCGTGACCTGAGCCGAAGTTGGTCGCTTAACCAACTGAGCCACCTAGGTGCCCCTGCATGCCTTTTTTGAAAAATGTCTGTTCAAGTCCTCTGCCCATTTCTAAATCAGGCTGTTTGTTTTTTGATATTAAGTTGTATAGTTCTTTATATATTGTGGATATTAACATATTATCAAATGTGTGATTAGTCAATATTTTCAGTAAGTTATCTTTTCATTTTGTTGCTGATTTCCTTCACTGTGAAAGTTTTTTAGTTTGATGTAGTCCCACTTGTATATTTTAGTTTTTGTTGCCCTTGCCTGAAGACATCGATTCAAAAAGAAAAATATTGCTAAGACCAATGTCAAAGAGCTTACTACCTATGTTTTCTTCTAGGAGTTTTATTCTAGATTCAAGTCTTACATTCAAGTTTTTAATCCTTCATTCTTTAATTCATTTTTTATATGGCATAAGATAGTAGTCTAGTTTCATTCTTTTGTGTGTAGCTGTCCATTTTTTCCTAGCACCATTTATTGAGGAGACTCTCCATTCCCCACTGTATATTCTAGCCTCCTTTGTCGTAGATTAATTGGCTGTATGCGTGTGGGTTGATTTCTGGGCTTTCTATTCTATTCCATTGATCTATGTGTCTGTTTTCATGCCAGTACCATATTGTTTTGATTACTATGGCTTACTAGTATAGTTTGAAATCAGAAAGCATAAAATGAGTTATAATCTAATCTCAGAAGTGACATGCCATTACTTCTGCCATTTTCTATTAGTCAAAATTGACTCACTAAGCCCAAGTTACATGCAACAAAGGAGACACAAGGATAGAGTCACAGGGACCATCTTTGAGCCTATCTGCCTCACCATCCTAAGACTCCAATTATTTTTACAAACAGTTCTGCAAATACAAAAGCCACATCATAGATGACAAGAAATATAAGATAAAAGTTAAAAAGAAAATGCAATAGAAATCATGGACAACAACAATGTTCCAGATATTGGAGTTGAGTTGTCAAGGGTTTAAAAGCTATATATCTGTTTTGCTCACGGAGAAAAAAATAAAACAAAAAAATGATGAATTTCACATATCACTCTAAACCAAAAAATAAAACCCTACAGTTCTACTTCCAGGCATGATGTACTTCCCTGATGCAACCAGGGCTGGACTTACTGTTTTGTCATTAGCAGTCATTAGCAACAGAAAGCTGAAAAAAATACAGGAAGCAACTTTTTTTTGAGTTGTGATCCCTAAGCAGAGAGAAGCAATGTGATTGTTACAGTCACCCAGTGTAGAGGCTGAGAGAAGACACACAAAGCAAAACTCTCAGACAGAAATGAAAGACTGTTTTACTCACAGCAAAACAGTTGTCATCACGTCAACATGTTCATGTCAGTTTCCCAGGCCCAGTTAGGGTGAAGCGGAAGGCCAGAGGATGCCTGCGCAGGCAGGGGGGCTGCTTTACAAGAAAGGGACACTGAGTTTGAAGAGCCCATTGTTTTAGATCCTCCTCTTTGTTCTTTTTTTTTTTTAAGTTTATGTATTTATTTTGAGAGAGTAAGTACAAGTTGGGGAGAGGCAGAGAAAGGGGCAGAAAGAGAATCCCAAGCAAGCCCCACACTGTGAGTGTGGAGCCCAATGCGGGGCTCGAACTCATGAACTGTGAGATCATGACCTGATCTGAAGTCAGACACTTAACCAGCGGAGCTATCTAGGGGCCCCAGCCTGCTCTTTGTTCTGAACGGAGACATTACCTCATCTTTCAAGGTTGCTTGCTGCAAACACAGCCTGATAAATAACCTAAGTAAAAGAGTCAGGACCCTGATTTTTGGCTTACCCAGCAAGACACGTAGGACCTACGGGAAGCTAACCTAGACTATGTCTAAGTACATTTCATCAAAGTGAAGCATGTTAGCTGGGTCAGAATTACAGCTCTAAAAACTGAATTATTCTTTGCCAGCTTAAGAAGGCAGACTGTTTATACTCAATGTTTCTTAATCAAATAAGAGAATTACTGCTAGAGCTTAAGCAATTGATCCAACACTTCACTTTCTTAGCTCAAGAAATATAGGTAGTATATATTTTTATACAAAAGGGAATTTAGGACTTAGCTATCACCATAATTCCTTTTCTACTACAACTTCCTTTTCTAGCATATAAGTAAATACTTAACCAACAAAATTCTTGACTTTGTTGAGAGCTTAACTACCTTCCTTTCCCATATTCACAGGTATCAAATGTTGTAAACAGATACTTTGTCAGTTTCTGATACATCCTCCAGGTATTTACTGTAACATCTATGAAGGTTACACAATATTGCTGATTTTTAAAAACTTAAAGAAAATCCACAGTAAGAGAAAGTTCCAATTGCATCCAGAGATCACTCTAACTAATCTGGTATACACTTTTTTTTAAAAAAAGATTGAAATTTGTTCATGAAAATAAAATCTATTCATGTTTATGGAGTATATTCGTACAGAATAGAAAGTAACTTATAAGTTTGATACACCATAAATGTGCCAGCTGTTGAGTTACCTGATACTCTGATAGAATTCATACTTTTATGTTACACATTTAACTTGAGTCTTGTACAAGTAAGGAAGTATTGTCAGGCATAAAATGATATTATGTAATCATTATGTACTTACTAACAAAATAAGGCATATCTCAATATTTTATTTTTATTGATATATTTTAAATGGCTTTAATTCTATATATATGTATATATGTGTGTACATGTACATACACATATATACACATATATGTATACATATATATACACTCTGTAGCCAACATAGTCATTTGAACATGGAGTCTCATCTTTTAAAATTGCTAAAATACTAAAAATATTCAAGAGAATTATTAGCCAACTTTTCAGAAGTAAAGAGTTTGAAGGAATGTCAAAAATTTTTTAAATATTTGTAAGTTACTATAAACTAAGAAGTATAATTATTTTTAAGAATAACACTTAAAATATGTACATCTTTCTGGAAAAAAAGTTTAATGAAAACAGATATTCATAGGTGGAATTATAATTCAAATGCATGATGACAATGATACTTAAAGGTAATTTTGAAGAAATCGTTTATAAAGAAAATAATCTTTTTGTAAAATATGTGAATTTTTATAAATTGGACTTGTTTAAAGCAAGGTTCTATCTTTATATATGCTTTATGAATGCTTGCAGAGTGATATTCAATATCATAATCCCTGAAGTCTGATGAAATCATTCTGTCATATGCTCATGCCAAGATTATTGAATAAGCATGAAAAAATGTTAAGGATATGTGCACATTTAGTCATTGTGTTGTGTAATATCTGAAAGGTACACAGTTAAATTAGTTTGACGAGGTAAAGTTTGTTTTAATGCCTGACCATCATTATCCTAAAACCAAAACCTCATCCGCCTGCTATCCTATTTGATGTCCACAGTCTTCCATGATTAGTTGTTTCACATACAAAGGATTATTAAATGTGAGCAGTACTCCAGCCGGACATTCTTACCCAATGACCAGAGATTTTATTGCACATACATGTTTCATGAGCAGTAATATCACATTTTAAATGCGATTACTTGCATGCAGCAAGATTGCTGAATGCATAAGTTATAATCACATATTATTGCATATAGAAAAGTTTAAGCCATTTTATTTTAAAAGTTTTCCAGAACTTTCTTAGAGCACTTATGTCATTTAAGCTCCCTACTGCAGAATTTTCTGCCTCAGAATCATGATTTTGCCTGGCCAATTCTCTATGTTAAGTTTCCAATTTATTCAATGGGCATTTTTCCATATGAATGCTTTCATTAAAATTCTCATCTGCCCTATAGTATAGTGTTACATTAGCTCTAAAGTCATGTACTGATGGAATAATCATTTTAATTTATGTTATAGTGGCATCCAGTTAAATAAAATGAGTCTATTCCATAACAGTATTTCTTCATTGCTATTGATCCAATAGAGCCTCTTAAAAAGGAAAACCCTATATTCATTAACTCATTCACTGAATTATTCACTGATTCCTCCTCTGAATACCAGGTATCACCCAGCTCCAGGAACTTAGTAGTAATACTACTAGACTTTTAAACCATTCATTAATATACCAAATATTTATTACCTGTCTGTCAGGAATTGTTCTCCTAAAACTAGAATGGTAGAAATGCAAAATAATAACACAGGGTGTTAAGTGCAATCAATAATTAAAGCATGCCAAATTTATTATGTATTCAGTGCCTCCTTCAAGCACGAATTGAGAGTGGCCTAAAAATGACCTACAAAAATATATACAACATAGAAGAATAGAAATACATAAATTAGGGAGCTGAGACTAAGAAAAAAAATGTGGGTAAGTGATAAGGAAACAGTAAAGCCAACCATAACAGTGCTACAATTAATCGTATACTGCAAATACAGGTGCAAAACAGTACAACTCCCACTGAAGAAACGTTGTAAGTATTTAGCAAAATATAAACATCTACCAAAATTATACATTATGAAAAGCACACTTTGATCTAGTAGTCCCCCTCTGAGAATTTTTCTTATAGCTAAATCTCACAAATACAGAGTGACATATGAAAAAGGTTACTCATTGCAACACTGTTTGTTATACCAAATGATAAGGCATAACTCAAGTCCATGAATGAAGTCTGGTTAAATAGCATACAGCACATCTACTCAATGAAAAACCTTCCTATGCTCAAATAGAGTGAGAAAAATCACTGTGTGCTGAAATTAAAAATCTCTAGCTTTGACTTTGAGTAAAGAAGGCAAGATGTAGAAGAACACGAAAACACACACACACACACACACACACACACCACCCTTGGTGACGAACAAAAGGAAGGGAAGTAAGAATATATGTTTACCCTTGCTTGTATCTGTATAAAGAAACACTAGAAAGACTCATAAGAAACTAATGAAAGAGGTTGCCTATAGGGGGTGAGGGTGATTGGTGAGTTGGTTGGGAAGAGACAGGAGTGGGAGAAACCCTCAATATATAAATTTCTATATTGTTTTTACTTTTAGACATCATAAATACATTATCTATTTTTAAAAGAAAAAATATACTGTGCAATAGTGTATAATTGCTAGAGGAAAACTGCAAAGTAGCTCTGAATTTCCTACAAGTCAAATCAAATGGAGAAATTGTTTCAAGAATCAGAGATAAGGTTAAAAAAAGTTAAACTGTTTCTTCATTTGAGATTTGAAAGGAGTTTCTCTGCCATATACTCACTAACTGGACATTGTGTGATTTAGTGAATGATAATATCAGCAACATCTTTTAAACACACACTCATGAGGTTTCCGTTCATGCTCCTGCTTAAAACTCCAATGCCCTTCCACTGAATCAGAACAAATCCAGACTTCTCCCCACAATCTGTGACACCCTACATAACCTGGCCCCTACATATCTCTCCTACCACATTCCCCTGGATCATGAAGCTCCAATCACATTGGTCTTCCTTCTGAGCCCTGACCATAACCAGCTCCTACCTGTCTCAGTGCCTTTGTACTTAACTGCCTTCAATGCTATTTGCCCAGGTTGTAGCACAGCCACCTGCCTCTCAACATTCAGGCCTCGGCTGGAATCCCACCCTCCTACAGAAACCTTCCCTCTCTGCTCTCGCTGAGGGAGCACCACCTTGCCTCCAACCACTCTGTAGCCCATCATTATGCTTTACATTCTAACATTTAATATAGTTTTTTAAATTATTTTCATTTTCTGAGTTCTCCCCCGGGAAAACACCCCTGAAAGTTGTTCACTGCTGTATCTTGTATCTCCAGTGACTAGACCATGTCTTGGAACATGGTGGATGGCCAGTAATTATTGGCTGAATGAATGAGTAAATGACAAAGAATGAGCGAGTGAGAGAATGAAAAAAGGAAGCAAAGGGAGGAAGGGAAGAAGGGAATAAAGAGGAAGGAAGGGATTTTGTAAAACTCAAAAATCACCAAACTTTGGCTAATAATAAGTAAGATCTGTCAGCAAACGCTGTTATTACCTCACATAACATGTTTTACATATCATATGCACAATTTTCAACCATTGTTAGTTAGGGCCCAGAGTTTTGTGGTGGTGGTAGGTGGTGGGGTTTTTTGTTTGTTTGTTTCCCTAAGTCGCTCTTTTTCTTTCAGTTCTATTTTTATAATTTTTTTAACTGACGTACAGTTGACCTACAATATTACACAGTTGACCCTTGGGCAACATAGGCTTGAACTGTACAAGTTCACTTAGACAAGGACCTTCTTCGATTCATACAGTGCTGTAAAGGTATTTCCTCTTCCTTAAGATTTCTTAATAAAATTTTCTTTTCTCTAGCTTATTTTATCATAAGGATACAGTGTGTGATACATACAACATACAAAATATGTGCTACTTGACTTTATGTTATCAATAGGGCTTCCACTCAACAGTAGGCTATTAACAGGTTTTCATGGACCCAGAAGTTTATGCAGATTTCCAATTGGCAGAGGCCACTGCTCCTAACCCCCATGTTGTTCAAGGCTCAGCTGTATGAGATTCAGTCTTACAGAGGTAGGGCCCAAAGTTTTGATACCACAGTATATGTAATCATTCATCTAATAAGCCTTGTATCTTAAAAAAACAAAAACAAAAACAAAAACAACATACTGGGGGTGGGGGCACCTAGGTGGCTCAGTCAGTTAAGCATCTGACTCTTGATTTCAGCTAAGGTCATGATCTCACAGTTAATGGGTTCGAGCCCTGTGTCAGGCTCTGTGCTGTTAGCACAGAGCCTGCTTGGATTCTCTTTCCCTCTCTCTCTACCCTTCCCCCACTCACTCTCTCTCTCTCTCTCTCTCTCTCAAAATAAATGAAAAAACATTAGGGAAAAAAACGCACACTGGGAATGCCCTAAAAGTATCACTACCACCTGGATTTAAGTTTGATTCGTAATGAGTTTGTTTTTCAAAGCAGTCTTCTTCTCCCCCAAAAATTAACAAAGCAGAACTAAGAATTCTAAAAGAAGATTTTATCACCACACTTTTCCATTGTAACTTCCATTGTAAATTTGGTAATATCTGGTCAAAGTTAACTAAAGATCATTCTCCATAGATGAGAGTTTCATATACACCCAAATTTAGTCAACCACACCTAGAAATCAAGAGAAGTAACCTGGAAAAGGATCTTCTGGACTACTGGGTTTCTGTAGCTGGGCCACAGAAGAATCTAACATCAAAATTTAACTTCTGTCCAGCCATTCACAGTGGTTGAATAGAAGAAGCCTATAAATGGTTTCTATATTTTGGCCCAGAACTTAACATACATTTATTTATGTTATTTGTGTCATGTGTTTGTTTATTTGTTTATTATTTGTGTGCTGGCTGGATTTCACAATCATTGACATGTGGCTTCACAGCACACTGACTTGCTTAAGGTTACACATTAAGAATGTCTCAACTCCACAGTGTCTCTGACAGCCCAGTGTTGTATCAGAACGACTCCACCATCTACACAATGTGTTAAATTACTCATACAAAGATTACTCCCCATTATTTGCATCTGTTAAGGCTTATGTGTTTATTTATTCCAGCACAGGTCTGAAATAAATTATGGTTAAGAAAAACGTGTTCCTGATAATGCTCTTTTCATATCGTAGCGTGAGGGTAACTGGTGTGAAAGCCTTCTCACTTTTGATCAAACTATGCTTTCCTTGATTTTCAAGGTTGGCTGTCAAAAGAGCTACATTTCTAATTGAGTCGGAAATGACTTATCTTAGTACCTTGCTGGCTGTCCTCAATCACGAATGATTTTCACTTTTCAGTGAAAAACCCCTAAGACCCGCTGACCCTGCTGAGACACATCTGTGCAAACCTAAGAGGACAGCAGTCTCAGGGAGCAAACAGCTCTGCCATCACTAGAACCGAAGCCTCATCGTGGTCACGTACACTGCATTAGCTCTACGTCTCTTCCATTCTCTAAACGTTAGAGAATGCTGTAGAGTCTGAGACTGAACTTTTCCCTGGAAGAGTAATTCTTATTATTGCAAATCTATGCTAAATTTTACTAAAGATGTAGGAGGGAAAACACTAGCAGAAGCAGAGACTAAATATGCTCACTGTCCAGATTTCGAAGCTGATACACATTTCAGTAGGTGACGTGACCACTGCTGGACTAAAAATGCAATCATGTTCTTATGTTAATAGTGATGCCATTAAGGATTCCACTGAAAATGCAGTATATCTTTTGTTCTGTGAGTCTCTAGCAAAAACAACTTGCTATTTAAAGTACAGCTCTGGGCAAAGAAGGTGGTTTGGACTGCACAAAGTTATTAATTAACATGACAGCAAACCTTCAGGACATGAAACCACAAAGCAGCTCTCTGGCCGGATGTCAACAGTGTCACACATATGTAAATAATCCACAGTTTTAAAAGGCACTTTCCACTTCTATGCTTTATCCCCTTGACAATAACACTCCATACTGAGATCTCTTCCAAGTCTAACATTTGTGATTACAGGACAGTATGAAAGTAATCTTGGTTCCAATTCCTTTTTTCTATATCTCTCAATAATAAAATAATCCCAGAAATGGGCTCTGTCACATTCTTAGAGACAAATCAGACTATAGTCAGCATGTCAGTCCACTGTGGTCTTACCCAAGCAGGTAACACTAGAGGTAACTGGAATGTCTGGTGAGCATACACACATATTCTAATGCTACAGGTATATATATATATTTAAGAAATTTTTTTGATGTTTCTTTATTTTTGAGAGAGAGACACACAGAGCGTGAGAGGGGGATGGTCAGAGAGAGAGGTAGATACAGAATCCGAAGCAGGCCCCAGGCTCTGAGCTGTCAGCACAGAGCCTGACGTGGAGCTCGAACCTGCTAACTGTGAGAACATGACCTAAGCCAAAGTTGGACGCTTAACCGGCTGAGCCACCCAGGCACCCCTACAGGTATATTTTTAAACATTGCCTTTTGTATCAACATATTAGAAAGTCCCCATTTTTCCCCTAAAGTTTTGGCATATGAAGCTCTTAGAAGAAATTTTCTTGACTCACTGTAAGAGAAAGATTTTACTCTTACTAAAATGTCTAAAATTTAATGCATTTTATAATGTTATTTTTCAAGCGGGCACCTAACATTGATGGGAAGAGGAAGACTCTGCACAACTGCCTTGGATCTCAAAACTGATTTGAAATACATGTGTCAGAGATGATCCAACTCTGCCTGAAACACACACACCTCACACCTCACACACACACACACACACCTCACACTCACACGCATACCTCACACACACACATACCTCACACACACACACCTCACACCCACATACACCTCACACCTCACACACACACCTCACACCCACATACACCTCACACCTCACACACACACACCTCACAAACACACATATCTCTCACACACACACACCTCACAAACACACATAACTCACACCTCACACACACACACCTCACAAACACACATATCTCTCACACACACACACCTCACAAACACACATAACTCACACCTCACACACACACCTCACAAACACACATACCTCACGTACACACACACCTCACACCTCACACACACCTCACACACACAAGCCTCGCACCCACACACCTCACACAGACACAAGATATTATCTCTCCCTACTAATAAGAGCTGCTTCATTATATTAATAACATTTCAGTTAGAAACAAAATGTGAAATATGTTCAATATCAGCTAACTAATTTTAACAACTAAGCAAAATCAATCCACATAAAACAATGGGAAAGAGCATAACACCTGACTAGAAAAGGTGATTCTAGTCCCTGTTCAACTCCTGCTTTGTTGGATTATCCTGGATAAGCGATGGCACCATCCTGAGCCTACACAATGAGGAAGGTTGATGAGGTTGACTCTGTCACCTCTGCAGTCACTGCTCCAGGTAGTCTAAGACTATGGTTACTTCAAAGCACTTTTTCAGTGCAGCTGGTTCTACTGACCAGTCCACCTCCATGTAAAAGAAACATTGATCACTATGACCATGACCCTGGGCTCTGTGTGTCTAGATATCTAAGCTCCCCCTGGATGTGGGGGCAGTTCCTCATGGGGTGCAGCAATAATCCCACTAAAGTAAGCTTAGGTTGACATTCTGTCACTTGAGTCTCTTGGAGTCACATGACCAATGGCAAGGAAAGAAGTTACCATCCTGACAGGACTCAGTGGCCCTGATTATGATGAGAAGGCAGAGCTGATACCATGCATGAGGACAGGGGAGAAAAGCCTTGCCACTCAGGAAACACACGGAAATGATTTTCAGTACCGCCTTGCCCAATTTTGATAGTAAATGGGCAGAAGCAGCAGATATAGCCTGAGAAGGGAGATTCAAGACTCCTCAGGGATGGAGAGCTGGATCTCAGCACCTTGACCAAAAGGGGTGCCAGCTGAGCATGAGGTGGTTCTAGAATGGGCAGTAGAAGAGGGAGGTTCTGGGTATCATTACAGTAAGAAAACCAGCCATAGCAAGTAGGGTTAGGGCTTCTCCCACTGATCTTCCTATTTTAAGTTTCCCCAGTGAAAGAAACAAACCAGAAGGCTGGAGGGGCAGTTCCCACATGGGATCAACTTATTATAGGAGGAAGTGGGCCCAGGAAGCACAATGGGGGCTATAGTTCCTTATACTGTCCTAATAAACTCTCTCAAACTGAGTGGCTTTGAACAATAGGGACTTAGTCTCTCACAGTTCTGGAAGGGTGCCAGAAGTCTGAAGTCAAGGTATCGGTAGCGCCACACTCCCTCTGAAGGCTCCAGGGAGCCATCCTTCCTTGCCTTTTCTAGCTCCTAGGAGCTCCAGCATTTCTTGGTGTGTGGCAGCATAACTCAGTCTCAGCCTCCTTCTTCCCACAGCCTTCCCCACTGTGTGTCAAATCTCCCTCTCTTTTCTCTTCTGACACCAGGTATTGGATTTAAGACCTACCCATCCCATATGATATCTCAAGAGACTTAACTTACATCTGCAAAGTCTCTATTTCCAAATAAGGTCACAGTCACAGGAGGTCTGAGTGGATGGTAGGATGTATCTCTCAGAGTCCCCTGTAGGCCCCAGACACTCATTCCTCTAGCTGCTGGAGCCCTAGCAGTGCAACCTCTACCCAGAAATTGCCCTGAGCTCAAGAGAACTGCCTCACCCACTGCTATGCCACTTTCCAAGAGCCAACTCAGAACAGATCTAAAGGGCTCCTCAAACCAGAGCTCCATAGAAGATAGACTGAGGTCAGTGCTATATCTGTATCATGTTTCACCTTCTCCTTCTGCTCAGTCCTGCCTTCCTGGTGTTGTTCCCAAGAGTCTTCCCCAGGAGATTCCCTCCATGCAAGTCTCCTTCTCAGCATCTGTTTCCAGGGAATGTGATACAAGACACTCTGCCAGTTACTAGCTCCAGAACTTTGGACAAAAGACATAACCTCTCCACTCCTAAGTATTCTCATCCATAGAACAGAGATGATAATAGTGCCTTCCGTGTGGGGTATTGTGAGAATGAATGAGCTAATTCATGCAAATCTCTTAGAACATTACCCGGCCCATAGTGAGTATCAATAAATGTTTATTACAAGCTATTATTATGAGCGTATTTTCTTCTGCAGGGAAAACATTCGTTAAGGAATGAATCGATTTTTATATTAATATTTTTTCAGCTTTCCTTAAGTTGAAAATCAGTAAAACAATGAAGCTGAAAGCAATAAATTATAGTTTACATTACATTCTGATACTCCAATTACAATAAAATTAATATGTTAATACTATTAAAGATCACTATTATATTGTCATAATTTCCAGTTTTGATTATTTTTCAGCAAGGAAATGAAATTGGTTTTTATTCTTTATAAATAACAAAGGAACAAATGTACTGAACTCCTATAAACTCACATATTTACTCCAAATTTAATATGTCAAACTGAACAAAATCAAAAGGGAGAAAAAACTACAATTTAAACTGAAGCCTTGAACTACAGATAACAACGAACTGATGGTTACTGAAGGGGAGGTGGATGGGAGGTGGGTTAAATAGGTGAAGGGGATTAAGAGAACACTTATTGTAGGTAATGTATAGAACTGTTTAGGAATGTATAGAACTGAGTATTGTATAGAACTGTTGAATCACTATATTATACACCTGAAAGTAATAGAGCACTGTATGTTAACATACTGGAATTAAAATAAGTTTAAAAATTAATAAACGGAACCCTTGCTATATCAGAATAGCTCTGGATCTCACATATCAATACCATAGAATTCTGTGCATCAAAACTAGAAATCAACCCTTGGAGAGCGAGATAAAGTTAAAGGTAGGTTTATATAGTTGATAGACTGAAATCCTTCTTTTAAAATGTTTATTTATTTAGAGAGAGAGAGCATGCACATGCACGTGTGAGCACGTGAGGAGCAGAGAGAGAAGGAGAGAGAGAATCCTAAGCAGGTAGCCCTACACAGGACTGGATCCCACAAATTGTGGGATCATGACCTGAGCAGAAATCAAGAATCGGATGCTTAACCTACTGAGCCACTGAGGCACCCCAGATAGGCTGAAATCTTAAAGGAATAAATTAGCCACACTTTTCTGCATACAATGCAATCATATCTTGAATTAGTTTTTCTCAGGATGTATCATTTGTGGCCATGTCCAATCTCCTTATTTGTTAGCACAAGGTGAGCAAGTCAATGTAAATAAGGAAAATTAATCCTGCAGACAGAGGATTTATATTCCATCTGTTGTTACATAGTAAATATTTCCTGCATTGCTTTGTATAGAACTCACCCAGTCCTGTAAGAACACTCCTAAGAATAATGTGTGGTTGAGTTTCTATATCTCCACTTGTAAGAAGTAGTTGTGACTCTTTAAGTGCTTTCTCTGTGCAAGTGTTTTGACATAATGTTGGATTCTCAACATAACCCTTCAAAGTAAATATTATGATCCCATTTTCTAGATGAATAAAATGAGGTTTGAAGAACACAGCTTATAATACGCAGAGACAGACAGACTCAACTCAATCTGTATTCTTTCCTCTTGCTCTTTCCCACTGAGCATATAACTATTAATAAGTCAGCTCATATTCTGCTTGAAAGGATTTGAAAAAGTGCTTTATAATACTGGCATTCCTCCAAAAAAAGAGGAAGTATATCTACTGTAATTGTTCTTTTTTTTCTTAAGTTTCAAACTGGTTTGTTTATTTTTCAAGTGAGAGAGTAGACAGAATACTAAAAAGTTAAAATATTGCTATATTCTCAAATCAGTTCCTTATTTCTTTGAATAACAATGAGAGAGAGAAATATGTGCCCTTTACCAACAAGTTAAAGACTAACCAGTAGATTGTTAACTTGAGACATTTAAGAATCAAAGACTCTAGTAGTATCTGCAAATATGCAAAATTCATAGCTCCATATTCTGAGAGTAAAGAGAGGCACTGACAAAGATGCTGTTTTTTACATGAAATGAGAATTGTCTGGTACTAAATTACAACACAAAAAGGATATTAACTGTCTTACTGTATTATAATGTTTATGGTAGATGTTTCAATGACAGCATTGCTTTTCAGAAAGCCACAAGAACGCAGTAAGATACGTTCAATTCCTGAAGCAGTCAACAGTCATTTATGTGGGTACAGGCAGGTCATTTCAGTTTATCAGTGAGCAAAGCTTACTGTTATTATGTGCTGGGCATTTTAGTAAGCACTTTGAAGTAAGCAAGACAGATAAGGCCTCTCCCATCATCTTGTGAAGCTTACAATGAGGAGAGCATATACTATACAAGTTACCTGTGTGAGGCACACTACAGAAGAGGCTTACTGCTTAATGCATATAATCCTGTTCATAAGACAGGACTTAATTAATAGTGGTGAAGTGGGGGACTTAGATGGTCAAGGAAGGCTTCCTAAGTACCTGGTATTTTCAAGGAGCAAGTAAGGGTAGTGGGTGAAGAGAGACCCATAGCAGAGAGGACAAAGACAGGACATTTCAAACAAAGGGAAAAACCAGTGTCTTAGTTCAATTTGCCATAATAAAATATCATGGACTGGCTGACTTAAAAAAAAATTCATTTCTCATCGTTCTGGAGCTGGAAGTCTGAGATCAGAGTGCCATCCTAGTCTGGTCCTGGAGAGAGCACTGTTCCTGGCTTCCAGACACCCACCAAGCAAGCTCTGGTCTCTTCTTTTTTCTTTTTAAATTATAAATTATTCAATTTATTTAAACTAAAAAAAAAAAAGAAAAAGTTCACTCATTTCTCCTACCCCCAACCCCTGCCTCTGGTACCATCACCATGGTAAACAGAGAACCATCTGTTCTCTATAGAAGCTCAGTTTGTTTTCTGTTTGCTTTTTGTTTGTTTTTTTGTATGCATTTTAGATTCCACATACAAGAGAGATCATAAGGTATCTGTTGCTCAACTTATCTCAGTTAGCATAAGCCTTCAAGGCCCATCCTTGTTGTTGCAAACGGCAGGATTTCATTCTTTTTTAATGACTGAATAATATTCCTCTGGGTGTGTGTGTGTGTGTGTGTGTGTGTGTGTGTCCTACAATTTCTTTATCCTTTCATCTGTTGATGGACACTTAGGCTGTTTGCATATCTTGGCTATTGTAAATAATATGGCAATGGACATGGAGTGCAGATATGTTTTCAAGTTAGTGCTTTTGTTTTCTTCAGATAAATACCCAAATGGAATTGCTGGATCATAAAGTAGTTCTATTTTTAACTTTTTAGGAATCTCCATACTGTTTTCCATAGTGGCTGCATGAGTTTCCATTTCCATAACAAAGCACGAGCCTACCCTTTTCTCCACATCCCTGCCAATACTTGTTACTGCTTGTCCTTTTGATAACTACCATGCTAACATGTATCAAGTGACAGCTCATTGTGGTTCTGATATGCATTTCCCTCATGATCAATGATGTTGGGCATCTTTTCATATACCTGTTGGCCATCCATATGTCTTTTTTGGGAAAATGTCTGTTCAGATCGTCTGCCTATTTTATAATCAGATTGAGTTTTATGAGTTCTTTGTATATTTGGATATTAACCCCTTATCAGATATATGAATTGCAAATATTTTCTCCCATTCAGTAGACTTCCTTTTCATTTTGTTGCTCTTTTCCTTTGCTATGTCTTCATCTTATAAAGAAACTAATCCCATTGGGTAAGGGTACCTTCATGACCTCATCTAAACTAAGTTACCTCCCAAAGGCCCCACCTCCAAGTACCATCACATTGAGGAGTTAGGCCTTCAACATAGGAGTTTTGGGGGGACACAAACATTCAGTCCATAACATAGAGCAAAGGGTTAAAATGAAAAAGAACATAGTGATTTTGTGAAATATGAAGGAATTGGGGAGAGTTACTTGGAACAAGGATAGAAAGGCAGGCAGAATGGATTAAGCAAAGATTTTGAACTTAATCTTACAACTAACACATTGTCACTGAAGGCTTTAAAGCATGAGTAATATAATCAGATCTGTGTTACAGGTGATTTTGAAAGAAACCAATTATCAAAGGAAATGTCAGCTTCTATCTGATACATGATAAGAAAACAATGTACTTGGTAAAAGATAATTGTGACATATTTGGGCTCAGAACCTCGTCTTACAAAAAAAGAGAAACAAAGCAAAATGAATTTCTACTTAGACAAAAGTTTCTCAAACAAAACGAAGAAAAAAAGAGACAAAGAAATAGAGCTTAAATACAGAAAACAAACTGGTGTTTGCCAGGATGGGGACGAGGAGAGTGGTAGGGGTGTATGGGCAAAATAGATTTAAAAAATTCTGGTGAATGGCATATAAAAACTTGCTTTTAATGAGCCTTTCTGGCTATTTACATTTGGACAGAGCTTGCAAAGAACTGATTTTCCACAAATGGGTCACTGTGATTAATTCTTCCTAGGTTTCTCAGCCAAACCCAATGGTGGGAAATATTATCAAGTAACTCATGGAGTTGATTTCTATTACTACATCTTCATAATTTGTTCAATTATGATTATAGAGTGATAAATACATGAAATTATTTGTTGAGTCTGGGTAAAACTAAAATAGACTTAAATGATTTCAAACTGTTAATATTTACTACTATTAACATTAATTAATCTATGAAACACTGAATCAACCCTTGTAGTTGAACACACTAGCTGCTACTCAGTCATAATCTAACATAAATGGCACACAATTCCACAGGCTTTATTTTCAAAAGGCTTTTACCAGTAAGTCTTAATCACCTGAATCTCACTGTAATTAATAGAAATTTGAGTTTAAAGCAAGAGTAGAAGTTATGCTTCTGATATGACCAAGTATGCTCCAAAACACCTATTCTTTTGCATGTAACAACCTTAAACTCTAAATAAGAGAGAGAAAAAATACCTGAAGATTCCAGGAACTGAATAAAAGTAGTCAGATTTTCACAAGAGATCAAAAAATTGGAAGACTGGACTGACATAAAATGTGTTTCCCATTTTTAAGTTAATTATTATTATTATTATTATTATTTTAGCTTATTGTCTCAGGACAGATATCAGTCAAGGCATCATTCAGGGTGACTAACATACCAATATAAACACAGTCTTTCTGAATTGAAGAACCTTAACTCAGAATTCAGGCAACCACAGTCATTAGAAAGTGGAAACGAGGGGTGCCTAGGTGGCTCAGTTGGCTAAGTGTCTGACTTCGGCTTATGTCATGATCTCACGGCTCGTGAGTTCAAGCCTTGTGTTGGGCTCTGAGCTAACAGTTCAGAGCCTGGAGCCTGCTTTGGATTCTGTGTCTCCCTCTCTCTCTGCCCCTCCCCCATTCACACTCTGTCTCTCTCGTACTCTCTCAAAAATAAATGAATTTTTTTTTAAAAAATTAAAAAAAAGAAAGTGGGAAGGAAATTCCAAATGAGAGAAAGCCCTCTAGGCAAGCCCCAAATTCTGTATATAAACTCTGCCCAAATCTCTCACTGACCCTGAACTACACATGGGTGCAGATTGTAAATAACCCAGTTAAGAAAAAAGAGAACTTAACTGAGATTTGTACTGGCACCAGGAGTTTGCAGTTTGAGTCTGACCAAGTTAATTGCCTGTTAAAACAAAAATATCAACACTATTCAGAAGAATATAACAGAATCCAGAATCTCCACAATAACATACACAATGTCTAGAATATAATGCAAGATTATTCAGTATATGAATAACTAGTTAAATGGGATCTATTTCCAAGGGTTAAAAAAAAAAAAAAAAAAAACAAAGAAGCCAACCCAGGATGATGCAGATGTTGGAACTCACAGACAATGGCTATAAGGCAGCTATTATCATGGAAGACTATTCATTACTCTTGTAATGAATGAAAAGAGTGAATATCAGCAGAGAAACAGAAACAATAAAATAGACCAAAATGGAAATTCTAAAAATGAGCAAAACAACATCTGAAATGTTGGATGTGCTTAACAACAGAATGGGTATGAAGACACTGAACTTGAAAATAAAGCCCCAGAAACCATCTGATCTGTAGAACAGAAGGTAACTTATTGAAAAGGAACATGAAGCACCTCAAGGCCTCAGATCAAAAGGTTTAATGTATGTGTATTTGGAGTCTCAGGAACAAAGAATAGAGAGAATGAGGCAGAAAAAAAATTTAATAAAGGAAAAGCAGCCTCTAGAAAGATTCATCTTTATACATGGAATAAGCTTAATTTTTTCATTTTAGGAAAAGAGAACAGTGATCTTCACAAATTACAGGTGAAAGTAATAAACCATACTTCACATGTTAAAATGTATTTAGAGAAATAATAGTGAAGCATTCTTAAGATATTATGAATTTGAATAAGAGCATAATCAGGCCCTTCTGTGTATACAACAAAACTGAATATTACCATGTTCCAAAAAAACCTGCTTTTCCTTTAAAATGTACTAAGATTCAAGACTCAAGATAATTTATATTTAAGAAAATGACTCAAGATAAACTTCTCAAATTCATCTTGCAGTATGAGGAGTATGCTGTAATACACATAGAATCTATATTTTTAATGCAAGTAAGCAAATTACCTAAAGTACTGGCAAACAATTTATAAATTTCACTTCCTGTCACCTCTCTTCCCTACAGGGGTGGCTGACAAAGGCAATGAAAATGGAGTAGACATAAGCATGCCAATTAGATTCTACACAAGAAAAATATCATCTAAAAATTCTTGTAAGATGAGTCCAGGAAACAAAGTATCTGCCAGCACTGAAATACTGTGTTCTTGTTTATGCCCAATATAACAGAACAGTCTTTGTATTTTTTTTAACAGTTCAGTACTTGAAACAATCTATACTTCAAAGGAAAGTAAACAGTGCATATGCTTAGATTGCTCTTTACCTCATGACTTGGTTCTTTTATAACAGACTTTCTTAAGAACTAGACAAGTCAATCTCTATGTAAACAATAATGTCCTCTGTGTTTGCAAATGCAGACATCAAGCGGAGTATACAACACGGGAAGTTTCTTACTAGACAACTGTTAAAAATCAAATAGTGTTTAAGTCCATTTATGGTAAGGCCAAAAATAATATTTAATCTCTTGAAAATATAACCATAACAATGGCTATTTCTAAGCAGCTAATTTAAATGAAGAACAAAAGAACACTCCGAATAATCTGAACAAAAGAGCTTTTAAAGTTAGAGAACAATCTCTTGAACAGAATTTTTGGATCAACTTTCCATAAACAAACTGATCAGAAATTGCCTCAAGTTCTGTTTTGTTCTTTTCTCTTTGCTATCTTTGTGAACAAAAAGCTATGCTACCGGTCTTCCTTGTTTATTGCCATAATATATTTCTCAAAAGCATCACGTGGATTCTTGTCTGAGGATTTAATATGAACCAATAAACCACTAATATCATCAAAAAATGCAACAATTAAAAATTACTACCATGGGGCTGCCTGTGTGGCTCAGTTAAGTGTCCAACTCTTGATTTCATCTCAGGTCATGATTCTAAGGTTCCATTGGGCTCTGTGCTGGCAGCACTGAGCCTGCTTGGGATTCTCTATCTTTCTCACTGCCCCTCTCCTGCATGTGTGCATGCATGCGCAGTCTCTCTCTTTCTCTCCCTCTCTCTCTCTCTCTCTCAAAATAAATAAACATGAAAAAAATTGCTACCATGATTTCAAATGGAAAACACAAGTATCAATTTCTAAAAGTAAGCACAAAAAATAATTTACGTGATCTTAATATAGCACATGAACACACATCACATTAAAATACAACTCAAGTTTGACTTACTGGGGAGGACAAGATGGCGGAAGAGCAGGGAGCTCTGTAATCCGAGCACGCCCGTATGGATTGAACTGAGAAGGACTGAAGGGATAAAACTTGGATTCGCAAGTGGGGGAAAGAAGAAACAGACGCCAGAAAGAAGACAACCTCAAAGATGCCTGAGTGAGTGACTGTGATCTGGGAAATTAGGGGGCGGGCGGTCCCGATGGTGCAGGGGAAGGAGCCCCTGAGCCCAACACAGGTAGGGCGCGCTGTGCCCCGGAGAGACCAGGGGAAGAGAAAGAGAGACGGAAAACGCACCTAGAACCATCTCTAAGGGAGGAAAAACTCGCCCATCTCCCCATATATATCTGCCGAGCGCCGGGAGAGAAATCCGTCCCATCTGGCCGGCGAGTTCTTCCTTGGG
>CM053567.1:68022731-68059577 GCA_028646485.1 Cryptoprocta ferox | reverse complement strand
AAAAAAAAAAAGAAAACCTGCAAAAAAATAAAAATAAAAAAATAAAGAACCACTTACTATAGTAACTAAAAATATGAACCCACTAATCCTTAAATTAGGGTGAGAATTAAGTGGTTTGAAGTAGTTGAGCTTGATTAGTTCTTCCTGGATGGGTTTGGTGCTTTATGGGTGCTCATCTTTTAAAAGGGACATCCTAATTTTATTTTAGCTAATTGGAAACAGAATTAAGAAAAAATAAATCACTAAGTAAAAAATAAAAAAAATAAAAAATAAAAAAATAAAATAAAATAGAATACAACTCAAGTTTTACATTAATACTCTAATTATAATAATATTTTAACAATAAGTTTCCTATTTTGATGTCCAACAGAACTTTTAAGGAATGATTTCTTAAAGAAGGTACCCAAATAGGTTATAACATTTCTTTTTTTTCTGTTAGTAAATTTCTTACAAGAAATAAAATTATTCAGAATCATTCAATGACTGTATTTTAGCCTCAGTAGATGCTTAAAGTAGTGTGTATCAATAAATTTTTGTTAAAGGATACTACAAATGATGATGTTCCTTGTTGCTGTAATCAAAGAAAACACAAAGAATCCCCTTCTTCCCTTTGCCCCACTTCTGCTCCTGAATGAGAAGTTCCTGGGACAATCAACTGAGAAATGGAGACAAGAGTCAGCCATATCCTGGGAAGTCAATGCTCTTCTCCTTCACTGGGACAACTTACATCTCAAGAGACGGGTGCAGCAAAACAAAACCTGGTGGTGCCTATTTCTTAAAATACGCACTTGACCTTGGAAGGCCAGAGAAGTGTCTAGAATAAAAGCCATGGGACTGGTAAGTATGACCAGAGGTGAACCGTGGAAGAGTGTCAGAAACAGGCTACTCGGGCTACTCTTTACATTAAACCAAGAAGGTCAAGTTCTCCTCATGGCTCACGTGGCTCCTTTGGTTCTCCATGGTAAGAACTTGACTAAACTTGGGACTGCAACTCTACATAATAGTTAAGCCAGTGCACTCTCTTAGAATGTCATTTGAGGTTCAGGATCATATTTCTAGCCATTTAACAGGACTAGTCACTGACATTTTTAAAACAGAAGGCTGATATTTGTTTCTTCCACTTACCTTCCCAGTTTGATCAAACACAAGTGAGGCTGCACCTAATAAACTTCACTGGGAGTTTACTACATGCCAGGTGCTGCTCTAGGCTTCAGATAGTCATCACTTCATTTAATCCCCACAATTGCCTTATAAGGTACATCCTCCTATCATTCTGCCTTTATGAATGAGAAAACGGAGTTTCCAAAGGCTTGGCAACCTGCTCCAAGTCAAGCTACTAAGGGACAGAGGTAAAATTTAAACTTAGTTCTGCCTGGCTCCGAAGGACCTACTTTTATGCACGAGATCATTCTTCCTCTGTTCAGCTCAAGGATGCCTGGGAATAATGAGAGCTAAAGAGCCTCCACACACTTCACCGGTGAGCAGTCTAAGCTCTGCATTTTCATGGGGAAAAAATGGTAAAATTTGAAATTAGGTTAACACTGTGGGATTTTTAAAAGGAAATTCAAAACAGAATTGCTAAGAAGGAAAGACACAATGTCCTACAATGTACACAGGGCAGGGTTAGTACACCCAAAAGCCATGGGGTGAAAAGGTAAAAACAGCAAGATTATTTAAACAGTAATCAAGACTAAGGCATTTTTGTTTGTTCAATAAAATATCTTTTCTTAACTGTTCAATCCTTTCTTCTTCTATGAAAGATACTGGTTAATGACGTCAATCAACTACAGGATATAATATTTTTAAAATGGGCAATAATAAATCTTACCTGTCATTTCTTACACTCTAACAACTACATTTTCTTCACAACTTCATTACACTAGTAGATGCTGAAGAAGACCACTCTAGCTCCACAGGTACTGAGTCTATCACCAAGGGATAACAGACACTAAACAACACAGCAGTACAAATTTCAAGAACGCTTCTATGTCCAAGTCCAAAAAGACATGGGCCAACAGGTCACAGACTCCATCATTACAGGGCACTGGGGAAGGAAGTTGAGGAAACAGGAGCAAGATGCCCATAGATTTGGGTTGTAAACACTGCAAACAATAGGAGAGGCACCATCTTTGTTAAAGAGAAGGAAAAGAATAGAGAGACAGGGATAAAAGAGGAGAAAGGGTACAATTGAGACGCAATGTCAGAAAAGATGGAAGAGGTGAAATGTGGAGAAGCCATGGTTGGGTTTGACTTGGCCACAGGAGGACCCCTAGTCCTTGGGGACTGGATGGCACAGAGACAGGAAAGTCTGATGGTGGGAGGCAAAACACAAGTGAGTTTTCACCTTCTGGGTTCTACTGAGTAGGAGGCATGATTGCCTGTGAAGAGAAGGAGCAAGATGTGATGCTGAAAGAGAGTAAAGTTGCAGGGGAGATGGCAGGGTGAAGACAAGATTTCCCAGCAATACTGAGGGCCCAGCCAACTCCACACACTTGTAATGGAACTGACCATCACTCAGAATTACTCCAGCAGTGCTCCATGGTGCAAATATGAGGTGGGGGGAGCATACAGCTAGATTAATCCATACAGCTAGATTAATCCACCATCAGGAATACGGGCACAGGTCTGGAAGAGCAAGGGCAATAGAATGCATTCAGGAATCCTGACTGGATAGAGGAGGAACTAAAGCATGGAGGGGGCTGATGGCTGAAAAAAGAAAAGGAAGAATAAGGGGCCTAGAAAAAAATCTAGGTTCAAAAAGTAAATGTAAATTAAATCAAAGACTGAGAAAGTGGACATGCTAGGAGGCCATGATTAGAGACTGAGATACACAGCTGAGATTTCAAAGGTAGAGCAGTTCTAGATGATTCTAGGTTAACAGAACATGATTGCAGGATAGGGTTCCTGGAGTCGAAGTAACAACAAAAGACATCAATACTGGGCCAAATGGGAAAATGGAAGACCAGTTTGGTGGAATGGTGAGAGCTATAATGGAGACCAAAATGGCTAAAATGCATATGGAGGACTGACAAGGAAGTCTGTAGGAAAGAAGGACAAGGGGGAAGAGAGAATAGCAAAGCCAGATAACATGTGCCTTACTTAATGCCTGGGAGCATGGAGAGAATGGTGAGTAATTCAGAGGCACTGCGGAGGAGCTCAGAAAATAGGGTAAGCTGCCAGCCATCTCTGTGGGCTCTGGTCCACTGGGCTGAGGAGATCAAGAAAACAAAACAGGAGCAGCATCACAGAGACCTGCCCTCGCACCACATATGAATGGCAAGACCCTTGTCCCAGTGAGCATCTTTAGCCATGGACTCTTCTCTCTGTATCCTCACTTCTACTTCCACAGCTTTGTTTATCACCTCTACACAAATGACTCCCAAGTTTCTATCCCAACCTCAGACTTTCTTCTGCACTTAGTTCTAAATAGCTAAGTAGCCATTAAGACATCTTTTCCTGGACTACTGGCCGTTAATTGGTACTCAATATACCAAACACTTCACCAACTGAGCATCTTCCCCCCAAAACTCTCACCTCCAGCTTTTCCTATTCCTCTGACTAACCAACATGAAAATACAGCACCATCCTTTCCTTCCTCCACCACTTCTCACTTCACTTCTTACTCAAGTGGTACCTAGTCTTCCTTTAAGGCCATACCTTCCATTATACCCGCCCCCCCCCGCTACTCCCCTGGTTCAGGCCCTCATGGCTGAATAGGGATTATTACAAGAGTCTCGGGACACTCCTACCTGGCTTCCTGTTTCCTTCTTCCTCCTTGCTTCTTACTAATCCAAGACAATGCTTCCTAAAACCTTACCTTACACATGTCAATCTCTCCTCAAAAACCTGCCATCTCTTTTGTTTGCTTCCATAACAAAGGCCAAACTCTAGACAAACACTGTGAGTTCTTTATGGACTGTCTCTTCTTATGTCTTCAATGTAGGAACCAGACACACCGTGGTTATTCCGAATCATACTACTGTCATATGGACTATGCAATCCTAAATAGAGTTTTAACTAAAATTGATATTTGTTGTTGTTGATGTTCACCTGATCTACCTGTGCCATTAAGCACAAAATCCTTTTAAATGAAGATTTTAATTCAGTAATATTTCAAGAAGTAGCCTGGCATTTGTGAAAATGATCTAACTTAATTTCCTTAATGGGCTATGAAAATATATAGTACTACTATAGTTGCTCACTTTTAATTTATAATTTAGAAGGTAAGGGGCTTGTTAGTATAAGTCTGGTGTTGGGATGTTAATAAAATTAATTTATTGCCAGATTTCAATCCTCAGAAAAAGGAAATCTTACTGATCACAACTTTAAGAAATCCATCCTGAATGATTCTCTTTTAGAAGTGATCATGCCTAGGAATGCATTAAACTTGTTTATGCCAAAAAAAAAAATGCACAGTTACAATAGAATGCATCCGTAACAAGTCTGTAAATAAAAACATATCACAAAAGAAAGCAGAGGACTCCCTAGAAGGTCCATATTAGTGAAACCTCCATCCTGACCCACTGCACAAAGAACCTTTCACCTGCAAAGGCCCTGAACTCATCCTACACTAACCACTTTCTAACACATAGTATAGATTATCACAGTATATATAAAGCTGAATGTCCTCCCCAAAGCAAGTGGGCATCATCCAATCCACTGAAGGCCTGAAAAGAACAAAAAAGAAGAGAAGGGATGAGCTGTCTGTCTGCCTGACTGTATTAGCTGGGACACCAATCTTCCTCTGCCCTCTGACTGGCACTCACACCTTCAGTTCTCCTGGTCCACAGGCCTTGAGACTTGGATTGAATTACACCACAGGTTTTCCTGTGTCCTCAGTCTGCAAACAGCCAATTATGGGATTGTGGGAAATCTGTGTGAGTCTAATCCTCATAATATATATAAGCACATTTATATATGACTAATGCACATTTCATGGATGAGGAACTGGCCAGAAAAGTTAATAGAGATAGCAGTGTAGTCAGAGTTGGAAGCAAGGTATTCTGAGTCTAAGTCCAGTGCTGTCTTGCTCCATGCTTTCCCAATAAAAGACTCCAAAGGGTAATAAATGATAAACAGAAAATAAGACACTCTACAGTTGAGAATCATGCCCTGCACACCTGAGAGGGGTCAGGTTCTGGCACAAGGTCTCAGTGTGGTAGTTAGCAGCCCTGAGGTGAACCCATGAGGAATCACGATCCACTGTGCGGAGGCCTCTGCCACCACACCTCTATCACATTGCCTTGTCTCTCTAAGACCTTCACGGTGCTTTCTGGGGGTGTGGGATGGGGAGGACTGCTTTTGAGAGGTCATCTGAACTTTCCTTAAGACAAGTAGGAATCTATAGGACCATAAGGAGATGTTACAAGCGTCCAAATTAAGTAACATGATTCCCGCCTTCGTTGCTAGAAACATACGTCTAGCTAAAATCTGATACACAATTTAAATTTATTTCTGCTCCTTCTTCCATCTTTAGTGCAAGAGAATCTTTATTTGAAATGTCGTTTTTTAAGTTTATTTATTTATTTTGAGAGAGAAAGTGTGTGTGCGTGGGGGAGGGGCAGAGAGAGAAGGAGAAAGAGAATCCCAAGCAGCCTCCTCACACTGCCAGTGCAGAGACCGACACGGGGCTCAAACTCACGAACCATGAGATCATGACTGAGCCAAGATCAAGAGTCATATGCTTAACAGACTGAGACACCCAGGTGGCCACCTCTGAAATGTCATTTTTAATTACTGATTGCTATATCAGGCAAAATAGTTTTCCTCACCATTTCTAGAAGTCTTACTAACATATAATAATATATAATATGTATTGAGTACTTACCATGAGTCAAGCATCTAAGCAAACATGTATTAATGCGTTATCCACACAAAAACTCTACCAAGCTGACACTGATACTGTTATTCATATTTTCCAGAGGAGGAAACTGAGGCACAGTGCCCCGGATCACACTGCTAGTAAGTAGTGGAACTGAGATTCAAACCCAGGGACTCTGGCCCCATAGTGTATGTTTTTCATCACTGCATGCAACCTAATTTTAATCTTCAAAAGTATGAACGCTCTACCATGTAATTATTTTAGTTATAGAACCAAGAACTAGACAAATTACTGGCAAGTTATATAGTGACTTTAACTAGAGATACATAACACAGATTCTAGGCAATACCATTCCTATAATATATCCAAACATGTTATCTGATCACCTTTCCTAAGCAGGAACAGGGGAAAGGAAGTAAACACAGGTGATGGGTCTTTGGCAGCAGTTGTGTGGGGAAAGAGTGAGAAGAGGTATCAAAATGATGTCCAGGAGAGAATTCTACAGTTGATCTCAAGTGCTTAAAACAGGTCATCAAATCAAAGCCAGAGGCATATATAGCACATGCTGGGAATTAAGGTACAAGGCCAGCAGGAGCCAGATGATCAGTGAAGATGACGTTTGGCAGGTAATCTAGGCACGTCCTAGAGACAGGAGCAAATGATTGCTGTGGAAATCTCATATGCTTTCAATGTATGTGTGCAGATAGGATTGGTCCATTTTTAAAAGCCAGGAGAGAAAAAATGTAAATAAATAAAATAAATAAATAAATAAAAGAGCCAGAAGAGGACAATCATATAAGGGTGATACAACTATATGACCATCAAAGTTGGTCCACACTATGTAAGTAGATAAGCATGCAATAAGGGTAGGATAACAAGAAGGGTAGGATAGTAGTAAGGTGAGGGATAAGCAACATAATACAGACCATAAAATTCCAGATGACCAATGATAAACTTTACAGAGGATATAAACTTTAAAATAAAAATAATACACACTGAGAACAAATGTGAAAAAGTAAAAAGTAAAAGCTCTAACTAGTTGTAACTCTTACTTAGCTTTTGTTTTCATGATGTAGTTCTTCAATACAATTCAAAAAAGTTACTTACCTTCTAATACATTACATAGAGGACACCGAGAATTAGAGCAGACTCAAACACCATGAAACTGCAGCCCCACGAGGTGCTTACCATCTACTGTTTCACTAATACAAGTAAACAACTGTAGCATCGCAAAGAACATTAAGAAAAGAGTGGGACAGATGAGATAACATTTAGTGGGGTGCCTGAGTGGCCACAGTCAGCTGAGCATTCAGGTTCGTGGGCTCGAGGTTCAGGTTCAGGTTTGTGGGTTTGAGCCCCACGTTAGGCTCTGTGCTGACAGCTCAGAGCCTGGAGTCCGCTTGGGATTCTATCTCCCTCTGGCTCTGCCCCTCCCCAACTTGCGTGCGCTCTTTCTCTCTCTCTCTCTCTCTCTCTGTCAAAAATAAAGAATAAATAAAACATTTAAAAAATTTTTTAAAGGAAATAACCCTAAAAGACATAATGAATCCAAAACAAGATATAGTTTAGTCCTTTCTGGTCCATGGAACTCCATAGAAATCATGCCCTCTCATCCTTCAATGTCTTCCCAGAGGCAGATACCATCTTTAATGTCCCCTGCCCAGGCTCCCTCCTAGAAAGAATCCTCAAAGGCAGACCACAAATTCAAACAAACAAGCACAGCCAGAAGCTCCCCCTCCCACAACCCCAGGCTGGGATCTCAAGACCCGCTTTCACCCAACTGACTGGTTTAAGATGTGATCTTACTCTTTACCCTGGTGCTTTGCTTTTCAACAATAAAAGACACAGAACTCCAACAAACAGCAAATCCATACACACAGACACACAAACACATCTATGGAAAGGACACATTAACAAAAATGGGAAAGTTTCAAAAAGTAGCTGATGAACCCAAGTTAAGAAAGAAAGAAGATAGTACTGAAAGGGAAATGACTTTGACTTGGGAAATGTTAGATCTGAGGTGTCAAAAATATATATCCAGGTGGAGATATATACAAGGTAGAAAAATGTTAAATGTGAGTTTATAAGAGAAGCCTCCGTCCTGTAGATGGAGGGGAAAAATGCAGATCTGGGAATATATAGAAGAAAGTGTAGAAAGGGGGGAGATGTGAGAGGAAGACAGATCCTTGGAAATGCCTTCTTCACAATGAGTCGGGTGGTACAAGAGGAAAAAGGAGGAACTGGCAAGAGGGAGACACAAAAAGCAGGTAATGAGAGGAAAGAAGAGGCAGCATTCAAGAAAGAGGAAGTGGGCCACAGTCTGAAATGCTTTATGATTAAGAAAAGCTGATTGGATTTAAATTTAAAAACACAGCTGCCTTTTGAGAGACAGGATTTAGTACAAGGATGAGGGAAAGTCAGAGCAGGGGGCTAGGAGTGCTCAGCAAGCGGAGGCAGGAGTCTGTCCTTCCCTCCAGGGGCCTGGCAGTGGAGGGAAGGAGACAGCACACCACTGGAGGCTCTGTTAGCACAGGGACCCTGCCCAGTGTGCTCACTGCCACATCCTCAGCGCTAAGACCGTTCCTGGCATGTAAGAGGTACTCAATAAATATTTGTTCATGGAATGCTGTGCTTATTCAATGAATGCTATTGTCTGATTACACAAATGAATTAGTGAATGAGCACAGTCATGATATTTGAGGAAGCCTGAGACAACAGTCTCCCATGGCATTTCTGTGAGTCAGGTATAAATGCTGGAGATAAAGGCTGGAAACAGAGTTCACCTCACTGGGCTTAGTATGGAGTGAAAGTATGGAGTGGAAAGTGGAGGTCTTGCCTAGAGTTTGAAGTTCGTCTTTTTGACAGCAGTCCGAGGAAAAAGAATCTTTTAGGCCAGACACTGAGTTTGGGGAGGAACCCCCTGGAGTAGAAATCTCTCTCTGCCTTAACCACAAAGAGATACTGAAAGGAGCTCTTGAGAGGAGGGTTGTTAAGAAGGACACGTAGAGGACAGTGGAGAGCAAGGAATGAGGAATCCAGGCAAGTGCCTGTGAGGTTGTGAAAACTCTTTGGGAACAGAGGTCACCGATCTCAGGCTGCTGCTGGTTCTCGGTTCTCGTACTCTGTATTAAATCCCTTCATCTTGCCCCATGCTTAAAGTCTTTGTCAAGTTCTGATCTGGGTATGAGACTATAAAAGGGTTCAGGCCACACTGGGGGACAGGAGGATGGCCAGCACTGTGGTGCCAGCAGGAGCAGTAATGAGTGGAAGAACTCCAAGGATCCGTGATAAGGGGTGACCACCAAAGACACCCTGAAAGTTCAAGGATTTGTTTCATTAGATGACACGGTATTATTCCCTTACAGGAAACATAGGAAAGAACTCCTTACTTCTTTTTTTTTTTTTTTCCTGTTGCTTCTCATTCTGTTTCTGTTTGATTCAGACAAAGGAGAATTGAGCAGCTCTTCAGTCTAACGGGAGAAAACTGATGGAGAGCAACAGAAAGAAGGTAGGGTTGTAAGAATTGGTATAATGGAATTAAAGCCCTGGAGGAAAGAGGCCATGAGACCCAAAGGCTAGCTGGGAAAGTTCCTTTTTACAAAGTGATATAAAGAAAGATGGAGGAGCACCTGGGAGGCTCAGATGGTTAAGTGTCCGACTCTTGGTTTTAGCTCAGGTCATGATCCCATGGTTTGTGAGATCAAACCTTTATGGAATTCAAGCCTAGCAACAGGCTCCATGCTGTCAGTGTGGAGCCTGCTTGGGATTCTCTCTCTCTCCCTCTCTCTCTACCCTCTTTCTGCTCTCATATGGCTCATGCTCTCTCTCTCTTTCTCTCTCTCTCTCTCTCTCTCTCACTCTCAAAATAAGTAAACTTAAATAAAAAAAGATTGAAAGTAAGGAGATATAAAACAGATGGAAGACACCCTGGTGAGGCCTACCTGGAAGGCAGGGGACAGAGACATCCAGAGGGCTTTACAGAAAGCAGGACGTTCTCACAGCTGCTGGTGAAAGGTCACCAGAGAACCCAGTGAATAAGAGGGTTCCTGCAGTCTTGAGGGGCTACATCGCTGGAGTTTCCAGAAATTCAAATTAGCACAATTTAATACTATTTACAGCAATATTTGGCAAACAGGAAAGGTTCTTTCGCAGTTGGAGATGCAGTCCTACACTTGAGCCAAGTTCAGCTCACCTAATGGATCTGAGTCTCATAATGGAATAAACACACCTCACGGCAGAATCATCTCACAATTTTAGAAAAGACAGGTTTTAATCAAAGGAATCACAATTAATCCACCCCGCTTATTTTCCTTCAAATGCAGCCAAGTTGTACTATTTCATACCAAGATCCTCAAGGTCTTCCAGATGGAAGAAATCTTAGAAATCGTCGAGTCCAACCTCTCACTTATTATGACTTCATTTTTAGAAATCCATGGCAGAAACTATCAGCACACGCTGGCATCCATGTACTCCTTTACATTTGTCAGCCTCCTTTGGGGGTACACCTGAGGCCACGTACCTGAGTTCTGGCCGGTGAGACATTGGTGGACGGTATCTAAGTCAGTCCCAGGCCTCCGCCCTACCTTGGATGGAGGAAGACCAACCAACTTGCATCGTATCAAACTTTGCTTGAAAGGTAGCTAAACTTTTACTGTGCTACTCACTGACATTTGTGGGTTTGTCTGTTTCAACAGCAAGCATTCATTGATTCTCAAGCCTTCTTTCTTTGAATAACCTAGCAACTCAGAGGACTGCCAATCATGCTAGAGAATGAAATCGAGATTATTATCACCCACAGACCCAAAGGATTGTAAAGACAGAAGCAGTCATGAAATTCATTTTTATAACATAGTAGCATCCTGGTTATCTAAAGGTTATTATTTGAGACACAACCTACAAAAGTTAAGGCCCTACACCCCTGAGAACCAGGAAATAAACAATAGAGATCTCAAAATAACCCAGCCTGAGAGCTAAATAAAGCTTTAGAGGTTCACTCACCAGTTAGCCTCCTAGGCTCTATGTATTTATTCAAGTTATCTTGGAGTAAATAAATCAATCTTGGAAATCTGGTTTATCTCACATCAGATAAGAAATTGGAAATTCGTCTGTTTTTGCTTTGTTTGTTTTGTTTTAGAGATTCCACATATAAATGAAATCATATGGTATCTTTCTCTGTCTGACTTATTTCACTTAGCATAATACCCTCAAGGTTCTTCCATGTAGTCACAAAAGTCAAGACCTCATTCTTTTTATGGCTGACTAATATTCCAATGTGTGTGTGTGTGTGTGTGTGTGTGTGTGTCTGCATGTGTGTACCATATCCTCTTTATCCATTCATCTATTGATGGATACTTAGGTTGCTTCCATATCTTGGCTATTATAAATAATGCTGCAATAAACATAAGGGTACATATATCTTTTCTATTTAGTGTTTTCATTTTCTTTACCCAGTAGTGGATTACTGGATCATATGTTAATTCTATTTTTACTTTTTTCTGGAATCTCTGTCTTTATTGGGTGCACCAATCTAAATTCCCACCCAGAGGGGAGGTGGATGGGGAGATGGGCAAAATGGGTGAAAGAGAATGGGAATACAGGCTTCTAATTACTGAATGCAGCAGTCCTAAGGATAAAATGCACCACATGGGGAATATCGTCAATGGTTTTGTAATAGTGTTGTACGGTGACAGATGTAGGCTATACTTGTGAGCATAGAGTAATGTATAGAGTTGTCAAATCACCTGTTATACACCTGAAACTAGTGTAACGTGTGTCAACTATACTTCAGTAAGAAAGAAGTAAAGAGGGAAGGGAAGGGAACAAGGAAATTGGAAGCAATAAAGATGGTGCTAGAAGAGGTCAAATGACAACATTCTGAAGGTGAAGGAGAGATCAGAATTCTAAAGGCAGAATTTCGAAAAAGCAAGGTAAAGACCCTCCATTTTATAACCAAGCCCCACTACTTCTCAGAGTCCTGACAGAACTCAACCCACAACTGATTAAAAAAAAAAAAAAGACTTACTGTCCTCAACTAGTCTTTGTAAGCCTCTAAGGAAGGTAGGAAAACAGGTAAGAAAACTCTGGAAATGGTTACTCAGTTTCAGTGTCTAAAAGCATGCACTTTATTTGAAAAGAAAATTTTTGAGGACCCCTTTATTTCCCTAAGATACCACACAGTGATGCTCAAAAATATGAGACACTGCCATTTGCATACTGTTTGAGAATGAGTGGTTCCTCCCAAATCCATGTGGGTGCACATATCCTGCATGAAGGAAACGGATTCCTTAAGCAAAATCAGGATCCAAATATGTGATGTAGAAAGGACCTTAGAGATCACACAGTGCAAGACCCTTACAGGAAAAGTTAGGTGCCCATTCATCTCACAGTAGAGGAGGAACTGGAATTCATACCCCTTTGCTTTTGGAGCTAGGGTACAACCACCTAGGTCACAATGTTCCTTCCCTGGACAGACTTAATCTTGACCTCCCTTCTGGGAAGGAATCCAGAGGTTGATCCAGAAGCACGATGCACTCACCTGCAAAAAGCAGTGTCCAACTGGGGCATGCTCCGCAAGGGTGGCGTTGTACACCTGCCTCCTGAAGATGGGCTCGTTGTCATTCACGTCGTCCACGGTGATGCTCACCAGGCAGGTGGCAGAGAGCGGGGGTTCTCCGAGGTCCTGGGCTACCACTCTCAACTCTACTGCCTCCTGGACCTCTCGGTCCAGACTCCGGATGGTGCTGATCACGCCGCTTTCAGGATCAATAGTGAAGGACGGTCCGCACTCCGCTGCGGGCCACACACCTTCCGGGTTGCAGCGAACGGGAAGGTGGACCAGTGCATAGCGCAGCCGGGCGTGGGAGGTGCCAGCCTCGTCCGCGTCAGAGGCGCTGACCCACACCACCGCAGTGCCAGGGGCCGCGGCCTCTGACACCGAGGCCAGGTAATGCTCCCGGCTGAAGACAGGCGGCTGGTCGTTGAGGTCGGCGACCCGGAGCAGCAGCGTTTCCTCAGTGCTCAGCGGCGGGGAGCCCGCATCCGTGGCCACCAGTCGCAAATCATACAGGTCGCGGCTCTCGCGGTCCAGGGGCCCCTCGATGCAAAGGAAAAATACCCCCGGGGAGCCGCCAGAGCGCAGCGCGAAGGCTCCATCCCCGCCCTCCAAGGACAACGAGATGCTTCCGCCTCCGAGGCCCACACCGGGTTCCCCGATGGCCTCCTCTTCCTGCTCGGGGTCCCCGTCCGCGTCTGACACGGAGACGCGAGCCACGTAGTCGCCGAGCGCGGCGCCCTCGGAAACGCGCGCGGCCCCACCCTCAGTGAGGAAGAGCAGGTGAATGGCTGGCGGGTTGTCATTCACGTCCAGCACCGCGATGGACACGCGCACCGTGGCGACCTCGGGCTCGGCCCCGCCGTCGCGGGCCTCGACTACCAGCTGGTGCCAGGCCTGTGCCTCGCGGTCCAGCGGCCTCTGTACCCGCACCACACCGCTCAGCTCCTCCACGGCGAAGTAGGCCGCGTCGCCCAGTGGTCCGAGCGCCTGCCGGGCGCGGATGCTGTAGTGCACGTGGCCATTGGGTCCCAGGTCACGGTCGGTGGCGCGAACGCGACAGACCTCGGCTCCCGGCCGAGCGTCCTCCCGCACCGCGGCGCGGTACTCGCTCTGCTCGAAGACCGGGGGGTTGTCGTTCTCATCCAGCACACGCAGCTCCACGCGCAGGTGGCCCGTGCGCCGCGGGCGGCCACCGTCCCATGCCTCGATCTGCAACTCGTGTGCCGCCGTCGCCTCTCGGTCCAAGCGCCGCAGCAGCACCAGGTCCAGGGGCTCCAGGGGCGACGACGACGGTGGCGACGGTGGTGACCCCGGATTTCCGTAGCGCAACTGGAAGAACGGTCCTGCGGGGTCCTCGGGAAGGTTGGACGGTTGCACCAGGGTGTAGCCCTGTGTGCTAAACAGGCCGGCGTCCGGGTCGTGGGCACCTGGCAGGCGGAAGGCGGTACCTGGAGGGCTAAGCTCGGAGACGTCGAGTTGCAGGGAGTCGCGGGGAAAGCTGGGGGAATGATCGTTCACGTCGTTGACGAGGATCTCCACCTGCACCACGGCGCCCAGCAGCGTGGCAGCCACAAAGCTGTAGTGGTCCCGCTGCTCGCGGTCCAGGCACCGCGCGGTGCGGATGATGCCGGTGTCCGGATGCACGTGGAAGTCGTCCAACAGTGGTGAGTCATCGGAATCCTCGGATAGAAAGAAGCCGCCCGACTCCTGCTGCTGTGCAGCGGGCAGCCCGGCGCGGATGTCGCCTACTAGAGTGTCCGGAGGAAGTCCCTCGTCCACGGAAAGGCTGAGGTTGAACACCTGGGCAGATGAGCCCGAAGCCTCCCACAGCCACGCGTGAATAAAAAGCCGGAGCAGGAAGCTCTGAGCCCCCGTGGCGTCGCCGACGCCCCGCAGCCCGCGGGGCGACCCTCTCCTCGCCGGCATCAGAAGACGCCTCCTGCCCGGAGCCCCCTGCTCCCGGTGCCCTTTGCCTATCCTCCTCCCAGAAGGGCTCATTTCTCCGCCAGCTCCTGGGGAAGGCTCCCGGGTAACTGCCAGCTTGTGCAGGGATGGCAGAAAAATCCAGGAGCCTCTTCAGTGTCTGGGCGAAAGAAAAAAAAAAAAAGACTTTGTTTGGCAAACCAACAGACCCAGGAGTTCCCGAGGTTCAGTCTGCAACTGGTGAAAACGTCCTCCGCCTGCCGCTCACGCAGACAGGGAAGCTGTAGCTGCCTCTGCCGCTGCAGCCACCTCTTCAGCCCCTGGATTTCCTTCAATGAGTCTCATCTCTTTTTCTCTCTCCTTTTATTCCTTTTACATCTGTTCCTTGTTCTGCTCGGCTTGTTGTTTCCCCCTGGTAAAGTCAGGTGCATTATTTCTTTTGCCAAAAAGGATGAAATTATTTAAAGCGCACACACAGAAGGAGAGGATGGGGGTCGGCCCGGGGAAGGGGGTGGAATAAGGGCGGGGAGGCAGAGGGCGGGCGCCCAGCCCGAGCGAAGGAGGAAAGGAGGGAGGGAGAGGCGGTCCTGGCTGCGGCCGCGTCGGCGGCTCCGGGGGTGGCCTCTCCCCGAGGCGTCTCGGGGCGCCCAGGACCGCCCGGCTCCAGCTCCGACCCAGCCCCCGCCGCCCCTCCTCCCTTCTCCTCCCCGCCTGTGACGCGGCGCACACGAGGGCAAACTCCAACCTGCGAGTCGCCGCTCTGCAGCAGGGCGCGTTCTCGCCGGGGCCAGGGAGCGGAGCAGAGCGAAGGAGGAAGGACGTGGAAATTTGGACCGGGAGGCGGGCGGGGGTCGCGCAGGCCGGCGGTCTGCCCTGGCTTTGCGTGCAAAGTGGCTACGGGTGGGGGACGGCGAGAGGAGCCGCCCCTCCACTCCCTCCTCCCTCCATCCCCTGGACGGTTCCTTAGGCAGGCCTGACGCTTGGCTCAGGCTGAGCAGAGGGTGGGGGGTAGAATCACTTTGGGGAGCCAAACTTGTGTTCTCCATTTGGCGAGCGAGACTCGTCCCCAGCGGAAGGACAGATGGAGTCAAAGGCTGACGCGCAGCTGGGGCCAGGATGAGTGCAAAGGGGGAAAGGCGGAACTTGGAAAAACCTTCGCGAAACCCCGAGAAATCTGTGGCACACATGGTGCAAACCACGCTTTATTATGCCGCGCTACTACTCAGCGACGCGCGACCGTCTTGTCATTCCCCTCTGCCACCAAGAATGACAATAGATTCGGCTTGTGAACACTTTTTTATGCATTCAGCGCCATCACAACACTTCCAGGATGTTTTATGATGCTGATTTATGGGCAGAAAGATGGGGTAGCTCAGGCCAGACCACCTTCCAGCACTTCACCATGCCTCTGAGCAAGGAAGTTTGCAGCCAAGGCCACTATTGATAACACTTCAAGCTAGCGTCTGAGTCCAAGAAAAATGCCAATAAATTGCCAGTCGCAGGTTTCGCTGCAATTATCCGTAATGATAGGTAGAAACTGATAAATGACCTCTAATAAAGAATGCCTGAGGAAGGACTTTCTGCCTTCTTGAGAATGGCTGGTCATATTTAGCAAATGGTTTCTGCAATTTTGCATTTAAGCTGAAGGGAAGAATTAATTTCCTAGATACTATTACTCTCCTTTAAGAAGAACCAAGAGCTCTGCACGGTGGTTCTTGCCAGCAACAGTAAAATGCCTTTTTAATATATGATGGAGTTATATATAACTACTAACCTACACCATTATCTCTATCTCTGACAAAATAATAATAAAACTATTTTATAGCAGATGTGTTGCATGTAAATGGAGACATTATTAAAATAAATCCAGCTGGCTTTCACCAATGAAGTCTCCTTACCAGTAAGAAGACTGGTTATGAGCCCTTACAGTTTTCTTTCACCTCAACCTCTGCAATCTTGAACTAGTCCCCTGGCCTCCACTCTTGTCCCCCTATAAGTAATTCTCAGCCAAGTCTCTGGATTGCTGTCTGTTCATTTGTTTGTTTGTTCACAGATTTTTTTTAATGTTTATTTATTTTTGAGAGAGAGAGAGGGAGGGGCAGAGAGAGAGGAGAGACAGAATCCCAGGCAGGCACAGAGCCCTATGTGGGGCTGGAACTCTTGAACTGTGAGGTCATTACCTGAACAGAAATCAAGAGTTGGATGCTTAACTGACTGAGCCACCCAGGTGCCCCTGGATTGTTGTTTTTAAAGCTAATTCAAATCATGTTTCCCCTTACTCAGAACCTGCCAATATATTTCCATTATACTTGGATTATAATTCAGACTCCTTCCAAAACTAACCTTTCTCACCTTTCCCACTTCACCTCATACCACACCACTCTGGATCCACTTGTACTGCCTTCTTTATAATCTTGGTATTTGTTACAGACTGAATGTTTGTGTCTCCCTCAAAATTCTTATCTTATAGTCTTACCACCCAACTTGATGGTATTAGGAGGTGGGGTCTTTGAGAGGTGACTAAGATTAAATGAGGTCATGGGTTAGTGTCATAGGAGTCATGAAAGAGCTTGCTGTTCTCTGCCTTGTGAGGACATAAGAGGTGAGAAGTCCACAACCAGGAAGAGGGCCCTCCCCAGAACCTGACCAGGCTGATACCCTGCTCTCAGACTTCCAGCTTCCAGAACAGTGACAAATAAATATCTGCTGTTTATAAGCAACCCAGTGTGTGGTACTTTCTTATAGCATTGTGAACAGACCAAGACAGTACATTTGAATTGTTAGAAACCTTCTGTGCCTGGGAGTTATTTCTTCTGCTTTGTGAAGACTTGGCTCTTCCCCATTCAGGTCTTTATTCAAATGCCAACTGTTTGGAATCCTCCCTTGACTGCTCTACTCAATAGTTTCTCCACCATAAACTCTGTATCCTCATATTGTATTTCAGTCACAGCACCCATCAGTACCTGACACTAGTTTGTTTTATAAATTTGTTTATTAGTTTACTGTGACCTCAACCTTCTTCATGAACTTTACGAATTGTTTTCTCCCAGAACCCAGATCAGTACCTGACACATAAATAGGTCTCCATTCTCTACACATGTGTTAGATGACTAGATGGATGGTTGGTTTAGCTGATGGGTAGATGGAGGGATGAATCCATTAAAGGAGGTGTTGGAAACCAAAATTCAGAATTAATTGACCATGAAATCCTTTATTGGGATGAATTCTATCTTCACAACTTACTCCTTTCAATCATTACACAGGGCTTCTTGAACTAATTTTTGAACTTCAACTTATTTTGCAAAGTGTATCGTTACCAAATATTTACTTGAGTCTAAAAATAAAGGAAAAGCAGCTAGTTATTCTCCATCTTTCGCTGACATTCTTTGTAAACAGTGGTTTGGTTTAGAAACAAATGAAAATTCAGAAACTTCAAACATCTATTTTCCCATTAGTTTTTAGGCTTTATAATTCAAGCATATACAATTCAAGGTCTCCTGACCGCTTCACCATACACTTCATTGAATGCCCTGGGTAGCACTCTAGATTGAGAATTCAATTTGGTGGGGGTTGGGGGGGAAGCATTTCTCAAATACGCAAAGAAAGTAACTTTAGATTCTAGCACAGAAGCCAATAGCCTGCAAGAAATAGGTCAAGGTCTGACTCTGAGAGAAGCTTCATGGTGTAACTGGCAAGAGTTTGGGCTTTGAAGCTGGGAGACCTCAATTCTGCTCTATAATTGTAGGCAGATTATTTCAACCTTGTTAAGTCTCCATTTCCTGCTCTCTAAATTGAGGGTTATACTATCGAATTTACAGGATGTTATGAGTATTAAGTGAGACAATGTATGGACTAGCACATAGAAGGCATCAGCAAACATGTCTCTTGCCCCTGTTGTTTGTGTGATTAAATATTTTCGAGGTGAAGTGTTTTGGGATTCTCAGTCATATCAAAGTCTGGCTTCTTAGCCCCATTGAGTGTATGGAGAGGGAGATGAAAACTTCCTAGTATCACAGACAGCAGCCATCATGGGCAGAAAAGCCCAGAGCAGATCTTTACCCAGTGTTACATGGTTTAAGTAGTACAGAAAGTTCATCATCAAAAAACATTTTCTCCCAGACTGTAGATAGTCCTTAGTTTCATAATAGTTCATTTAAATGGTCTAAGGAGTTACTAAGTGCTTAAACCAGTGTTCAAAGCATCCCACATTAACCCTTTAGGGAAGGAATTATAATTATTATCCCATGTTACAGATGAAGAAACTGATGTTCAGGGGTATTGCAAGTAACTTGGCCAGAGTCACATCGGTGTAAGTGGTGGAACTGGAATTTGAGCCCAAGCAGTTTTGCTTTGGTGTCCATGGTCTTTGGAGCTTTTCACTGGTCATGTATCTTCTCTGTGATTTTCTGCTTAAGGCAAACTGTCTTGCCTCTAAACTGCAGAAGGGAGAACTCGGGAGCATGTTTGTATGAATGGTAGGATGGCACAGGACAATAGCCACAAGGAAGTCACTATTAGAGAATGCAATGGAAAGAAACTATTTAGAAAAGTTTCCTAAAGCCAAGTAAGGAGGAGAATCCTGTGGAATGTGAAGGGTTTCTTCCCACCTCCTCTCCCAGAGGAAAGACCCTCTGAGGTTATGAAGGACACCTTTACAGCAGGGAGTACCCCTACAATTTTTGGCTCATATGTTATCTCTTTAAAAAGATGAGCTAAAGACTGTTTAGAACTTGCAATGGTTACATTCTATGTATCAACATGGCTAGGTTATGGTACCGAGCTTGATAGGTACTACCAAGTACTAGTCTAAATGCTGTTGTGAAGGTAATTCATAAATACAATTAACATCTACAATGAGTTGACTTTAAGTGAAGGAGATTGTGCTTGATAATATGGTGGGCCTAACATAATCAATTGAAGGCCTAAGAGCAAACTGAGGTTTCCCACAAAAGAAGGAATTGTGCTTCAAGACTATAACATGGAGGGTGCCTGGGTGGCTCAGTCAGATAAGCATCCGACTTCAGCTCAGGTCATAATCTCATGGCTCATGAGTTCAAACCCCACGTCAGGCTCTATGCAGACAACTCAGAGCCGGGAGCCTTCTTTGGATTCTGTGTGTGTCTCTCTCTGTGCCCTCCCCTACTCACATTCTGTCTCTCTCTCTCTCTCTCTCTCTCTGTCTCTCAAGAATAAATAAACATTAAAAATTTTAAAAAAAAGACAGTAACATAGAAGTCCTGCCTGACTTTCCATCTGCTGGTCTACCCTACAAATTTTGGACTTACCAGCCCCTACAATCATTTGAGCCAATTACCATGTATATATTGGTTCTGTTTCTCTAGAGAACTCTGATTGAACAGAGCTTTATAAGAAGAGGAGATGATTTAATGTCTAATATCATAGTCTGTATTATATGTATGTGTATATATGTATACACAGGTATATATATGTGTGTATATGTATATATATATATATAATTTCATGTTCCTTAAAGTATTAAAATCAGAATCCTGGACATGATGGGCTGGTCACCCAGATAGGTAATTACATGATAGGTAATCAAGTCTACTTTCTTCCTTAGGATCTAAGAGTCCAAAAGAAATAATATTTTCCCTCTTTTTTAATTTTGAGAACAGATTGAATACACATCCATTTTATTTTCTGAGCCCAATAGAATATGATTAAATTTTATAGAGTAGTAGTCCCTGTCTCTGATACCAACATATAGTTATTTCCTCTGATTGTTTGAGAAGAAAAACTTCATCTCAAGATTTCATCATATTGTTGAAGAGAAATATGACATGGTTCATCATTAAGTAGTTTTAGATATACTATACCGAATCATATTTTTCAAATCTAGTAGAAGCTGGAATGTAAGGGATACTTATACAAAAATTCTTGCTACATTTGAAGATTATAAGATAAGTAGGTCTGAGACAGAACCCCTAGCTAAAGTAATTCCTGCCTGATTTTGGCCAAGTCCCCCCCCCCACCTTAAATTGCTTTTTCTCCTTCCCAGTAATTGGTAAGGCAGACCAGTTTCTCCTTACTCCCTCCACCAGACTCCAGATGGCCTACAAAGGCCAATCAAACCTGCTCAAACACATAGCCTTTGAGATTTGGCTTCTTTGACTCCGTCTTTGGCACATACATACGCACATTCACACATACACCATCTTGCTTTCCCTGAAAGCTTTTCTTCAGATAAAATAATCCCAGCTCCCTATTTCCCCAACCCTTTAATCATTTTGTTTCTGTTCTCTGAACTCCTTCCAATTTCCCTGTATATTGTATAATGTGGAAACCAAAACCACACACCATTTTCTAACAGGGTCTATGCATTGCCAAATTTAGGGGGGCTGACTTACTTCTTCAATCAGAAATCAAAGCCAAGTCCAACAGGTTCTTAACAAGTGGATGTTGGAACAGGTGTGACACCCCCATTCAATAAAGCAACACTTTCTGAGTAGATAATTATTCAGTGTGGAAAGGAAATCTATTTGCTTTTGCTGAAAGGGATTTTTAGAATATTCATGTATTTGTATAAAATAGCGTGAAGGATAAAGTTGAAGAAAAAGACAAATAACAGTTAATTTGGGCCATATTTTTCTAGGTGTAACTGCTCTTTGTGTGAAGTAAAGGAAACTGATCTGCTTCCTGGGACAAAACAAAGTTCACTGAAATACATATACATAATATATGTTATAATAATTCCAAGCAAGAGAAAGCAAAGGAAATACCCAGGACCCTGCCAATCCCACAAATATTCAGTGAGAAAAACACCTGGATTCTCCCCAAGCCACAGCTGCTCAGTTGGAAAATGCCTGGATCCCATTGAATCAAGGCAGTCAGGGAAAAGAGCCACATCCGGCCCAGTGTGTCTCCTCAGTACGACAGGCACACATGAATCCTATTTGATCAAGACACAGTTATTTGGGAAATAAATAGATCCTGCTGGATTCAAGCGCAGTTCATGATTAGCACACACAGATGGGGATGTGCTGGGTACAGATACTATCTACAAGAAACTCCTTCAATACACAGACATTTGGTAAGAAAACTTATGCCACAGATTTTTGGTCATGTCAATATCCCGCTTATTTTTCTCAGGGAACATATGTGGACCTGGCAGCACGGCTCCCTGATTAAGTTTGCCTGGATCACGCAGGATCTGAATGCCTTGCCCTGATGTCTTAGATTTAGCAGGGTGTATATGTAAAGAGAAATGCAAAAGTGAATCAGTCAGCTTTGTTTTTCCTTAGTATGATCAAAATAACAGCATGATCACAATAGGAGTGTTACAGGCCTTTTGAACGCATGTGGATTGAGAAAAAACCCTATATCTCTATCATCACCATTTACATTGTCTACCTATTTCCATCTTTTTTTGACACAAACTTCTTTTGTATCTAATGCAACATTTTCACTACACTTTCCAAATAACTTCTCAGCAATTCATGATAAAAATACCCCTACTGACTGAAACTAACCTAAAAATTAGGCAGATATTTACAATTACATAAACATTTTATTTATCTACTGTAGGTCATGCAGAAGTTTCCTATAGCTATTATAATTTATAAGGATTATAACAATGCTTAATACTTTTTTAAAAAAGATTTTTAATGTTTATTTTTGAGAGAGAGACAGAGACAGAGTGTGAGCAGAGGAGGAGCAGAGAGAGAGGGAGACACAGAATCTGAAGCAGGCTTCAAGCTCTGAGCTCCGAGCTGTCAGCACAGAGCCCGATGCGGGGCTTGAACCCATGAACTGTGAGATCATGACCTGAGCTGAAGTCAGACACTTAACCAACTGAGCCACCCCGGTGCCCCAGCAATGCTTAATACTTTTAAAGATATTTTTATATTGCAATCTAATCTAATCCTGAAGAGAGAAGCTGTGCTTTGAAAAAATCCCAGATTTGGAGTTGAGGGCCCTACAATTCTGAGGTCTTGGGAGAGTTTCTTCCTCCCAATGACTTCCCCCAGAAAACAGGATCACCATACCTGGACAGGCGACAGTAGAAACTGCTTCATGAATGCAAGCGTCCCTCAGATATCCTCTGCCGATTGCCAATTTCTTGTTTCCCATAACTAGTTGTATCCATTAGGAAAAAGAGAAAAACAGAGGAATGAAATTCCAGAAGCTCTTGGCCTGGTAAGATGCATTCAATTAATAAACCACAGTCTTGCAGGAAAGCAGGCCTAAATCCCATGGTCAATGATATCCTCTCTGACCACTGCACACTGGGTGTTTTAGACATCAAGCTGAGCTCCTGGGTAGCTCCAGGAAGGAACACTACTGAATTTGCAGGAGCCTCTCCTTGAACACAGCTTCCTGTGTCTACAACTGTCTATATTCTTTTCCTCTGCCTTCACAGGCTTCTCTCTGTGACCCTTTATTTATAAATCCAGCTTCCGAGTTTGTGCTATATGCTTTATATTCAAGATCTCTTTTGAAGGCCTTCAGCCTCTCATGTATTTTTATCCCCAGCTCACCTACTTCACCTGTGGGCTTTATACACCATTCGTTCTGCCCTTGAAGCCCTGGTCTCTCCAATCCAGGCAAAAGGGAGAAGCTTAAAAATAACAGCGATAAAAAATGCAGTACAGAGGACATGCTTTAAAGACCCAAATGCGTAAAGACCTTCGCAAGGCACAGATGAATATTAAATGCCGAGAAGCTATCACCAGCAAACAGAGAGGCAGTTGCTCATTTTTGAGCAAGTGTGTCACGCCACCCATGAGGGAAAAGGCAGACCTGTACAAGGCTGCACAGTGGCCAACCCTTGAACTCTTCAGGTGTCAGAGTGAATGATTCCAGCATCTCGGCCCTTCCTCTGCAAGCATGTCACCAGCATCAGTGCCATAATCACAAATCAAGGTAATCCGAAGGATTATTTGTGACCCCGTCTTCCCTTGCTCCTAGACCTGCATCCTTGTGGTCCCTTGTGGGAGGTAAAATAATTCCGCCCCTCGAAGATGTCCACATCCTAATCCCCAAAACCTGAGAATGTGTTATCTTACATGAAAAAAAAGACCTCACAGATGTGATCAAATTACGGATCTTGAGATGGATCTTTAATGGGTCCTTATAAGTGAAGGAGGAGAGTCAGAATCAGAGGAGATGGGGCAAGGGAAGGAAAGTTCAGTGTGAAAGGGCAATGATGGAAAGAACCCAGTCAGCCTCTCTTAGCTGGAAAAGGCAAGGAAATGTATTCTTGTCAGAGAACCCAGGAGGAACACAGCCCTGCCAACGCCTTCATTTTAGCCCAGTAAGACCTGTGTCAGACTTCCAACCTTCAGAACTGTAAAATAATACATTTGTATTGTTTTAGGCCACTAAGTTTGCAGTAATTTGTTGCAGCAGCAATAAGAAACTAATATTTCCCTCCACAGTACCAAGGTCAGCGTGGCTTCTTTCCCGCATTCTCCCTAGTGAATACCTATGTTCCCAGAGCCTCTATTGTCTCTCAAACACCTGAGTTCTCCGTTGCAAAGAAGGCGGAAGTTATCCCAGCATTGGTTTTGCTTCCAGCCAACAGCATCTCCAGGGATTCGTTCCAGCAAGAAATGTGGGCAGATTCATTTCAGAGAACGTTTCTTACAATGTCAAGATGATTTTTTTCTTTGACTTAAATGCATTATCCAAAGTTTTGTCTTTGTATAAAATGTTTAAAAAATATGTATCTGCAGCAAAAAACGCAGGCCCGTTGAAGGCTTAAAGGAACACTGTGCAAATAAAACACAATCAATGACGGCTAAGACCTTAACTAGATGTGCATTTGGGGTACAATTGAGAGGTAGCCACAATTTATCTGGAGAAGATAAGAGTCTTTGGAAGAAGGGGTGAGAACACAAAGGTTACTTTTAAAGCAAATACATGGCCCCATGGCCCCAAAGCCACAAAATGGGGCTCTGGTTGTATTGTGGAGAGAAATAAATCCTGGCTGTGGAAACAGTATAAGTGTTGTATAATGGGCCATGATCTACTCACTGGGGGGACCACTGGCCCAAGAGGCAGGAAATCTGCTAATGCACACACAAGGAATGTTTCTTTTCATCTCCTCATACTCCGATGTAAAGGCAGTGGTTTTCAAACTTTTCTGACCCACTCTAAGAAATACGTCTTAAATCATACGCCAACACACACACACACACACACACACACACACACACAGTGTAACTGGAACAGTTTCATGACACTCTACTTACCCTTACAATGTGAGATGTCCTCTGATATTTCCTAATTTTTATTGTTATTGTTCATTGTTATTTTTTTAAATGCTGGCCAGGGGGGCGCCTGATTGGCTCAGTCGGTTGAGCATCGGACTTCGGATCAGGTCATGATCTTGCCATTCGTGGGTTTGAGTTCCACTTCAAACTTTGTGCTGACAACTCTGAGCCCGGAGCCTGCCTTGGATTCTGTGTCTCCCTCTCTCTCCGCCCCTCCCCTGCTTGCATGCTCTCTCTCTCTCTCTCTCTCTCTCTCACTCTCTCTCTCTCAGAAATAAACATTAAAATAAATAAATGAAATAAATAAAATAAAAACACACCTGCAGCAGTACACACTACTGAGCACTAACATCAGTATTTTCTTCCCAATTAGTACTAACAGTTTTTTTAAAATCATTATTACCTAGTAACTTTGAAATAAAATATTCCAAATCCAAATACTGATTTGGAACTGACTACTTGAAGATCTTTTCCAACTTTATGATTTCGTAGTTTTTCCTCAAAAGGAACATTATTTTATCCAAAGTTTCTTTTTTTTTTAGAATGAAGCTAGGACTGACAACTTGGAATCTTTCCTCCAGTAAGTTTGTTTAATCAATAAATGTTTTTCTTCTCTTTTCTTTTAATAAATGTGCTTTTTTCCTAAAATAATTCTGATACTTCTTGTTCTTCAATGATTAATTCCTAATCAAAATCAGGAATTATTGAAAATATTGTCACAATTTGGCCACATAGGCATTAGTATTTGTGAATTTTGATTTCAGGAATTAGGGAAGCAAAATCACTGGTAAGGGAGAAAGCATTGTGAGTCATTCCCTGAGAGAATTTTGATTTATGATCCTAGCCACCATCACCTTGAAAATCCCCATCTCTCCCCATTGCTAAATTTGCTCAAGGCAGGTCATGCTAGGATCCTAAGACTCACCGAAAACGGCTCACCTTCACTTTGTTTTCAACAATTATGCTTCACAACACACAGCTCAGATTCTCACCTGTAAAATAGGACTAACACTGAACTCTCAGGGCTGAGGAATAGCTAATAAACTGTGCTAACCCTACAGAGATGCAAAACAATAGCAATCACTCATCAGTTTGCTAAGCGGTGACAGATTCCAATTTCCCATTTTCCAAAGACACTCTCCTTATTACCAAGCAAAACCGGACCAGTTAACTTGCCCAAGATCTATAGCTTGCTGCAGTGATCTCATCGGTCTGTGTCCCTGATGGGGACTCAAGCAGGTGGTGCGGAGAGCAGTGAGCTGACACATGGAGACATATTGCCTAAATAGGCTGATGCACCAGACCAGCTCATTTTCCTTCTATTTTGAGAAGAGCAATTATTTTAAATTGCCATATATCAAAATGACTTTGCACTTACTCCAAAATACAGCAAGTCAATAAACTGTAATGTAAATGAGTGACTCCAGTACTCTGAATTTTAAAAATTAAAGGTGGGAAAAAAAAAGGAGAAGCAGAGTCCATATTGCTTCATTTAGAATTGAAAAAGGATGACAATTCAAGGCTTTACAATATTACACTGGTAGGTGTAATGCTTGCTATTTTAACGCCTTTTGCCTGTACAGTATAGCAAAACTACTTTGTAAATTTGTTTTTAAATCCCATCAAACTGTTGAGAGTTTTTTGTTTTATGGGAAAAGACACGGGCTCTTTTATGGAAAGTGATAGAAGGAGAGAAGGACAAAAAGGAGGCTGGAAAATAAACGTTGGACATTAAGACGGCAGCTGGAAAGACACCAAGAAATCTTTTGCCTATGTTGAAGCCACCAATCCTAAAGGAAAATACCAGTTGGGAGCCCAGAAAAAAACCCACCTGTCAGTTCTGTCCAGAATCAGAATTTAAGCTGGTTCAAATGCTCCATTAAAAATGTGGCTTATAAAGAGAAATGCAATCAGAATTCCAAATAAGGAGTTTGAAGGAAAATTTTAGTATCTATATTTAGATTTAGAGGCCCTGAAGGGACACAGGGTGTTGATTTATGAAGCTGAAAGAAATTATGAGCAGCTGGAACATTAAGGACACATTGTCAGAGGGGGGCTTTCATCTCTAATTTGGACTGAAGTTTCAGAATCTTCCAGAGCTATGATTTGGACTCATGAGATCTTAGAAGTCCTTATCTAGTCAAGTTTAAAATGAAGATGGTATACCCAACCCTTGGACTATTTGATTGCTAGATCAGTTGAAGATATAGCAGTTAAAAATAAATACAAAAGGTAGTTAAATTTTGTTAAATTTTATGTTTTCTCTCTTTTAGAGACAACTTTTTATTCTTTTAATTATGATGAGTGATTTTTGAAATCAAAAGACATTTAAAACAATAACTGAAAAAAAGGAAGTCTGAAATCTCTTTATTAATTCCAGAAAGCCTGGTTATCAGACTACAAAGCTGTTCACAAGGCAAAGCATCTAAATGAATATAAGCTTCCTCTTGTGGGCTGAGCTTGCAGACAATCGTCGTAAAATAATAAGAATAATGTCTCAGGGTGGAAAAATACATAATTATCTTCTATATTATTGAATGAATAAATTACTGTGCGGTAAATTATCTTGGCTTCTTTTTCTTCAGATTTGGATAAGAATTGTTTCCCTCGCTTCTTGCAGAGGGCTTCTATGTATCCTAAATCCATTCCCGTTTGCCTTTTGTTTTTTTCCAGTAATCTTTAAACAACATAAAGGTGAACCATTTAAATCTCTGAATTCTGTTTTGTTGTTTTTTGAAGATTTCTCTAACATGACCCTTCTTTGTAGAGACAAACAAGTTGCCTGCCCTTTTGGGGGACCTGATCATCTACTCCTTCCACAAGGAAATTATTAGGGAGGGTGCTGCAGTACCCCAAGGTGGGGAGACCGCCAGATTTCTCCAGCTGGCATTCCAGAAACCAGAAACAGTACTAAGTAGAAGGTAGGGGGCACCTGGGTGGCTCAGTAGGTTAAGTGGCTTACTCTTGATTCTGGCTCAGGTCATGATCTCACAGTTTGGGAGTTCAAGCCCTGCATCAGTCTCTGTATGCGGAGCCTGCTTGGGATACCCTCTCTCCCTCTGCCTCTCTCTCTCTCTCTCACCCCCTCAAAATAAATAAATAAACTTAAACTTTAAAAAAAAAGTAGAAGGGGACGCCTGGGTGGCTCAGTGGGTAAGCATCTGACTTCGACTCAAGTCATGATCTCCCAGTTCATGAGTTCAAGCCCCATGATGGGCTCTGGGCTGACAGCTGGATCCTGTTTTGGATTCTGCATCTCTCTCTCTGCCCCTCCCCCACTCGTGCTCTGTCTCTTTCTCTTTCTCTTTCAAAGATAAATAAACATTAAAAAATTTTTAACTAAAAAAATTAAAATTAAATTAAAATTAAAAAGTAGAAGGTAGTAGGTAGTAGGAATTCAAGGAAGAATCTGGTAGGACAAAATCGTTTACCTAGAAGAACCCACAATCTAGTCATGGAAGAAGATAAGTAAAAAATGAATGACATTGCAAGATAAATAATGCTACACTAAGGTGTAAGAACAAGCTTGTGGAACTCAGAGAATAGCTTCACTTTCGTTCAGATCCAATCTGGCTAAGAGAATCCATTGCTCTAACCATCTCTTAGCAATGACCATAACATCCTTGGCCCTTGATCCATCTGAGGCTCCAGGCTCCTCCCACAGCCTTCCCCTTCCCCACACCCTTGGGGATTAAGACAAGTGCAGTGATTTTTTGCTTTGCTTCAGTCTTCCTTGAGACCTGAACTGCCTGCCACATTACACTGCATGTAATCCTCTCGCACTCGGGATCACATCACTGCTTGTGTCCTTATCACTTTGTGAAGTTAACATCTTTATTTGGTTATCTGCTTACTAATCGCCTTTCCTCTAACATGTAAGATTTTTCTGCATTTTGTTTACTTTTCTATCCCCAGTGCCCACTACAGTACTGAATAACCATATGAATGAATGTAGACTGACTCCATTTCAAATCTATAGGTTCCAACCTCAGCTGGGTCCCCAGAGCTCTTCAATAAACTTTTTCATCAAAAGAACCACACCCCACCCTCCCTTCACTTCAGTTAATGATCTGGTCCTGGCCACACTCCAAGAGCAAGGCTCCTATGAGGACTCAGGGGGTTTCCAACAGCCACGGTTAGGGCACTGTCTAGTTTGTATCTTATTTGGCCTCTCTGCTACATTAGTCAAGGTTGACCAGTCCCTCCTTCAAATGTCTCCTGTGGCTCTCTGTCCTGGTTTTGTTTCCCCAAACCTACTGAGTCAAAATCTCCATGTGTATTTTTTTTTTTTAGACTCATAGGTAATTCTGTGCACAGGCAGGGTTGACAGCCACTTCCCCTGGTTTTCTTCTCTTCTCATTTTCTTGTCCAGGGATGGCTTTAAAACTTAGGTAGGGAGGGGATGCCCAGGTGGCTCAGTCAGGTGAACATCTGTCTGACTCTGGGTTCTGATTCAGGTCATTATCTTGAGGTTCAGGAGATCAAGCCCTGCAATCTGGCTCTGCCAAGAAATCTTGGGGCCTGCTTGGGATTCTCTCTTCCTGTCTCTCTGCCCCTCCCCTGCACTCCCTCTCTCTCTCCCTTTATCTAAAAAATAGATGATAGATAGATAGATAGATGATTCATAGATAGATAGATAGATAGATAGATAAACATTAAAAAAACCTAAGGTAAGGAGGACATAAAGGTGACTGTCAGGATGGAAAGGGCTGGGGAGGGATTAGACAATTTGCCTTAAAACTGCTTTTGTATGCCAAACACATCTTTTTTACTTAGATTACATATTTTCAGAATGCTACAGATAGGAAATTGTAATCTAGATGCTCTTGTACCCAATTTACATAAAAGCAATTACTGTAAAATGCAGGTATTCATGATTTACATAAAATTCAGAAAGTATTAGTTGCCATAGAGAATATTGTTATTAACATGATGATTCTTATTTGGGGGATAAACTGTCTCTCATTCTTGACACCCCCTTCCCTTGCCCACTTCTGCGGTATCAACCTTCTACCTGGACCCTGTGATGTGATATCCCAAACTATAACTTTAAGATCACACAGTGTCCCAAGGACTTTAGGACAACTACTAAAGCTATTACAGATACGTAATGGGATTGCCAAAAGGAGAAGAAAAAAAGAAAGGAACAGAAGAAATATGACTGAGAATTTCCTTCAAATTAATTTCAGACCCCAAACCTCAGATACAGGAAGCTCAGAGAACATCTGGCAGCATAAATGAAGAAAAAAAAAACTACGTCTAGGCATGTCATTTTCAAACTACAGAAAATCAAGGTAAGGAAAATTTCCTGGAAAAAGCAAGAGAGACTGAGAGAGCTAGAGAGAGAAAGGGGAGATAGACTAGTATGTGGAAGGGGAGAAGACAGGAGAGAAGAGCAGTAGAAATGGGGTAATGTCATGGCTGAAAAAAGAGATGGTCACAAAAAAGAAACATAGAATAAGGAGCTGGGAAAGAGGAAGACGAGGGGAGACAGAGTTTAAAATGCCCTAGGACAAAGAAGAGACAGTGGCAAAGTCAAACCATACAGGTTTTAATCCCGTATCTCCTCCATAGCTCCTTGAGGTCAGGGATTAATTTTTTCTCTTCAATGCCTGGTTTGGTGGTTGGCATATTATAGGTAGCCAATAACTATTTGATGAATCAATAGATGTTAGGAGATTAAGCTGGCCTTCTTACTGTTTCTTGAACATGTCAAGCACCCTCCTTCTCTTGCAATGCTCTCCCTCAGAGAGCTCACTCCTTCATCTCTTAAAAAAAAAATCACTCTCTTTCTGCCCCCAAAACAAATTCCTCATTCTCAACGGATGACTAGTCTCCTCCAAATGATATTATACAGGCACCAGGTACCTCAATCTCCAGGTACCATTTTCTCTCTCTTATATATCTCATTTAGTTATAATGATGTGACTCTCTACCCACTCACTTAATTTAGGAATCTATCTTTTAAAGCCCAAAATAATCACTGAGTCCTATTGACTACACTTTTAATTTTTTTAATGTTTATTTTTGAGAGACAGAGAGAGAGAGAGAGAGAGAGAGAGAGAGAGTGCATGAGTGGGGGAGGGCGGAGAGAGGGAGACACAGAATCCGAAGCAGGTTCCAGGCTCCGAGCTGTCAGTACAGAGGCCGAGGCGGGGCCCGAAACCACTGTGAGATCATGACCTAAGCCGAAGTCGGATGCTTAACCAACTGAGACACCCAGGCAGCCCTTGACTACACTTTTAAATATTGTTCAAATGTATCCTCCATCTCTCTGACATTATTTTAATCTAGATAATTGAGTCTTATTTAAACCATTGGACTGCTTTTTGACTAGCTAGACTGCCAGCAGTATCTAATTATTCTCTCTCCCCTCCATTGGCAACCTATGAAATACCACCATAGTTTATCTCTCCAAAGCACAACCTGATTATTCCTACCCCTCCCCTTATTTGAAAACACTTCAGTGCCTCCTCAGTGAGGACCAGAAACAAATCTTCTTAGTTCAGGATGCAGTGTCCCTCATTATCAAATCCCAGTTTATTTCCCAACCTCATCACGTTTTTTTCCTCTTAAGACCTCTACCAGCTCGACTCTTTTGAGAGTTCTAGAAAAGGTCACTAAACTGTAAACATCCAAATATATAGAAGATCTAGGCATAATAAGCTCACCCCTCTAGAAATGCAAATTCCTGAGCATCAGTTTGTTTTTCTTTGCTAGTTGGTTTTATTTTACATGCCAAGCTTCTTCCATATCATGCATTCTGACTTCCCTACATCAGTTCTGCCCAATACCATTTTAAGGGAAATTATTACAGCAGAAAACTCAGAAACACTGCCATCTTGTGATCACAAGAGAGGGCGAAAAGCAAAGTGATCTTCCCTTTATAATTTATATAGAAATATGTGCATAAAAACAAGAGCAACTAAGGATTGGAGAAATTCCCCTAGTATCGCTTTTCCAAGCCTTAAAATTAACAGCCACTCAATTACCACTATCAACTCTAATAATTTACAGTTTTGTCATCCAAACTTTGTTTTCAATGTCTCTACTTTTAGTGACTCTTTTGTAGACAGTTCCATTGATTTCCCTTAATCGGATTATTTAAGGATATCAAAGGACACATTTATTTAGGTGTTGTTTGAAGTTTAGGTCTCTTATTGGTTCAGAGAACTTTTTAAAGTCATTTGAGAAGCTAATATGAGCTTCTCAGACTCTGGCTATCAGCTCTACATGCACAGTAATATATTGACTTTATTTGCCAATATAAATGCAAAGCAAGGCATGTAAAAAGTCCTACAGAACTATGTACTGAAAAAATAAATGAATAACTAAGTGGAGAGCAGGTATGGTGACAACTTCAAAAGTCGAGGCAAATGTTCTCTAATATTTTTTTAAAGCAGTTATTTTACTTTGAAATTTCAAGTCCATCTTGAAACGATGACATATTGTATAATCTTGATTACACAACAACCAGCAACACTTGGAAACATGCTACTTTTAAGGGGAGGTTGAAAAAAATATAAAGGTGCAGAGAAGTGAAGTGACCAATTCAATAGCATACCGAAAGTAGATTTAAAGCAATTGCTGAAGGGCATTGCAAAGAGGGAGTAGGTGTGAATGGCCATAAGGTAAATGGAAACCTTAGAAATTCACAAGTTTTTTGATAGGTTTCAAACAAAACCACTCTGTCAAGCTCTCTTCTTTCCTGTTTGACTCTATTTCTTAGCTATTATTTCACTGCATATACGTAGCTTATTTTTTAAAAGCCTGTTCTCATAATAATTTTTTTTTCAAATGACTTAGAACTGGATTTCTTATAAGCAGCTTGGTAGCCACTGGGGACTTTTGTACTTAGGAATAAACTCAACTGTTTTGAAAAGTCATCGGTCATTCTAAAGCTCATTTGTATCGTGTGACATCATGGAATAAATGCTTTATAAATAATTTGTTTTTCACAGAGTCAATAACTAATTACCAGTTTGTGCCCTATAAATAAATCAATATTGAAAAGTAAGTCTAAGTAGATTCATCATGGAAATGATTGGCTGACTGACCAGACAGCAAACTCCGGGATTACTACTTGGCTTAGTTGCTTTCTTTATGTTTCTTTTTTAAACCACCTCCCCCACCCTCCATCATTATTATGATAAGTATGAAAATGGAAAATGTGAGGCAAGGCTGGTCAAAGAAGTGAATTTAAAAATCATCGATTCTAGAAAATGTTTTTTATCTTTTAAGTTGTTAAGACAAAGCAGGTTCGGTGACGCTACAGAATTCGCACTCAGAGCAGTAAGGCAAAAAGACAAGTATTTGCAGAATAAAATCATGGCACTAATCCTGCCAGGAGCTCCACTAGTTTAAGCACTTGAGACAGTTTAACCTTGTCTCTGAAACTCAATTTCCTTTCTTACTCTCCTTCAAAGACCTTTACCATTAAAAAAAAAAAAAAAAAAAAAAAAAAGGTAGGAGGGGAGTGCCTGGGCGGCTCAGTCGGTTGAGCATCTGACTCTTGATTTCAGCTCAGGTCATGATCTCATGGTTACTGAGTTCAAGCCCTACATCGGGCTATGTGCTGACAGCACAGAACCTGCTTGGGATTCTCTGTCTCCCTCTCTCTCAGCCCCTCTCCTGATCTCTCTCTCTCTCTCTCTCTCTCTCAAAATAAAGAAATAACCATTTTTTTAAAATTAAGTTTTCAAGGCAAAGGGACCTTCTTTGGCCACATGAGGACTATGACCAGGCTAATGGCAAATGCCAGAGGAAATCCAGTCCTTCCTTCCCTCCCAGTCTCCCTATGCCCCACCTGTTTCTGTTCCATTTAGATAAGTTGTCTGTGCTACTTTTGACTTTCCTGTGCACACAGTGCAATTCTGGATGGTCCAGGGATTGATTTTAGGATGCTCTATTCTTACTAAAACGCCTTCAGTTTGGGTGCATTAAAACAGATTTCAGTACTGCTGAGCACTAGACAAAATGCAAGTATTTGTTGCCTGTAGAATTGAGGACCAAAATAAACTATCCTGGGACACAAATAAATAGGACACCACAGAGCCAAAAATATGAAAATGACTAGGTTCCAGGACTTTAGTGATGCTCTGTCCAGATAACAGGACCTGGGGGCGGAGAGCACCTGCAAGAGAAAGCTATTAAAGTCTGTGTTCCCTAACTGGGTTTTCAATTATTATCATAAATTTTTTTTACCACATTTATTGAGATATACTTGACAAATAAAAATGTATATACTTAAGGTGTACAACTTAGTATTTTGATATGCATATACATTGTGAATATACAGTTAGCATATTTATGACCTTATGTGGTTACCATTTTCTTTTGTGTGTGTGTGTGTGTGTGTTGTGTGTGTGTGTGGTTGAGAATACTTAAAAGCTACCCTCTTGGCTAATTTCAGTCTATAATACAGTCTTGTTAACTATAGTTATAATACTGTACATTAGATTGTCAGAACTTATTTATCTTGCATAACTGAAACTTTGTACACTTTGACCAATACCTCCCCATTTCTCCCTATCCCCAGCCCCTGGCAATTACCATTTTACCCTCTGTTTTTATGACTTTATTTTAAGTTCCACATATAAATGAAATCATTCAGTGTTTGCTTCACTTAGCATAATGGGTATAGTATATATACAGTACATACCTTTATCTATTCATCCATTTAGGTTGTTTCAAAATCATTGCAATTGTGAATAACACTGTGATGAGCATGGGCCTGCAGCAGCTTCAAGATGCTGATTATATCTCCTTTAGAAATATATCCAGAAATGGGGGCGCCTGGGTGGCTCAGTTGGTTAAGCATCTGCCTTCAGCTCAGGTCATGATCTCACAGTTTGTGAGTTCGAGCCCTGCATTGGGCTCTGTGTTGACAGCTCTGAGCCTGGCGCCTGCTTCAGATTCATGTTTTCCTTTCTCTCTGCCCCTCCCCCACTCTCACTCTGTCTGTCTTTCAAAAATAAATAAACATTAAAAATTTTTTAATTAAAATAAAAAAATATATCCGGAAGTGGGATTGCTGGATCATCATGTAGTTCTATTTTTAATATTTTGGGAAACTTCCATACTGTTTTCCAGAATGGATGTACCAATTTATATTCCCGCCAACAGTGCAGGAGAATTCTCTTTTCTCTCCATCCTCAACACTCATTATCTTTTGTCTTTTTAATAATAGCCATTCTAACAGGTGTGAGGTGACACCTCATTGTGGTTTTGATTTGCATTTTTTGATGATTACTGATGTTGAGTACCTTCTCATATAGCTGTTGACCATTTGTATGTCTTCTTTTGAAGACAAGGTCCTTTTGAATATAAGGTCCTTTGCCCGTCTGATTGAAAATAATTAGATTATTTGTGGGTTTTTTTGCTCTTGAGTTGTATGCATTCCTTATATATTTTGGACATTAACTTCTTACCATCCATATTCTTTGCAAATATTTTCTACCCTTCTGATATTTGCCTTTTTTACTCTGTTGATTGTTTCCTTTCTTGTGACAAAGCTTTTTAATTTGATGAAACCCCATTTGTCTATTTTTGCTTTTGTTGCCTGAGCTCCTGGTGTCACCTCCAAAAATCATTGCCCAAACCACCAACATCAAGACACTTTTTTCCTACAATTTTTTTTAGTGTTTTTACAGTTTCAGGTCTTAGGATCACAAGATTTTCATCTAAAATGCTAATTTTCCACATTTAGCCATTTGTCATACAGATAAAATCCCAGCACAGCTTCCGTACAACCCCAACATGAAGTGACAAAACCTTAACCATTTAACTAACCACATTTTTATATATTCACAACGTAGACTTTCAAATATTTTCTTCTTTTTTTTTTTTTTTAATTTTGGAGAGAGAGTGCACATGCATGAGTAGTAGGGAGGGGCAGAAGGAAAGAGAGAATCTTAAGCAGGCTCCATGCTCAGCGCTGCGCAGGACAGAGGGCTCAATCCCATGACCTTGGGATCACGACCTGAGCTGAAACCAAGAGTCAGATGCTCAACCAACTAAGCCGCTCAGGTGCCCCTCAAATATTTTCATAAATGTTTAAGCTCACATAATATGGGATATTGAAAAAACTTCCAAACAGCCTTTGATTTTTTTTTAACTATACACTATTTTTCCAAAGAACTTCCAAACTCCCTTCTTGCTACAAAATAACAAACAAAAACATTAATAATACAGAGATAGGAGTAAATCTTTGAGGTTAAACTGTCATCTTGGTAGGCATCAAATCCTCGCTGAATTGCTTTGTGTATAATAAAAGAGATATTCTTATACCCTGAAATGGATCATGAGACACTTGGGTGGCAAACAGCCTTTTAATTTCAATGGTACCTAGAGTCTTCCAGGAGCTACTCGCCATTCTCTGCCTTCTCTAATTTCCATATTTCGGTTTTACATTGAAAAGCAGCCACTTCCCACATCCTTGATCAGACACAAACAGCAGACCAGGCATTGTAACTATCATTCTCTACCTCATATGTTGTTAATATGCAGCTAATTAACATTAGTCAGATCTCAGAGTTATCGTTTTATGCCAACTGATGGGAAAGTATTTCCTGAAAGTATCTCTTCATGTGAGCATGTAGGAGATATTGTCTGGAGTCTGTAAATTGGATTTGACAATTCCAGCTGTCCAACTTCAGCACAGTGCAATAATGAACCATAGGACTGCTTTCCCACCCCCAACAAAAACACACCCATAATATAACATCACTTCACTAGAATACTAAGTTTTTCTAGTTTACCTGTAGAAAATCCAGCACCATCACTTGGAAAATGCTATTGGTCATGCACAGACATTCCAGTCATGTATAAAACACAAGCCAGGGGCTTTTGTAGTAGTTATCCCTGTGTGTTAGGTACAGCTCTCTCTCTAAAACTCTAAGAAAGGCACTTCATTCTAACACATCAGATTCTCTCTTGCACATTCATTTTTACATTTACAAATCTCTGCCCCATGAGGTGCCGGCTATGAAGAAGCTCAGCTTCATTAACAATAGGCCACCATTGAGTCCAAGTTTTAGTCAAGCAATTAAACTATGTAAGAGTACATTCTGGGAGGAGGACAAGATGGCGGAAGAGCAGGGAGCTCTGTAATCCAAGCACGCCCGTATGGATTAAACTGAGAAGGACTGAAGGGATAAAACTTGGATTTGCAAGTGGGGGAAAGAAGAAACAGACGCCAGAAAGAAGACAACCTCAAAGATGCCTGAGTGAGTGACTGTGATCTGGGAAATTAGGGGACGGGCGGTCCCGGTGGTGCAGGGGAAGGAGCCCCCGAGCCCAACACAGGGAGAGCG
>CM053567.1:67930433-68022231 GCA_028646485.1 Cryptoprocta ferox | reverse complement strand
TAATACCCATTCTTCTCAAACTATTCCAAAAAATAGAAATAGAAGGAAAACTTCCAAACTCATTCTATGAAGCCAGCATCACTTTGATTCCCAAACCAGACAGAGACCCAACAAAAAAAAAAAAACAAATCTCCTACAAGCAGACAGTTTGCAGAGACCACATGGGTAAAAAGACATTTTGTCTTATTTTTTAAAAATTCTTTAGCAAAACTGTGATATGCAGATTAATCATTTATCCATCTAAATAATGTCAAAGGATGGGGTAAATTTTCCAGATAATTATTGCTGGCTGGATTTCACAGGAAATACCCTTTTCTATTTTGAATATGTTTTTGGCATTTATATGATAAATTAACTATTTATAAACAATTGCTTAATGTTTGTTTTTGAGAGACAGAGAGAGAAAGAATGCGAGCAGGGGAGGGGCAGAGAGAGAGAGGGGAACACAGAATCTGAAGCAAGCTCCAGGCTCCAAGCTGTCAGCACAAAGCCCGATGTGGAGCTAAAACCCACAAACCGCGAGATCATGACCTGAGCCGAAGTTGGACGCTCAACTGACTAAGCCACCCAGGCACTCCGATAAATTAAATATTTATAATATACTTTAATGTATTACTTGCACCCTGCCTTTTACATAAAGTCTGTTAAACCTAACTTTTCATAATGAATCTGTGATACAATTAGAAACATCACTGATTCTTCAGTTCCTCAATGCCCTGCTTAGGTATATGGGTGAATGGATAAAGATAAAGTAGTTTATATTTACAATGGAAGACTACTCAGTCATTAAAAAAAGAATGAACTATTGCCATTTGCAACAACATGGATGGGTCTTCAGGGTATTATGCTAGGTAAAATAAGTCAGACAGAGAAAGACAGATACCATACAATTTCACTTATGTGTGGAATCTAAAAAACAAAACAAATGGACAAACAAAACAAAATGCATAGATTTAAAGAACAGATTGGTGGTTACCAGAGGTGAGGGAGGTTTGGGGATGAACAAAATGGGGGAAAGGGGTCAAGAGGTACAAATTTGCAGGTATAAAATAAGTAAGTCATGGGAATGTAGTGTATAGCATAGGGAATATAGTCAATAATATTGTATTGTATATTGAAAAGTTCCTAAGAGAGTAAATCTTAAAAGAAAACCATTTTCTGTAACTTTGGGGACAGGTGGTAACTAGAATTATCAGGATGATCATTTTGCAGTGTATAAATAGCAAATCATTATTTTGTATACCTGATACTAATATAATGTTATATGTCAATTATACCTCAATAAACAAATAAACAAACAAACATCCCAGACTGAATTTTCTAAGCTTTCACTTTTTATTTCAATATAGTTTCTTGTCTCCTGTGGCCCATTCTTATTGCTTTCAATGTGTTGATTCCTAGTAACCCTGTCTCTTAATACATTCTAGATTAAGCCTTACTTGACTGTGATAGGTGATTATTTTGTACTTGTTAGTACGTACCAAGACATCTACAAATATCCACATTTATAGCTAGTCTCACAGCTCATGATTTCACCCCTAATATGTAGAAGAGTCTCCTTTCATAATTAGAGAACAAAACTTGGAGATGTGAGTGCTAGTGATTGACACGCAAACTCTCTAGGGGCCCCATGGGACATCATCTCGTGAGCAGAATTCAAAATTCTGCTCTGTAGTTAATAAAATTAAAGAGAGCTACAGAATACACACTGTGAGAGATAGATCTGCAAATTAAAAAAATCTGAAGAATTGTATTTATGAGTAAATATCTACACTCATGAGCAGTTTTAGTGGCAACTCAAATATCTTCAAGAACCAGCAAATAATATAGAGGTGTGAATAAGTCGAATGTAAGATAGTAGGGAATGGATGAAACTAGTAGTGCATGGCCCTCTCAATAATATAGACATCTTTAGAAATATTGCTGGCTCAGGCAAGCATATATATGCAAGTCAAATATGCCCTCTAGATCATTAGAGGAACTGTACTGGAAAAACCCATAGTTCTGTCTTTTAAAAACAAATTTAATGTTTATTTTTTTTTTTTGAGAGAAAGAGAGACAGAGCATGAGTGGGAAAGGGGCAAAGAGAGAGAGAGACACAGAATCCAAAGTAGGCTCCAGGCTCTGAGGTGTCAGCACAAACCCACGAACCTCGAGATCATGACCTGAGCCGAAGTCAGATGCTTAACTGACTAAGCCACCCAGGTGCCCCAAAACCTATAGTTCTCTTGTGTGTCTATTTTACTACTCACACAAAACACTTACTTCTGGTCACCAAATGGGTGGGGATTTTCCACCACCACCAAACAATTCTCTAGGATACCAACAGTGTCCTACAATTTAGCTCATTCTGACACTACCTGGAGATGGCGTCAGATCCCACAAGTTAAGTCCCACAAGACTGTCCCCTTCCTACTTCAGATGCCAATCACAAGTCCAGGTTGTCATCTGTACTGTTGACCAACTGGCTATAAATCGGAGGTTCCCAGGACACTCTCTTTGGGTTCAGTTAATTTGCCAGAGTGGCTCATATTACTCAGGGAAACAGTTACCTATGTTTACCAGTTTATTAAAACATACGATAAAGGACACCGATGAACAGCCAGATGAAGAGAGAGTAGGAGTATGGGAGAGTCCCAAGCGCGGGAGCTTCTGTCCCTGTGGAGTTGAAGTGCATCTTCCTCTCGGGGTATGGATGAACCCCTTATTTTGGGATTTTTATGGAGGCTTCATCACATAGGCCTAATGGACCATTAACTCCACTTCCAGCCTCTCTGTCCTCTCTGGAGAAGGGGGGTGGGTTGTTGAAAGTTCCAAGCTTCTAATCATGGCTTGGTCTTTCTGGTGACCAGGGTTCATGGTTCATGACCAGCATGAACACAAAAGATGCTCCTAGAGCTCTTATTACTTGAGAATTAACAAGGGTTTTTGGAATTTTGTATCAGGAATCAGTGGTAGAAATAAGCATATTGTTTCTAATATTATTTCACGAAGTTCCATTTTTAGGGGCACCTTGGTGGCTCAGTTTGTTAAGTGTCCAACTCTTGATTTTGACTCAGATCATGATCTCATGGTTTGTGAGTTTGAGCCCAGCATCCAGCTCTGGCTCTGGCCTCATTCTCCTTGGAATTCCTGGAATTCAACACAACCTGCTTGGGATTCTTTCTCCCTGTGTTTCTTCTTCTCCCCGGCTTGTATACATGCATTCTCTCTCTCTCTCTCTCTCTCTCTCTCTCTCTCTCTCAAAATAAATAAATAAACATTTAAAAAAACATTTAAAAAATATTTTAAAAGTTTCATTTTTAGGGGTGCCTGGGTGGTTCAGTCGATTAAGCATCCAACTTCAGCTCAGGTCATGATCTCGCGGTTCGTGGGTTTGAGCCTTGCACTGGGCTCTGTGCTGACAGTTCAGAGTCTGGAGCTGCTTTGGATTCTGTGTCTCCCTCTCTCTCTGCCCCTCCCCTGCTCATGTTCTCTCTCTCTCGATCACTCTCTCTCTCTCAAAATAAATAAACATTAAAAATTTTTTTTAAAGCTTCATTTTTAGACTATCTTCATCTGCTCCTTTTTTCATATTAGGGTAATTAACTCCAAAAAATCAATTGAGTAGCTTTCTCTTTTATATATATATAAAAGGGGGGGGACATGGGGGAGAAGGGTGGAGAGAGGAAGACACAGAATCTGAAGCAGGCTCCAGGCTGTCAGCACAGAGCCCAACACTGGGCTCAAACTCACAAACTGCGAGATCATGACCTGAGCTGAAGTTGGACAATTTACCGACTGAGCCACCCGGGTGCCCCAAGTAGCTTCCTCTTTTTAAGTGCTTTAATACAGTCTTATCTTGGGAGTTATCTTTTCTTTCAAATTATGAAAGAGTACATAGTTAACACCACGTGATGAAAATGCTTTCATAATTTTTTAAAATTTTTAAATAACATTTTTAGTTGTCCATAGTCTGGGGGACATTCAGGATACTCAGGGAAGAAGCAGTGTGTGGTAGTTCTGAGTCGGGGCCCCAGAGTCACATTGTAGGGGTTCACATCCTCTCCTCTGGTTCCCAGCTGGATAACCTGGTCAACTTTCCCACGCTCTCTACGACGCAGCTTCCTCATCAGTAGAGTAGGATGGGGATAGTGCCTGTTTCACAGAATAGATCTGAGGACTACATGAGACATGCAAAGAAAAGTATTAGAGGGGAAGGGGGGTGATAGGCATAGAGGAAGGGACTTGTGGGGATGAGCACTGGGTGTTTTATGGAAACCAACTTGACTCTCTCTCTCTCTCTCTCTCTCTCTCTCTCTCTATATATATATATATATATATATATATATATATGTGTGTGTGTGTGTGTGTGTGTGTGTGTGTGTGTGTATATATATAAGAAAGGTATTAGAACAGTGCCAGGCAAATGACAAAAGCTCAACAACATGTGATGGATATCACAATCATCATCATTACAGTGTTCCATGTGACCTAGCAACTGACATATAGTCTTCATTCCCAGTGATTCCTCAAAGCTTTTCTGTTTGTCCCTGGGCTTCACTTCAATCAATGACATTCATTGTTTCTAGGAGGAGGATGGGTAAGACCTAGAACAAGATATCATTAAAGTGCTAAATTAATTCTTATAAATCTATTATAGGAATAACAAACTAGAAAGGCATGCATTCATTTGCAAGAGTCTGACTTTGTGAAGAGAGACAAGGATTTGTGTTTCCAAAGGCCCAGAGACTGGAGTGCTGGGGACTTTGAGGTCACTCTGTAAACCACACTGGGAGGTAGCCTGTACAAAGGTGTGCACGGCTTTCCTCTGCACAGAAACAGGAGGGCGGCCCTCCCTGCACTGGAAGGACAAGGGTGGAGAAGATGAGAAAAATAATAAAATGGCCACTTCGTGCCCCACCCCATACCTTGTCATCAGCATTTTAATCCCAGAAAGAGGCAGTACTGAAAGCCCAAATGTATTTAAGTATCCAAAAGCGCAGAAGGCCCATTCCTCAGTTCCTCTTTAGAGCTGCAGGGGACTCCAGCCTCACAGGGGACCCTGAGAAAATTTGAGCCACAAGAGAGAAAAATAGCTCTGTCCCAGAGCTCCAGTATGGGAGGGAAACTTGCATACGTGTGTGTGTGTGTGTGTGTGTGTGTGTGTGTGAAGGGGGAGGGCCCAGAAAAATTCTACTTGAATAAGTTTAAACCCTGACCTGATTATATTTCAAACCAGAAGTGATTGAGTTTTGTTGGATTCTCTAGTCACCAAACTGAGTCTTACTCGAGACTGTTTATCATTCTTCTTCTTTGATTACTATTTGTCAATTGACTTCCAGGGAGATGATTTTTCTCCTTCCTTTCACTCTGCTCTGGGTTTCTGGCTTCCAGTTCTGGATATTAAAGAAGCAAACTCATGTACCTACAACTTTCAGTCCCTCAACCAGGTGTGTGCTTGTTTACTCTCTGCCATGGTCTCCTCCCCAAATGTTGCAGCCATGTGGAAAGAGAGGAGTGTTTTAAACTTCCACTAGTGCTATGAATCGATACTTGCTTGAATTCTAATATAAAATTGATTCACCATGGGCAGAAATACAGATGCTGTAGCATTTGCTGAGCATGTCCATAAATTCCCTCCTTGTTGGCAGTGCTGTTCCATCATGTCATGGCCAGTGTCTTTTGGGCACATAAACTCAGAGTCCTTATGCTTTGCCATTTCTTAATAATCCACACCTTATATATCCTAGGTTGAAGTTCCAGAGATTTCTTGGTTTTCCAACTACTACTTCACCTCTCAGTCTGACATATACTAGAAATCTATATTTCTAGAAATTTATATGTGAAAAGAGTAGGTTTTTTTGCAAAAAGAATTTTCAATTGTATAGAAAAGAAAAGATCAACCTAGAACTGATTTTTGGTAGCACAAATTTTTATAGATGTGGACTTAACCATGAAAACCCTGGAATTAAAATGAAAACTTCAGCCTGGGAAGTCTCTCTGACCAATGACTTCACGATTCTGCCATTATCCATTACAGCATGAGCAGAAGCCTCTCCATCCAAAATGAAAAGTGTTGTCAAAAAAGGGAGTGTCCATTTGGGACAGGTACATATTGTCTGTGCTGGGCATCCCACCACCCTAGCCATGTGGGCATTAAGCCTCAGGTTAGGGGATTTGTGCTTGAGGTGGCCTGTGCTAGATATTTCACTGATTAGTCTTGATGTCCAGTATATTCAGATGACAGGGCAGATAGAATCAGAATACAAGATTGTTACTCCCCTTTCCTGCTTCACCTTCTCTCCTAAGGCTCTAAACCATTTCACTGGATGGGGCACCCAAAGAGCTGATTAAGGATGTGTATAAGGGGGAAAAAGAAAAAGAGAAGCCGAGGAAATCCAGGAGAAAGAAAAATCAATTTGTCTTGAAATTCTTGTTCCTTCCCAAGCATGAACACCACCATTACCTCGTATGCTAGCCAAACAGCAGGATCCCAAAACAGGAACCAAAAAGAATCGCTTGTGAGGTTCTCAGACTATCCTGTATCGAGTTATCCTGAGGTAAATTTTGTTATTTGTAGCCTTCTGTTGCTACTGCTGCTATAATCTTTTAGATTTAAATCTGTAGAAAACGTCAATTCCTTGATTGCAAAAAAGTACTTGTCCTCTCACGGTCTCCATGTCTGTAACCCTTAGTTACATTCATAACATAACTTAGCAGTTATCAAAATTACTTTTCCAGCTACAGAAAAGCACCTAGTATCTACTGTAGGCATGTGGTGAGAAAAATATAAAAATGGAGGTAAAGCTCAAAGAAGCAATCGCAGGTCTTCTTACACAGCCCACCCATTTCTAACTGAAGTTTCTCCATCCTCAGACCTTACGCTGGCACTGTGCGGAATGGCCCTGAACCCTGCAGTGAGGAAAGTGTTCTAAGTTCGAGCTGTCCAATATGGTAGCCATTACCACATGTGGCTGTGGAGCCCTTGAAATAGAACATGTGTGAATGAAAAACTGACTTTTAATTTCATTTCATTTAAATTAATTACAATTTAAAATTAAGTAACCATAGGAGGCTAGCGGTTACCGTTTTGGACTGGGCTGCTTCTAAGATTTCCAGGACTTGCTTATAAAAATGCCTCTCTCACAGAAAGGGCAAAGCTCCAAGAGGGTGGGAAAGGAAGAGGCCCCAGTGCCTGGAATAGGCATAAGGTAGGACACTACATTTGACCTTGCCGGTGACCCTATTTGCAGCCTATAAGGATCCCAGAAGCTGACACTGGGAGAATGGAAATGGGCTATGATACCCTTTATGGTTCCCTTCCAGGCCCATGAGAATTCTACCCTATTCATTGTGTGTAATTGTAGTTTCTCTCTTCCTCCAGACATTTTTCTCATTTGGAGAAGTGTCGGTTGCTAGGAGACTGAATTGCCTTTTCAAGTAGAGTATTTTAGAGAGAAACAATTCACATGATTTTCTTCTTTAGTAAAATTAAAATTTGTGAAATGTTTGCAATGCACAGTGAAAAAGTCAGGCTTTTTCATGTCTTTGTATATTTGTTTTACCAATCAGACAATCTTTCATTTACTTTTCCCACTGCTTCGCACTGCAAGAAAGAAAACAAAAACTGGCCGCTCTTTCTGTAGAATTTCTTAAGAAAGAATAACATTCCTAGACTTTTTCCCAGGGGTGGGGAGGTGATATACATCCTGGTTTCCTCCCAAGGGAGCTGTGAGTGAGAATCAAAAATAATAACACTTATAATGGAAACGGAAATTTGAAAGCACCATCCACCAGGAATATGTTAGTATTACACTCAGTGGCTCACAGTTTTATCTGACTACTTCTTGTTAGCATGATTTTCCTAATTTTTCTTAACTTTACAGGTTTGTTTCTACTGAAGTATAGTTGACACACAATGTTACATTAGCTTCAGGTGTATACTAGGGTGTTTCAACAGCTCTATACATTCTACTATTTCCATAAATTTATAAAATTGACCAGTCTGAAGACATCATTTAATCAATGAGGAAAGCACAACTTGGAGAAATGAGTATGTTCTCTCAAGCTTCTAAGATCTACGCAAAGAGTCGATTATACCACAGTGATTTCTCAGGGCAGGTGAACAAAACATTTTTTTAAGTCTTGAGACTGACTTTTGTTGTCACTCTCAACAAGATTTGAACCCCAAAAAGAGAGATGTGTGATGAAATGAGATTCCCTATATAATTGATCTAATACAATATCTGGTGCATAATATGTGCTCATTAAAGAGTAGCTATTAAACCAGAATATGATAATAACTTAGCTGGTAAGAATCTTTTCTTTCATATTTCTTGACCCCTGCTTTAAAAATTCAGTCGCAGTAACTTTTTATTAACCAACAACAGAACTCTGTTTTGTTTGAGAAGTTTGACAGCATTAATTGACAGTCTGAAGCTATAAAGTTTTTAAATTTATTTTATTTATTCTTGAGACAGAGAGAGCCCACACATGAGTGGGGGAGGGGCACAGAGAGAGAGAGAGAGAGAGAGAGAGAGAGAGAGAAGGAGTAAATCCCAGGCAGGCTCAGCATTGTCAGTGCAGAGCTCCACACGGCGATTGAACTCAGGAACCCTGAGATCATTACCTGAGCCAAAACCAAGAGGTGGGTGCTTAACCGACTGAGCCACCCAGATGCCCCACAAGTCTGAAGTGTCTTCCTCCCTTTTCATGTATCTGAGCAGCAGAGTTCACCAAAGGGTGAATAGGGATTTTTATTTTACAAAGGAAGATTTTATGATATAGAAATAATGTAGTTGAAAGAAGCTATTTGATAATTATATAGGATGCCATATTTTTCCAGTTTATCTATGGCACTTGAGGGGCCCAAGGGCCTAGAAAATGTCAGTGTGGAGAACACTCTGGGGGGCTTCTTTCTCAAAGGAACTAGTACAAAGCAAGTGCTTAGATGCAGACAAGCTCAAAAGAATGGTAACTCGCCTACAAATAGCATCCTGTAAACAGAGGTGGCCAGTTAGTTGCATGAGGCCCTATGTCCTTTCCATACCTATCCTGAGGTTCTCAAGCCCAGCTGTACATTGCAGCCTCCACGTGAGCTTTTTAAAATACCCAGCCTCTCGCTAGGCCAGTGGGAGTCTAGCTCTGGTAGATGAGGTAGGTCAATGCAGTTTTAAAAGCTCCCCGGGGGTGACTTTAAGTATAGCCAGTGTTAAGAACAAGGGCCTTAAGCTAGAAGATTTCAGCCTTCTCTGACTTAAAACAAGCACTTTCAGATCTACAGCGCCACTCTGACCCCAGCTTAAAGAACCGGGAGATCAAAGTTCCTCCGTACCATCTAACAAGAGATTGTACAGTCTCCTGCCTGCTTTTTATGCCTCCACCCCTCCCCCACTCCCTGTCTGTCTCCCTCCCCTCCCCCACTTTGCTCTTTCTCTTTCTCCTTTGCTCACTCTCTCTCTCCTGTTCTCTGTCTCTCCTCTTAGCCTCTCAGTTCTACTCTGAGAAATCTTCCCTCTCAATATCCTCTTCAGTCCTCCTTTCTCTTCCTTTTCACACTGTCTTCAAGTTTATCTCAGGAATCTACCCTTTTTTTATTATATTTCCTAATACATTTTTGTTCCATTTCTTAGTGGAACCAAAGCTTGGGGGGCCAAAAAGGGCAACTGTGGAAACATTGAAAAGAAACAGGTTGGAAAAGAATCAATGCCACCAACTGTGAAAGCCTTCAAAAGTAGCCACAAGTTCCATTCAGAATCTCTTTATCTTCCCCTAATTAGACTCCCCTCTCCTTAAGCACCAGTATTCAAAACAACACACTGTTTTGTTTTTGACATAGTTTAATGCTCTTCTCTTTCAATTAAGGGCATTGCAAAATTACTATGTTATTTTTCATTGCTTTCCATGTTCACTTCTCGGGTTCCATGGCTGGATGCCCACAATCCCTGGAGTGGTAGAGTTGGAGACTGAGAAATTTAAGACATTAAGAAAAAACTGCTTTGATGTCATCAAGATGAGAGTACAGTAAAACCTTGGATTGCGAGTAACTTGTTCTGCGAGTGTTACGCAAGACGAGCAAATATTTCTAATAAATTTTAACTTGATAAACGAGAGATGTCTTGCCATACGAATAGTATAGGATTCCCAACGTCACGTGATCACAACTGAGCCAATTGTTCTTGAAATTCTCTTTGATATACAAGTATTTTGGATTACAAGCATGTTTCCAGAATAAATTATGCTAGCAAACCAAAGTTTTAATTTAAGTCGATTAGTAATCGTATTATTAATTTCCACTTGACATCCCTTGGTCTCCTTTGGGGACCTCGTACCTAGCCCATTTTAGGGAACTGCTCATTAATTTGTCTAGCTTTATGAAGAGTAAAATGTATACTGAAAGGCATCGGTCTCTATGTTCTCCCATCAAGAATAATCAAGGTATTTCTGAGATGTTCAGTCAGCAGTTATTTGGGCCCACTTCTGCCTCTGCTTCCCTCAGTCCTTCAGGCTAGAAATCTTCCCCCGGCCCCCACCTCCGCCAGTCCTCTTCATATTTGTCCCAAGAGGAGGCTTCTGATGCTGAAGTTCACATTCTGCCCTGGGTTTTTTTGCCTTTATTTATCTCACCTAAACCTAGAAGGAGTGGCTTAAAACTAACCTACATAAGAACTTAACTCCTTGAAATTAATTTAAATGTAGAAAGGAATCAGTGTACCAGAACTTTTTTTGTTTTTAATCAAAGAAGAGATGAGGAGGAGTGATTAAACAGTTATTTAATCAGCTTTTGCTGACAGACCTGGGAACCTAAATCCAAGAATGCCAATATTTTTTTGGAAAATGCTTCTTGAGTTCCAAATAGCCAATCTACAGCAAATGTATGGCACACAATCAGCATACAATGGTTATTCAATAAATAGTTGCTATTCTCTGATGCATGAACTGAGGCCTGCCTAAGGTAATAGGAATTCAAGTGTGCTATTCCTATGTGCTTTGTCTTGAAAAGCTGTCTCAGCCTGTGGGATCCTTAAATCAGCCTGGCTAAGATTATTGACAGAATGGATACTGAGGGAGTCGGGAATAAATGAAGCCAAAGGAAAAGGACCATACCTGGGAGTGGATGGGTTTCAACACCTTCCATCTATAAGGTGTGGGCATTTCCTGCCACTGTAGCTCTGTGTCTAGACTTCCTTGTTGCTGTCGTCAGCAGTGCACCAAAACTAATAATAACTTCATTCCCTCCAGGAAACCAAAACTAAAAGAGAACAAATAAAGCAAGATTCAATGTGCTAACGATCAAAAGTTTAAGAAATAATAATCTATAGGGGCACCTGGGTGGCTCAGTTGGTTAAGCATCGGAATCTTAATTTTGGCTCAGGTCATGATCTCACAAACATGAGACTAGCCCCACATAGGGGCTCCCTCTCCCTCTCTCTCCGCTCCTACACCGCTTGCACCCACGTGTGCATGCACTCTCTCAAAATAAATAAATAAACATTAAAAAGAAGATATAATCTTTAAACAAGTTAAAAATGGATGAAAAACAAACACAAAGGATGCAAAAAGCCAAATTAATGTCAAAACAGCTCAAAGATGACTTAAAAAATACAGTTTCAAATAATTCAGATTAGAGATACCTAGTTGGGTCAGTTAGTTAAACATTTGACCTTTGATCTCAGCTCAGGTCTTGATCTCACCATCTTGAGTTTGAGCCCTGCGTTGGGCTCCACGCTGGGCATGAAGCCTACTTAAAAATAAGTAAATAAGTAAATAAATAAATCAGATTACACTTCAATAAAAAGTTTGTAAAGAATATGTGGTGTGTGAAAGCAACAAACATTTATCAAATACCTAAAAATTTTAAAAGAAAAAGTATTTTCTTTAAATTCCAATTCTGCTAATGGGCACTTTGCCAGAAGAAGCCTATCATTATAAATATTGAATTCTAAATGGTTACTTCACCAGAATACATTAAGGAAGCATTATTAGCAAGCCTGCTGGATCATGAAAATTCTCTCCCTCTAACTAAATTTTCATAATGCTAATTAAAATAATTTTCTGCCTTTCTACCTTATACATGACCTTATACACACATCTACATAGAGACCTAGGCAAACACTAAGTGACTATCTTTTCAACAACACATGAATTCTAAATCTCCATAGACCGATGCACACAACAATTTCATATTGCTTTTCAAGATAGCGGAAAGATTAAAATAAGTCTTGCTCACACATATAAATTTTCTGTGCAGGCATTATTCCCTGGTTATTCAGAGCTGCATTGTTAATGTTGTTTAATTTTAATAGCCTGTTCAGCTCTCAATCCTACTTACAGAATGTATGCTCAGTGCTTGCTATTTCATGCTTGACTTGTCCAAACACCTGGGAGAAATTTTTATTTGGATTTGCATTCAGATTTTTTGTTTTTAAAAAGTCATTAATTTGGGAATAATGAATATCTGAAAGCCCAATGAAATAAATCTTCTCCCCTTCATATCACCCAGGAAAATCCACATTAGCAAGACTGAATGTGCTTTCCAAGCCTTGGTGTTTGTCAATATTTCCTTAGGATCAAGAAGGTTTTCTCTTGAATTTTTGCATATACATAAGTATAATTTTGTGTTAAGTTTCTGGCTTCTTATACATCTAAAAAATATTCCTCTATCTATCTATCTATCTATCTGTGGTTTGATAGAATCTACTTCTACTAAAGGAGCTAGCCTGGGCAAGATAACATCAAATAGGCTTTTAATGCTCATTAAATGAGGTCTCAGAAGTAAAGATATCTAAGAAGATCCAATTCTTGGAATGATATAGAAAAAAATGTAACTAAAATTGAAGTGTCTCTTTTGTGGATTTAGTGAAAATTCACTTAGAGAAATTGATAAATTTCACCATGGGGTGGTTGCTAGGATACTCCTCAAAATCTATTAAAGTAAGCTCTTTTCAAGGGTTGGGCAAGGTTTTCATTATTTCAAAATGACTTTGAAAATCATAATGTGTGTTTTATTAGGTTTTATCTACATGAATAAAACAGGTGAATGAATGGCCCTTAAAGGAAGGGAAAAAAATGATTGTCAAATTCCTAAATATCATTAGACATTTTTATATGACTTATTTTAAAAGTAGACTTGTCAAAAAGTTCACATTCTCAGTCTTGAAAAGAAGAAACAAAAATTAAAGGCCAAATGGACAATGCAAAATTCTTTGTGGGTAAAGGCCTATTACTGAAGGGAGCAAAAGAGGGAGTTTGTGTTAATAATAGACCCATTATTTTCCAGGTATCATCATAAAAGTCCTTTTTCTCTGGAACTGAAAGTCACACAGATGCTTCAACCATTTCACTTTTTGAATATCTGCCAATTAACCACTAAAAATATTTGAAGCAGCTCTACAGGAATGTTTATATCTAGTTCTGTTAGGAGGAAAGCAGGCTGGGAAAAAAAGATGAACTACTTGTAATTAGGAACATGACGAGTTCCTAATCACAAGGGCACAGGGTGAATGTTCTTTAATATTCATATCTCTGGAAAATTCATTGGCCTAGCTGTTTTCCTTTTCTCCTTTATAAACTGGACAGCAATTCTGAAGTAGAGATTACTTTTATGCCACCAATAATAAAAACTCTGATATCAATACTATCCAAGGTGATACAGATATTTTAAATCCCAGAGGTGTTTCTTTGCTTTTTTGTTTGCTTTTGTTTTGTATTTTATTTTTTGTCTTGCATAAATACAAAAATTCATCATAAGATTCATACAGAATCTAAAGGAATCCCAAACAGCCAAATCATCTTGAAAAAAAACAACAGAGTTGAAAATCTCACACTTCCTAATTTCAAAAATTACTACAAAGCTACAGGAATCAAAACAATGTGGTACTGGCATAAGAAATACATCAATGAAATAGTATAGAGAGACCAGAAATAAACCCTCAGATATATGGTCAAATGATTTTTAACAAGGACGTCAAAACCGTTAAACGGAAAAGATAGTCTTTTCCCGAATGATGTTAGGAAAACTATGTATCCAAATGCAAAAGAATGAAATTAGACTCTCATCCTACACTATTTACAAAAATAAATTCAAAATGGATTAAAGACTTGAATGTAAGAACTAAAACTATAAACCTCTCAGAAGAAAGGATAGGGGTAAGCTTCTTGACAGTGGATTTGGCAATGATTTCTTGGATATGACACCAAAAGCACAGGCAACAAAAGTGAAAGTAGATAAATTGGAATACACCAAAATTTAAAACTTAATGTGTCAAATTACACAATCAACAGAATAAAAAGGTAGTCCATGAAATCAGATATATAATAAAGGGTTAATATCAAGAATATATAAAGAACTTTTAAAACTCAACAATAAAAAATATCAATAATCCTATTTAAAAATGGGCAAAGAACTTGAATAGACATTTCTCCAAAGACAATATACAAATGGCCAACATGCACAGGAAAAGATGCTAACCTCACTAATAATTAGGGAAATGCATATTAAAACCACAATGATATACCATCTCATGCCCATTAGAATAGCTCCTATATTTTAAAAAATAAAACAAATGAACAAAAACAGAAAATAAGTGTTGGCAAGTATGTAGAGAAATTGCAGCACTTGTGCACCATTGATGGGAGTGTAAAATGGTGGAGCTCCTATGGAAAACAGTATGGCAGTTCCTCCAAAAACTAAAAGTAAAATTACCATATGATCCAGCAATTCACCTCTGGATATACACCCAAGAGAACTGAAAGCAGGATCTCATAGAGCTATTTGTACACCCATGTCCATAGCAGCAGTATTCACGACAACCCAAAATGGAAGCAACCCAAGTGTCTAAGCATCCATTGATGGATGAATGGATAAACAAAATGTGCCATATACATTCTGTTAAAGGAAATGCAATAAGAAGATCAAACTTGAAAACTCCCTAACAGACATTTGAGTCATATACATGAAACTTATTTTAGCTTATTCTACAAAACAAGCAAAATTTAACTTGGGCCACTTTTTGTAAAACCTCTGAAAGTCATAAACAAAACTTAAGCTGTTCATGAAGTAATGACTTTTAACCAATCTTCTATCACTAAGATAACCCTAATGCTATAACCAATCATTAAAAAGAAAGAAACCATTATAGTGAATCATTACAAATTTCACTGCATTAACAGTCTTATAACAATAGACCTGTGAGCCTCATTCCACTGTTGGTTTGAGAGCTCCTAGTTTGCAAACTGTTCCTTCATGAACAATAAACTTTTAGTAAACACTATTTTATTGATCTGGTGGTTTTACTTTTGCTATTTCTGGATTTTTGCCTACACAATGGAACATTATGGAGCCTTAAAAAGGAAGGAAGTTCTGCCATATGCTATAACATGAATGAACTTTGAGAACATTATGCTAAGTGAAATAACCCAGTTACAAACAAATACTGTAATATTCCACGTATGTGAGGTATCTAGAGTAGTTAAATTCATAGAGACAGAAAGTAGAAAGGTGGTTTTTCAGGAGGTGGAGAGAAAAGAGAATGAGGAGTCATTATTTAACTGTTGAAGAGTTTGCGGGCTCCTGAGTGGCTCAGTTGGTTAAGTGTCTGACTTTGGCTCAGGTCAAGATCTCGTGGTTTGTGAGTTGAATCCCCTCATTGGGCTCTGTGCTGACAGCTTGGAACCTGCTTCATATTCTGCATCTTCCCTCTCTCTCTCTCTCTGTTCCTCCCCTGTTCACACTCTGTCTCTCTCAAAAGTAAATAAACATTTAAACAATTTTTTAAAAAAAGGGTTTGAGTTTTGCGAGATGAAAGAGTTCTGGAAATTGGTTGCACTGTGTGAGTGTACTTAATGCCATTGATATGTATACTTAAAAATGGTTAAGATGGTAAATTGTATGCAATATGCATTTTACCACAACTAAAAGGAATTAAAATAAGTGAAAATTCTTTTGGAGATATGGGATGTTAGGGACAAGAGATCTCAACCATTGAAAACAAACATAAAACATTGTACTAAAAATCCCCAGGGGAGCAAAATCTTGAGCACGCCCCCTTTAGCAGTATGATCCTGATCCATGCGAGCTAAAACAAGTCTAGCATGATGAAATCTTTATAGATGGTACATGGTTATCAGCTCTCACCAATAAGAATTGACTTCAATCCAAGAACAAGAAGTGGCAAGCCTTGACTTTCAAGTCTTTTCCCAACTTGTTTACTTTTCAAACATAAATCACACATAGTACATTGACCTAACATATAAAAATTAAACCAAACAACACATTTAAAATTTGTTACTTGAAAAAGAGCAGCTTAGGAAGGCAGAGGATGAGAACCAGAACTGGAGAGTGAAGGAAAGGGAATTTCAGGAGAGTTTATCTGCCAGGTACTGGGAAGATCTAGGACACAGAATAAAGGATAGGTTACAGCAGAGGATATAGAGAGGGACCAAACTTCTGAGAGTGAAACATAAAACTTTTTTCACTTTGTGAGAAAAATATTTCTGAAATTTGTTTATGATCATATAAAGTTGGGCTGGGAATTGGTTTAAGTCTTTGATTTGTATATTGTCACCTATATATATGCTTTTGACCCTAATAAAGTATAGAGTGTGTTTATTTCAAGAGATATCAAAGATCACATATTTATTGGTTAGCATGACCAAACCAGAAGACTGTTGTGGTTGATTGATAAAGTAATTAAGCAAAGAGAAGATAGATATCTAGTTACCAGCCTGGTCTTTCATGAAAGGTCAGATGAAATGAGGATTCTGTGGGGATCAGCTGGAGCTGGGAGAGTGAGCAGTCTTCCAGTGCAAACACTGACCATAGATGTGCCTCTGCAGAAGGCTTTACACCGTTCCTATTAGGAGAATTCCCAGACACCCAGCTTCACAACTCCAGCGCTCCACAGGAATGGAAAAATGGGGAACTATGCCACATATTTGATAACCAGCATAAATCATGTATCATATTTTATCTGGAGAATGCTTATGTCCACAAGTGCCTTCTACCTTGTGGCTGGGGCTTAGGGCAAGGGTAAAAAAAAGTGGCAGGTGGTATTTAGATTTTTCTTTATTTATCAAACACCCTATAAATGGAACTCATCCTTTTTTATATGTCATTGTTAATAAGTATAGACCTCAGAGACTTAAAACCAGCTATCCGTGAATTTGTAAAATTAAACTAGAGTAAATTTTGAAAGTCAAAACCAAGTCTCACTTAAAAGGTGTTTAACAGAAAGTACTTGAATATCTCACCATTTTTCAGCCCTGATTCAAGCTAAATTACAGAATAACACTAAAGAATTCATTCTCCTTTATACATATTTATCAATGTAATTTATTATAAAAAATTGGTTTGAGTCTCTGTACTGAGCAATTTACAGTCTAAATGTGAAAAGTTTTCTGCATTCAGGCAAGTTGGTGGGACCACAATGACATGACAATGTATCCATCCAAATTTAAGTTTAGAATCCAATACATAAAACTATTATGGTCAAATTCTTGAAGAATTTTCCCCTTGATATGAATTTCTAACCAATGTACCTCACTCTCCTGTTACTGTACTTGATAAAATAAGTTCTTACTGGCTAGAATGGACTGATAGCTGGAAAATTCCAACTATGGTTTCATAATTTAATAAATTAAAGATTCTTCAAGAGCTCCTGAGTGGCTCAGTCAGTTGAGCATCCAACTCTTGGTTTCAGCTCAGGTCATGATCCCCAGGTCGTGGGATCCAATCCCACATTGGGCTCTGTGCTGAGCGTGGAGCCTGCTTAAGATCTCTCACCTCTCTCTCTCTCTCTGTCTTTGTCCCCTGCTTGTCCACTCTCTTTCTCTCTAAAATAAATAAACAAACAAATAAATAAATCTTGATCAAATGAACCAGCAAAATCAATAATATTACGAAATAATAAAATTTGAAATTAAATATATGTCACATTTGGAAATCAAGTATAACTTTTTTGCCCACATTATAATACTCATACACAAGAATAATCATATTTGTTATGTTATAGCCAAAACTTGATAATTTCTAAAAATTCAGCAAGATTTTTAAATAAGTATGTACATATGTATTATGAATATAGTTCCAGAGATTTCCCAATTAAAATAACCAAAACAAATAGAAACATTAAAAAAGTGCATCTGTGCTGAAAAGAAGGATGACATGTTAATAATTGTTTGAAAGAAGGATGACATGTTAATAATTGTTTGATGAATGAATGAATGAATGAATGAATCATGCAAAGATCTAATATCTTATTAAAATTAGATAGTAGAGAACTTGGGACAGCTAAGACCCAGAAATAGAATAGTACTTTCATTATGTGTGGAGTACACACCTATAAGCTATTCCTCCAGTACTTTTAACCTCTGTTGATAATAGGTGAATGTCAAATTTATCAAACCCCAGTGGAGAACAAAGCAGGGGTGGCATTCTGACTCCAGTGAAAATGAACTATGGTTCTTTCTCCCACTCACAGACTCATCCCTGAAATCCTGTTTTTGTTTTTTTTCTTCACGAATATCTCAGTCATATTAGTACTTGACACTTTGTACCTCATCATGCTTCCATATTTTGTTCTGGCATCCCCACCATCTCACAGGCCCTCTCCACATTTTGCTCTTGCAAAATTCCCAGTGTAAAGGGTTGGCTGTAATACATCTCCACTTTCACACCTTATAAGAATAAAAAGAAAAATTCTATAAGTAATTCCTTCTGGAAAACAATAATTTCATTCACTTTTAATGCCACCAAAGGCATTGAAAGCAGTGTGATCACAATGACTTTCCAAGAGGTTGAGAGATGGGCAAGGCTCTATCTTCAAAGAGCTGGTTTGCATTCATAAAATAATCTATTAAAGGTTGATAATGTCATACTTACTTTTGGGCAAGATCTACTGTATTCATAAGTTCTTTTGAGAATTTTCTCTTAAAAAGGCATGCTCAATACAAGACAATACTTCTTAGGAGGTTTGATGAGAATTTTTCTTTTGTCAGTGTTTTAAAAAATAAACAGAAATCATACTGATTGTGATTTGCTTGAGCAATTTTTTTCATATTATCACAGTATTTGAAGACATTCTAGTAGCAAGATAGTATCATAAATATTAATACTTGTGTTTTTCTCTCTCTTGCTTCCTTATCTTTCCACTCATCAGCCAGAAGCAGTCATATTTTCCAGGGGAGAATTAAGATTGTTAGAGCAGAAATTCAAAGAGAAAAAAAACTATTTAGAGTAGTATTCTTATTTTTGACTCCCAAATTAGGATTTTAAGATTTAAAAAAGAAGCACCAAGGGAAACAGAGCAGAGAGTTTACAACTTTTCAAGAAGAAAGGGTCAACCAAATGCCAGCTGTAGCCCCTGGCAGCATCAGGAAGGCAAGCCAACATCTGGGAACCATCCCTGGACATTCCTGTGAGCCCATCACCTTGCCCCTGGCAGAGAAGCTACAACTTCCTCTCACTGTTGCCTGCACCTTGACCATTGGTCATTCAACAGAAGACCATTTCCTCTCCCTCTCCCTCTCCCTGTCCTGAGACTGATAAGTCCCAAATCTGAATTGTCCCCAGATGGGGACCCACTTCTCTTGGTGTTAAAATTCTATATATGGCTATGTGTAACAGAAAAGTCAAAGTAATAGTAGCTTAAGGAAGACAGAAGTTTATTTTTCTATCACCTTATAGAAGTCTAGAGGTGATCAGTCCAGGGCTGGGATAGCAGCCTTGTGACCATAAACACCTCAGGCTTCTGTATTTCTGGGGCATTATCCCAGCTTTGGCTACCATCTTCAAGGTTACCTCTTGTCCAAGATGGAGGTTGGAATTCCAGCTATCACAAGAGATTCTCTTGATCACAAGAGAATGAGTGAAAATTCCACACCTCCCAACTGAGGCAACATTTTTTAACCAACCTTTCTGGAAGTCCCACACAACATTTCTGATTAAATCTCACTGGCTAGGACTTTCCCACATGGCCACTCACAACTGCAAAAAACATCTGAGACATGTAGCATTTTAAGTGGATGCATTGCCTCCTCCCCCTAAAATATAAGAGTTCTCTTACTAAGAATAAAGAAGAGAAGAGTATCGGATATTATCTCACAGTCTTTACCATATGCCTCTCTCCCTTCCAAAAAAAGAAAGAAAGAAAGAAAGAAAGAAAGAAAGAAAGAAAGAAAGAAAAAATCTTGGGTCTTTGAAAGGTAGCTGGTGTGGAATTGACTGTACAGGCCCCTACTTGGTAGAAGGCTGGATAGTGGGGAAAATTTACCCTTGTTTGGTTATAAATAACCAAGTACATAGGTTCCATTAGTATTTTTCAATTGAGAAATTAAACAGCAATTAACAAAGTAAAATATTTCAAGTGTATTATATATATATATATATATATATATATGTTTTACCCATCTAAAAAGAAAAGCTGTTTTACCCATCTAAGAAGAAAAACAGGTGGCATGGAAAGATATTGAAAACACATCTGCAAGGGAACCCTGAAAAATAACATAGATGTCCCATTCAAGACTGAATGGTGCTGTCCAGGGATATCTTGATTTGTACCTAAAGAAAGGAGTTGCTTTGCCAGTGACCTTGGGAGAGATCAATGTCCTACCTAGGGTCTAGAACTAATTTAGCAGCTCTAGCTGGAAGTGGGAGTAAAGGACCTGCAACATTTTTAGACAATTATAAAAGACTTAGCAGCAACTAAGAATGCTAGAAATCACTGTGTCCAGGGAAACAGTAATTAACAACACACAGAGAGTTTCCTATTTGCTGAGCCCAGTTATCGTAACTTTACTCTTTTTTTTTCATTTTTTAATGTTTTTATTTATTTTTTAGAGAGAGAGAGACAGCATGAGCAGGGGAGGGTCAGAGAGAGAGGGAGACACAGAATCTAAAGACAGGCTCCAGGCTCTGAGCTAGTTGTCAGCACAGAGACTGACACGGGGCTTGAACCCACGAACCATGAGATCATGATCTGAGTTGAAGTCTGACACTTAATCAACTGAGCCACCCAGGCGCCCCAGCATCATCACTTTACTCTTTCACAGACACAACAAACAACTCTACGAGGGAGATACTATTTTTATAAGGTAGAAAACCAAGAAACAGGAAAGTTTGGTAACTTGCCGACAGGCACGTGGCACTGTGAATCAGTGAGTGGCAGCACCGTCACACCAGAATGTGCAGTTCTAGAGGTTGTGCTATGAAACATTACCCTCTCCTCCGCCTGAGAGACAGCCACCTGGTCAGAAGACAAGAAAACATGACATGAGCGAATAATCAGGAGAGTGCTGATGGTGGAAAAACTGAAATGTCTGAAAATTTTAAAGAAATTCATAAGCATTGTTTTTAAAATGATGTCAGAGACAGCAACCAAATAATTGCTTTTCTCAGTGGTGGGTCACTTTTATTCCAGTTTCAGAAATTTCCAGTTGCTACTTTTTATCACCACAAATGATGGCTATAAAGAAAGACTGCATGAAAAGCAAGTCAGTCCTTGCCTTTCGTGAATTCAGTTTATGATGAAGCCACAGGGAAAAGATGTTTATCCCCATGGGGTCTTTTCCACTCCATGTCGAGTCACAGGAAGCAGTTTCATATGCAGACAAATGAAATGTTTTCTCCACTGGCCTTCAGGCCATCCTCACCTATCTGAATTTCAGAATTCAAAACAGAAATAGGACAAGAATGTAACTACATGATGTATTTATAATAGTGCTTCAAGACTTCAGAGTTAACTTCCTTAGAAATGTACACACTATGAAAGATGATATTGAATGTAAAAATCTCAAGCAATTTTGAATCATTGAAAGATCTTTAAACCATAAGCTGTACCAAAAAGGGTCAGCAGAGGGTGTAATTTCCTCAAAGAAGAGAAAATTGTCCAGATGTCCACTCTTGAAAAACTGAGGAGTACAACTGCTGTGAGATTATAACTCACACTTTCTAAATTCAGCTTAATGCCATCAAAGTGTCTCCCCAATCTGTGAGTTTGCTAAGTGGTAACTGTTAATTACATTTTAAATTCATTAAAGTATAAATTATCCTCATTAAAATTACTTCTAATCCCCCATTGTTTAATAGTTCATTCAATAACTCATTTTTATTACAGAAGTAAAAAAAATCTAATCAGATCACTGGAAGGTGATTCACCCAATTTCCCAATTACTTGGAATATCTGACTTCAATTATTTAACAAAAAATATTGAGTACCTACTATGTGCCAGACACTGTTCCAAGTGCCGGCGATACATTGATGAATAATATGTGCCTGCTATTAGAGGCTTCTTTTTTTAATTAAAATTATTTTAATTTATTTTTTGAGAGAGAGAGCATAAGTGGGGGAAGGGCAGAGAGATAGGGGGACAGAAGATCCAAAGAGAGCTCTTCACTGACAGGCTGACAGCACAGAGCCAAATGTGGGGTTTAAACTCACGAACCATGAGATCATGACCTGAGCTGAAGTCAGATGCTCAAACGGCTGAGCCACCCAGGTTAGAAGTTTATATTCTATTGGAGGAAATAGACAATTTGAAATGAATAAGTTGTATTACAAATGAAAACTGAGAAGAATAAAGCGGAGATACAGGATGGATAAGGAACATTAGGTGGTTTTAACGGGAGGGACACCTGGGTGGCTTGTTGGGCATCTGACTTTGGCTCAGGTCATGATCTTGTGGTTCATGAGTTCTAGCCCTGTGTCGGCTTTGTGTTGACAGTCCAGAGCCTGGAACCTCCTTTGGATTCTGTGTCTCCCTCTCTCTCTGTCTCTCCCCTGCCCACGCTCTGTCTCTCTCTCTAAAAAATAAACAAACATTGGGGCGCCTGGGTGGCTCAGTCGGTTAAGTGTCCGACTTCGGCTCAGATCATGATCTCGCAGTTCGTGGGTTTGTGTCCCGCGTTGGGCTCTGTGCTGACGGCTAACTCAGAGCCTGGAGTCTGTCTTCGGATTCTGTATCTCTCTCTCTCTCTGACCCTTCCCCGCTCGCGCTCTCTCTCTCTCTCAAAAATAAATAAAATATAAAAACAAAAAACAAAAATAAACATTAAAAAGAATTTTAAATGGGAGAGTCACAACTTTAAAATAAATAGAAAGCACACCGATTCCCCCCATTATAAGGCAGAGGAATTCAGTAAACTTCAGTTTTTACCAAATTAAACCATGATGTCTGGATCTTAACTATCAGTATTTCTATTTGATGCAGTAACATAATTAGGTAACCTAGTGCCAATATGATTTTCAAAACAGACTTGTATTTTATGTATAAAAGAATTGAAAACAAACAAACAAGAAAACTTTGCATACCCTACCTCACCAAAGTGTGTGAGGATGATCCAAGGTCTTTTTCAAGGACCCAAACACAAATGTGAGCATGAGATGTTTTTGTATTTCCTAAAATGAAAGCAATCCACTCACATCTGGCAACAAATTGCACACAGCAGAAGTCTAGATGGATCAAGGAAAATTTTGCAGTGTTTGACATTTCTACAAGTGGACCAGAAAAACATAAATGAAAGACCAAAGTTGAGAGAGGTCTTAGCATTCCATTAAATGGTAGGCATGCATCCAATTTAGGAAGGGTTACTAAGGATCCATTGGTTTTTGTGAGAAAATGGAGATTTAAAAATTCTTGGTAACTATGATAGTCCCAGTGCTATCAGCCATGACTGTAACAGAGTAAGCCGTCAAAGAATACTTGTTGATGAATGTAATAAAAAAAAATCTGCTCTCACTGTGAGGAATCCTGAGATGGGCAATAACTAGAATACTATCGATTCAACAAAGCAATGATACACTTAGTGAAATATAAGTATACTTAGTGTGTATAAGATATATATACTGCTAAGCATATTTATGTATATTACATTACATTATATATTATATTGTATTATATTGTGTTATATTGTATTGTATTATATTATATTAGCATACTTAGTGCATATATCCATGTCTTATGCTTAGTGTAAGTATAAGTATACTCAGTATAAGACATGGATATGCATTGAAGGTTATGCCTTTCAAGATAATCAGAATGTTCCTTTGCTAAGATTCCAAGCCATTGGAAAGGAGTGTGGTGGAGAATTCTAGAGCTCAGATTTGCCCTCTGTCCTCCATCCTTCTCATCCATTCATTTTCTCCACTAATTTATCTCTCTCTACCTCAAAATGCAGACCTTCAGGAGAAAGCATTTTTAATTTTTTGCCATGTTATGGAATTCTTAAAAGGTATTTTCTGCCAAATTTCATACAAATATTAAAAATTGGTGGTTCAGTCAGTTAAGTGTTCGACTCTTGGTTTTGGCTCAGATCGTGATCTCACGGTTTTTGAGTTTGAGCCCCACATTGAGCTCTGGGCTGAGAGTGTGGAGCCTGTTTGGGATTCTCTCTCTCTCTCTCTCTCTCTCTCTCTCTCTCTCTCTCCCTCTCTCTGCCCCTCCCCTGCTCACTAGCTGTCTCTGAAAATAAACTTAAAATTTTTAAAAAGCCCAAAATACCCAACAAATATTAAAAGGCAACATGCATGTTTGTTCCTGATAAACAATAATACCCAAAGTCTAATCTTAACATTTTTCACAATAGTTTGGGGAGATTTAAGCTATTTCATAATTCTGGTTATTGGCATAATCCTAGCTGTAACTCCTGAAGCAGGTGATCAAAATCAAGCTCTGGAAGCCTTTTTTATTATTCATCTACTCCTAGAGAGCCTATAACCCCCAAGTGGCTCAATGAGGTCGATGAAATTGGGGGATGACAGAAACACAAAAATATCATTCAAACCAGAATCTGCTCCAAACACAATATGAAGGCAATGGGATTATAAGAAAAAAGATGACCAAGAAACGCAGCCATACACTTCTTTTCGTACTCATGTTGCTTCCCATATTAGCCAACCACTTATGCTAAAAATGATAATTGATGGCAGGAAAGGGAGAGGTTGGAAAATCCATGCTTCCTCTCTCTTTTAGTTCTTCCTCACTCATCTGTACACCAAAGACAGAGTGTTGGTAAGATGCGCATGTAGTAAGAAATGGAATAGAACAATTGAGTTAGTTCAGTGCAGCATTTCCGCTGATCTGGTAAGAACAGAACATATATACAGGTGTGACTTAGGAAATACAAATGCAATTTTGATGATTTTTCATGTGAGTTAATAAATGCTCATATATTTTCATTGAAAATGGGCACTGTAAAATCTAAAGATGAAGGCTAAAATTCACATTATGTTTTTTAATGTTTTATTTAGAATGACATTAAGTAGCAAATTTTTAAAAACACTACACACAAAGAAGAAAAAAAAGCTTTATATTTTAGTACCTATTATTAATGGAATTTTCTTCTCATTTTTAAACAGCAGGCTCTGCATTTTTGTTTCGCATTTGGCCCTGCAAATTATGTAAGCTGACACTGATTTTAAGGATTAAGATTTAATATGTGTAAAAATCACTTGGAATAGTGCCAAGCAGATAGCAAGTGTATTATGTTTACTATCATTATCATTATTGAAAGATGCAGACATTGAGATAATTTCTTTTAAAAAAAAGACCAAATTAATCCATATGTTGCTTATAGATATTATTTGCAACAAAATGTTAAAAGTGGGTTTAAGTAAAAATATTTTCTGGTTATTTGTATTTCTTGAATGGTAATTTTGATATAGTATGATCCCTTTTATGTAACTTTAAACATTTGCCCATTTTCTAGAAATCTTATATTTATTTACCATTATGCTTCTTAACTTTTAACTCTTGTTAGGCAAACATCCCTGCTATGTATCATTTGTAAACAGAAATGTTGAAATGACTCAAACGGCTAACAACTGGAAATTTAATTTGCTTGGCAAATTAAGGATCCTAAAATAACTTGTGATCTTTCTTCTAAACATGTTTGCTATGCTCAAGCAAATATTTATTATGGTTTCTGAATGTCGAAAGGTTTATTCACCCAAATGTTCATTAATCGATGGCTGGCAAAGTGTATAGTATTTGGTTCACCAGATTTGGGAGTTTCCCAGGTGTAAGCTGAAACTGTCCTGCCCCATGCGGCGGGCAGGGAGAGACTGAAGAAAGAGGAAGACCAGTCCAGATTGGTAGCTGATAGGTTTAATAAACAAGGGAACTTACGAGACTCGTCTTCGGTGACCACAAGATGAGTAAATCTCTTCACCAGCTCTCCAAATCTTGAAAGTTTATATGAGCCCTTAACTGGGTTGAGTCACGTATATATTCAGATAGTCTCAACATCACAACACTATCTTAAGGCTGTATCCTTGGGGCAGCTTTATGGAGCTGGGAAGGCAAGGAGAGGAACAGACGAGGGATGGGGAGCCTCTGCTTGCCAAGGTCCAGCTTGTGGGTCAACCCACAATTCACGTCTTCTCAATGACCTCCTCCAACATCATACAACAGAATAGTATTTGGCAATAAAAAAGAATGAAATGTTGATACGTGCTACAATATGTACGAACCTTGAAAACACTGTGCTCAGTGAAAGAAGCCAGTCTCAAAAGACCACATACTAAATGATTTTATTTATATAAAGTGTCCACAATAGGTACATTTGCAGAGTCAGAAAGTTGAGTAGTGGTTGCCTAGGGATGAGGAGTTGGGGGGAAATGGGAAAGGTGATAAACATGTTCTAGAATTAATGATAGTGATGGTTACACAACTCTGTGAATATATTAAAAATCACTAAATTATATATTTTAAGTCAGTGAACTATATGCTATGCAAATTATATCTCAAAAAATGCTGTTTTTAAAAAGTTAATTCACCAAGGGAAGGTCCTTATTAATTTTTCCCAATCTTACACCTCACCATGCATAGTCATTGTAAAAATATTATCTGTCAAAATTTTATCAATACACAAACAGAATAGAATTAAATAAATTTGATATTTTAAGAAAAGAGGATTCCAAAATAAGCCCTACTGTTTCCTGAAATGTTTCAAATGTTGTCTCTAACTATCAGACACTTAGAATTTTCAAAAAAAAATGTTCCTGTTGTTAGACACTAAGGATGTTCCACATAATCTGTTTTCAGGGAGGGAGAGAATTTTTCCATTGCTGCAGCTTAACTCATTTACAAACTTTATAGAGAAATAACTGAACTCAAAGGAATTAAGATAACAAAATCCAGGTAAATTGTTGAAGGCTTTGGTGCAATTTGGTGGTATACATAAAGACGGTGAGGGGTGCTCTATATATGCTGAGTCAGTAAGTATATTGCCAGCTATTATCTTATAGAAATATTCATCATGTACTCTAAGATCAAAGATATTCATTCTAGCATGGTCAGTAATAATAACAAGTTAAAAAAAGGAAAATTATATTTCTTCAAGTAGAATATTTAAATTAATAACAGTACACTCACAGTGTAGAATACAATATCATTAAAAACATTGAAGTAATGTACAGATCTGGATTGGCAGAGAGATTTTTAAGTGTACTGTTAAGAAAGAAAAGCAAATCTCAAGGTATAGTGTGACACTATTTGTGGATTATCATGCCTGTTTTACTCCATTTGGGTAACTATAGACTGAGTTGCTTAAACAGCAAGCTTTTATTTCTCACAGTTCTGAAGACTGGGAAGCCCCAAATCAAGCGGTGTCTGGTGAGGGCCTGATTCCTGGTTTGTAGGTGACCATCTTATTGCTGTATCCTCACCAGAAAGCTCTCTAGGGGCTTTTATTTTTAGGATACTAATCCATTTCATGAGGGCTCCACCTTCATTACCTAATTATATCCCAAAGACCCCACCTCATAATACCATCAATATGGGATTAGGAATTCAACATATGAATTTGGTGGAGGACACAAACATACAATCCATAACATCCTGCCTAAATGTGTTACTAAAAAGCCTAAATATATATGTGCACTTGCACACACACACACAGAGAATAGGAAAAATAGTCACATCAAATTGCAGTGAAATATAATGTGCATTGTCAGATTTTTCGTGAAATAACTTTAGCAGTTTGCATTGACCTCAATAGCTTATGAGTGTAGTATTAATATAATTTGACAAACCAAATATTTTTGGAATTAGGATCTATTTTGTGTTTAGGAAAGAAAATTTTACTATTTTTTTCAAAACACAAGAAAAAGAAAATTTGACAAAATTAGTTTTGACTGGGGTAAGGAGGATGAAGCGATGATTCACAATAGGTGCCATGGGTCATGCGTTCTACAATGTTAAGACCCACTGCTCTGTACTTTCTGAGAAATCTCATCCATTAACATGGCCTTGAATACACTTGGTCTAGATCTAACTTTTTCCTTGGTTGTAGTATCCTTGAATGTTTCCCCAGTGTCCATGCATTCGCGGGCAGAATAAAATCCAAATTCTTAGCTCAATCAAGGCCCTCCTCCAACAAGATGTTATTCCCACATGACCAAACTCTCCCCATCATCTTTTCTACTCAGCAGCTCCAAACCGTGGCTAGTCTCAGAACATGCTACACACTTTCTCACCTTTAGTTTTGATCTCGCAGTCCATCTGGGAATATCTTTCCCTTTCCCCTTCTTTCATGCAAATCTCATTAGAATGGATTCTGTAAAGCTACTTCAAAGTCCCACCCTCATGCCTTACCCTAGTCAGAATGAACAGTCTTGAGAGAGAGAGAGAGAGAGAGAGAGAGAGAGAGAGAGAGAATCCCAAGCAGGCTCTGCGCTGTCAAGTCAGAGCCAAATGCAGAGCTTGAACCCACAAATCATGAAATCATGACCTGCGCCAAAGTCAAGAGTGGGATGCTCAACTGACTGAGCCACCTAGGTGCCCCTCCTATGGCATTTCTAAGTGGACCTTTCGTGTGGTACTTGTTTTATGACACTTTACATTCCCCTTATCACTGATATTTTTCCCTACCACAAATGAAGCACCCAAAATGTTTGAGCACCAATATAGGCAACCAAAAGCATGCGTACAAAGAAATTAAGCAAGATGCATCTTCATATTTGTAAATCTCTTAAGCTATAATTATATATCATTCATATCAGAAATTGCTGGTTATTTACTTACTGTCAGTCAGCTCCAGACCCATCCTTCTATCCTCTACTCTGTAATGCTGTGTGACTATGAGTCAAAAAACCATTTCCTAGGCTTTTTGCCAACTGGCTTCTAGATACATTCTGCTAATAGGATGCACCATTAGCAAATCAGAAGGCGGGCAGATGGGAGAAGACAGTGTTTGTTCTCTCTACAGTTCTCTTTCCCCTTCTTTCTTATAGAGGTGCTCCTGGGGGCTATGTCCATTCCAAGTAAGGTTGCCAGACTTAGCAAATAAATACAGGACACTCAACTAAATTTGAATTTAAGGTAAGCAATGAATATCTTTTATATTATAGGTAATAATATTTGGATATACTTATACTAGAAAGTTATTTGTTGTTTATCTGAAATTCACATTTGTCCTGTATTTTATCTGGCATCAGTAATTACAAGGTCTCAACATTTGTATGATCTTCCCTTATGCTAGTTTCCACTGGATAGTGCCCATTTCTGAGTCTTTGAGGATTCTGCTATATAAATTAGGTTGCTATTTTACTTCCTTTGTTGATGGCTTAGGATTCAGCCTTCTCCCAGTGTGTTGGCTACCACTTGTTCCAGATGCCTTCTTTTTATTTTCCTAAGTTTTTATTAAATTCTAGTTAGTTAGAATATACTATAATATTAGTTTCAGGTGCACTTGTTTCCAAATTTTGTTTCTGCTTTTTCTCTTTGTTTATTCCTATCCTTGTGGTTTTATGACTAAAACAAAAACTACTGTCATTTTAATGAGGTTTTGACAAGAAGCAAAGTAGATGTATATGTTCCATCAACCACCTTTAAAGAAGTCTATGTTCTTATTTAATATGTTCTTGCAAAATTTTCTATTTTGGCCATTTTTCTACATTAGCATATTAAAAATATTTTTAATGGCAGCGTATTATTCCCTGTGCCACAGTATTCATGTATCATAACTTACTACTAAATTAATTTTTATTAAATGAATTATAAAGTATTGTCAGTGTTTGAGAACTAGGAGATAAGGACTAGCTTTTATTCCATGAATATGTCTGGACATGAAACAGTGATGTATGGGTGAGGAAATAACTAATAGATATGATTAGCTGGGTGATATTTTCTATTTTGGCTGCAAGTAGTTACCATTTCTAATGAAATGAAAGGTAAAGGACTCACTTTAGCCTCTACTTTATACTCCTTTATGCTTAAATTGTTATCCTTCTAAATCTATTCTAATAAGATTTTTTATTAAGATGATGCTATATATTCTGAACATTTTCCCCCAGTATTCTGTGGCTATCTTTCTACATCAACTAAGTGTCTACTGTATTCTTCTCAAGAGAAGCATATTATTTATTTTTACTGAAAAACATGTATTAACCAGTCTTCTGTTCATGGGCAGATGCTTTTATACCAAAGGATGTACATTAAAAGGGTCTATCATCTATCCAAAACCCTATCCCATTTCAAAGAGGTATCAGTGTTGTTTCTTATATGCCTTTCAACATATATCTGTGCAGTGGTATTTATTTCAGTAAATTACACATTTAGATGAGTATAAATAAATGTTGCACATAGATTAGCACACAGCTTTTTTATTTCAATGTAATACTGAGATTTTTGCACATCAGAGCCCATACTGAATTTCCACATAAAACCATATCTTTTTCTGAGCTATTCTGTTCTGACTTAAACTTTTATTTCTGCAATAAACAACTCTAATGTAATTATATGCATTTTATACCTGGTAGAACGGACACTTCCATCTCTCACGATTCAGCTCTTTCAAAAATTTCTAACACATTTCTATATCTTTTATCACATAAATTTGACCATCAATTTGTAAAGTTCTTCCCACAAAAGTCACTAAAAGTCTGGGATCATATTAAACTCATAAATTAATTTTTATGGAAACGGCATATTTAAAATTTTGTGGGTTTTTTTTTCTTCCAGGAGCACAGTGTGTCTTTCCATGTATTAAGAATTTCAATAGGGTTTTATGGTTTTTTGTTTATTTATATAGTCTCTACATTTCCTGTTAATGGTATAGATTGTGTTCATGGTGTGAAGGTGATTGTTTTTTAGACAATATAAAACAACTCACTGCTATTTTCAAGATAAGCTATTAATTTTCATGTGTTATGTTTATCTTGTGTGGAATCATCTTACAGGGGACTTTCATTCATTTTAACAGCTTTTCTGTTGCTTGCTTTGTATGCCTTATCTACAAATCATTATAATTTGACTTTCCTTATTTCTTATTTTTTTTCTTATCCCATTAGTTCAATTAGTTCCCAGGACCAGACTGAATTTTTAAAATGGAGTGCAGACACTCTTTTATTATTCCTGACTTTAATTATTCCTGTGCCTGTCTCTATGCTCCACTGTGAAAAATGATTTAGTGCTCCTTCCTAATAATTATTCTTCAAGAAATTATTGACATATCTCCCCCATTCTTTGTCACAGAAGTTTGGCCTGACATTTTTCTTGAATTTTGTCAAATGATCTTTCTGCATGTTATTAGTGTAATGATCTTATTTATCTGAGTAAATCAAATGCTCACATTTAACAACTGTTGCATTGCTGAAAATGGAATCATAGGTTAAAGTCTTTATTGTTTCCTATTCCAGCCAAATAATCTTGAAGTTTCTGCATCTCTCGCTTCCTTTTCATACAGAGCTCGAGATTTCACCGACACCGTGATAGTCCCGCCTTAGAGTCCCGACGAACTACAGAGAATGGTGCCACCGCTCCAGCCATCCCTGAGGTAAGGGGCTCAGTCTGCAGTGAGGAACGGTGATGCTCCCGGCATGGCTTTTTTTTTTTTTTTTTTTTTAACTCAGTCAGGTCCTTATTTTTGGTGGGATTCTATTATTCAAAACCTTCTCATGATAAAGGGTGTCTTTTTAAAATTATCTTGCCCATAGGGCGGCGTAGTTAAGCGCCAGTTAAGCCTCCAACTTTGGCTCAGGTCATGATTTCACATTTTGTGGGTTTGAGTCCCACATCGGGCTCTGTGCTGACAGCTCAGAGCCTGCAGCCTGCTTCAGATTCTTTCTCCTCTCTTTGCCCCTCCCACACACGTTCTGTCACGCTCTCTCTCTCTCTCTCAAAACTAAACACAAAAATTTTTTTTAAAATCACCTTGTCCAGGTTAACAGAAACCATTTTTTAAAGTTCATTTACTTAAGTAATCTCCACACCCAATGTAGGGCTCAAATTCACAACTTCTGAGATCAGGAGTCACATGTTCTTCCAATTGAGCCAGCTAGGCATCCCTAACAGAAACCAACTTGTTCAAGTATGTGTCTATGATGTGTGCCCAGATGAAAATGATCAGTTTCCGGGTCTGAGCCAACTGTAGTCTCAAAGAATTTCCCAGTATACCCTAGATTATTCTCCAGTTTCAGGTGCCAGGCCAACCCTATTAAAAGGTCAAGCCCATTTTCATCTCCCAGAGGCAGACGTAGCTGAAGTAGCAGAAGCCCAATTTGAATTCCAGTCCAGCTTATCTCTAGTGACAATGTAAGAGCAGGTTCATTCATTCCCCACTTGTCTATCTGTCTAAATATTCCCCATCCATCAAAGTATAGTCCAAGACTTGAGTTTCTTCACAAACATTGCCTTTCTAGAATACACAATCCTCTCCTACCCCCTAATACTTTATTTTATGATTCTGGTTGAAAGAAATTGCTTATATTCTTATTCAATCATTACATAAACATTTATTATTTTCTTCCATGATTACAATTCAGCTTGGAGAGTAGATATCACACACTATAATTCTGGTGTCGTCTACAACATCTTCTAAGTGCGTATGAACAACAACAACAAAACTGTTCAACAAATACACAGGTATCCTCAAATCAGTAATTTTCCCTCCTCCTAAAATTTCCCAAATCTCTAAATCCTTAAAGACATTGTTAATTTATAAAAATCCAAGTAACAGACATTAATCTAAAATATGCATTTCCTTAACTTCAAAGTAAATTTAGACAGATGATTGATAAATGGTAGACAGGTAGTTACATAGATACATAGATTTAAAAATGTATGTGTTAAGAATGCTGTCAGTTCAGGAGAAACATAAATATTTGCTTTAGTCTTCTCCTAAAGTGCCCTTTAAATCAATGGAAAGTCAACCCTTCTGGGAATTAATGAGAAATTATAAGACGGTGTCATTTCATTGCAAGAGAAATGGACTAGGGATTAACACATACACACACACACACAAGCACACACACATATACCCTGGATTCTCACACTGGCTGCCCCTGTTATCATGCTTTAAGCCCATTAAAGCTGATTCTGCAACTGTAAAATGGGAATATAGGTGCAAGTTACTTCTCAAAAGTCTTGGGGAATCATATGCAATCGTGCACAGCTGTGTGTAAAATGTAAACATGCAAGACATCATTAACATAAGATTCACTTTATCAGATCCACTTTTCTTCTTGAGCCTACGGTTAAGTCCAGTCATCACGTAAACATTTTTCTATTGTAAACACATACAAGCACATTTATGGCACAAATTCTTAGAACTAGAATTTCTGGTTACAAAGCATATTCCCTTGTAATTTTAAAAAGTATTGCTAATACAAAGTTTTCACCAATGAATTTTCTGGACCAGCAAAATAGAAAATTATATCCTACACTGCCTATACTATTACCATTTTTTTTAACTTTGACAGTCTTATTGGTGAAAACTGTAGCTTTTATTGTAGTTTTAAATTTGGATTTAGGTACGATGGAGCATCTTACGCTAGGCTTATCTTAACCATACACATAATTATCATTTATTTGTATTTGGGTATATTTCTGGACCCTACTCCATTCCATTGATCATGTATCAGTACCAGACTAGTTCCCTCCCTCATTTTTTGTTCTTTCAGGATTATCTTCGGTATCACTGCTTTTAAAATTTTCTATAAGAACCAAGAATCAGATTTTTTTCTATAATAAATAAAAAATACAATATGCAGTTTTATTGAGATTGAGTTAATTTACTAGAATTTAAAGGGAAATGACATCCTGAAGTTTCCAACTCAGGACCATAATATGCCTTTCATTTAATCAAAGTTTCTTTTCTATCCTTAAGGAGGATTTTGAAAATTTCTTCCTACAGGGCTTGCTTATTTCTTTTTAATTTTACTCCATCTTTTTGCCATTTTATGAGGGTTTTTTTTCCCATTAAATCTTACTGCTTACTGATTTCTGAGTATCAGGTTTTTTGTTTTAATGTTTAATTATTTTTGGGAAAGAGAGAGAGAGAGTACGAGCAGGAGAGGGGCAGAGAGAGAGAGAGAGAGAGAGAGAGAGAGAGATACAGAATGAAGCAGGCTTAAGGCTCTGAGCTGTCAGCAGAGCCCAATGTGCGGTTTGAACTCACGAACTGCGAGATCATGACTGAGACGAAGTCCAACGCTTAACAGACTGAGCACCCAGGTGTACCATGAGTATCAGTTCTGTACCAAGCCCTTACTGAATAGCCTATTGTTTTTAATATTTTTCAATTTTCTTAGATTTTCCAGGTGTATAAGCAAATTATGTGAACAATGATTTTATTTCCCTGCTTTCCAAATATTATACCTCTACCACTACATCTTTTTTTTTTTTTTAAGAGAGAGAGTGAGCATGAGTGGGGCAGGGAGGCAGAGGGAAAAAGAGAGAATCTTAAGCAGACTCCATGCTCAGTGCAAAGCCTGACACAGGGCTCCATCCTATGACCCTGGGATCATGACCTGAGCCACAATCAGGTTGGTGGCTCAACCAACTTAGCCATCCAGATGCCCCAATATTCCTCTACATCTTCTAAAAAACTTCCAGAAAAGATAGAAAACTCCAGACAAGTCTTTAAAAAGCTAACAGTGATGTGGATGGATATCCCTGTCTTGTTTCTGACATTAATAGGAATATTTCTATTAACAACTGATTATAGGGTATTTAATCAAGTTTTTACAATACCCATCTGTTCCTATGTTTGTAGGCTTTGTTTTTATTTAATGAAGTATGGATTTCAAATTATACTGAAATACCCCTTTACCATTTATGAAGATGTTCATTTTTCTCTTCATATACACGAATATGGTAAATTATACTACTTCCTAATAATGAAACTTCCTGGCACTCTTGGAAAAAACTTCACTTAGGTAAATCTGTTTGCTTCTTTTATTAGCCTTTAGTAATGATTTTCCCATCAGTATTCACAAGCAAGATGAAATCATTTCCTTTATTTGTGCATCACTGGATCTGGATTATCCTTCAAATGTATTTTAAAACACATAAAATCTTTCCTTATCTAGATCCTATAAAAATTTATAGTGCATTGAAATTAGAATTCCACTTTGAAGTTTAATGCACTTAAGTGATATGTGTGGGTGATAGCAGTAGGGATTAATTCCTTGACAAACTACTTCATCTATGAGAATTAAGTTTTCTGTATCATCTGGAATCTGCCATAAAACATATTTTTCTTTAAAAAGAACCATTTTATGTGGCTATTCAAATATAATGGCATGGAGGGGCACCTGGGTGGCTCAGTGGATTAAGTTTCCAACTTGATTTCAGCTCAGGTTGGAATCTCACAATTCATGATATCAAGCCCTGGTCTGGCTCCGCACTGACAGCAGTGAGCCTACCTGGGACTCTCTACGTCTCTCCCGCTCTTTCAAAATAAACTTTATATATATATATATATATATATATATATATATATATATATATATATATATAAAATGGCATGGAATTGAACAGAATTATCTCCCCCCAACCCCTTTTATTTTTGTTAGGATATTTATGATTCTTGTATTTTTTTTCTTGGTTTATCTAATAATTCCATCTACTTTATTTTTGTACCCCCCTCAAAAAATCTACATTAAGGCTAACTCCATTATCTTTTTCATTGCTTTATTTCCTATCAACTTCTTCATACTGTTTCTTCCATTTCTCTAAGAAGAGTTGAACACATTTACTTTCACTATCTTTGGACTGGAGTCAGTTGAGAGAATGGGAAGTGAGAGAACATGAAATTATGAAAACTCAAGGAGTTTGGCTATAAAAGGGAATAGAGAAATAGGTGCATACTCAAGGAGGGAACATTAGGTCTAGTGATACTGTGCATTCGGAGTTGTTTCTAGGTGGGTAGGGTTCATCCTTTGCAACAGGAGGCAGAAGGGATTAACTACAGAAAGGTGAATGTATGTCATCACTGGTAATGGCCCACTTAAGGTATGAAGTCATAAATTAAAAATGAGTCCAGTTAGCAAGGTTGTTTTCCTGTAGGAACGTTCTGCAGCTTGGGTATACACAAGACATAGGCAAGGGAAGAGACTTGGGCTTACCCTGGGTTGGGGTTCTGTCAAGTAGGTAAAACAGAGCACATGGCTGAAATTTCAAGAGGGTCACAACACATGGTAAATAAACTCTTTGCAAGAGGATCTGAGGACAATCATAATACAAGATAGCCTTAAGAAGGGAAATGGACTTCATAAATGCTATCCAGAATTTGATACTTGTCTAATAAGTAACAGTTGAAGCTTTGCTAGGCAGAATAGAAGCTATCTTTCTCACCTCCCTGTGCTAGCAGTAGTTTCTTGTTGGCCTTTAGGAATGAGACCCTACTCACCTCTATTTTCTTAGAAGATATATGAGAATCTCTCAGGGATGCAAGTGTAGTGGATTTCTTTATTTAAGTTTACAAAATACATGCTTATAGAAAATTAAAACATTATAGAAATATATAAAGCCAATCATGAAAGTTCTCCCACAATCTCACTCCCTCACAAAGCCACTAGCAACAATGTGGTATTACTTTCCCATTATTTCTTATTGCATTACCAAATTATTCTACAAAAAGAAAATGCTTCCACAACTTTTTTTTTTAACATAAAAGTTTGGACATCTTATTGTTAGTCCAGAGACATTCCTCACTCTTAATGAATAGAAAAATTGCATGAAGATACCATAATCTATTAAGCCAGCCCCTTACTAGTAGGACATCTGAGCTAGTTTTAATTAAAGAACAAAGGTGCAATAAACTTGTGGACACTTGTCAGATTATTCCTATTAGGCAGTTTCCTAGTAATTTCATTTTTAATGAAGAGTTTAGCGAAATGGTTTGAGCATTTTCAACATACTCTGAAGCCCCCCCCAAAGGTTATAAAATTATACTCCCACCTACAGCATGCAAGATGGGATATATGTAATTTAGAAATACTTTTCAAAATTACGGTGCAATTTTTTTAATTTGAAAAAATTTAATTGTTCTTGTAACCATGTTTTCTAACTATAGAAAGTGAAGTTGGACACATTTTCTCGATTGATGGGGACTCAGGATCCTAAGGGCAGGGTTTAGAGAACTCATTTACCACAAGGCATAGGTATCAGAAACTTAAATAACACTTATCCAGAAAGTCTTCAAAGACTACTGGCCTTGCCACAGCTTCAAATACCTCCACTGGTATCTCGTTATTTCCCAGGATTTGATACCTAGGTTGGTATCCTACTGCTTCTGGAATACAATGAAACTGCAAACATGCACATTCTCTACCACCAACCAGCTGTTCTCATTACTCAACTGCAGCAGACAGCTCTTTGTTCCTAGAACATGTCAGTTTCCCATGTCTGGTTTCATTCACTTTATGCCTCAGGCTTTCCCTCTCTGCCTTCTCAAGGCTCAGCTCAAATACCCCTGACTCTATGAAGTCTTCGTCTTCCACACACTCTCTGGGAAAAATGACTGGTTTTTCGCTCTGTGCTACTCCAGCTTTATGCCTGCCTCTCCCTTACTGCAATTCTGTAACATAAACTAGTCTTGGAGGCCAGATACATCTTGTCTATTTCCTGAAGAAAATCTAGTGCAGAACTTTGCAGAACATGCACTCAAAAACTGTTTGTGGAATAAACATACATAAGTTATAGTAAGACTTTAAATCCTTTAATCTCAAATCATTAGTCACAGATACTAGTTCTTAAAGGACTCAAAAAAAAAAAAAAAGAAAAAAAAGAAACACACACACACACACACACACACACACACACAAAACTGCTCCCCTCAAAACATGTCTTTTATAGTAAGCAGTTTTGTAAGTTTTTTTTAAAAAGGTGTCTTTTAATAAACTGACAAAATATTCTATCTTTAGAATAGTTATGTTCAACAAACTTGCCTATGCTCGATATCTGCATCTTCCTAGGATCTCAAATTATTTATTTTAGAAACAATAACATGGGGGGGGGCAGGTTATTGTAAAATATGAAGCAGGAATGACTTAAGCATGTTGAGTTTCTGCTTTATATTCCTAGCCTTAGCACAAAATGACTGGATATCCTCATCAACCCCAAGCTTTTTTTGTTTTTAAAGGCGGGGTGGGGGGGGAGGGGGAGCCACCATGAAGACAATGACACATTAAAATCTCTTTCTCTTGATAATTTCTGGCTTCCAGCTGACTGGATGAGTTTCTTCTGTCTGAAAATAGAAAATTAAATTAAACAAAATATTATTAGTTTTTTTTATTATTAGTAACTCCCTAACAAAAATAAGGCATGTATTTTAAATTACATTATTTGGCATTACACATTTAGCAGTTCTTTATCAATTTCAGAAATAGCTGGCAAACTTTTGACATTATATGAATCTAATAAAGGATGAATGGGTTCACTACAAATTCAGTTCATGGCTTTTCATCTCAAATAAAACTAGTTATTCTGGTATCATTTTCAAATTAATCTGCAATTTATTTATTTGTGGTTATTCTTGATGCAAGATTTCCCCAGTAACTGTAGTCAGTGAGGATAATTCATCACTGGCATCAATGAAACCAATACAGAAATCTATGAACAGACACTACTCAAGATGACAAATACTTTAATAGCATAAAGATTATTTTCCCTTCTGATAATTTCAGTAACTTTAAAATGAAAGAGCACTTGCTAAATTGGTATGGTTGATTGACTGTAAAATATATGTAACATAACGAACTTACTGCTGTATCATCCTCTTTATACACTTTAATGGTTTTATCAGCTTCAGCGGTTAGTAACCGACTTTCAGACTGATCAAAAGCACAAGCAAATATTCCTGATTCACTATCCAAAGAGCCAGGCTGCACAGCTGCATGAACTCTCTGGAAATTATAGCCAGTTCTCCAGTCCCAAAGATGCATCGTGCCATTGTCAGCTTAAAGGAAAAAAAATCTAATTAAACTTGGTGTCCTTTCAACAAGTCAGCTTGACAAACATTTAAGTGCCATCCATGGGTCAAGCACTGTGACAGTAAAGATTAAATAGTTATAAAGATATATAAGACTCAGGAGCTCAAGCTTAATACTGGTTTGTCTATCTTCATGTATGCTTAATTCAGAATTTATTATAGAGCTCAAAAAACACCACAAAATGATACCTACTTTCAGAATGCACAACCAAACTGTAGGTGATTCCCAGCATAAATATCCTAGATTTATCATGTGGGAACTCAAAGGTGGTTAAACTATGAAATGTGCTACATGTATTACAAATATACATGAACACACATATAAACATCCAAATACATAGTAATTAGGCAAGTTCTGCTATAATATTTAGGTGGGATGGCTTAGAAACTTTACAAATGTTTATTCATTTACTAAAAGAAAGAATGACAGACTAGAACGCATTTATTACTAAAATCTTATTTTACCTCCAGAAACAAGCACTCCATCAGAATTTACTGTCAGTGTGTTAATAATAGCATTATGACCAGAAAGATTTTGAATAAAACTTCCATCAGGGAATTTCCACTGTTTTATGTTATCTGGAGAGCCAGATGCAAATGTATAACTGAAATAAAATTAAATAAAATTAGTGACAAAGTAAACTAAGTTAAAATGGTGAATTCAAAAAAGCTTGTTATGGCTGTATGCTATACATGTGCACTTATGAGTGGATCCACACAGCTTTAGCAAATTACTGTCATACCAAGAGGTAAAAATATGAAGACATTTGTTCTAAGTCAAATCAGATCTTCAAAATTATTTTAAGTGTATTTTAATTCCTAGATTAGTGTTTTATTCTCATTTCCCCAATGCTCTACACTGAGCTAAAGCAAACCTCTAAATTCACATTAAGGGCAAGGGGTTATGAAACTATTCTGGACAGACAGCAAGAGAAGGGGAGAGGAGAAAACAGGAAGAAAGGAAAAGAAGGAAAGAAACAGAGAAAGAGACAGAAAAAGGAAGTGGGAGGAAAAAAAGAAAGGAAGTGAGGAAGACAGAAAAAGTGAGGAGGGAGGAAGGAAATAATGGATACAGAAAAGATATCAATGTGACCAGAAAAGGGTCAGGGTGATGTGATATAATAAACGGGCTGTGATATTATGCTCCATCTCTATGGACACCCTGATCATACGGTTCATGGTTCCTACTACTCTATGTATATCAACTTAAGAATTAAACTATTCTGTGTATATCTCGGTGCCCAATAACATTTCTGTCAAAACATTAAATCCATCTTCTATTAGCCTCTACTTTGACATGCAGCTTTTAGCAATGATTTACTCATATTGTCTCATTTGACACTATCATTTTTCACCATGTAGAAAACTTTCCTCATCATATATAGGTCATGAAGGAAAATACTACACAGGGAAAATAAAAGAAATGCATGTTCTTGAGTGTCACAGGCCTGGAAATGACAGCTAAATGACTATCAAAGTAGTACTAATGTTGGCATTTCCATACTTATACTAAAAATTGAAAAAAGAGAAGCTAATTAGGAAATCCACTTACTGTTTTGGATGTAAAACCACAGCCCTAACTGATTTTTTGTGATTTGTTAATGTGACTCTTGTTTTTCCAGCCACCAAATCCCATAATCGTATTGTAGTATCATGGCTTCCTGTAATAAAAACACACACATCCTCAAAATACGATCAGGAAAAATAAGTCAAAAATTAAACATAACGAAATAGGAAGGAGCCTTCCATAGATTACATTAGCCTAAGTGAAAGTCCTATCAACTCTCGGCTAATTACTTTACAGTTCTAACTTTTGGGCTGGTTTTAAATTTAATTCTTAAAAAAGGCAGTAAATGCTTGATGCACTCTCAACAGCTAGAACAGATGTGAGTAACAAAGTAAATACATAATGTTACTCCTCATGGAGGGGAAGGAAAAAACTAACGATTTTTTAGTTAATAAAATACATCAAGTGAATGAATTATTTTCTAGTCTTCAAAGATCTATTTTTTTAAATTTATTTTTAGGTTTTGAGAGACAGTGCATGCACACAAACAGGGGAAGGGCAGAGGGAAGAGGGAGAGGGAGAGGCAGAGGGAGAGGGAGAGGGACAGGGACAGGGAAAGGGAGAGGCAGAGGGAGAGGGACAGGGAGACGGAGAGGGAGAGGCAGAGGGAGAAGGAGAGGGAGAGGGAGAGGCAGAGGGAGAGGCAGAGGGAGAGGCAGAGGGAGAGGCAGAGGGAGAAGGAGAGGGACAGGGAAAGGGAGAGGCAGAGGGAGAGGGCGAGGGAGAGGGACAGGGAGAGGGCGAGGGACAGGGAGAGGGAGAGGGAGAGGCAGAGGGAGAGGGAGAGGGAGAGAGGAAAAATCTTAAGCAGACTCCACACTCAGCACAGAGCCAAACACAGGGCTCAATCTCACAACCGTGAGATCATGACCTAAGCTGAAATCAGGAGTCCAGCGCTTAATCAACTAAACCACCCAGGCACCCTAGGAAAGATCTGTTATTAATCTTACTGTAAGCAAAACAAGACTCAAACCAACTCTAAAGGTTATTGGTCTCGGGGGATTTCATCTTCTAACTTCATTTTCTTAGAGCAGTAACTTTGATACTATGAAACGATGTCTAATTGTATCAAACAGAACCATTTTCTAGTCCGACATTACATGAAACTGAGGTGTGATATATCCTATGATACAGAAAAAGTATGAGATAAAAACAATCAAATGAAACGTTACCACAGTAAATTTCAAATGCACACACAATGTATCTACAACACAAAGCAAGAGTCAAAGTGAATAGGAAAAGTATATGTATAACCATAACGCATTCTAACTGAATACACTGTAAACTTAAAATGTATCAATCATACCAGTAATGATTTGTGGTTCTGCAGCTTGACACCTCACTGTAGCAACTGCGTTCGTATGTCCAGATAATGTGTGCACACTGGCTTTAGTTCTCACATCCCAAATCTATAAAAACACAACAGACGTACTGTCAGAGAGAATGGGTATTCATATCTCAGGCAGGTAACTGGATCGATTTCAGGCTGGGAATATAGTAGGCAACTGTGCCTGAATATGATGAAAAATTGTTTAAAAGAAAGATAATGATCAATAAGCTGGCTGGGGAATGTAGACAGGAGGCAGATACAGGGGGAAAAAAACTCAAAAACTAAAAGATTAGGGCACCCAAAGTATAAGAATGGGTGTAACGAGACTACTAAAGGAAACAGCTCACGGAAAACAGTTGTAGTGATGGGAAGGAATGTGCGAGTGTCACATTTCAGAGGCAGGGCACTCCCAATAATAAACATGATGAGGCCACAGAACTGAAAACGGAGGTAGAAAAACATACGTGTCAAGAAACTGAGAGGCTAGGCTACTGCTGGTCAAGGCAACTACCTTTAATTCTCTTAACAAACAATACGTGACTCCATTACCAAACACGCCTAGTGTAGGATGCAATATATTTACAAACAAACACAAAGCTCTACTCCGTTTACCCGTGCAGTTGAATCTCGACTACAGGTTACCAGCACATCAATCGTTGGGTGCAAATCCAAACCATACACTGCACTCAGATGTCCATGATAGTGCCTTATAACCTAAAAATAAACCAGGAAAGTGAAAATCTCTATACTCAGAAAGAAAAGCAGTGATTCATAATGTTTTAAATCCTTAACTCCAAGCTTACCTTATTATATTCAAGATCCCAGCATTTGACTTGTTTGTCTTCTCCACAGGAGAACAGGTAAGGGCTCCGTGTGCTTACTATCACTCCACGCACCGTACTAATGTGCCCGGTTAATGACAGTTTTAATTTGCCACTAGCCAAGTCCCAGATCTGCAATCAAAGAATATTTAATTTTTCTTCTTTTGGATCATTACAAAGCAAAAATTTTTAGAATCTTGATGTTAAAATCAGGTCTTCAACAACAATCTCCCACCAATCTCCCTTGGTAAACAGGGAAAAAAAGAATTAAAAAGCACGTTCAAACTGAGAAAGTATTTGCAATAAGTTATAAAGTCTTAGTATATATAAAAGGATATCATAGATAACGAAAGTATGAATACCATATTAAATTAACCAAGGATAGCAACAACTTAAAGAAAAAAAAAACCTATGGAAACAAACTAAATGTCCACCAATGGATGAGTGGATTTAAAAAAATGTGGTGTGTACCTTAATGTACACACAAACACACACACACACACAACGAAGTATCATTCAGCCATGAAAAAGAATAAAATCTTGCCATTTAGGACAACGTGGATGAACCCTGAGTGCATTATGCTATGTGAAATAAGTCAGAGAAAGACAGATACTGTGTGATTTCACTGACGTATGAATTCTAAAAACAAACACTAACAAACAAAGCTCAGAGATAAAGAGAACAGATCAGTAGTTGCCAGAGGTGAGGAGGGGAGTAGGCAAAATGGGTAAAGAGAATCAAAGGTACAAACTTCCAGTTATAAACTAGATAAGTCATGGGGATAGCATGTTCAGCATGGTGACTATATCAATACTGTACTGCATATTTAAAAGTTTTTAAAAGAGAGTAGATCTCAAAAATTCTCTCTAAAAGGAAAAAAATTTCTGTAATCATGTATGGTGACAGATGTTAACTAGATTTATTGTAGTGTTCATTTCACAATATATACAAATGCTGAATCATTATGTGCTATGCCTAAAACTAACATAATGTTGAATATCAATTACACCTCAATAAATATATATATATGTTGAAAAAACCTAAAAGCAGCTTTATTAGGTATCAAAAAGTTCAACACCACTAGAAATTTTATATGTACAGTTTTTAAAAGATTAGATACCCATTTCTGCTTAACATCTTAGTAGGTATTTTTAAAGATACACAGTGTGCTTTTTGAAAAGGATCCTCTCATATACAGCAAGTATCAATTAGTCCATTTTGGAAAATAAGCTGTCCTCTTGAGTGTCAACCTCCAAAAACATTTAACCTATTAATTCCATTTCTGAGAATCTATAGTAACAAAGTAATTTTAAAATACAGCAAAAAGCTTTACGTCCAAAGATTAATATGGCACTACTTGTGATAGTGAAAATCAAGAAACTAAAAACTTTAATGTCTAACAATAGGAAGAGTACAGAACATCTAGATGATATATCCTTTTTTCACAGAAACATGCCTCAGACATAACATTAAGTAGAAAAACACCAGAGTATAAAATTACATATCAAGCATGACTTTTTAAAGATACACATTTATAAGGCCGCCTGGGTGGCTCAGTTAAGCGTCCGGCTCTTGATTTCCACTCAGGTGATGATCTCATGGTACATGAGATGGAGCCCTGCATTTGGCTCTGCGCAGACAGCACGGAGCTTGCTTGGGTTTCTTGCTCTCCCTTTTCTCTCTCTGCCCCTCCCCTGCTCTGCTCATGTGCACACACACTCTCTCTCTCTCTCAAAATAAAATAAACAAGATACGCGTTTATACACACAGGAAAAGAGCTCAGAAATATAATGACTTATGCTCAGAAATAAATACTAAACAGAAATTCATGTTCAAATTATCCGACAGTGTTAGGATTACGTATGGGTCTGTGTTCTTTTATGATTTTCTATATTTTCCACATTGTTTATAGATAAGCATGTTTTAATTTTGTAACCAGAGGAGAAAAAAAGTAAATATCAAGGAATTAGTGGTAGGTAGTCAGTCCGTACTGTTTGGAAAAACCTGTTATTTAAATATCACTTCTCAAACGTATTTATTTAGAACCGTGAACTGTTAAATATAGTAATTTTACTCCATACTTAGGTCTAAGAAATCACAGGAAGTACAACAGAAATCCTCACCTAAGAAAATAAAAGATTAAACTTATATACCAAATACAAAGTCCTATTTTTTCTTTCTTCTTTATTACCTTTATAGTTCTGTCCGCAGATCCTGTTACAAACCACTGATTTCCAGGTTCTACAGCAATACAGCGAACCCAGCCAAGGTGTCCACTGATCACCTGCAGAAAACAAAAGGTGGAATGGGCAGACTCATTATACGTAAGTTAAAGTTTATTCAATTTCAACTCATCGCATATAAATCAAGTTTGAAGAGCCCATCCCCACATCTTCAAATAAGTTCTTAAAATTATTTGAGAGATTTTAGAAATATAAGTTATCTTCAGTAAATGAACACACAAATTGTGATATATCTACAAAATGAAATGCTACTCAACAATAAAGAGGAATCTATTAATAGATGCAACAACTTGAATGACTCTCAAAGACATTAAGCTGAGTGAAGGAAGGCAATCTCGAAAGGTACATACCATATAATTCCATTCTGTAACAAATAGAAAAGGCACAACTATATAGTATGGAAAACAGATGAACAGTTACCAGGGGTAGAGAAGGGTAGGACTGTAAAATAATAGCACAGGAGTGTTTTTTGAATTGATGGAACTTCTATATACTGACTGGGGCAGTGATTACCCAAATTTATACCTCCATTAAAGTTTTTTAGGTCTGTATACCAAAAGAAAGGCTATGTTAGTGAAACATTAAAAAACTAAAATTTAGCAAATATAGTTAATTATGTGTGGCTACAGTTTTCCTACTATATACACTTCATTTCAGATCTGTTACATTTTCAATCATTCTAATTTACTGTAACTGAAAAATTCATTAGTAGGGCCAAAGACATTGTTATATGTCGTTCTTCCTCCTAGCCTTCACACTAAACACCTCAAACACATAGAAAATTTATTTCATCTGTTCTCTACACTTAATAGCTTTCTGTCAACATTTTATACTGTATTTTATAGGAAATACATACATGGCTTTTACTTAAAGAAGTCTTCCTAAGATCTGTCCTTTAATATTGTGCCTAACCCTTCCCTTGTCTGGTCTCAGATCACTTTACCAGTGCTCATATTCACTCCTTTTCCTTCTTAGTCTACTCCTTCAGCTCTTATAACGGGAAAGCAATCATCGTCCCTGTAATGGCATGATATACAGATTCACTCACCCTGTACAGTTTCCATGGTGGGTGCCACTGGGGTTTGGGCATTGTAGGGGCTTTTTTAGCCATCAGTGCAGAGTTCTTGGCATTGCCAGCTTCCATAACAGCCTAGATAAGGAACAGATCACATTACTGTTAAAGACACACCTAAAGTTTCATGTTAAATCAAAAATAAAACATTTTAAAAGGGGATTTATGAAGTTTTTTTTACTTTAAATGAAGAGGAAAAGACAGCTAAAATTGTTTGCCTGACTAGAAAATGTCTGAATATATAAGACTTCTAATCGGAATTATATTTTCTGTATGTTCATTTTAATTTTAAAAATCAATTAAAGGGGCACCTAGGTGGCTCAGTCGGTTGAGTATCCGATTTCGGCTCAAGTCACGATCTCATAGTTTGTGGATTAGAGACCCCACATCCAGCTCTGTGCTGACAGCTCAGAGCCTGGAGCCTGCTTCAGATTCTGTGTTTCTGTCTCTCTCTGCCCCTCCCCAACTTGTACTCTGTGTCTCTCTTTCAAAAATAAACGTTAAAAAAATTTTTTTTAACTAACTAAAAAATCTCAAAGGCAGAACGTTAGAGTTAAGAGCACGTATCACTAAGCATGGGTTCATAAACCCAGCTCTGCCAATTACTAGCTGAGTGACGTCGGGTAAAAATTACATAACCTCTATGTCTGCTTTGTAAAATGGAAGTAACAGTGCCTGCCTCATACAGTTACTACGAAATTATTACTACTCTATAAATGCTCTATATAAGCTCCTACCATTATTTGAGTGATTGCAAGTGGATTAATGTCACTGCCTTTCATTGTCGCATTTGAACATTACTGATTTAATATTGCAAAAGAGAAACTACCTTCCAAAAAATATTTAATTAACATTTTAAAAGGTATTCTAGCTGATGTACCATCTACATTAGCATCCATCCATGCACCCAAAAAATACTTAAGTCCATAAAGTTCTGCCCTCAAAAAGCTTAGATTACCCCCTCCTAAGGAGGCAGAAAGCCTGGGCAGAGACCTGTGAATGGAGGCAGAAGAAGAAATGTGGTGGGAAGACCACAAATTAATTCATTTCATAAAGCCAAATAACAGCATACTAAAGTAAGGAACCAAAGCCTACAGTTACTGAAGTGACAGCATAGTAAAATAAACTAGGTATTTTCAGTTATTCTTTTTATAACTACTTTCATCAATAGTAACATTAGCTGCCATTTACTTAAACTTATGTATTTCTAAATGCTCATTTATAAGATAGAAGTTCTACAGCCTGTGAATATTACATTACTAACAGCACTCAAACTGTGTAAGCCAACTTAGAGTTTAATAGAAAAGAGATTTTCATATTTAACACATACTAACAAGTTTCAGAATAGTATTCCTTGTACTTTTAATAGTGGACAATAAAGGGAAACATCACATGATCTACATCAAAATAAGCATAAGGTACAATGTACAATCAACACAGAGTAACAGAATTTTAAATTCTAAAACATATGCCAATTCAGTAGCAACTTAAATTTGAGGGCCTTGAAACACTAACAACTAGCTCAATCAGCCATTATTTACTTTAATCATTCCAAGGAAAATTTTCATTTACCTGCTATTTAACCGAAGACTCTTGTAATAAAGGAAAATAAGGCAACAAGTTCCAAAAATTAGAAACCTACAGCATGACTTGACACAGAGAAACTTACTGAAGTCACCCCTGCGGGCTGTGAACGGTCAGCGGTCCCCGGATGTCGGTATTCACCTCCGGCAGGTGCATTACGATTTGCATCAACCCTGAAGCAAAAAAAAAATACCACATTCTAAGCAATCAATTGTCATGTCATGGGCTCTGCAGAACCAATTCTTTAAATTTTATAAGCAATGATAAAGGAAAACTTCACATAATACATAATTATAAAGAAATCTTAAAATGAAAAGAAAATGTAAACAATGAATGATGCTTTCAAATCTCTGTAATTAGAAGCATAATAATTCATACCTGGTCTGAGAAGAAGGTAATGCCACAGCTAAGGACTGAGCGGCTGATTCACTTGGCATTCTTTGGATCTTGGTATCTGCTGTCAAAGCAACCCCTGTTTAAGGGAAAAAATCAAGTCCTTTAAAAGTAGCTATCTTCAATTTCATTTACATGGGTTTAAATTAAAATACTGGAAGAAAACATGTGATTATCTCCAGGTGGTGACATTACAAAAATTTCTATTATGTTTTGTGTGTCTTTTATTTCTAACTTCTTAATAATGTAACTTGAAATCACATAACTCAAATTCAATTTAATCACAGGCAGCCTGGTATTAACATGCCCAAGATAGTAAAGACAATTTCTATTATCTTGGGATATTACCTTCAGAAATAAAAATTAAGCAGTCCCCAAATACTAACAGAATATTTCCAAGAGTAAATGGAAATTACTAAACAAGAGTATCAATTTGCCTGGGCTTTCAATATCGTAAATCCTGTCTTCTAAAAGTACTAGAACCTAGATACACTAAGCTTTTTGTCCTCCACCCCATTATACCAGCCACTCCATTTGTGTGCCAATTTTCTACACACACAGACATCCAGTAGACACTTCTGTCACACCTGCTTCTACACTAACACTTCAATCACTTTTGTAAGTTTAGCGATAATAACGTGTCTGTTTAAACCTCCATATAAACATGTTTTAGCCTGGAGCAGTCTTACTGTCTTTGAATTCCTAACACAGTGCCTCAATACATTTAGATGCTTAAAAATGTTTGCTCAATGAATGCATCTTATACTGAGTATTAGTTAACTATCATCTAAAAGTTATGCCTGGATGCCTAGCTACTAAGTTTATATTTTATAGGCAACAGGAATGATATTATTGGTTCATTCAAGGAAATGCCCACAAGACATTTTCAGTATGTAATAGCTCGCTTACCAGGTCCTGGTGGATATGGATGTGTACCTGTCACCAAATATTCAACTTCTTGTCCTTAAAAAAAGGAGAATAATCATGATCATCGGCAAATTTAACAAGTACCGTCTCTTTAAATAAGTCTTAAATTATCAACTGGATTTCTGAAATTTTCCCAACTAAACCCAAACATCAGATATTAGATAAACTGATCATTTTTGCTTTGGCTTCTGAAGACCATGTACACTGTTATTTCCTTGACTATTTGCTGATATGGGGTCAAGAAAGCTTGCATAATTCTAATCGTGTGTAGAGAGACCATCCTATCAAGTAAAAATCCACTTTGGTTTTTCTTCCAAGCAAATGATTTCTCTTTGGAATCTTGGATTATTTTTATGCACTAGAATGTCAGTGCCTAATATCATCATTCTGAATTACAGCCAAACTAGATAGATGGGTCTCCCCATGGGTTAAAAATTTTTCCTTTAGTTTCCACTGTGACCGTCTCTGTGTCCTAATAATTTCTACGATGATGATTCTACCACTTTATTTCCTACTAAGAAAAAGCCCACCAACCACAATCTCAACTCACTACTCCAATGAGGAAATTAAGACTTCATTATAATACTGGTGTAGTAGTTCAATAGAGTATGGCTCTCATCAGTCCTCCCAGAACAGGCACTAGAACATTTCATTTTTCTATTTTTAAAAATTATCACATTTCTGATAACGCCATATTCACCTTGATTGGCAGGATACTGTTTATGACCATATGAATCCGATGCATTCTGAGGACATTTCTCTTTAAAATTTTCTTTCGAAGTAGGCATATGCAACACAGGACCATACTCATTACGCAGCTTGATTGACATTTTCCGTTTGTGACTATGTAAAAATTATGAACATTAAGAATGTATCTTGAGTACTTTAAAAATATTAACCAAAGTAAATATATTCACAGATAGCCCAGAAAAACAAGTATTTAAATAGCTTAGGTTTGGCTAATCATGTAGAAAAAATTTCTACTAAGTTTTAAAAGTTAAATAGTATTTTAAAAAGCTCAAAACTTCCAAGTGCATTTCCACACTTTCCTTCACAATCCACCACATAGTATCCATTAAGTACTAACATTTTAGGTTGTTAACCAATAAATACAAAACCTTTCATGATAAGTTATCAAGGGTCTGGTTTAAAAATACATAGAAACTAATATATCCTTTTAAAAACCTCAAAAGCAATATATTTTCCTTCATATGTGTAAATATAAAAATATAGTAAAAGCATCTATCATAACCTTTACTGGATGTATCTAAAAAGATTAATTAGAACTAATCGAAACACTTAATGAGTTCAGTATTTTTTAAAGAAATGCACTTATATAAATGTTTAAGAATAGCTCACTTTATAAATTAAATATAAATGCTTGTTTTAGGAATTAAGTAGATTTTCAAAGAAGGGTAAAGGACAAAGAAGGAACACTGCACATAATGCAATCCCAGACTGGAGCTGGAGATGTAGAACCAAAAATATGCCACCACTCAAAAATCTTCATCATACTAACGAGAAAAGATGGGAGTAGAGGTACTGGCCAGGTACAATTTCAGCTCAGCAAGGCTCTGAGAGCAGCGGGAAGCTGAAAGCACATACAAAGTGATTGATTATAAGATATAACACCTAAAAGGGACTCTCCTAATTACTGGGTATTTATAAATGCAATTAATAAATGGGATTTTTACTGTAAAAGACAAGGCCAAAAAAAAAAGTTAAATCAGCTTAAATCATGCCCAAACACCATTCATTATTGAATAGATATCCTATGTTAGTATCACTCACTAATCTTTAAAGGTCCCCCTCTCCCTGCTCTCTTCCCCCAATGATTAAGTAGTTTAAATATTCTATCAACTGAAAAGGAACAATACCTACCTCTCTTCATCCAAAGGCACAGGTTTTCCATTATCAGCTACAAACATGTCATGGGTTCTCTTCAATGACCTGAACACAAGTGTGTGCACAGAATGTTTCTGTACCTCCTAGAAAGAAAGATTATAATCACATATCCATCTATAAATTACACGTATCACAACCTAAATTAAAGTCAAATTAGTTATACACTTTACATGTTTAAAATATACACAATGCTTTCTGCCACTCACCATAGCTATTTGTAGCAAGCTATAGGAGTCAAGTTCAGAAGAAGAGGAAGGTCCTCATTGGCCAGAGACCCAGCCACATCAACTAGTGATGCTTGAGCTTGGTCATTTATTCAACAAATATCTACTGAACTCCTACAGATGTGTTTGACAGGTACTGTGTTAGAAGCTGACAAAAGAATGATGAAACGGCACTCATGGTCCAGGTGCTCAAGAGAAAACAGATAAAAAATAAGCAACACAGTTTGATAAGTGCTATAAAGGAAACACGTACCGGGATGAGACAGAGAAAGAACTTAGGATAGTTATGAAAAATATCTGAGATGTCAGTTAAGTAAAGAGTTAGCCCTGTACAGAACAGAGTTAGGAACAATCCAGCAAAGAGAAAATGCCATGTACCCAGCAGTTCAAAAACTGCATGATGCCAGGAGCTCCAAGAGTTGTGGATGCTCAGTAGGAAGCTGTACTGTGATGCCGAGATGAGGTTCCAAGGGTAGACAAGGTCCAGATCAGGTTAAGGGTTTTTTGAAGATCATTCTAACAGTCGACACTTTTGCTCTAGTAATATCGGGCCAGTAAAGGATGTTAAGCTGAAAAAGCATGATCAGCTTACGTTTTAAATCAATTTACGGAGGGAGGAGGGTGTAACAAAAATGGAAGCAAGGAAACCAGCAAAGAGCTAATGCATTTGTCCAGATAAAAGATGGTGTTGGTTTGAATTAAAGTGAAGGCAGTGGATACCGACCGGGGTCAAGAAATATTTCTGAGATTAGACGGACAAGGCTGTCTAACAGAACGGTTGTTCAAGCCAGGGAAAGATGCAGAACTTCAAAATGGCAGGTTTTTGGGGGGAAGAGCTGATAGAAGGCACTAAGTGAACACCAGAGAAGACTTCCATTCTTTTAGGAGTCTATTCTGCAGATGGGGAAGAACAGCGGTCCAGAAGCACCGCCTCCGGGGACACTGCAGAGCTCAAAGGCTCAAGAGTAAAAGGACTTAGTAATTCTCTCCGCATCAAGCCTGGGGGTAACCTCTGACTAATCCATCCATCCGGCTTCCTTCCATCCCTGAAAACCTTAAGAGACTACCCGGCCTCAGCCAGAGAGCCTCCCTTCGCAGCCTCTACCCTCTCCAAACTCCAAACACCCTCGTTCCCCCATGCCCGCCACCGAAGAAAAACATTCCAGAAACGAAAGACCCTTCGGCGCCCAAGTGCCACTTTACCTCGACCATGATGCCGCTGTGTAACCCGCCGATCCAGCGGACAAGAAACGACAGCCTGCAACACAAAAACAGCCGCCACAACTATGCAGTCCCTTCCGGAATCGGGCGTCCTAGCGCCGGATCTGACGCAGTCCGCGCACGCGCGTTAGTCGTCCGCCGGCCTTGTGGGATCGAGGGGCGGGTCTTTGTCTTCGGAGGCGTGGTTTCGGGCCTGAGGTGGGAGGCTCTTAAGGGTCTCGCTCGCTCTCCTGAAGAAATCTTGGAGTAAAGTTTTCTGCCTTATTCTCCGTCTTAAATATTTTGATTTAGGGGTGTGGCTGTTCGCGTTGTATTTTCCGGATGCTTAATCCTTTTTATCAGCGAATCTAAGTAATCCGTTCTAGGGAGGATATGGAGAGAGCAAATGCCGGTCAGCGCTAAAACTTTGGGGATCGCCTGCGCAATTTATGTCGCCTGCTTACGCTCCTTGGCTAATCTTGTCTGGAAGCATTTCGACGCCTTTGTAGCCGTAATTCCGAAAAGCAATCCCACTTAATATTGTCGAGTGAACACTTGTTAAGTCAATCTTGCGGAATTGTTTCAACTTGAGAAATTTTGCAAAAGACTTTTAACATTATATGGCAAAACCACAAATTTATTTTAGACTGCACAGATGTTTAATCCTCTCAAAACTGCATAATTCTTGGCCATTTCCTAGATGTCTGTTAATTAATGGGGCATCAACAATGCCAGCTTTTCAAAGCTGGTGGAAAAAAGAATGCAACTGAAGACTTGAGCCATTTTTATTTATACACAGCCTGGTGCCAAAGTATAAAGATTTTGTTTTTTCGCCCAGGTAAAATGCAATTTTCGATTAATCCTGCCCAATTACTTTTCTATGTGAAAAGAAAAATTGATGGAGTTAGCCATTTCACTGGCCCTACTTGGTCCTTAACGTAATCAATTCCACTGATCTTGGTACCCAGAGCACCCCAAACATGATTTTCAGAGGGGGGAAAAATCTTATCAAAAGTATAGCAATGTGAAATGATAATCTCATTAGAAATTCACTGATTATATATATAAAAAAATTGATTTGTTTTAATTCATTAAAAACATTAAGGTCAAGTTTCTGCTTGCAAATAAAGTCATCTTTGAATTTCAGTATAAGTTTGGCCTATGAACTGATTTTCTGTAACAGTGGCCACTAGTGGGAGGCCTTGCAAAGAAATTCCATAATTATAAAATATATATGTACTTGGGCAGCTATATTATAACTTTCCTATAGGTAGTAATAGATATACAAAAGAGTATGTAGAAATGTAAAGATTCTAATATAACTATGGCAATATAATAAATGTCTAGTTGAGCCTATTAACATGTTAATCATTCTAGAGAATTTTTATAAACCCAGACTTAAAAATCTTGTAATAGTTAAGGTAAATTTCACTAGATTATGCTCCTTTTAAAAAACTCTCTTGAATCTATAGAATTATATTATCTACTTAAAAGGTTTAGATAAATAGTGACTCCCTTATGTAGCTCATGGACCTATGAATTACCTATGTTGTATATAAATTTTATATTTATATAAAACCTGATTTTGTTTTTCTGGTGAAAGGATCCATAAATTTCTTGGGATTCATAAAAGGATCTAGGACCCAGGAAAGATTAAGAATCTCTGTCCTGGTGGACACCCAGAGCTGCCTTATTTGAGCAGTAGGGGTCACTGCTGCTCTTTATAATGATAGGAGCATTTTTCCCTAATAAGAATTTTCCCGTATCTTTATAAGGATAGGAGGATTTCACCACCTAAATTATGGTGAATAATTTATTAATGTAAATATGAAGTCTGTGTAAAACCAATAGTACAGATTTTAAGGAACACCTCTCTTTATTAGTTGATCTATTTTATTTTTCTTAAACTCACCAGTATACAAGATCCCTTTATTCTCTTTCAAATACTTATGTCCTTTGCCATTAAGTGATAGGTCATACCAGTATGGATTTCAGTGTCATTTTCATCAGCTTTCTGATGAAAGTGGGAGTGTTTTCTTATTTTTATACTCCAAAAAGATGGATATTATTTCTTTTTGTTTCTCTCAGTTTAGAGGGTTAAATATATCATCTTCTTTCAGACACTACTTTCTTTCCGTGCAATATTCCTTAGACTTGTTTGACTCAAAATGCCCTCTTCCCCATGAATTTCAGACTTGTAATTCTTCACTAATTCAAAAGGGAGGAATGGTGGATATTATCATTTGTTTTTGAATTTCTAACATCAGAACCGATTAAAAAGAATACTTGGATATTTTTTCCAGTAGTTTGGTCTGTGTTTATTGCAATGCTAAGAATTAGCCCAAATGCTGAGGTAGTGTTAGCAAGTGATTTCTGGTAACAGACTTAAGAGGAAAGCTTGTGGGATCACTGGAGACAGTGAGGGAGCTATTCTTCCGCTTTATGCCTGGAAAGGGCTAGAACATAATGAAGCTGCACTGTCAGTTATAAATATCTTAGTGGAGGGATGTTTGCCTGTGACAGAGAGACAGAGAGAGAAGGGAAGTGTTGCTTATCACAATTTTTCCTTCTATTTTGTGAAGTCCCAGCCCATGTCACAAAAAACAGGTGTCAGATTGAACATGATCATGACTCATAATTTATCTTTTTTTTGTGTTTCTATTTTGCAAAAACGTGTCACAGAAAGAACAGCAGTGTGACATTTCCACTTTTCTTAGCTGAGTTCATATACTACCATGTTTGATGGCAATATCTGTTTCATTATCTGTGTTCCCCAATAGACATATGGGATGAGTATAGTGTGTTACACTCCCAGTATGTGGATAACTTACTTGCAATTGGTAGGCTTTCAATATTTGTTGAAAGATTGAATAAGTGAGGTGTTAAGTTTTAGACATTTACATGTGGGGATGGAAGGCACTGAGACCTTAATTTTGAAATGAGTTGCAGGTATTGAGTCTGTAGAGTAGGATATTGTGTGTCTCTGGATATGCTCACTCCTGAAAAGATGCCACTATTTCAACAACAATTAATTTAACCTTAGCCCGTTTCTGTGCATAAGGCAGAGAATTGCTTGTGTCACGACAGGCTGTCTTTCTGATCATTGTAAATTTTATGAAAATGAATTATTCTCCGTTATATTTAGATAAGTTAGTGCCACATTTTATCCAGTTTATATAAAACATAATTCTGACATTAAGTTAAAAGTGCTCTTTGAGGGGTGCCTGGGTGGCTCAGTCAGTTAAGCTTCCGGTTCTTGGTTTAGACTCAGGTCATGATCTCATGGTTTGTGGGTTCAAGCACCATGTCAGGTTCCGCGCTGACAGCTTTCTTCGGCTTCTCTGTTTCCCTCTTTCTCCACCCCTCCCCTGCTCTTCTCTCTCCCTCAACTAGAAAAACTATTGGAAAAGTAAAAGAATTCCCTATGAAATATGAGTACAAAATAATCAAAACTCTATATAGCTTCCAGAGGTGCTTGGCTGGCTCAGTCGGTACAGCATGCAACTCATGATCTTGGGGTTTTAAGTTTGAGCCCCATGTTGGGTGTGGAGATTACTTTAAAAAAATAAAATCTTAAGGAAAAAAATTTCATATATGCAGTTAAAAGATATAATGGGGAAATGATCTTATTTATGACAGCAATAAATGCAAAATGTGTAAGATCTAGAAAAATATTTAAGGGACATATCCCCCCAAAAAGACTTGAATTAATGAAAATGCACAGTTATTCTTAGATTGGAAAAGTCAAAATTATAAATGTCTGTAATACCATTGATCTATTCCTGAGCACATTTTATTGAAAATATTTTTAATTCAGGAAATAGTTATTCAATAGTAAAAGGTTTTTAAATAAATGTTACTAAAATACTCCAAAATAAAGTAAACACTTTTATTTTCTACAGATTTTTATTGCTGGTACTATACACAAAGTATAAAAACCTTTAGTGATTTATTGCATTGTTTAAAAACATAGCTTTTCCTTCTAATGTGAAATTTAAAATTAGTCTGATTCCTAAAAATTTGATCTAACGTGAAATTTAAAATTTAAAATTAGTCTGATTCCTAAAAATTTGGATTAGTTCAACAAACTCATCCAGCTCAGCCTAACTTACCAAAAGGTAACAGGGTAGTGGGTACTATGAGAAGGACATTAGGGGGTCTCACAAATTTGGCAGAATAATCAAATGATCAAGTTTAGTGGTTTTGGTTACGTCTTCTGCCAAAGTTGTCAGGCTCTCTCACTCTAGAATGCTGCTATGAATGTGACATCAGGTCAGTCAACCCAATTCTTTGCTAATGTCCTTTGAAAATATTAAATTGGGGGAGAGAAGCTGATAGGGCTAGCTTGGGGAAGGGGTCCACCACCAGCTCGACCATCTGTGGCTGGAGGATCAGGGCATCAGTATGCTATCAGGGCCAGTGGAGCCCTATGTTTTAAGGGTCATTCCAGGAGAAGGGAGCAGCAGTGTAACAGGTGTCCATTAGAGCCATGTGGTTTTGAGTCTAAATGTGACAGGAGCAGAAGAGCATCTCTGTCTTTTCTCTAGCTCTTCTTACTGGCACTGTGTTGATGAAGAAAACGTCCTGTTTTCCCCTGTTGCCATGCTCTGTATCAGCTTCCTTCAGAAAAGCAAACTGATTTCTTCCAAGTCGATAGAGAGACTCTCCACAAGAGACAGAGCTAGCCCCTATCCTTTTCTGCAATGCACGTTCCAATCACAAAAATGGCTAACCAATGGCATCTGTCATTGCCATACTGGTCTCAGGCTTGCCCATCAAAGCTTTGGTCTAAGTTAGCCTCCAGCTCTTGTTTATTAATTTCTTCTTGAATAGAGGTCCTCAAACTGTAGCTCAGGGTAAGAAAAGAAAAATACATACAGAGACTAACAATGATTCGGTATAGTTTTCCAAATGCTATGCCTATTTAGACAAAGATGATCAGTATCTCCTTTCACTCATTTAATCATTTGCTCATTCATACATTCATAAACTTGTTCTACAGATATTTATAAATTACCTACCATGTGCTAGGTGTGTGATATAAACCATACATACAGTCATTCAAACAAGTTTCAAGCCCAAAAGCCTTTTCCTTTCAAATATCTTTTCCCTCTGAAGGAGGTTAGGTCCCTAAGTTACTATTCCCAAAGCCTCATCTTACCCTGATTTAGGTTCAGTACATGTTATCACAGGTAGTTCCCATTTTCTGTCTTTGACTGTAGATAGAAAACTTCATGATTAGAGGGCACTTGTCTATCTCGTCTACCAAAATATCCTTGCCCCCACCAAACTACTTGCCACATAGTAGGTACTCTATAAATATTTGATAAACACAAATTGCCTTATGGTCTATAGATGGGCCTGACATGAATTGGAAAGGTATCAACAACAAGTATTTTGACAGTCAGTGTCCACAAGTCTTCCCTTCATGCCAGAGAGCTGCTGGGAAGGACATATTATCTGTATTCTCTGTCACTGATTTACTGTCCTTGACTTATGTAACGGTATCAGCTAATAGGAAGAACACAGCACTATTGACCTGAAAATATAACTGAACAAATTGTACTCCCTTCCTCCTCCACCAATGGCATCAACATTTTTGAAACTTTAAGTATTTTTATAAGCAGAATGTCTGCAAAATTATTTCTTCTCTTTGAAAATATGGTAATTTACTTTGTAATATTAGGCACTTTAGAGTGTTAGTGTAACTGTACATAACTCAATAGGAAAATTCTCTAACAAAAACTAGACTTCAAAAAAGTCTCATAGTTATTTTCACTGCATTGGTCATGCCTCTCACACCAACATGAATATCCATACCCACACCCATACTTCAGGGTGAAAATAAAGGCTAAGAATGAGTGTGCTAGTCTGAGACCTTATAGTCCATAGACAATGGGCTGGCCAAAACAAGAACAAACCAACCAAAAAGTTACTGGCAAATTCTTTATAATGTTTATAGTTTGTTGGGCAATGAAGTATAATGGACACAGAGCATGGACTATAGCATCAGACAGGCTTGGGTCAAGTCTTGGTACTGGTATTTACTACCTGTATGCCTTGGGTGTTTACTTAACCTCTCTTAGCCTCAGTTTCATCATCTATAGAACTTAGTAGTTTCAAAAATTAAGTAAGATAAATGATTATCGGGACTTGGCTTCTGAGGCATGTTTTGGTGAAGGCTACTTCAGTCATTCCTCCTGCACATTTTTAATGAATTGTCTATCTTGCTCACAAATGTGTCTCTAGCACACTACCTGTCGCATAGGAAGCTCCCAAGACCTATTTGTGGAATGAATATTAAGTCTCTGCTATTACAGAACATACGTTCTAGTAGTTTCCATCCTCTACCTTCCTGTTGATGATGGCAAGAATGCCAGTCAGAGTAGAAAAAAGTGGGAATTTAAAGGAATTTTCATTTTAACATTGTACAAGATTCTATTATACGCCAGAAGAAATAAAATTAATAAGCTTCTGAAAATTAAATAATGGCTCTGTTACTAGTTTCAGTGCTTGAAAATGAAGTAATAATACGATAATGTTACATCAAAAAAATTGTTTTAGTCTTCCTATCAGATAGTCTTTTCAAATCAGCAAGGATCTGACATCATTAACACAAGACCCTGTCCAGATTATTAAAATGAGCATTTTCTCAGTTATATTTTGAAGACAAATATTCTTGCATCTTATTTTAATGAATACATGCATATATTTGCTTTTATGGTCAGATGTGTATTCTTCTAAGAAAAATTAAGCTAGTCTTAAAATACAGTACTTACTCAGCACTAGTAAACGGGACACAAATTTGAAAAAATCCAATGAAGTACTTTACTTAATTTAAACTCAATACTTAGCTTCTATAAATTTGAGTTAGAAGAAATTTGGGGATGTAACCTATGCTAACAAGAGAAGAAAATAATTTAGTGAGTTTCATGCCATTATCAAGAATCTGCTTCCAAGCATGATTTATAGGTGAAGGAATTAAGAGGTACAAACTTGCATTATAATCTTTTTAATGTTTATTGATTTTTCAGAGAGAGACGGAGAATGAGTGGGGGAGGGACAGGGAAAGAGGGAGACACAGAATCTGAGGCAGGCTCCAGGCTCAGAGCTGTCAGCACAGAGCCCAGCATGGGGCTTAAACTCATGAACTGTGAGACCATGACCTGAGCCAAAGTTGGATGCTTAAACAACTGAGCCACCCAGGATCTCCAAAACTTGCATTATAAACTAAATAAGTCATGGGGATGAAAAGTACAGCATAGGAAATAGAGTCAGTAATATTATAATAAATTCTATGGTGACAGGTAACGACTGTGGTGTTTCCTAAGGTACAGAATTGTAGAATCACTGTGTTGTATACCTGAAACTAATATAATATTTTATGTCAACTATACTTCAACTACAAATATACTCTCCTGATCCAAACCTGGTTAACCTGCTATCTTTCAAATAAAAAATTTTTTAAATATCTTGAGAATGTTTCACTTTCCATACCTCCCCCCCTCCACACAAAGTACCATAAAGCAACACACTTGCTGTGATTTGTGTTGTTGACTTTGAGTTCCCCATTGATTCTTGTAAGAATTGCTAATCCTGATTGCAACAAATAAATAGAAAGATAAGAGACATGGATTTGGTGGCTTACAGAAAATAATGAAAGCAAATGGACCACATTTAGTATTGAGCTGCTGTTTGAAATAGGCTTCACTAATTGCCTTCCTATATTGTTTTATAAATAATATAATATATAATAAATATATATAATGTACTATAAAAATAAAATAAAGTGTTAATTATGTATCCAATCACAATAATAATGATTTGATTTAGGAATCTTTATTAATATTTTAACAGTGTTTTGAATTTTGTGAACAATTTTTATTTATATTAATAAAGAACAAAATGGGGAAAGAGGTGAGAGCAAAAAGAGATGATATTTTCTTTTTGATATTTGTCTATCAGAGCATAAGGCATGAGTTGTAATAATCCTGTTCTTATTAACGTCTAAAAGAAAGGATAAACACATGGTGATATACTATTATTCTTAATGTATTGGCCTCTTTTAAAACTTAATTACATAGTTTCCCCAAGGCATAAACATTTGTGCTATACTTTTAGAGAAGTCACAGTTTTAGTGGATTCCTTGTGAGTAGGTCCAAATTTTTGTGTTTGGATTAAAAACACTTCTTCACACATTCTTTGTGAACCTCTGCAGCATGTACATCAATTTACAGGAAAGGTGATACACATCTCTTTCAGGAAATGTCCTAATTTTCTCTCGTGTTGTCTAATTAAATGAATTGAAGAACCCTGGTGTTTCCAAATTCAGCCGATGGAGAATAGTTGTATGAAAAGTAAATAAGTCTTGCTGGGAAGATGTTGCTTAAGTGATAAAATGGTTCAGCCAACAAGTGAACCAATAAATTAAATATTAACCAAGGAAGGTAACCATTTCTAAAGTCCTACCTAACAAAGGCCTCAGCTATATATAGGATTGAAGATCACTCAGTTAAGTCCACAAGCAAAGGACAATTTCTTGGAGCTTCCAAAAGTTTAAAACCATGAAGAATCTATTACTGCTACTACTGTGTGCTTTTATTATTAAGTCACAAGCTTTTGATGATTATGATGAGGTGACTATTTAAAAATTATTATATTATTAAATTTTATTAATATAAAATATAACAATATAATCATGTGAATATTTATCTTAATGAAATTAACATTGATTTTAGTTAGGAAATTGAAGTGGGACCCATTTTATTTAAAGACTGTTACATAGTATTTCTTATATAAAAACAAAATAATAATTGTTTTCTTCTTTATCTATATTTTCCCAGGCAGAAGACAGAGCTGGGGTAAGATTGTTTTTCTCACTTGTTATCCTGAGTACTGTGATTTTCATTTAGTTCTAGCAATATGTTATTAAAATTATGAGGACAAATTTTGCAGACTATAAAAAAATGAAAAATCAGTATTTTAAAAGAAAAAAGCTGTGGTAGCTTACTCTTTGGTGAAGGAAGGTAATGCATAGCTCCTGAAATTACTGGCGACTTCCAAATGAAAATTATAAACAAATCTAAAAGCAGAATAAACCAAGTACAGTGATAGAAAATGAAATAATTGTTTTCTCAAGTATACAAAGCTAAATCATAAGTAGTATTTATTGTTATTACTAATAGTTATGAAACACGTAGCTCAGTATAATTTATTCATTCATAGAACAGTTTTTCCTCAACTACTATCTCTGCTGTTTTATTTCTCTTGGTTTGAAGGTAACAAAAATACAGAAATGCATTTAGGGAGATAACTACTTAAAGAATTTTAATTTTATTCTCAAATAAATCATGATCAAATTTCTTGTATATCACATAGTATGTCACACTAGAAATAAGGGTATATAATAATAATTAAAGGAAGGGATTCATTTGGAACATTTGTTGAATTTGAGGGGAACCTAAATTGTTTTAATTATCAAACTATACAGATAAACAGTTGTCTGGTTAATTGCATTAGCTAAGAAGAACGTAAAGAATGTATAAGAGTGAACTTTTGTAAATACCTGGCTAAGGACTTTTACATTTCTACTCATCAGCTAATCCTTACAGAGATAGTTTACTAGTTTAAGCTCCAAAGTGGATTTTCTAGCTTTAGTTATTTCTGAGTGATATTCATGAACCTCAATATCCATATAATTTCTTTAAATATTTTTAATTCCTTTTCTCTAGTAAAGTTAACCCATCAATGCTATCTCTCCAATGGCACTCTGAAATAGAAAGAAAATATTTTTCTTCCGTTATAATTTTATTTGTAATAAACAGGTGAATCACATTTGATAATATTCCTGGTAGAACAGACCAGCTCTGGGACCTACCTCATGAAATATGTATATTTTCCCCAAATCCTCACATGTTATTATTATTTATTGCAATCACACATACTCAGATACAATAATGATTATGCAGGGGGATTTGGAGCTAACTTGCCTGGGTTTAAAGCCTAGCACACTCTTACTAAATGTTAAATAGTATTGTAGCTTAATGAATAAATTACAGCCAAATTTGAAATAGAGTCATTGCATGACTTCGAGGCTCACCAAATAGCTGGAGAGCTTAGTCTTTTCTTCAAATATAGTCATTTGTTAATTTGTAATTAAGCCCCCCAAAGTGTAACTGCTGACAAAGGCCACATGACAATTTATTTAATCCAAGCAAACACTTTTATATTTTCCACCTCATTATGTTTTAAGGTAATATTCTTTAAGTTAGCAAATAGTTTTAGCCACATGCCTTGAGAATTATTTTAAATATGAGAATGAGAAATTTATGGTGTTTGATAAAGAAATCGTGTAGGAATTTCATGAGAATGGCTTAAGAAATAATTTTGTCATATAAGACAAGGTTAAGATTGGAAATAATAAAGGAGAAGCCGTTTAAACTCTAGTATCTACTGTGTGTTTGCACATGAAATAATGAGTACTTACTATGTGTCAGGAACTCTTTGAAGGGTGTCAGAGGCAATGTCACTTAATCCTTGCAATCAACTCAGACAGCAGATACTATTATTATCCCTATTTTACAGATAAGGAAACTGGAGCACAAAAAAAAAAAAAAAAAAAAAAAAAAAAAAAAAAAAAACTTGCCCAAGATTGGATACCTAGTAAGTGGCAGGGTCAAGATTTGAACCCAAGTAGTCTGGCTCCAGAGAACCTTATTCCTCTTTGGACATGTTAGCCTCAAAGATTGTCTGATTACAAATAAATCCCAAGTAAATTTCACTTTTTAAAAAATCTGTATTGCCTCTTAAATATTGTTATATAAGAGCTAAGCAAATTAATCATCTAATTCATAAAAATTGAAAGTAGGAAAATAATTAATAATGATTACAGGAATTTAGTAATCCAAATGGCTTGAGAAAAATCATCCTGACAGTGTAGATTTCTTACTATTCTATGTATTCCAATGTATAGGTTTCAGGAATCTGAGGTCATCACTCTTCATAATCTGATGCAGCTGTATTTTAAGGCCTCTTTTTAAAAATTCCCTCAGGTACAATAACTCTTCGCGCAGTTTTTCTATTGTTACTGAAGAGACCTAAGCAGCCTATTGATTTACCAACAGTGACTAACCCAGCTGATGGACCTTAAAGAAACCATTGATTACACGATAACCTAAATTATGAAATGAGAGTATTGTAACAGTTATATCTCAAATCTCTGATAACACTTTACATTTATTTCTGCCTGGTTCCCCAAAGGGTGTTGTGGGTGCCCGTGGTCATCGACCCCTCGGCAAGAAGGAAGATGCTCCCAGCCTGAGACCTGCCCCACTTCCCATTACTGGAGGTGGCTATCGAGCTCGACCCGCCAAAGCAGCGGCCAGCCAAAAAAAAGTAGAAAGAAAAGCCCCTGATGCTGGGGGCTGTCTTCACGCTGACCAAGACCTGGTGAGTGCATCGATGTTTCTTGTCACGATGGGTCTCCCATGCAGAGAAAGCCTATGTTCATCATGGTTTTCTAATGTTTCCTTGACCCCCATTATTATCATTATTTTGTTTCTTTATTTTGGAAGTAACTACAAAACTTATTGGGCCTTGGGATAAGGGTCCCTTTCTAGTCTCCTTTAATTTGGGCCCGAGATTGTAAATGAGGATACGTGGGTGTCGTTTTTAGCTTTGTATTTTGTCCACCTTATTTGTTCAGGTGGTAAAATTTTCACAGCCCTAATGATTTGTTGTGTGGTAAGCACTAATTTTAATCTTCATAAGACTATAATGATAACTCTATAATTTCTAGACTTACATAACAGAAAATCAAATTGCAAGTTTTTATATTGGCTCATGATATCATTGTGTTTTCACTGCGTGGTATTTTCACAAATACCTGTAATCTGAATCCTCTATCTAATGCCTGCTATTTTCTTTGTTTGCAGGGAGTGTTGTGTCCTACAGGATGTCAATTGCAAGATACTTTGGTAAAACAGGAAAGGCCAATCAGAAAAAGTGTAGAGGAGTTAAACAGTAATGTGGAGTCTGTGTCTCAGTCCTCTTCTAATACCTTTCAGTATGTAACTCTGCTAAAAGACATGTGGAAAAACAGGCAGAAACAAATAAAAGGTAGGTATCCTGTGTTTTATGTTTGGTTCTACTCTAAAATTGGAACTTGTTTGACTGCCATGGGATTGCATGATTCCAAGAAGATGAACGTTTGTAGGTTAGCTTAAGTAGCATTCTTCTGCTTTCAGTATGAGCCTGAATACCCTAAGGTTCTCACGTAGGCCCCTTTACTTGCCACTTGTCATATAAGCACAATTCAGCACTTATTCTCAGCTAGAATCATTTTCTGTGAAAAAAGAAATAAAATCACTGTGAGTCCTGAAATTTATCCTAGAAGAAATTTGTGAATCAGAAGGCAATACTCAGAGCAAAATTAAGCACCTATAGATTTAATACTTCAGGTTTGGAAGATAAGAGGGTGATCTATGGCAATTGTATTGCAGGTAATGCTACCAAATCTTTCAATCTTGAGTGCTTGAGATCTGAACTTTGAGTGCTCTTGGCTGGGTGGTAGGAATAGTGCATAAGCCTGGCATAGGCATCTCAGTGAGTAGCTTGTCTAAATTTGGACATTTTTCAAAGGAATCACGACATTCCTCTTGTAAATTTCAAGGTTCTAGTGTACCTCTATCAGATGCGTAAGGAAATCAAGTGTATCCAATCCATACGATGTTGAGCTTCTGAGATGGAAGGTCTAAATACTGCTTTCTCCTCTTTTCCTCACCAGAGAAATAAAGAACCTATTATATTTATTATTAGGCATAATCTTTAGCTTACGCCTAAGGTAAATTACTAGTATAGAAGCTAGACTTTATGTTAATTTGTATATGTCATGGGCCAAATAATTTCCCCTAGTTACAACTGCATATCATGATTTCCTGACAGTATCTCTGCATCTATTAGTTTATTCTCAAAAAATCAAAATTACAACTGTATGGATGAATACACCTAGCTTTTTTTATCAGAAGAAAATGCTAATTATTCCTACATAATTTCATTTTTCCAGATAATGAAAATGCAGTAAGTGAGTACTCCTCAGAGCTGGAAAAACAACGACTATATATAGATGAGACTGTGAACAGCAATATCCCAATTAACCTTCGTGTGCTCCGTTCAATTCTGGAAAATTTGAGAAGCAAAATACAAAAGTTAGAAATGGATGTCTCAGCTCAGATAGAATACTGCCGCACCCCATGCACAGTCAGTTGCAATATTCCTGTGGTGTCTGGCAAAGGTAACTAGTTAATAAAGATATTTCTAGAGGGTTCCAGAAGAACAAACATTCTATAAGATAACTTTAAAAAGCTTAGTGGCTCTTCCCCAACAAATCCTAATGACATTAGAGCACATCATGAGGATATCCCTTCCATGCTGTGTTCTGACTTAGCTTAATGTATTCACCAATTTTTGATGAACAGGATGGAGTGTAATGATGGTGGTAGCTCCACTTGACTAATGTACATGCTTGCTTGGATAGATAGAAGAAAGATAGGTGGTTGTGGGTGTTTCTCCATACCACATACCAATGTGTTCTGGAAAGTTCTGTATATCCTAGGACATAAAATGTGGATAAGGGCTTTTTTCACAACACACCTAGAACTCAAAACTGATGTTTCAAGGATGATTCAATTTCTATAACTTCTTTTCAAATGTCTGAAATAAAGCATTCCTTGGTAACTTATGTAATCAGTCATCTTATACAATTGATGACTAAAGACCGAGAAATTATGTTGTAGTTCCCTGAATATAGTATGTTATCTTATGTTTGCAGAATGTGAGGAAATTATCAGGAATGGAGGTGAAACATCTGAAATGTATCTCATTCAGCCTCACAGTTCTATCACACCATACAGAGTATACTGCGACATGACCACAGAGAATGGAGGTAAGTTTTTGATGGTGGTTGACCTATTATGCTGTAATTATTTTGAGGCCACAGAATCCCAAGAAATAAACCCTAGTTTTGACATAACTAACAATGATCCATTTGATTTGGAATTTATCTTGATATTTTAAAGGTTGTAAAATATCTATGATTCACAATTTGGGGTAAGATAAAGCACTTGTAGTCTCCAAAGACTTTATGTTTTCCATTCAAATTGCACACATTTGAAGCACTAAACATAGCTGGGCATAAAATAAATTAATAAATAGATGAGGAATATAGACCTTCTCCTCAAAGTGAGATTATTATTGGTTAATATATGCTATTTTTGCTTTTTTCAACCAAAGGATGGACAGTAATTCAGAATCGTCAAGATGGTAGTGTTGACTTTGGCAGGAAATGGGAACCATATAAACAAGGATTTGGAAATATTGCAACTAATGCAGATGGGAAAAAATACTGTGGTCTACCAGGTAAAACTGGGAATACAAAATAAAATTATCCTGTTTAAAAAAAGTTTTTTTCCCATTTAAAAAAACATAGCATTGGGAGTCTGTTTTTAGGAGTTTTAGGAGGTTGAGAAGAGTTTACAAAAAGAATGTGAAAGCTAAAGATAAGGGAAGAAAGGCAGTTTTTGTTTTATTTTTTTAATGTTTATTTATTTTGAAAGAGAGAGGGTGTGTGTGTGTACGTGCACACACACGCACGTGCAAACACACACACACGGGGGAGGGGCAGAGAGAGAGGGTGAGAGAATCCCAAGTAGGCTCCATGCTGTCAGCCCAGAGCCTGACACCAACCATGAGATCACAACCTGAGCCTAAGTCAAGAGTCAGACACTTAACCAACTGAGTCACCCAGGCACCCCAAAAGGCAGTTTTTCATTTCCAAATGTTTTGTTTTTGTTGAGACTTTACTTTATTTTTCCGTTAGGTGAGTATTGGCTCGGAAATGATAAAATTAGCCAGCTTACCAACATGGGACCCACAGAACTTTTGATTGAAATGGAGGACTGGAAAGGAGACAGGGTGAAGGCACTCTATGGAGGATTCACTGTACAGAACGAGGCCAACAAATACCAGCTCTCAGTGAACAAATATAAGGGAACAGCTGGCAATGCCCTCATAGAAGGAGCTTCTCAACTGGTGGGAGAGAACCAGACCATGACCATTCACAACGGCATGTACTTCAGCACATATGACAGGGACAATGATGGCTGGTATGTATTGTGTTTTTCCCTCCTGCTTTAAAAGCCACTATGGATGTTGTTATTAGAATCATTAACGTTAGCTCATGTTATTAATAACTATCATTTCTTGGGTGCTTACTGTGTGTTAGCCACTGTACTAAGCTCTTTATATATCACTCTAAAACATTTCCACTATCAGGTTGCATTATTCTCACTTTACAGATGAAGTTTAGAAAGACTAAGTAACTTACCCAAAGTTATACAACTATAAAATATGGAACTGGAACTAGAGCGAATTCCCTTCTGAGTAGTGAGCATTTGGATACATTTCTGTATCTATATATTCTCATGTGTATATTGAAACCTCCCTTTTGTTTTCCAGGGTTCTCTAATACTAAGGGAGCTGAAAGCTGTCATGTCAGTTTAAAGAAACAAATAAGATGAACTTCTCACATAGGCCCCGTTCTCTCCCTTTCTCGCGATAGGGCAGGGAAGACATTTTGTGTATTAGTGTGACTTGACTTCTAGAATCAGAGCGTAACGTGAAAGATCACTGTACACAGCACTCTCCTGAGGTTACTTTGCAAAGAATTAACTTGTCAGCACTGCAGATTTAATAACCCCAAACATTTTCTTTCAGGATAACTGCAGACCCCAGAAAACAGTGTTCTAAAGAGGATGGTGGCGGATGGTGGTATAATAGATGCCACGCAGCCAATCCAAATGGCAGATACTACTGGGGTGGACATTACAGCTGGGACATGGCAAAACACGGCACAGATGATGGAGTGGTGTGGATGAACTGGAAGGGGTCCTGGTATTCAATGAAGAAGATGTCTATGAAGATCAGACCCTTCTTCCCACAGCAGTAACCCCCCCAAACATAGATTTTTATTCTTCTATATGTAATAGCATTTTTATATATTACGTCATTGAAATATTCTCTCACACGTTATATCCCTCTAAAACTATCAGAAGGTTGTGAGTGTGACTTTTGGGGTAAAAGTATTTAGGCTAAATGACATTAAAAATAGCACATGAGTTATTTTTGTATTCTTCATTTGTATTTCCCATCGAGAAGTAACTGAAACGGTCGTTGTGGACACTGTTCATAATTGCAATTTCAGTTGATTGTGAGAAGTTTCAAATTAGGAAGAGGAATTTTCTATCCTTGTTGTAGAAAAACTGTTAGGCAAACTAAAAACTTATGTTCAAAAGCCCACTTTAATACTATTTATTTGTATAAGATCTGTCACCAAAAAAAAAACTTTTGAGAAGACTTATTAATTAAAGTAATCATTGTTACAAATAAATTAAAGTATTCTTATTTTGTAATCTACATGATCAATGAGTTAGGCTTTGAACTTGGAAGAAAAGAGACTTGAAGTAGCTAGTAAACTGGCACCAAACATAGGAAGAGTCAAAATCTCACTCTGCTCCATGGGAAAACCACTAGCCTGCCACTTAGCTAGACTTTGGGATCAGAGATCCAAGAGGACAATGAGGGTCCAGCCTTCTCCATTTGTTTTTTGGGAGCAAGAGTGGGGTAGGAAGCAGTGGTTGCCTATTGCCCCTGGAAATTATGCCTACTGACCTCAATTGGATCTTTGTTTTTTTTACATGGCAAACCAGAACTGAAGTAGAAGTGGGTTTTCTGTTCTTTCTACTTCTCCCCAAGAAATGAGTATATCAAGTCAATATTTCCTTTATTCTCTGTTCTACCATCATTTCACTGCCCTGGGCAACCCTATGCCCCTAGACTCTCCTTCCCTAATGTAGCATCATTGCCACTGATTTTCACAGAAACTTATTGTCCCATAGCTCAGCTCTTAACCTTTACATCTAAGCAGAGGTTATTAATTTTTATCATAGCAATGCTGTCATTCTCTTGATTCCTCATCAAATCCAATTTCAACTTTTACCTGGTTTCTTTGCCATAAGTTCTGTCTGACCCCTACCTATACTCTGTTACTCTGCCATCACCTATTGTGTCCTAAAAATAGGAAATTCTGACCAAGTTACCTCCCTGCTTAATGTCAGCTTTGTGTTATCTAAATGTTAAAATCCAATTCCTTGATTTGGAGTGAAAATGGTTTGCTATTTGGTCCCAGCACCTTCTCCTTCCCCCTTCACTACATATCTACATTGTTGTCACGGTGAATTTTCCAGCATTCCAGAGAAGGTCAGCAGGCCCTTTTATATGATGCTGCATTGTTAATAGCATCTTTCTCCCAACGCTATCTGAAAAATTACTTTTCATTTTTTAAATCTCACTTTAACTGCAATTTCTGTTTTACATACCTTTCTCTCTCATTCATCATGAGCTCTTATTCATCTTTGATTCCACAATCACTAGCCTGTCAGAAAGCATGATTTTCATAAATTCATAAACCGTGGATGACTAAATCCACTGATTATCAAGATCTTGGATAGCCCTCCCCCAACTTTTTTGTATAGAACTCATTTTCCAATAAAGTCACACGCAGAAACTTCACATGCAAAATATTGGAAGTAGAATTTAAAAAAAAATTTTTAATGTTTATTTTTATTTTGAGAGAGATACAGAGAGCAAGCTGGGGAGGAGCAGAGAAAAAGGGAGATAGAATATTAAGCAGGCTTCGTGCTGTCTGCATAGAGCCTGTTGTGGGACTTGAACTCACAAACCATGAGACCATGGCCTGAGACGCAATCAAGAGGCAGATGTTTAACTGACTGAGCCACACAGGTGCCCAAAAGTAGAACTATTGCAGCAAGACCGAGTATAGCAAAAGTCCATTGAATAAAGGATGGGGAGATGGAAAGAGCCCAGTCCAAGGGCAGTATCCCTAAGACCTTTGCTCAACCCCTTACGAACTCGCAGAAGATCTAATGAATCCCTACAGCTTGAAGTAAAGCCACAGATTAAAAGAAAAACATTAAAGTAGACAATCTGATGGTCAATTCTTAGGTAATGTGCAAACAGCAGAAACAAAGAGACCATTCCTGGATGATGTGTAATACCTATTTAGAAAGAAGTAAGCTTTCTTAAATTATCATTCAGTAAGATATGCTACATATCTGATTTTGCCCATTTAAACATCACAATTTTGAATATCATACAAAGGTAGTGTCCACAAGTTAGAATATACAAAACAGTTTCAAAAAAGATTGACTCATGACTTTTATGAAGCTAATTTAAAAAACTAGTTGGAAATTATTAATTCCATGCCATGGCATGAGAATTTGGAATATATTTTATTATACATTTAAAAAGACTGAAAATATGTAAAAAACTAGAAAGGATATATGTACTTGGGACATCAACTTCCAGTTCCTCTGCATTTAGGAACCAAGAAGAAAAGCTAATCAATGTAACTGATGAATGGTCTATTAAACTGAGCACCGATTTTTCCACATGGGCCAAAAAAATGAAGGTAACGTGACACCGACCGTGTAGTAGCTTAGTTGACATTGTTGTTTAACGATTACACACCAAATGTCCCGCACGCTGACCATCTAAACCTTCACAGCTTATTTAAAATACAGACATCCTGGTGTCAATTCAGATTTATTACATCAAAGTCTCTACATGGGAAAAGCTTGAGAGACTGTATTTTTAAATAAATGTCCTCAAGAGATTCTGATCCCTGGCTGGAGTTTTAGAATGACTGATACAGTCTGCATTTGCATTTACCTGAGACTCCCATCATTCTCATTGAGCCTTTTTTTTTCCACCCAAATGGTGACCGTGAGATGATAGTTAGGACAAGTAGCCATCCTTGAAATTGCTGTGATTTTATAGATGACCAATGCCTATGTTTAAAACTTGACATGGGTTTAAACAACACATCGGGGTCCCTGGGAGGCTCAGTCAGTTAAGCGTCCGGCTTCAGCTCAGGTCATGATCTCACGGTTTGTGGGTTCGAGCCCCGTCGGGCTCTGTGCTGACAGCTAACTCAGAGCCTGGGGTCTGCTTCAGATTCTGTATCCCCCTCTCTCTCTGACCCTCCCCTGCTCATGCTGTCCCTCTCTGTCTCTCAAAAATAAATAAAAAAACATTAAAAAAATAAAATAAATAACACAGTCTCTAAAAGCTGGAAGCATTTCTACTCTGTTGTCTCTCAGCTCAGGTGATTCTCAGCGTTGGACTTTTAGGTTTTAACAGTGCAGAAACAGCTTAAAAATGTTACCTACCATTTGTACACAGAGCTGAAATTGATTTCTGAATTATATCCCTCCCCCTTCTGGGGCATGTGGCTTGATGCTCCCCACCTCAGTTTCCACTGTTGCTCAACTCAGCACAAAGGCACAGTGTGTCGGTGCATAATTATGGCTAACGTAGCAAATGGAATAATTTCTGTTTATTTTAACAACATTAATTGTGGTTTTACGTAATTAAAGTAGTAGACATTATTTGCTGACATTTGGGGAAATACAGGAAAAGTAGACCACTTATAATCTCAACGCTAACAGAAAAGCAGCTACTATCTTGGTTTATGTTTTTCTTGTTATCCTATACATGTATTAGCACTTGAATTTTTCACCTTGTGTAATGCAAAATGTTCCATGTTACTTAATATTCTTCAATAATGTTATTTTTCTATAATATTTTTCTTACTGGCTATGTAATATTCTATCATGTGAACGCACTCTAATTTTTTAAGCAAGTCCATGTCACTTAAAATTTAGATTCTTCTGACTTGTTTCTAATAAAGATAATCCTGAAATTAGCATCCTTCTACATAACCTTTTTTTGCACATATATAATCTGTATTCTATATAATACATATGGTTATATGCTTTTTCTAGAATAAATTTTTAGAAGCAGACTATCTGGAGGAAATAAAGGGGTTGACATTCTAAAGGTGTTTAAAATATATATATTGCCAAGTAACTCTCCAGAAAAATGGTATCAATTTACCATTGGCAGACAGAATTACAGGTGTTTGTTTTTATTTTTCTTTTCCCTTACTAACGCTGAATGTTGTAATTAAAACTTTGATAGTTACTTTAATTTTCATACCTTAATTCCTAGAGCAAGTAAGAGATTTTTAAAATGTTTAATGATCATTTGTCCATCTTCTTTTGAGAGTTACTTTTCATGTCCTTTCCCTAATGCTAATTTTCTTTTAGCATTAATCACCCTTTATATGAATTCTTTTTTTTTTTAACAGTTATTTATTTTTGAGAGACAGAGCATGAACAGGGGAGGGACAGAGAGAGAGGGAGACACAGAATCTAAAGCAGGCTCCAGACTCTGAGCTAGCAGTCAGCACAGAGCCTGACGCAGGGCTCGAACTCACCAACCGTGAGATCATGACCTGAGCCAAGTTGGACGCTCAACTGACTGAGCCACCCAGGCGCCCCCCTATATGAATTCTTAACCATTCTTTATGTATGCGGGATGGCAATCAGGAACATGATATTACTCTCTATTTATTCAAATATTTTATTTCCTAAGTGATTAGACTGAGAGAGTCATATGCTTATGCAAATAGTCTTACTGGAACCAATATTAACCACTATATCCTTTCTCTCCTTCTCCCAACCAAGCTGTGACCAATAGGCAATACGTTTTTTGTTTTGTTTTTTGACTGAATTATATTCATTTCTCCAAAAACTGTTTATTTTGAAAAATTTCGTTCTTATGGAGAAATTGCAAGGATAGTTTAATGAGTACCTCTATGTCCTTCACCTAGATTCACCAATTGTTTGCATTGACTTTATCTCTCAAAAGGAGATACTTTTAAGCAGTTTTGTAATAGCTTATGTAGGCCTGTAATCTTGAGGTCATAGACCTATTGTAGACAGAATCAAAGGTAGATTTAGCAAATATTTTCCAGAGTGCTATGTTGCAACCAGCACAAAGTCACCTTCAGCAATGAGGCGAAGAATAGGGACACCGTTGTTCAGTAACTGAACATTTCTTAGCTCAAACCTGGAAGGTTCTCTTAAATTTTTTTGCCTATGTTGCTTTCATGATGTGGAAATGGAAGACATGTTTTCCAGCTCTTGTATATTATTAATATGAATCTCTTCCCCAGGTGCAAATTCCTCACCATATTACTCCCTTCTATGATGTTTAAGGCCCTTGCCATCCCCACCCCCAATTCACTAAGAATTTTTCTTCATAAATGAGATTTACCAAGTACTTGAAATTCAATTAAAAAGAGTATATAGATGAATTAATAAATGCATGAATAAACAGATAAAATATGATATCCCCAAAATGGTTTCTGTGCAAATTTCATTACCTACAAGCAACATATACAATATTAATGGTCACCAAATTCTAAATGGTGCTACTTCTTAAGCTGTTTCAGCAAATAGTAGATGTTGTACTATGTTACTCAAGTATAAAAAAATCTTTAGTTTATGATTTTTGCATTCTGCATGAACTTATATTAATATACTGTCCTTTTCTTTTAGACTTTTCCAGGTATGATTTGAGGTTAGTGAACTTCCCTAGATGGGTCCTGTTCTCTGCATCCTTAGCGTCTACTAACTAAACTGGAAATGTATTTTGTTGGTTATAAGGGGAGGCTGTGACAGAGTATAATTACGTCAAAAATAACACTGGGGAAATAATTAAAATTACATGGTATACGTAATCCATTTGACCCTTGAACAATGCAGGGGCTAGGATCTCAGACCACCACATAATAGAAAACCCAAGTTTAACTTTCAACTCTCCAAAAACTTAATTACTAATAGCCTATTTTCTAACCAAAAACCTTGCTGATAACATAAACAGTCAATTAGCACATATTCGGTATGTTATATGTGTTACACACTGTATTATTACAACAAAGTAAGCTGAAGAAAATATTAGTAAGAAAATCATAAGAAAAAATATATTTACAGTACTGTACTATAAAAGATCCACATATAAGTGGACCTGCTCAGTCCAAACTTGTGTTGTTCAGGGATCAACTGTACTCCCATGTTTATCACCTTAAACTACTATATCATCATCCTAGAACTCATAATAAATGCTATGTGGACCTTAGGTGGTTTGAGCCTGTAAGAATACTCTTGTGACCTTCTTTCCCACATGTGCTCCTTAGCATCACATTATTTAATCTTCCTAAACGGCTATTTCTCACTAGAAAAATCAGATTATAAAATGTTCTCACCTTAATTAAAGAAATTACAGTAATTATTGATCAAAAGTATTCTAGGGACACCTGGGTGGCTCAGTCAGATAAGTGTCTGACTCTCGGTTTTGACTCAGGTCACGATCTCATGGTTCGTGAGTTTGAGCCCCATATTGGGCTCTTTGCTGAAAATATGCAGAACCTGCTTGGGATTCTCTCTCCCCTCTTTCTCTGTCCCTCCTTCCTTCTTTCTCAGAAATAAACATTTAAAAAAGTATTCTAATAATTGTTCTTGGAGATAATACTTTATTCTGAGGATTTCCAGAAATTGAAAGCAAATATGTAAACAGAACACATGAATCAAAATGTAAATAATCTCTTTTACTAAAAGTTAAATATGACATCAACAGATATGGAAGGGATTTATGCATTTTGTAGTAGCTTGAAATGGATGAACTTTAAAGTTCATTTATACTTAGATTCCTAATCCACAAACATTTTATTGGGTCATTACTTTGCACCAGACCTGTGTGAAGGAGCAGAAATAAAATACAGTTCTTGCAATTAAGAAAAGAGCAATTAATCAAGAAGTTTTCTTCATGTATCATGGCATGGTAAAGGACATCATCAAGGACAACTATGGGCTGAACAATGAAGACCCATCTATCTAGATGCAAAATTAAAATACTTTTAATTTATTCCATTCCTTACTCATGATCAAAATCCCAAATTCAGCATTTTCCTCTCTGGAAGAAATAGTTCAAAAACCATGTACTTTTCTGGCAAAACTTTTAGGTTCATGTTTGTTTTACTAATTCATTTATCTATTCATTCATTCAACTAGGGGTTATGTTGAAATGTATAACCTAAATAAAACTTGCAGATTAAGAGGGCATGGAGCTGGAGGGAGAAAAGCATCATGAGTAAGTAAACAGAAGTTAAGGAAGGTAGAAACAAAAAAACTTTGGAGGTAAATGTAAAATAAAAGTAGTTTTTAAAAAATACATATTTATAGGAAAATCTTCTAAATTAAGTAAGAAGTAAAGTTTAAAAATGAAAGAACAACTGGATAAGAGTTAAAGAAGGGAGAAACTGCAATTAAACAAAAAGTAAATTTAAAATAAAATTGTGGGGGCGCTGGGTGGCTCAGTCGATTAAGTGTCCGACTCTTGGTTTCAGCTCAGGTCACAATCTCACAGTTCTTGAGTTTGAGCCCCACATGGGGCTCTGCACTGACAGCACAGAGCCTGCCTGAGATTTTCTATATCCCTCTCCCTCTCTCTGCTCCTTCTCCACTCTCTCTGTCTCTCAAAATAAATAAAGTTAAAAAAAATTTAATAAAAAAATTTTTTTAAATAAAAAATTAAATAAAATTGTGGAGGCACCTGGGTGGCTCAGTCAGTTAAGTATCCAACTCTTGATAGTGTTTCAGTTTGTGATCTCAAAGTCAGGGTATTGAGTCCTATGTTGGGCTTGCCCTGAGCATGGAGCCTGCTTGAGATTCTCTCTCTCTCTCACCCTCTCTCTCTGCCCCTCCCCCATGTACGTGAGTATAGGCACATGCTCTCTCTCAAAAATAAATAAAATAAAATAAAATTGTGCTTCAAAATTCATCTATTATTTTAGGGAAGTTTTCTAAAGAAAGTGATGTTTAAAGATATCTAGGTAAATGTAAAGAAAAAGAAATTGGGAGTGATGACAATATTAATATTTGACAAGGTAGAATTCTTTCCTAAAAGGATGAAATAAGTAAAGAAATAATGATAAAAAGTGCAATCTATGCAGAAGATCTAATAGTGGTAATCTTTCATGTACTAGATAATAAAACAGCCAATCATACAAAGCACAATTCCTAGAATACAAAGAGATCACACACATATACAAAACCACAGAAAAAGATCTTATTATATACACACAGATGACCACATACAAAAATGTAAGTTTATATAAACGTATGTACATGTAGACATGTATGCATTTCAAAATATGATATAGCTATTACATAAAATAGGAAAATCTATAGAATATTTAAATAATACCATCAACAAACTTTTGGTAATATTAGATTTTATAACCTACAAATGTAAAAGTATACATTCTTTGTTTTGCCTGTGAAACATTTACAAGAATGAATCATGTACTTGTCCAGGAAGAATACCTTAAAAATTCTAAAACACTTGGAATGAAATAATTGTTTAAACTAAATTATTTATTAAATACATGGAAATTGATACTTAAAAGATGATTCACTAATTCCACATGAGGTCAGGGTTATAGCAAAAAAAGAAAGATGACTCATCCTAACCCCCTAAAAGAGTAACTACTTAGAAATTAAGAAAGACCTTTGTAAAGCCCCTAGAAAAATCAAAAAAAGTAAAAACTGAAAGTAAAACTTTTTTAACTTAAAAAACATAGTGGATAATACTTCACCAAAAAGCTATACTTTAAAGATGAGCAAAATGATATAAGCACAGAAGAGAGCATATATATATTTTTGTTTCATTCAGTAAAATTGGTATTTCAATTCCACTGGCAAAGAATGCTTTTAATAACTGATCCCAGCATAACTGGCTATCCATCTATAAGAAAACAAAAGTAGATCTTCTTCATAACATATTAAAATAAATTTTAGGTGAATTAAATAGTTAAATATAAAAGAAAAAACAATAAAAATATTTGAAGAAACTTTTATTTTTTTAAATTATTTTAAATGTTTTATTTATTTTTGAGACAGAGACAGAGCATGAGAGGAGGAGGGGCAGAGAGACAGGGAGATACAGAATTCAAAGCAGGCTCCAGGCTCTGAGCTGTTAGCACTGCTCAGAACCTGGAACCCACAAACTTGAGATCATGACCTGAGCCTAAATCGGACGCTTAACCGACTGAGCCACCCAGGCACCCCTTGAAGAAACTTTTAAAACTTATCTGTATAATCCTGGAGTAGGTGAGACATCCTGGAGAAGGGCAGGAAATACTACATAAATGAGCTGTGGCCTAAAGAAGTTCACAATCTAGTGTTATAATAATGTAAACAAATATGTTAGAGTTAGGGATCCACTGTGTTATTTTTAAGATAGAAACAAGAACTCTGAGGGCCCAGAGAAAAATTCCTGGCTCTATGTTCTAGGGTGGGCATTAGGGAAGAGTTCGCAGAAGGAACATGGTGAGCTGGATTTTTAAGGAGAAAGGGGAGGCTTCTAGACAGTGTATGTAAAGGTGCAGACTCATTAAAGGATCTTGTATTCTGATCCCAGTGAGAAGTTCAGTGGAATCCAAATGCAGTGAATGTAGATAGTGAAAGGGGACCAGTTTGTGAAAGAACTTATATGCAAAGCTAAGAAGTCTTAACTCAACCTCAAGGTAGGCTGTACGCAGGAGAAAGACAGGATTGCTTTATTTTTAAAAGGTAACTTTGTGGAGAATAAATGAGCAAAAGAATGGTGGTAAATGGAGAGGTTAAGAGATGGTTAAACAGCCCAAATTAGAAAAGATTAACTCAAGGGGCACTTGGAGGGCTAAGTCAGTTAAGCATTAGACTTTTGATTTTGGCTCATGATCTCATGGTTGTGAGATTGAGTCCTGCATACAGCCTGCTTAAGATTCTTCTCTCTCTCTCTCTTTCTCTCTCAAAAGAAAAAAAAGGTTAACACAGGATATCATAAGTTAACAAAAGTTAACAAAATATCGTATCATATATTCTTCTATTCCTCCTTATTAACAGAATCCTAATTTTAATTAGGAGAGCCTGTATGAAGCTAACAGTCAAGGTGTCTCAGCCTCTCCTGCAGCAAGGTATGTCCATGTGGCTAAGCTGTGGCTGGAGAGATATAAGTAAAAGTGCTGTATGGAACATCCAGGAAAGTTCCTTAAAAGAGTGAAGGTACTCAGTTTCCCTTCTGTCTTTCCTCTGTCTTCCAGATTGTCATAGGACATGGTGTTTGATAGGACACAAGGTAAACTAGAAGGTGAAAGCTATTTATTAGGATAATGGCTTCCCGAAGATACTAAGGGGAGATACTACTATAGACTTTTTTGCGAACAAGAAATAAGTTTATGTCTTATTTAAGCCACATGCATCAAACCTAATCCCAATTGATAAAAATGAACATTAATGTTACTGAAATGAGAAACTCCTACATTTAAGGAGTGGTTAAAGAAGGAATTGCCAGTTAAAAAGACTGAGGAAGGTGAGACAAATGGGAGTGGTGTATACACCAAAAACCAAGAGAAAAATGCAGATTGAAGAGGTAGGGGGGGACAATAGCAGCAGATGTTTAAAAGATGTCAAGCAGGAGGAGGCTTGAATGCGGACATTAAATTTAGAACACAAAGTCTTGTTAACTTTAAAGAGAGATATTTCAAGAGAGTAATAACTGAGTGAAAACCAAGTTGGGCTTCCATCATAAATGAGAGTCATGGGAGTTAAATTAATATTTAATTTTGGGAATAAGGGAAATAGAGCAACAAGTTAGAGGTAAAATGGAAAAGAGATGTTTGGTGTCTTTTCTCACAACTAAACTATATCTCCAGTGATTATGATTCTGTTAATATTGGCTACTGTTTATTAAATTAAAAGAGGTTACCCATTCTTTGCCAATAAACTCAAAGCTTTCAAAATAAAAGAGAAATGAATGGCCTTTTGCATTCAGAGTCACTTTCATTCGGGGACCTGACTCTGTCCATAATAGGAGGACAATCTGGAAAAAAAATACTTCCTACTCCCAACTCAAATTCTATGCAGGCATATGTGTGAGTGTAAATGGGGCAGGTATAGAGGTAACATGGAATGCCCACATCTGAAATAAATGAAACTTCTTTTAATTCTTTTATTTAAAAATATTCATTTATTTTTGGGAGAGCGCTAGTGGGGGAGGGGTAGTGAGAGGGAGACAGAGGATCTGAAGCAGGCTCTGCACTGACAGGCTGATAGCAGCTAGCCCATGTGGGGCTCAAACTCATGAACCCCGAGACCATGACTAGAGCCAAAGTTGGATGCTCAATTGACTGAGCCACCCAGGTGCCCCAAAACTTCTTTTAATTCTGAAAAAATTCTTATCCGATTATTCTAATATTTGGAAATATATTTGTATCAAGGATTTTTTTAATGTTTATTTTTGAAAGAGAGAGAGAGAGGAGAGAGAGAGAGAGAGAGAAGGGCAGGAAGAGAGGAAGACACAGAACCTGAAGCAGGCTCCAGGTTCTGAGCTGTCAGCACAGATCCTGACGTGGGGTTCAAACCCATGAACTTCGAGATCATGACCTGAGCTGAAGTCTGTCGCTTAACTCACTGAGACACCCAGGCGCCCCAAGGATTTTTAATTGCATATAAGAAAATGCAAGAATGTTGTGGCTTCATATGTGACTCATTTGCAAGCCATTGTATTTATCTTTTGTCTGTCCCCCAGGCTTTGGCCCCTGTCCTTAGACTGCCTGCTTGTTGCTTCTTTCTTTCCTTCCTTCTTTCTTTTCTAGGATAAAGGATGCTGTTACACTGGGGTAGAAGCTATGCAAATGAGGGGCACCTGGGTGGCTCAGTCCTGTAAGTATCCAACTTGAGTTAAGCTCAGGTCATGATCTTGTGGTCTGGTCTGTGGGTTCAAGACTTGAGTTAAGCTCAGGTCATGATCTTGTGGTCTGGTCTGTGGGTTCAAGACTTGAGTTAAGCTCAGGTCATGATCTTGTGGTCTGGTCTGTGGGTTCAAGCCCCACATCGGGCTCTGTGCTGACAGCTCGGAGCCTGGAGTCTGCTTCAGATTCTGTGTCTCCCTCTCTCTCTGCTCCTCCCCACTCACGTTCTGTCTCTATCTCTCTCAAAAATGAATAAACATTAAAAAAATTAAAAAAGAAACTACGCAAATGATATCAATGTACCAGAAGCCCAGGGTGCTTGGAATATTTTAATACCTTTTCAAGTGTACATAGAAACTAGTTCTCACTGGAAAGGAGTTTGAGTTAAAAATTGGGGGCAGTAGGGTTACCTCAGTCGGTTAAGCTTAAGCAACCAACTCTTGATCTCAGCTCAGGTCATGATCTCACAGTTTGTGAGGTTGTGAGGTTTGTGAGATGGAGCCCTGCATCGGGCTCTGCACTGCCCGCCTGGGATTCTCAATCTCTCTCTCTCTCTGCCCCTCCCCTGCTCATGTTCACGTGCTTTCTCTCTCTCTCTCTCTCTCTCCAAATTAATAAACAAACATTAAAAAAAAATTGGGGACAGGAGCCAAATCCACAAAGAACAAAGATGCAACTTACATCAGATAAAATATTGACCAACGTACATATATTGAGTTTATGAATTCAATATATAGTAATAGTATTTTTTGAATACTTGTAAGTATTTAAAGGATTTTAAATGCATTTTTTCATGCCATGTTTTTGATAGATATCTGTTAGATTCTCGGGGAAAAATTAAGTATGCATTATGGTCTTCACTGAAAGGCTTAAAAAACTGATTTCTATTTCTATTAGGAGGGAATGATTCTCCTGCCTTCCTAGATTTGGTTGCTAATGGAGATAATGAACATACTTCATAATTTGTAAGTTCCTCTACAAAGTGCAGCCATTGTTTAATTCAGTGATTTGTAACTTAAAGTGTTGGTTTCAACCTATTCATCCTAAATGGATGAAATAACTTTTTAACTTTACAATGGCCCTTGAGTGGTGTGGGAGAGAAGTTCCCAAAACAGCACCCTTAAGGGTTGCAGAGAGAAGCATCCACCTGACCCCTTCTTCATGATGTTCTGAACGTTCCTTGGTGTATCCTTACAGAAATGTTAAAACCCACAGAGCTGCTTTAAAGATAAAAAACTCACATAACTTTATTTTTTAAAGCAGTGATATGTCTCAGTTACATTTAGATACAGTACACAGAATAATGAAATAGCACCTGTGAATTTTTTAATAGATTGTAAAGAATCTTGACTCCTTTATCGTTCTTATTCTTTCTCCCCTTCACTAAACAAATAAAACAGATAACTCTCACTTCCGCTCCGATTGAGTCACCAGGGGCCTGATTTTCATGCGAACTGCCCTGAGGGAATAATCTGCACCTCTGAAGGGAACCCAGACTACTCCGTTCTCAATCTCATAAGGACTGTTGTTCCTTGGGTCATAGGAACCCCCAGGGTAGTAGATGCCATTGAGATTGGCTGCTTGGCAGCTGTTGTACCACCAACCTCCTCCGTAGACTTCTGCGCAGTTCTCTTCCCACAGGTCTGCATCCCTGTCATAGGTGCTGAACTGCATGCCAGCATGAGCAGTATACTCTGTTCCTTCCTCTATGGAACCCTCAATCAGAGCATCGCCCGCTGTGCCCTTGTAGGAGGAGACCTGCAGGGTATAGCCTTCGGCCTCAGAGCCTACCTTCAAGTGATACTCTGCATAAGCCAGATTCCCAGCCCAGTCCTCTAATTCAACCCGAAGGACAGAGCCCCTCAGGGTCAGTAAGTGGAGGTATTCATTGCCTAGCCAGAATTCTCCTTCCCCCTTGTCATCCAGACTGCCGAAACCTCTCTTGTAGTCTTGCCACGTCCGGTTAAAATTCAGTGATCCATCCATTCTTTGCTGGATCAAAAGCCATCCTCCCAAACTGGTCTCTTGATCACAATAAACAGAAAAAATTTTACTGGATCCCGGTAGCTTGATATTGAAAATACCACTTTGGGCACCTGAAGGATGTGTTTGGAGGACATCATCACAGTCTAAAAAAAAAATTAAGCTGGTTGGAAGAAGTTACTCTCATTTAACTTGACAAAGATAGGCATGGCCCAGATTAAATGAAAGTAGATACTAGCTTCCTTTTCCTTCCTTCCTTCCTTCTTTCCTTCCTTTCTTCCCTCCCTCCTTCCTTCCCTCCATGGGGAAAGGATGCACCTACACTGGGATGGAGCTTAAGCAAGTGAGCAACATTTATACCTACAAATTGCAAAGGGGATTTTCCTCAACGGATTTTAAATTTTACTTGCACGTACTGATAATAGCAAGTAACCAGCAATGATATCTAAGCATCATTTAGTGCTAATATAACTTGTTTTTAACCTGACCTCAATGTCAACTGAGACACACACTAAAAATATGACTAATAAATTGGGTGACAACTCCAACAGCACACCTTTTGAATGGTGAAAGAATTTGGCTAACCAAACTCAAAATTGAGTTTCAGAGGGATTCATTCATTCATTTAACATGTTATTTATTGAGTGATGACTCTCTGCACTGTTTGGCATTTGGAAATACAGAGATGAACATGATAGACAAAGTGCCCACCCTCCTGGAACTTACAGTCTAGTGCCAATAAAACAAAAACAAAAAAACAAAAGGTGTTATTTCTATAAGGTGTAATAGAGGGCAGGAAAGAAGTTCAAGGTGCTATGGGAGGCAGTGCAGGAATAGTGAACTTAGTCTAGGGGGTCAGGGAAGGCTTCCCCAAAGGAGAAGTATGGATACCTCTGGCAGGGCGAGCTTTACCATGGCCTCTTTTGGTGGCATATGCTTCTCTGTGGACTTCATGTTCTGCTTCACTTCCGGCCTCACCTGCCACTTTAAAGCTCTTGCTTTCAAATGTGGAGTCTCCTCTGCTGTAAATCTTACTACTGGTTACCGATTGCTTGCTGTGAGCTGAAGTTTTACCACTGGAAGGGTGCTCACGTTCCCCTAAGTGTGTGAACATGTCAGATTCTGAGCCCATAGACTGGGTCTTACGTTCAAACTCTCTTAACGTAGGCGTGAGTATACTTGAGAATTTGCTTCCAGTCGAGGCAGAGTCAAAGAAACTAGACAAATCAGGGTGTCTAGAATGGAGATCATCTAGGGTACCAGAAAAAGTAGGGGGCAAGTCACAATCAGAACCATCCTCGGAGTTCACCACTTCTTTGGTCACTTCTTTACGACCATCAGAACCTATAACTGTCTTAGTGATCGTTTTAGAGCAGGAATGACGAGTGGTGGTCGTGCCACCAGTGGCGACCTTCTCATTACCAATAAGAAGCTCTTTTTCTGCTTTAGAAGTGACCAGTTTACCCGTGTGGTACTCTTTCTTTGTCCCTGGAGATATACTTCCTGACACCTCTTCAAATGTGCCCCACTCATGCTTGGTAGGCCTGGTGTCCCCATGCCCTAAGCTCTCTGGCCTAAAATTTCCAGGCTGAGAACTTCCAGAGCTCCAGGCACCTGTACTCTCAGTGTTCCAAGCACCCACACTGCTAGTTCCAGAGCTGCCAGCGTTCCAGGAGCCCGCACTGCCAGGTCGGGAGCTCCCGGGGTTCCAAGCGCCCGAGCTTCCAGGTCCGGAGCTTCCAGGTCCAGAGTTCCAAGCCCCCGAGCTTCCAGGTCTGGAGCTCCCGGGGTGCCATGCGCCCGAGCTTCCAGGTCCAGAGCTTTCAGGTTCGGGGCTCCCCGGACTCCAAGTGCCCGAGCTTCCAGATCCGGAGCTCCCAGAGTTCCAAGCCCCCGAGCTTCCAGGTCCGGAGCTCCCGGGGTGCCATGCGCCCGAGCTTCCAGGTCCAGAGCTTTCAGGTTCGGGGCTCCCCGGACTCCAAGTGCCCGAGCTTCCAGGTCCGGAGCTCCCAGGGTTCCTAGGGCTTTCAGGCACTGATCCTGTTCCATGAGATACAGAGTCTCCGGGGACATTCCCATCTGTACCAGACCTCTCAAACATTATTTGCATCTGCGGTATTTCCATAAGTGCCTTCCACTCTGAAGGGGCCTTCTGAAGCTGCTGCTTGTACTCCCCAGGAACCATTTCTGGAGCTGTGCGCATTTTTAGCTGTGGTAAGTACTGCGTATCTCTCGAGGGAAGTAAGTCTTTGGCAATAACTTGTTCAAGTTGCTTCTGCTGATCTTCATAGTACTTTAGATCTGTCCTACGTTCTAAAGCCCTACTGCATGACCCCTGGCAAGATCGGATCTTAATATCAATGTCCACCTAGAGATGGGAGGCGAAAGATAAAGAAAAGCGGTAGATATAAATAAGGAAATTATGTCTATTGAGTTTTAATTTATTTTTTGAAAACTGGTTTCATTTCTTTGACTTGGAGACCTACCAATCAATACTCTTTTTCATTTATCCTCAGTAGAGGAGATGTTGGGCATTGTAAGGTTAGCCTGGATAAACAATAGGAGCTATTTGGATTCATCTTAGTCTTAAAACAGTTAGAGTAATGTACTATTTCCTCTGAAAGGAAACACTAATGAATTGATCCTCAGTGAGACTCAGATTGAAGATTCAGAGGCACGGTGGTGTCAAAGCTTTGGAACAAGACAAGCAGGGATTTAATATTTGCTTTTGAAATTTACTGTCTATGTATCCTTGGAAAATGTACTTAATATCACTGAGCTTTTTTTCTTCATCTCTAGAGTGGGGAAATAATACCTACTTGGTAGTTGGATAATGGATATAACACCTTGCTCTACATACAGTGGACATTCAATGAAATTTCCCTTCCTGCTATTCAAACACAAGGACATTCTGGTGGCAGAGCCACAAACTTACTTACCTCCAGTCGCTTCATATCTATCAGTTGATCCCTAACATTTTTCTGCAGAAGTTGGATATGCTGTACTTGTTCTATGACTTTGCGCTTCAGGATCTCAATTCTGCTTCTCAGATCTTCTGACACTTGGCTAAATGTATTATCATTGTCTGAAAAAAGAAAATATGGATATTGAAGTATCTGCTAAGTGCTTTGCTTATAATAGCCAATAAAGAAGGAAATTTGCTTACAAATACCCTCTCCCTTTTAAAAACAATTTGTTCTCTGGACATTTTATTTGTGAGTTCCAAATCTATTAGGCATTTTTGGGCAATGTTATGTTCTTTAGTCATCCATGGCTGTCAGTTAAGATGCCCTACTAGCAGTTAGTAATTCAAATAGATGCAGAGGAAAAATTTTGGAATTTTAAGGGTGTAATTAGGAGATTAAATAGTTTGATCACATTTCAATTATTTCATCATATCCTTAGCCAAGAGGCTTAAACATATTTTTCAGTTTTCTTACTGAGAGGTTTTTCTTTCTACCTATCCATTTGAAATTGTTCCTAAGCTTTTTAAAAATTTATTATTATTATTGTTTTAGGTCAACATGATCATTCACTTGCCATTATTGTGGTTGCACCATTAACATTAAATTAGTTGTCTTCTAAAATTTTTTTTAATGTTTTTTATTTATTTTTGAGAGACAGAGAGAGACAGCGTGAGCAGGGGAGGGTCAGAGAGAGAGGGAGATACAGAAACTGAAGCAGGCCCCAGGCTCTGAACTAGCTGTCAGCACAGAGCCCGACGCGGGGCTCGAACCCACGAACTGTGAGATCATGACCTGAGCTGAACCCGGACGCTTAACTGACTGAGCCACCCAGGCGCCCCAGTTAAGTGTCATATAAAGATGTAAAGAATTAAAGCAAGGCTTTAGTAACTGGAGCCTCACTAAACTTGCTTCCCACGCCCAGGGCAAATCTAGTATTTCCTAGTCCTAAGGCTTAGTCATAGTCCTATGAGAAAGAACATGGCTCTATATTTTAAATTAAAAAAAAACAAAACAAAACTAAGAGCTTGGTGGAGTCTGTGGATTGAACTCCTAGCTCCATCACATGATAGCTTTGTATCTTTGGTTGAGTCTCCTCTGTTTCCTCCTTTGTAAGATAGAAACAAAAATATCTTCTCAGAAGGTTGTGCTCATCTTATTTTCAGTATACACTCTTAAAAAGAGCACATTTAAGGTCTACTCCTCAGTACCAAATTCTGACTTTGTGACTTTAAACAATTCTAAGCTAACCATTTTTATGTTATAAAAATAACAAAAGCAAGCCTCTCCTTAAAATTTGGGAATGTCATAAGGGCATGTGTTTCTATCTTAAGTACTTTGGGATAAAATTGGAGTTTCTGTGAGACAGCATATTTATTTAGGGCTTTTGTTGTTGTTGTTTTGTTGTGTGCTATAAAGTCAAAGCACCAAATCTGTAATGCTTACTGTTACTGGTGGCAAAATCCCCTCTCACAAGTTCCATTATATTCGCTGTCAATGAACTAGAGTCCTTATTGTTCTTCTGATAATCAAATAGTGAATTTTTGAGCTTATTAATTCTGTTTGTAAAATCTTGATTGACTTCATCTATTAACCCTTTCATCCTGCAGCCGGAAGGGCATTTGTAGTTCTGGAAGTGAAAAGGAAAAATTACATTAAGGGTCTGTATCTTGGATCCAGTACAATTTTGAAGGTTTCCATGCAGCCTCCCATTTCTCCCTGTGCCCCCACCCCAATATCTTTAGATCATCTATTGACTTAAAAGTAGTTTAAGAGGACTGGTCGTAGGTCATAGACAGATTCTGGAATGAGGGTCCACTTAACCATAAATTAGGCACCAGGAAATCTTGAGACCTCAATACACAACTAAAATCCAATCTGTTAATCCCACTAATGACCCAGAGTTTGGGAGGTAATTTAAATAGTGCTCTCAGAGTGAAGTTGCTTTCCATGTGTCTTCTTTAATTTGGCATGTAATGAGCTATTAGATTATTTCACATTGGAAACGTTTTCCGGGACCTACTGGGCCAGCCTGTGCACAGTTCTAGCACCACAGGGAAGTACTCTCCCATTCCCTATGCCAGCTGCTCACCCAGTCTTCATCAGCACAGAAGGGCCAGTCTGTGTCTTTGCAGTCAGAGTGCTGTCTTTCCATAAGTCTTGGGCCACGCGCACCTCCTCCTTCAGCTATAAATTCACCTGGCTGGTCATCTACAGTCTTTACAGATTCATTTATACGCACAAAAGAGAACAACATTAGGCAGATTAGGAGAAGACACTGTCATGCTGGTAAATCCCAAGAGGGAAGGCTCACACAGAGATGAAGAACACCAGTTTTGGGGCCTCTGCAAGCTTCAGAAATCAAGCTTTCTTAGATTTTGAGTAATAATCCTAATACCCATTTCATGGAGTTGTGGGAATTAAAGGAGATAAGGTAAAGACATTTTTAACTGTGTTTGAGACAAAACAAGCATTTAATAAATGGTAAGAGTTTTAAAGGATTTATTATATAAGGAAAATTATTTGAATCGACAAAATTAGGTAAAATTTACCTTTTCATTATCATTTACCTTTATCATTTCATTATCTATCTGCAGATAGAAAGGTAATTAAAAAATTCAGAGTTCTTTATCCTGTAATTTCTGTTTCAGTAGGAAAAAAAACCAAACTATCTTAGCTTAGTGTCTCCTTCAAGTTTCTACTTTGACCCTATGGTTCTATATTTTGAGCAAGTACATACCAAAGATACAAAGATGGCCAATTCAGGCTGGGAAATGCTTTTTAGGTTACCCACTCACGTAATAATTTCCTTTTATTTGTAAAGAAAAAGAGTAGACTGAAAGAAAAATAATGGTCCATAACTGACAACTTTTTTGAATACCTTCTAATTAGAAATATAGATTTTTAAAAATTTTCTATTGTGATCTATGAAGTAAAATAGGAAATAAAAACATTCTTCCAACAGGACTTTATATCCTAATAAATAACATGGGTTTTAAGTTTTAGCTATGTTTATTTTGTATCACCAACTTACAAGGATTTTGCTAGAAGTATTTTAATCTCAGATAGCTAATTCTTTTTTTTTTAATTAATGCCTACACCCAACCCTGATATCAAGAGTCACATGTTCTACCCACTGAGCCAGCCAGGTGGCCCAGAGATAGTTTATTCTTATAATTAGTTAATATTTGCTGTCTCATTTAAAAAATACCCTAATAATAATAATAATAATAATAATTCAAGTAATCAAGCACAGTTTATTTAAAGGAACAAGTACAATCTCTTTGTTTAAGAAATAAAATTATAAATTCAAAAATACTTCAGAATAAAATGGCACAACAATAAAAATAGGCAAAAGTTAAGTATTTATGCCAATAAGGGAGAAATAACCAAAAACATATGCATTATCCAAATTATCATGATAGCAAATGAGGTTAGTCTTATTTTCCATAAAATTTTTCACTTATTAGTTTACTATAAGGAAGAAAATTAAGTTAGAATCCCTCTTTAGTTTTTTCTACTCGGGTAGCAGGATTTATGAGTGGTGAAGGGAAAAAGAATAAATTGGAATGATTCATAGCCTGAAAGTAACAAAGTTTCTTAAACACATTTGTCATATTTTTACGAGACCAAAGTGTTTCAAAAGCCTGTAAACTGAAGTCTTCTTTCCTATAGGTCTCTGGAGAGAAATTATTGCAATATTTAGTAACTATTTTAAAAGATTGCTTCCCAGAAAGCATCTTGCCTTCTCAATCAATCTCTTCTGATTATGCTATGTCATGTTTTCAAAGACAACTAATTTGCTTTTCTTTTTTCTAGAGAAACATAAAAACCACCTTTCAGAAAAACGATATTAAACCACTGTTCAGCTTATTATGGACAAATAGCAATAAATTAATAATTAGAGTTTTAAAATTCTTATCAGAAGAATGTTTTGTTCTGTTATCTAGCATTAACTATCCTAAGGCTTTATTGGAACAAAGATGGCAAAGATATCTTCCCTACAAACAAACAAACAAACAAACCATGTTGTAATACTGAGTTTTACAGATGCTAAAGCTTCCCCTATGAATTTCTATACTTTGGTCCAACTAAGCCTGCCTCTTACTCTTGAGGTCTCAGACTCATCTAGGAACTTGCCTCCTTGGCCTAGAACTGATAAAGCTAAAGTGTGTTAGCATACATAAGAGTGCTAGGACACACGGTGTGTGAGGACATACATAAGGCTGACTCAGACCTGCAACTTCTTTGTGGAATAAACACCAGAGAGAAAGCAAGAAGAGAAAAATAAAGGCAACCATACCCAGACTGTGCCCACCACACTCAGGGCCAGGCAAAAGATCCTCAGGGAAAACATCTTTTCTAAGGGTGGGGCTGGTCTTGAGGAGCACTCCCACTGAAAGAGAGGATTGCCTCCACTCCTAGTTCCCATCCTATTTAAATCTGCAAGGAGGTCTGATTAATCATTATCTTTGTCCTGTTTAGACAGTCAATATGCACGCCTACATCCCTTGCTCTTTCTCTGAGGTTGGTGTCCTAGAAGTTCTTGCTCAATTCTCCCAAGCTTGTTTGCTTTTGATAAATTATTGCAAAGGTAGCAGCAATTCCATGATGATCTCACATTCCAGGAACAGGATGACTTTAGAAATGCAAAAGGAAACATAGGAAGCCGTACCTCTATACTTGAGACTTGAAAAAATATGGAAAGTGGCTGAGGCAGACTAGCAGTAGCCCTTTGTGAACAGACAGTTGGCAAATGATATTTCGCTTTACGTAGGAATTATGGTTGGATGATCTGACTTTTAAAAAATGACTGTGGTGATAGGCTGTCCCTGAAGTCCTTCTATAAGTTACCTTGAACAGATTATTTTCCTCCATCCAAAACAGTTAAGACAGTAGCCCCTGGAGCCAAACATCTTAGGTTCATAATCTCAGTTATACCATTTCCCAGCTCTGTACTTTTGGACAAATTACATGTTTTTATGAAGAACAAATGAGTTAGTCATTGTAAAGCCCTCAGAGCAGTGATTGCCACAACTTAGTAAGTACTCAGTAAATGTTAACAATTATTAAAGAACATAAAGTGCCATGAGAAATACCATTTCTTTCCTGTGTCTATTCCTTTGGACATGCCGATTTACTTTCCCTGCTCTTCACTTCCATGGGAAAGTTTTCCATGGCCAGATTTAGCAAACAAAAAAACAGAGACCCAGTTAAATTTGAATTTCAGATAAACAACAAATGCATTTTAAGGTAAGTGTGTCCCATGCAAAATTGGGTATGTACTCATACAAAAAAAATTTGTTGTTTAACAGAAATACATATTTAACTGGGCATTCTGTAATTTGTCTGATAAACCTGCTTTGCCTCAAATTCTGCTTCCTATGTGAAGTCAATTCTGATAATAGTAATAGCTAATATTTATTGAGTGTTTGCTAAGTGCCAGGCACTTTGCTAGAAGACACTTTACAGTGTACCTGATTTCATCTCTCCAATTAAAAGCAATCTCTTAGGGTGCCTGGGTGGCTCAGTCAGTTGAGTGTCTGACTCTTGATTTCAGCTCAGGTCATGACCTCATAGTTCATGGGATCGAGCCCTGCATTGGGCTCTGGGCTGACAGTGCAGAGCCTACTTAGGATTCTCTCTCTTTCTCTCTCTCTGCCCCCCTCCCCAACCCGTGCTCTCTCTCTCAAAATAAATAAACTTAAAAAAAAAAAAGAAAACTACTCACGAGAACATAAAAAAAAAGCAATCTCTTGTTCTTCCATACTGCAATACTTAGAGGGGACCCTAGAGCCCCATCCAGGTTCTGGAAGGCAGTGATTCTATGGAAAGTTATACTCACAGGCAGTGACTGAACCGGCAAAATGCCGGGCGTGGATAGAAACTGGAGGCTTGACCTCTTTAGATGATTTTGTGTGCTCACAGAAAGTGTTCTAGTTGGGAGGGGAGCACAGTCTATGGAAGAGAGCAACCTGGGGGGCTTCAGGTGATTTAGTTGAACACAACCTAATTGAAAGTAAGTGAACAGAAGACAGTCTGACTGAATGCCACTGCCCCAGGGCCACATCATGGCATTTCCAAAGTATCACCTTTAGCCCTTATCCCTGCTGTTCCACAGTTCCCTCAAGTATCTGCACATCCAGGGCTCTTCTCAGATGATACCTTCTCAGAGAGACTTTCTTTAACCAGCTTATATAAAGAGCAGCCATACCATTAACCCAGTTTTGTTTCATTTCATGATATTTTTTTAAATTTATAGTTTATTGTCAAGTTGGTTTCCATATAACACCCAGTGCTCTTCCCCACAAGTGCCCTCCTCCATAATCATCACCCCCCTACCTTTTCCCCCTCCCCCTTCAGCCCTCAGTTTGTTTTCAGTATTCAAGAGTCTCATGATTTGCCTCCCTCCCTCTCCCTAACTCTTTTTCCTCCTTCCCCTCCCCATGGTCCTCTGTTAGGTTTCTCCTGTTAGACCTATGAGTGAAAACATATGGTATCTGTCCTTCGCCGCCCGACTTATTTCGCTTAGCATGACACCCTCGAGGTCCATCCACTTTGCTACGAATGGCCAGATTTCATTCTTTCTCATGGCCATGTAGTATTCCATTGTATAG
>CM053567.1:67878912-67929933 GCA_028646485.1 Cryptoprocta ferox | reverse complement strand
ATTTATCTTTTGGATGTGTAGTTTGGTGAGTTCCTTGTAGATTTTGGAAACTCAAAATGGATGAAGGACCTGAACGTGAGACAGGAAACCATCAAAACCCTAGAGGAGAAAGCAGGAAACAGCCTCCTTGACCTCAACCACAGCAATTTCCTACTCGACACATCTCCAAAGATAAGGGAATCAAGAACCAAAATAAACTATTGGGACCTCATCAAGATAAAAAGCTTCTGCACTGCAAAGGAAACAATAAAAAAACTAATAGGCAACCGACGGAATGGGAAAAGATAGTTGCAAATCACTTCATAATATTTTATCACGACAGGATAATGTATATTTGGGAAGTTATGTGTCTACGTCTCCTCCACACTAATCTTCGTGAGGACAAGGCACACTGCCTAGTGCAAGTCTGGCAGAGAGTAAATACTAATAAGTATTTTTTGGAGGAATGAAAGGCTGTCACAGTGGTAACACAATATGGCGAAAGAATAATGGCCTTTGCAGACAGTGAGATCTGGATTCTAGTTAAGTGACATGGACAAACTAAATTCTCTGAACAGTTTACTTATCTTTAAGATGGGGTGGTAATATTTATATTGCAGGGTTGTTTTGAGGATTATATAATATGGCATATATATAACATGTTGAATATACACAGTAGGAGACCCAGAAATGGTAGCTTTTATTGTTCCTAGAATGTCCTAGTGCTACAGAATTGAAAGTTCCCATGTTATCTCTCCAGTACCAGAATTCCAAAACCAGGCCCTTTTGTGGGACCGCAGGACTGGGCACCAACCATGCTAGGCCCTCCACCCACGTGTTATAACCTGTGGAGAAGCAGGTTTCGTTTAGCCAGGAAGCCATACAAACAGACAACAAATAATACAAGGAGTACCCTTTTTTATTTTTTAAATTTTTTTTAATTAAAAAAATTTTTTGAGCAAGAGAGAAAGACAGAGTGTGAGTGGGGGAGGGGCAGAGAGAGAGGGAGACACAGAATTCAAAGCAGGCTCTAGGCTCTGAGCTGTCAGCACAGAACCTGATGCAGGGCTTGAACCCACAAACTGTGAGATCATGACCTCAGCTGAAGTCGGATGCTGAACCGACTGAGCCACCCAGGAGCCCCAAGGAGTACCATTTTTTTAAAAGCATGTAACAATAAGGATATTTTTACAAGTGTATAAATGGGGGCAAAATCTGAGAAATTTCCAGTTTCTTAAGCCATAACCTCTGTATAGTATTTTTCCCAGAGATGACTATATCTTATTTTTTTAGCACTAATGAGAGGGTTTATTTATCCTTTTGAAATTAATATTATATTCCACAAATTACAATTATTTAATTGCAGGGATTCATATATTTGCTATGCCATAACATCTGGTGGAACTGGAATGGCGTATAATGTATGTAAAAAGAATAGAAATTCTACAGCTGTCATTATGTTTCAGGGTTCTAATTTTTTTAACGTTTTTTGTAAAATTTATTTTTAAGAGAGAGAAAGAGAGCGTGAGTGGGAAGGGGCAGAGACCCAGGGAGACACAGAATTCAAAGAAGGCTTCAGGCTCTGAGCTGTCAAAACTTATGCATAAAGAGTAAAATTATAGCCATTGTGTAAATATAACTTAACAAGTACAAACAAAATAAAACAAATCCTCAGGTTTCTTTTGAATGGGATATTGGTTCTGCTCTGGACTATATCCCAGGGAAGTAGGAAACATTTCTTTCTTTACCCATTTATTCTAAATGTATTGAATTCTGAGAACAGTTCACTTATTTCTCATTTGTTTAAATGTAATAATTTACTGCATGTTTATTACTTGTCAGCCCTGCATGCTACGTTCTTGAAATAGAAAGGCAATTGACATATGTATAGTTTTGTACCTAAAATTGGTGAGCAAATCAATGTGTAGCTAAGAAGTTAAGCCATATAAAATTGCCATTTTTGTAGATCCAAATGATAAATATGTGCAATTTCCTGTGGTTTAACTTGATACAATACAATAAGAAAAAATTCTATGATGTGTGATACAGAGCAGAGAATCATTTCTGCATTACTTTCCAGTACATTTTGTATAAAATGTTCCCTAAAATATCTGGTTTAATTCAAGTCTATAAATTCAAGATGCTTCTGAAAAAATACTCACTGTGTCTTCTAGCATAAATCTATATGAATCTGTGTGCGTTTATTATTGTCCTAATAACCAGAAGATAATGTTGCTTTGACAGGACATACTTTATCAAAACAATATTAAATGCACAGTTGGAAAGTACTAAAATTAATTTCTAAAATTTGAAACCCTTGGATTGTAAAAATTTAGGCAATTCTGGCACTTAGAATACACTTTTGGGGCTTCTACCTCAGGTTTTACAGCAGTGACTAATCTATAAAAGAGTCACTGGAAAACACTGGCAAGGCTACTTAGCTTTGCATATCTGATTTCTCTTTGTCTCCTGCATTTCAAGTCTGTTGCAAAAGTTTGTTTTTAACCGAGCTGTTTACTATGAAAGGTGAATGAGTGATAATGTATGTAGGAGTAACTAATGGCACTTTTACTTTTGGAACGTACCCGTACCCTGATGGTTCCAGATAGTTTCCCTAGCAATTGTAGCTCCAGAGAAAAGATGGGAATTTCCTTAAACACACAGAAATGATTCTGAACTGGATTTACAAAATAGAGGAGGCGGTGGGGGAGGGGGGTGCTATCCTTGATCTTTGGTTCTGTCACACTTTGTTTCTTTTTAATCTACTTAACCAGGAAGGAAATCTACTTTATTTGTTATAATTGAACTGTTTCCAGATTAATAGCCATCTAATTGAATTGGGTTTTTTTAAAAGTATTTTTGAAGTAAATTTTATAATGTTCTAATAATAGATTAATAATTCTTTGTTTTGTTCTAATGCATTATTTTCATGGTCTTCTGCTTAAGCACATTTAATCAAGTTTCCACTACAGTAGTTCTGAGTATGTGTATGTGTGACATGTATGTATGTGTGAGAGAAGCAGGGAGGGAAGGATGGGGGAAGGGAGGGGAGAGAAAGAGGGATGGGTAAAAGTGAGGCACCTCAGTATTTTCCACTACTTTACTCTTTTCATTTTTTAACTGCGTTTATCGATTAAATAATTCATTTTCAAGATAAATTAATTTTACTTATAATATGCTATGTATCAAATTGTTTGTCTTGAACACGCATTAAACTATAAATGCTATTTTTGAAAAGTAAAACCATTATACAGATGAATAATATATTAACGTGTTAATATCACCAACATGGATTCATTCTAATGTCATACACATTAAATCCATTAAATTTGACACACTTCTCTGTTGGTTTCACTATGAATAATTAGCTCCTTTGCTAATCTAAAGATTAGCAAACAAGATATATCAGTTGGTACTGATTTAATAATGATATATTGAGATCTGGGGGAATAGCATTTTTAAGGAATTTAGATGTTCCAGAGCAAGAAATTACATGAAAAGTGTAAGTAAATCTAATTATCAAGATAAATTTAATTCTTGGTAATTCCTATTGGAATCACCCTTATTTTAAATAGATCATTCCACATTAAAACCAAGGCAATTTGAAGAACGCATTTAGGTTAATTTTTGCTTAGATAAAATTAACCAAAAAAAATTACTGAGAATAACAGCAGAGAAATTCGAGGTGGAGTACATTTTATAAAATGCTTGACCAGTATACCAGAATACACTCCTCTAAACAGCCAATATCATGAAAAACAAGGACAGACTAAGAAACTGTTACAAAAGTTGACTAAGAAGATGTGGCAACTAAATGTAATGTTGTATCCTAGCTAGGATCCTGGAAACTAAATAAAGACACTAGTGGAAAAACTGGTGGAACAGAGGGGCACCTAGATGGCTCAGTCAGTTAAGTGTCTGACTTTAACTCAGGTCATGATTTCACAGTTCATGAGTTTGAGTCCAGTGTCGGGCTCTGTGCTGACAGCTAAGAGCCTGGAGCCTGGTTCAGATTGTGTCTCCCTCTCTCTCTCTGCCTCATGTTCTGTTTCTGTCTCTCTCTCTCAAAAATAAACATAAAAAAGTTAAAAAAAAAAAACTGGTGGAACGGAAAAGAGTGTGTCAGGTCGGGAATAGGAACTACTAGAGTTGGTTTCTTAGTTTTGACAAATGAATCATGGTAATGTCAGATGTTAGCATTAGAGGAAACTGGGTGACAGGTACAGGGGACTCTGTAGTAGCTTTATAACTTTCCTGCAAAAAATTACAAAATAAAATAATAAGATGTATAAAAATTATTACAAAAGTAAAACATTACTAAAAAATAAAAGCAAAAAATATTAAAGTTTTAAAATTGTATTTCTAAACTTAAATGACATTGGATTGAAATCCCATGCAGCAATACCAATCTTAGCAGAAAAAAAAATTGTTTTTGTTCTTATTTCTGAAGCAATTTCATATGTTCTCTCATTTGACCTCTACCATAGTTCTGTGATGTAAGGAGAGCAAATTAGGAAGGAAAACATTGCCAGTCCAAGGTCTCTTAAAAGTTAGGTAAAATTTTTTTTTAAATCACACTTTAACTATTGGCCCCTGAGGATTTGGAAGAGCCACTTTCATCACAGAGTGTTTATTGAGGGGGAGTCAACATTTAGATTTATCTAGGGAGGTTTCCCGTCCACCTTAGGTCATTTTGTGCTTTTGAAGTTGCCAGTAAAAGAAAACCCGAATGAGGAGGACCTGGGAAACAAGAGTGAGGGCCAAGAATACTGGCTTTTGGATTTGGGAAACTCATTTTTGACCCAGTTGTAAACTGGATTAAATATCATGATCCAGAATTTATTTCAGTTTGTACCTTCAGATATTTCCCAATTAAATTGAAATAAGCAAGAGCTTAAAATCGTGCCAGCCAGTCTTCCCAAAGGCTTTCAAACCAGACACAGAGGAGTGTTCTACAAGTCAGTGGTCAAACCTACTATGAGTACTTGTAATTGGCCATGGCTACATGGCCATTTGGACCAAAGCTTATGTTTAGGAGGCTGGTAACTGTCTCTTTAATTTGTTTATTTTCCTGCTTAAGAGAAAAAATATTAATAGTCTTCTGGTATGTAGATCATTGTTGGAGAGTGATTATGATTTATGTATACTTTTGTGGGATCAATTAATTCTCTGATAATTTCCCTTTGTCCCAGAATAATTAGTGACTCTCTCAAGAATCAATATCAAGGGACACCTCTCTGGCTCAGTTTGAAGAGCTTGTAACACTTGATCTTGGGGTTATGAGTTTAAGCCTCACATTGGGTATATAGATTACTTAAAAATAAAATCTTTAAAAAAAAGGAAAAAAAAGAACTAATATCAAGACTATGTTCTCTGACCATATGCAATAAACTTAGATATTAATTAAAAATAGTTTTAAAAATCACAAGCTTTGGAAACAAATAATATTCACTTTACAATCCTTGGGTTCAAAAGAAAATTAAGGGAGATTATAAAATACTAAAATATTCAGGTTATGGATGTGTCTTAACATAGTGTTGAATGAAAAAAAATAATAAATAGAATGAAGACCTTAGCTGTGTTTCTCTTTTTTATGTAGTTTTTTAAAAAAAAATTAATTTAGAGAGAGATTGAGAACACGGGCAGGGGAGAAATAGAGAGAAAGAGAGAGAGAGAGAGAGAATCCCAAGCAGGCTCCGTGTTGTCAGCTCAGACCCTGACGTGGGTCTCAAACTCACAAACTATGAGACCATGACCTGAACTGAAATTAAGAGTCAGACTCTTAACCAACTAAGCCACCCAGGGGCCCCAGCAGTGTTTCTCAAAGTATTTGTGGTAAAAGACCAGTTTTATTAAATTTCTAAACAATCACAGACCTATTAGATTATAAAATGAAATAAAAATAATTACTAGAAAAATGAAATTCAAAAAAGTAAGGATGTATAAAATATAGGCCCAAATTTTTATTATTAGATTCCAAAGACATAAAATTACATTCAGTTAATATAATCAGAGTAAAGATAATATAGGTAAAAATGTTTCTGCATGCTCATCCTCAAATTTTCTACCTATCGTAACTCAGACCAGTAACATAGAATTTGGGGACCAGCCAGATAATAATGATTTATAACATAATGCCTTTTATACAATTTAAAAATACAAAAAAAATACATAACACAAAAGAATAATTCGTTATTTATAAAAATGTATGCAAATAAACACATCTAATCTATTGAAATAATTGTCTATTAAGGATACAAATGGAAGAAAAGGAAGTTTGAATAAAAGAATCAGTCAAGAGAATGACCCAGCACAGATGAATGAGAATAGTGTACCAGGATTATGATTAACTCAACCTCTGCCTCTGAGGGACATACACGCCCTCAAAAAGATACATGAAACAATCTTTTCCATATTCTTGGTCTCTTTATTACCACCTTATTAATGTCCATCTACTTTATCTTCTCTTACTATCTTTAATTCTCCCCCCTCCCTCAAACACTCTTTTGGAACTACATCAAACTGATAAAAATCATCAGGGAGCTATATTTTCCACAGGGTTACATGTGTACTTTGTTTTTCACTCTTATCAGCTGAATAAACAAAGCTCTCTACCATAAATACTTTGGCTAATTTATACTGGTTAGAGTCCAGAGTCAAAAAATTTAGATCTTGTCAAATTCCCTAGTATGTAGACTATACTTATATTCTTCATTTCTCTTTCACTTTCAACCTACCTACCAATCTGAAACATGATCTTTACAACTACTAAGCATAAAGAGAATTGAAAAAAGTTACAGCACTTCAAAAGTAGATTTTAATATATTTGATATTAAATCTTGATATTTGGTCATAAATGATTATTCCAGCCTGTCTATTAAAGAACTCTGCCATATAGTGGCATGAACTGAAGTCGTGGTATCAGCATACCTGTACAAGACCTTCCTTTTTGGAAGCTTCCCTCTGCAGGGTTTTCAAACTGTAGGACCATGCACATTTGCTTTGCACTGAGACTTCCTATTTTTCAGTGACCTTAGTTTTTGCATGTCTGGGAAAGGGTTGAATAAGTTACCCAATGATTTGAGCTGTGAAGAAAAATAATCTTTGTCTATGAAGCCTCAGACTGTTTGTTTGACTTAAAAGTAGACTATAAGTAGACTTTTTAAAGTTTATCAAGATAATCCTTTCTATTTCTGTTTTATTTGTGGAGATTTCATCCAACTGAGTCTGGAAGTGTTTCTCATGCTTTATTTCTTAAACTGTAGCCCTTTGATAATTACCACCGAATATTAGTAACTAACCAAATAGGATTTTGTAGTTCATCTGTTTTTCTCTATCTCATTGGGTTTTAAAATTAACTTTAAATTTAATATGTACTCATTATAGCAAATCGAACAATAGAGAGATATATAAAGAGAGAGTTAGAAGCCCTTCTCTACCAATCAATCAACCCTCCTCTAACAACCAATGCTGGATTTTCCAACATGCAGACCAATACATATATGGGACACTCACAAAAACATTCCAAAATGTTTTTGAAAGAATGTTGTAACTGATAGTTTAGAAGAAGCACTGAATAAGTGATCATTTGAAAAATCAGAAAAGATTTTGGACTTCCTTATATTTATTTTGTGTTCTAGTATGTTTCTAATTTTACATTAGATGGGTTGGGGAGAATAAATATGTACAAAGAATGTATACATGTAAAGATTGCATTTTGTTCAAAATGCATGCATAGATACTTTTTACATAATTATTGTAGTAAGGTTTTTCATCTTAAAATTTCACTTACTTTGTAAATGTTTCCATGTTTATAGAGATATTATATTTATTATGTAATCATTGCATTCAATTCTATTGTACTAATCATCTTGTTCATCCATTCTTCCACTGTGAAATATTTTCTATATGTTTCACTTATTAGATATATGGCTATATTATATTTCTCTACATAGCTATTTTCATTTTCAAAAATAATTTTCTTGGGATAAATCACTGAAGTGATATTATTACAAAAAAACTTATGATATTAATACAACTCTTCTTATCTATGACCAAATTGCTCACCCAGAGAACTTTGTAGGTTCACAAAGGGAATGCAGTCTTGTATGCATTCTGAGTTTAAAAATAGTTTGAAGCATGACGAGTTGGGAGCAGGCAAGGTTGAGGACAAGATGGAGGAGAGGAAGGAGATGACTACCATTATCCTGACAGGAGATGATGTATGTCCCAACTAACATGGTGGCAGGAAGTATAGAGAAGGAAATGAAAGTAACAAATATTTAGCAGGTGGGTTTGGCAGGCTTGATGATATGGGGAAGGAAGAACAAGGAAGACTGGAAGATGAGCCGCTGGGTTTTTTGGACCTTGAGAACTGGATGGAATAGAACAGGTTTGGAAGAAAGGAAAATACCACTCTGTGCAATATCCCCACTATCCAGCTCAGAAGCTAGTACAGTGAGGGCGTTCAGTAAGTGTTAATTGAATGAATATTTCAATCATACATAAACGAATGAGTGTTGCAAACAATGAATCAATTTTCTTATCCCAAAGCCTCACAGGTATTTGGTTGTATCCCTAGAAGTGACTTCCTGTTTTTAACTCCTCATCAGGACTCATAAAAACAAAGAAGTGAGAGAATTAAGAAAGAAATTGTGGAAAGGAAGAGAATCCAAAGCCAAAGCTGAGGACTACAGAATGACTGGATCCTCCTCTTATACAATCAGTCAGTTACTTTCCATGGTCAACTTTATGCCACCTTACACAGACTGTGCTGTTCCTTGCAGAAGGTTGTCAATTCCTATCTCTGGCTGCTAAAACCTCAACATCCCTGGATTCAGCATGAAGTCATGGCTCAATTCCACTCAACTTATCAGTTACCAGGGAGGGACAGAGTGGAGTGTGTCCTAAAGCTCTCTGTTCTGAGTCACATACAGTCTTCTCAGGGTGCCCATGTCTAGCTACAGGGGTCTGCAGCTAAATGGTTTTTCTGAGAGAATCCCCAAACAACCTTATATGTCCGGTTGTACTTTGGGTTCCATGAACCTTAGTTATGTGATTGTAAGATTGTGACTTGTGTTTATGTTCTTATACCAAATTTTGTCACTTGGGCTTACTGTATTCTCCTGTATTTGTCTTATGTCCCCTGGAGGACAAAACCCATGATTTCCATATTCTTCATAACTACCTAAGAGTCAAGATAAGGTTCAGCATAGACTAAGAGTTCAGCAACTACTGATGGTTACCCAACTGGAATTACTGGATTGAAGGAAAGCGATGGCTTTTCATGATCAATAAGAGGTACCATGTATCTAGTCTTAGGAAACAAAATGTTTATTGAAATGACATGTAGATAAATTATCATCAGCATAAAACTGCTAGTGGAGTTCTCAACATGGGTTCTTCCTTACTCTTAAAACGAAGTGAGGCTTTGCAAGTCCATTGTCCCATAGGAAAAATATTTTATTTCTCTGTTCAGATAAAGTCCTTTTAAAAAAGCAAATCAGTTTTGAAATGGTCTTTTAAATGTCTCCAGCCTAAGACCAAAACAAAAATATATTAAAAAGGTATAATTTTGTCCATTTAGAAAGAAGAATTAAATATGAATGATTTGGGGTTAATAAACATGGAAAAAATACTTAGGCCTTTGAAATGCTAGAATTTACTCTGATTTTATTTGTATATACTAAAATATTTAAGAAATAATAAAAACAAAAAAATCAAGACAAAATGATATGTTATCATTAAAATGTAAAATATGACAATAATTTTATTATTATAGATTTAGGAAATAAACTAAAATATTATCTTCTGAAACACATTTTAAACAACTCTTGAGTTCAGTAATTTGGGACTATAATCCAAAGTGAGTTTTAATTTCCATTTAAGGTCAAATACTCTTTGTAAAAGACTTAAAATTAATAAATAGAATAAGGAAAAATGAAACTTTCAGAGAAGATTCTGAAATGTTGTGGACTAATATAAATTAACAGTTAATTCTCAGGGTAAAATGATTTAGTCATATTCTATTTCAACATGGTGTTCTGGTCCAACCTGTTTGGCTCCCCCAAGATGGTGCTGCTGTCCTTCTCCAATAGATAATCTGTTGAATGGTATTATCTTCATGGTGGTTTTCTTCATGGAATACCACCGGGATTGCCAAGTGGCCCAAATAATGCCATTATCATAACCATTAGGAGTAGATGTTTTTGAGTAACTGCCACCTAAAACAAATTGTAGATGTACATATAATTGCTCTTGAATGTCCTTGCCTCAGAAAGTCTATAAAGAATGCTTTATTACAAAATACATTGTCACTTATATCAAATTTATAGTGTTATCTGCTATCATAAAAATCCCTAAAAATTACTAAAGTTCTGATTTACAATTAAAATACACTCTATTATGAATCAACCCCTTATATCTTATATCTGTATTGAACTTCTTGATCACATTCGTACATAAATGTATTCCCTTACTAACAGTGCAAGAACCCCCAGTTTCCCTAACCTGTCTCTCTTCCCGAGCTTAGCCATCCTGGAATCAGCTATTATGGACCATCTTTCCAGATTAGATGGCAGGTTAGAATGGCAGGAGTCACATTCCTGATGAGATGGCCTAGAGTCATCTAAAAACACAATTTCACTGGAAAGTACTTTAGAAAACAGTTCTGGAAAGTAATTTTACATCTCCATTACATAGTGGAGACTACATTGATTTGCCTTCTCTTTGTCCTTGGGCACCAGATCTTATGTGATTTTGTAAAGGATTGTCTGAGTCCAACACTGGAGTATACCACAGGCTATCAACATGGTTACTCTGAGTCATGTGGGTCGAACACATTCCCTGAGAGTGTCTTCTAATTGTATGGTTTGTAAGTACAAAGATATGTTTAAAAGGGTGGGGGGTGGGGAGAAAAAAAAGCTGTGAAAACCAAAAAAAGATCAATTAAAATAGCTTTTAAGAGGACTACTACAAATCATCTATTGGCTAGCCCAGTGCCCAGAGGAGGTAAGATTGCTTATCTTAATAGAGCTTTCAGAATTACTAGGGCCTCCCCAATACATAGTTGTTGGGTAGTAACAATAGTTTACCAATAAGTCCACTGTTTAGAAGTATTCTAGCCTTAGAGCAAACTACAGCTTGCTACCCCCAGTCAAAAATAAGTACCTACATTTCTCAGGCTGGACTCCTTTCCTCTCAAGCTTTCATGGAGCTGTGCCCTTACCACTACCTCCCTGCTCTTTACACCATTTCCTTGGACACCTGCTCACTGCTCACTGGTTATATCTGTCATATAGCTCATGGGAAGCTGCCCCAAGCTAATATGTTAACAAGCATAAATATGATAATGTTAGTCCATCCAGATCATACATATGATAAGTCTAGAAGAGATACCATAACCCAAAGTGTCAACTGGGTGGATTTCTTGTAGTGGGGCCAATGGGACATATAAATTTAGTATTATCCAATTCTGGTTTAAAATACAGAACTAAACAATAAGCCCCCCAACATATTTACTAATTATTTCTTATTTCCTTATATCTATTCTTTACCTTTTATAAAAATATAGACTAGACACTAATTCATATATCTAAGGAAGACATCTATACCTTGGTAATAAACTCCATTGAGGTGGCCAGCATGACACTTGTTCATCCACCAACCAGATCCATCCTGTTCAGCACAATTTCCTTCATACTTATCATTGTCATTGTCCCAGGTACTGAACTGCATGCCATTGTGGGATGTGAAAAATTTATCACTAGGATCATCGCCAAAATCATAGCCATCAAAAGCATCTCCAGCATCTCCACCGATAAAGTAGGCGTATGTCAGGCGGTATTTGTCAGCTTCCGGTCCCACCTTGAACACGGCATAGTCTGCAGTACTATAAAGAAGGGTATAGAGATACTATATCTTGACCCTCATTAGGGATCTCATAAGTTCCCTTTTCCATAAGAAAATTGTCTGGAATGTTTAACTTTGCTTTGTAAGCCTGAAATGTGCTCCTTGAGTCAAAATTTGTGCAAATCTGACAAGAGGTAATGGACATGTGAACCAGTTCAGAATTCATCAACACCACCCAGGATGCCTTCAAGGCATCCCAGTGAAAACTAAAAACATCAGCCCTTTTAATGCTTTTTGCCTATAGAGTCTTAATGTCAACTCCAGGTGTTTGGATGAATCTAACTTCATGTTTTCCACCTTAATCTAAGTGGTTAGCATTGCACATGGAGTTATCATAAACTATAGCAAATGACACTGATTGATCATTAATTTAATGATCTTGGAGGAACTACACCTCTATTAGTCACTCATATCATCTGAAGGATGAGGACCTAAAGGGATTTTTCTTTTCCAAGGCAGTGTGATAGTAGCAGGAAGAAGGGCTTCCTAGAGCATCACATAAATGAATCGATCCTTGTGTGGCCCACAAAACATAAGTGGTATGATCAGAGAGAGATTCTTCCCTGGAAAAAAATTGTGAATAAGGGCCAGATTTCTATGGAATGCAGGAAAGAATGGGCCTTGGTGCATAAATAGAAATGTTCAGAAAATATTTAGCCTCCTCCCTAATCTCCAGTACCTGGGAAATGGGAGGTGTTCTCATAGGAGAAGGTGTGCTGACTATGGTAGTTTCTGATGAAAAAGAAAATTAAAAATACATGTTTGGAGGCAGTATATTTAATTATTTTATAGACATAACCAAAGTATGAGACATTTTTCTGAATTTTAATTAGGAATACTATGCTCAAAGTTCTCCGATAGCTCTGGGCATAGAAGGGACTTTATCTCATCAAAGGAGCTAGATGATTTAATTTTAAGGTAGCTCATGGATTTGACTGAATTGTCATTAAAGCACCAGGAAATCTGAAAACTCTGGATTCTCTTTTCAACCAAAATAGTCATTAGGAGGACAGGCTGTAGAGTCAAACTACCTGAGTTCTAATCCAATCTTTACCATACACCAGGAATGTGACCTTGGGAAAGTTCCTCTGTAAAATGAGATTAATAATAGTACCTTCCTCATGAAATAGTTATTTGGACTAGATTAAATTATAATTTCACACTTGATCTCTGGTACATATTAAATGCTCAGCAAATATTAGTTATTATTCTGTATGGTTCCAGGGTAAGTAGATTGTACCAAAACACTACCCATCCTGGATGGGACCTATGTCTCTGAACTGCCCAAGAATCAAACTGACTTCTGAGGAAAATGGTTGGATGTGCTCTTTGCACTTGTCAGGCTGTCTTTGCTGTTGGTCTATTGATTATTGGAAAGCGCACATTCCAGACAGTCTCTACACCAAAAAATAGAAGTTCTCTATAAACAGTACCTGGTTCTGCCATTCCAGTCCTCCAGTTGTATTCTTAATGCATATGGTATAGCAGACTGTGTGCTTATCAAATGAATCTTCTCATTTCCCAGCCAAAACTCTGTGGTTCCAGTAGGAGACAGATGTCCAAATCCTTCCTTATATTGAATCCAATTTTTCTTGAAATCCAAACTGCCATCAAGCCTCTACTTATACAATTGCATGGACAAAAGGAGAAAGTGGGTTATCAGTGCACATAAAAAAATGCTATAAACATCTTGTTGAAAATGTGGACAGTATGATTCCACCATTTACCAAGTGAACTTTGGCAAATTGCCTTAGTTTCCTCATTGGTAAAATTGGAATAATGATGCCTATTTCTTAGGGTTGCTGCAGGATTACATCAGAGAATTAAAAGAAATACTTAAAAGGGTGTCTGGTACATAGTAAATTCTAAAGCAGTGGTAGTTTTGAAAAGGCACCTAGAGGACTTCAGCACCCCAATTTGATATTGCTTATTTTTATACTGATGGTAGAAAAGTCAACCCAATTGCTTCCATCATTCATTCTGAGTGCCCCCTGCAGGATTAGTTGTAGCAGTGATCAAAGATAAGCAAAAGGTGGGGCGCCTAGGTGGCTCAGTCCTTTAAGCATCGACTTCAGCTCCGGTCATGATCTCACAGTTTGTGAGTTCGAGCTCCGCGTCAGGCTCTGTGCTGACAGCTCAGAGCCTAGAGCCTGCTTCAGATTCTGTGTCTCCCTCTCTCTCTCTGCCCCTCCCCGACTCATGCTCTGTCTGTCTCTCTCTCTCCCAAAAATAAATAAAAACATTAAAAAAATAAAAATGAAAAAAAAAAAAGATAAGCGAAAGGCAAAAGAATGGGCAATGAGTGCCAGAGGTACCAGAGGGCCCTTGTCTCGGAATAGCCCAATTGTATCCTCTGGGAGACTTTGTGTTTTTGTGAAGGGCAGCCTTAGATCTTGTGCTACCTGATGAAAGAGGTCTCTTCTAGTTCTTTCTCAACTACAACTTCGGTTCATTCTGATAGTGATTATATGCTATCATGAGTCTACAACAGTAGTGCCAACATAATGTAGAGTCAAAGCACAGACTCTCAAACCAGACTGCCTGGGTTCAAATCCTGACTCTTTTACTTGTTACATGACCTATTATGTGTTACTTATTATGTGGCCAAGGACAAGTTACTTAACCTCTTGTGCCTAAGTTTCCTCCTCTATAGAGGAAATGATTGTACCTACCTCACAGGGAAATTGTGTGGGACTAACTGAGTTAATGTTCACAAAGTGCTTGCAAAAGTATTTGGCATATGGCGGATACTTATCTGGGTGTTTATTAAGTATACATGGTGAGGGAAAAATACCTTCTGCAGCACAGTCCATCCATTTCCAGATCCATCAATTTCACAGTAGACTAAGAACTGCTGCTTAGCTTTCAGGGGTTTGATAAAGTAAAGCCCACTTTCTTTGGCTCCCCTATTGGCAATGTCTTGACAGTCTGAAGGAGGAGAAGGAGCAGAGAAGAAGGTTTTACTGTGGTTTGAAATCCCCTTTAGACTGTTCCAGCCTTCATAATGAGCTTTTAACAGGCTGCAAACTATTCATGTCCCAAGATGCATTTTCTTCTCACATCATCATTCCTTCCTATTTTTAGCTGCTCAAGAAAGGTCTAAGCAATTGGACACTTTAGATTTATTGGCTAAACACTTTCCCTGTTATTCCTATTCATTCTATAAATACTTTCCAAATTGCACATTCCTATACATTCTCCTTTGCTTTATGTATTTGCTGTGATAAAAATAATCCCAATATAAACCTTTCACATACCTTTCCCAGTTGTATCATGTATTTGCACTGTGTCTTTGCATGGTTCTTGACACTTTGCTTCAAGCTGGGCTACCTTCTGTTTCAGGTTATTGATCTTTTGGTTATTTGAATTATATATTTCCTGCAAAAATCTACAAGCAGAAGAATAAGGTAACAGAGTATTCCCCTCAGAGGAGTAATTTTATATTTTCATTACAAAATACTTTGTGGTCTCTAGAAGTACTTCCTGATAAATTGCTTCATTCTTGGAAGAAACTATAAAGTTATGTTGCTGAATTGAGGTGAATGAGGTTCTGAATGAGATTCTAAGCTTTTTGGAAAAGAAAATAACTGAGTGCTTATCAATAAACAATATCATGGTAAGTGGTCATCCTGATTCTTACCTTCTGCAGAAAGGGCAGCAAATAACAGCCTATGTGAGTGTTGATCCTGGTTAATAGGAAGACTACCTGATATTTCTTAGGACAGAATATCCTGTGTCTAGTAATTCACACAGGCGGAAGCTATTCCTTCTCACTGTAGATCTAAGGATCTATTCATGGACTTCAGTCTATACCATACGTGGGAAAAGTATCTGGCGCATTATCTTACATAAAATGACAGACACTTTCTCTTTCTTCTTACTGTTTCTGTTTACATAGCTTTGGAAAGAGTCTGGGGGATGTAAAAAGCTGTTTTTGTGGTTTCTCACAGGGTTGCTTGTACATATTCAGAAATGAGAGAAAACCATCTACAATGCGCAGACTGTTGTATCTTTCTTTGAAACAAAGAAGGCTAGACAAACTATTTGACCGCTTTTTTTTTTCTCTCATGCACCTTAGGAAATTTCTGCACAATAGTCTCCTTTTACTTCAATGATGGGCAATCATAATGCAAATTATAGTGCTAATAATAACCACAAAAAAATAATAATGGCCTCTGATGCCAAACAGAAGATAGATCCCTTCTGGGCCACTTCTCTCCAGTCACAGTTTATCTCATTTTCCTATGCTACTTTAAGAATAATTTAGGGAAAAAATTTGAGTAAGAAACTAAGCTGTATCTCAGACCCTAGTTCAGGAAGTCAGTGAGTCTCTGGGAAGTTGTTAACAGACACATTTTACTTTCAAGTGAAGGGAGGAGAATAGGTGACTTCAGGTTCATTGTGCCATGATCAACATGTTGCTTTACAATGTTTGTTATGCTTAGTTTCTTAAAGCATATTTTTTTTCTGCTCTTCCTTCAGTGTATTACACTATTGCAGCCAAGATCCTCCCTATACTTCTGCTTACTAATTCCCCACCACGTCTTTGTTGGTATTTTTATTAAAAGGATTTTATTTTCAACAACCAAATTCCCATCAGTATGAATTTATGTTGTAAGTCAAAGGTGGGTAGGTGGTGACCATTTTGATTAATTCTGGTCACAATAGCATATGAAGATATCTAGAACACCTTCCTACTATATGATTATTAAAAAGCACTTATAACCCAATGCAATTGGTAATGCTCTAAAAACTCCTACTTCCACTGTGTTCGAGATAGTCAGGCATAATGCCCATTGGGTATTATAAGTGGGGAAGAAATAAAAGATTACTTCCATTGAAGCTTGGAATATTAAATAAAATCTAAGTCAATCTGAGAGAGTAAATTAACACAAAAATGCTTACCGAATATTGGATGCATGTGATCCAATTAATGCCTCGTATTTTATAATTTCTTCCATCATTTTCTTGGAATCCTTGGTAGCACTCACTATCGTGTCTGTAACACAGGATCAGAGATAAAGACTTAAGCAAACAGAACTACTGAAACAACAGCAAAAGAACTTCACAAATCATTTTCTTAGTCAGTAGTATTTAGTTTCTCACTTGGCTTTGGTGGCTCATTGGGATTATAGCTGACTTGGATTGATTTGATCAATTCTTTGGCTTCTGAGGTTTTGTTTTCAATTCGACTGAAGATGTCTTCCAGAGTCCGCAGATCATTGTCTACACCGGTTTGGTAAGTAGACAGGAAATCTGCAATTCCACATGTAGTTGGGCAGTAACTACCCTGAAAATGCAACGATTAGAGTGATTAGAAATCTTGATTTTTAAAAATTAGATAAATTTTAAAAATTGCATAAATATCTACTAATAAACATCAGTAAAACCTAGACTATTTTGTTTTAAAAACTTTAGGGGTGCCTAGGTGGCTCATTCCGTTAAGCATCTGACTTTGGCTCAGGTCATGATCTCACAGTCCATGAGTTCGAGCCCCGCGTCAGGCTCTGTGCTGACAGCTCAGAGCCTGGAGCCTGCTTCAGGTTCTGTGTCTCCCTCGCTCTCTGCCCCTCCCCCATTCTCTCTCTGTCTCTGTCTCTCAAAATAAAAAAAAATAATAAAGACATAAAAAATTTTTTAAAAATCTTTAAAATGCCAAATGATATTTGTGAGAGAATTCCTTCTGTTCCTCTGCCCCTCCCCACTTCAAACACAACGAGAAACATGAAAACTACTTACAAATCTTTCATCCAAGATGCAGCAGTTGTCTCGGGTAGCAACATACTGGAGGAAAAAAACAACAGAAATGTCACTAGTTTATCAGCTATGTCCTTACTTTTCAGCTTTCCATGTAAAACAACTATGTTCTATAAACAGCACACTTACTGCCAGGCATGTCGAGGGGAACAATAAAAGAGTATAGAAGCAGAGGATTAGACCCTGGCTATTCAAGGACCAAGTCATGGTGTCTGGGTGTCCGATGCTCCAAGCCCTGAAGTGTCAGCACAGTGGCCTCTCGGGCTCCACTTGTCCCTTTAAGTAAGCTCCAAGGATGGCCGGACTGCCAGTGGCTGGGGCTGATCACGGGACCTTCTTTCCAGAAAGGCAGGGAGGTCTTTCCCGTCTTTTTCATCATCCTGGCTCCCACCCTATGCTCAGTCAGGATCTCAGATTTGGCACACAGGTGAAAGCTCCTCCTTTTTGGCTCAGCTCAAACTTTCTCCTCTAGCACCTTCATCTGCAAAGGCTGGTGAAGCATTAGCCATTGCAGTGAGGGGGGAGGGGGCCTGGGAGATTGTGTGATGCAACCTCTTCCAGTACATGACTGATAACAAATACAAAGAGCTGACCTCAACCAGAACAAACCCACCCCAGCCTGAAGATGAAGCCTGGTGCCATAAACCAACTTAATGCAAGTCCTTTCTTAGCTCAGGGATGAGATAACGTACACCTATTTTTAACCTGTGGCCATGGCAGGAGGAGAAGCCTAGGGGAAGCAGCAGGTCCCAAATTGACAGTATTCCCAGGAATGAATGACCTGGAAATACATCCCTAACCCTCTGTGTTGACCATTTTCTTCCCTTTTTTTTTTTTTTTTCGGGAAGTCAAGATACAATTCGTACATAACATTATATTAGTTTCAGGCATACAACATGCTGATTCGATATTTATATATTGCAAAGTGATCACCACTAATAAAACTAGTTAACTTTCACACGTAGTTACAAAATACTTTTTTTTTACTTGTGATGAGAATTTTCAAGATCGAGTCTCTCAGCAATTTCAAATATGCAGTGCAGTGTTATTAACCTTAGCTACCATACTGTACATCACATCCTCAGGACTTATTTTATAACTGGATGTCTGTACCTTCTGACCACCTTCACCCATATGCTGACCACCATCATAGGCTCTCCATCTGCAGGGGGCTTTGAAGCTCCATTCTTCTCTTCGTTTGGAAGAACGAGCTGGTTTGGCACCGTGTCTGCCACAGAGGGGAAACAGGAACCTACTTTTGTTTCACCTGGGGATCTATCTAGTTACCTCAAAGGAAAGCCTGGATACAGGGGCTAGGAAAATCTTCACCCCCTCTATGTGACCAGAAGCATGCCTGGAGGAAAATGGGGCAAAATGAGATATAAAGGAGACGCTGTCCTTTATCACTCTGCCCCTAGAGTTTCCTTGTATATTGGGAAAACATCTTTTTTTGTCATCTCCTATAGATAATTTACAATTGTGCATTACCACTATTATTAATACTCTTATTTTTTATTATTTCCTTCTCTGAAGCCAAGTTTACTGCAAATTTTAATTAAATATATTAGTGGGAGAAATGCACCTGGATTGAAAGAAATGCTAACACTTGGATATTTAACCCTAAATCCTTACAAATGAAAATTTGTTTTGAGTTGAAACAGAAATAAATGTTCCTACTCAATAAATAATCCATAATTATCATAACAAAGTGAATAACTAAAACTGCATGTGTTGCCTTTTCTTTCCTCCTTAATAGTTAACTCTCTCTGACTTACCAATTACTACCAGTCACATCACCATACCCTCAGCCAACGAAAATCTCCCAATCTTCTTACCCTCCTTATCTATTCATCTAATTAGTTGTCAAAACTTGTTATTTAAAACTATTTTCACACTGTAACTTCTATTTTCTTCCTACTTTGTATTTTCACAGCCAGCATTCTAGAGGAGTCATTCTTATTTCTTGTCTGCACTGCTTGTCTAGGCTGCATGTCAACTGACTTCTCTTCCAACACCCTTCCAGTCATTTCCGCCTCCAAACCACTTGTCACACTGTTGACAGATTAATCTTCCTATAAATGTAGCTCTGATTGTAACATTCACCTGCTCAGAAACCTTTAATGCTTTCCTATCTCCCATCATAGTGAATATAAACATAATAAATGTCCTTCCTACCTGTGCTGCATTTTCTCTCTTGATTCTATTTCCTATACCCTCTAGTCCAACTGGATTGAATCATATTAACATCCCCTTATGGTGCACCATATAGTCTCAGCTCTCACATGGTGTTTTTCTTATTACATGTCGTTCTTTCTGCCTGGATTGACTGCATACACACTCCTGCATCTCTGACTGTCAAAATCCTACACAACCATAAGGTCCTATTTTATGATTTCTACCCTTCCAAAAGCAAACCCCAGATTCTGGAGGCCAGCTCCCCTACTTCTTCCATAACACTTAAAACAATCTTCTCTTGTATATATACAAGCTGTGGTGACCTCCTTAGATTGTAAACCTAATTTCATGGGTACTGCACATAGCATAGCCATGTTTAACACTCAGTAATGATTTGATGACATTGAATTGAACTGGGCTGAAAGTAAGCCTTCAAAATTATTCAATTATGGCATTAACCTGGTGTTAGGACAATTGGGAAGGTATCTGGGGAAAATAAGTGTCATGTGTACCTAACTTCTTATGCCAAAATAAATTCCAGATGAAATGCATCTTTAAATATAAAAAAGGAAACCACATTGGGCACCTAAGTGGCTCAGTTGGTTAAGTGTCCGACTTTGGCTCAGGTAATGATCTCATGGTTGGTAGTTTGAGACCCACGTTGGACTCTAGGCTGACAGCTAAGAGCCTGGAGCCTGCTTGGGATTCTGTGTCTCCCTCTCTCTCTGCCCCTCCTCTGCTCATGCTCTGTCTGTCTCTCTCTCTCTCAATAATAAACATTAAAAAATAATAAAAATAAAAAAGGAAACCACAAAAATACTAGAAAAATAATACCAGAGAAAACATTCATAATACTTGAGTATGAAAGGTCTAGCTAAATATAACACAAAATCCCAGAAAACATTGTTGAATTTTGATTACACAAAAAAACTTTTTTCCTAGCCAAACAAAACACTATATACAAAATAAAAAGCAAAATACAAAAGACAACAGAATGTATATATATGCATGTCAGCATGTACACCGAATACTTTTTCAAGATTACTCACTAGAGTCTACAGAGGTATGAGGTACATACCTTCATGAGGTACATGAAGGACAAAGTTGGAGAAAAGGCTTCATTTTTTCTGTATATACTGTCTTTAGAATTTTGAATATATGCACATATTACTTACCCAAAGTACATATACTTAAAACATGTAACTATTTATCATGCACAATGATTTATTTGTTGTACTACTAATAATTATTTCTTGATTTTTAAAATTTTAAATATAAAAGCTGACAAAAGCATTGCCCTTTAAGGAAAATGTAGCCCATTGAGAAGAACATGCAAAAATAGTTGTTAAGAGCGCTGGAGTCCATCTGCTTGGGTTTGAATCCCATCTCTACAACTCACCAGTTATGTTATTACTCAGGACAAGTACCTTAACCTCTCTGAGTTTCAGTATCTGTGATAGTAAAATAAAAATAGAAATAATATTTATAATATAATGCCTACTTCATAAGACTGTTACCAGGATTCAATGAAATAATGTGCTGAGTACATTGCTTGATTTATAGAAAGAGTTAAGTAAATTTTTATAAGGATTATGAATTACCAAATGTTTTCAAGTGAGAATTGGAATTTGTAGAAAGAAGTACTTCATTTCATAAAATTATAAGATTGATAATTATTTGCTGGGAGCTGCACCAGCCTCACTGGGTGACACAGTCACAGCGAGGAAATGGCAGACGTTTGCACAGCTCCTGCCATGAGAAACGAAACTGGTATCTCCTTCTGCTACTACTGGCTCATGTTGGGAATGAGCCTATTGTTATTAACTAGACCTCACAATATTCCAAATCAGACCGATATTCTCCACACAGATACCTCATGAGGAGAAGCATATTCCTACCCCATAAGGGAGATTTTAGATCAAAGCACTGTAGAAGTTCGTCGAAAGACTCTTCCAATAGGCCCCTGTAGATTCAAAACATAAACTATGAAGGGGTTAAAAACACAAGAGTTGCATTTAAGTCTGGCCCAGAGAAAAGGAGCCTAATTTGGAGATAAGAAATAGAAGACAAGGACAGAACATAGTCCCTTCCCAAGGTCCACATTCTACAAATACCCTCCCTTGTACTGACCTCTGTTATGAGGATGGATAAGAAAATGGAAACCCAGGTGCAAGGCTAACACACATAGGGCCCCCATTGTGCTTACATCAAAGAAAAGGCTTTCTCAAGCAACTTGTTAACAAACATTCTTTCTCTTGTGGTTAATGAGCCAAATAAAATAACTCCTAGCCTATCTATATACAACTTAACCTATGTTTTAATTTTAGCGTTACTGACTTAAATAATGTGTATGTTATCCTGTTTTCTACTAAAAACATCCTGTTATTTTCTTGGTTATAAGGTTACTCAACCTCACTGTAAGTACGTTACATGACTTGGTTGTAACTTTTTAATTAAAAACAAAGTCATAAATATTGGCAAAAAAACAACCCGTGCAAAATAAGATAAGTTTGTTACTTTCTTGTTCTGGGGGACTGACATGAAGAATGAAGGGGGTGGTTCTACAAAAATACTTCTGTAAAACCTGTTTCTGTACACTTTCGCTGATCAAAGCATCTTATCACAAAAAATTAGCCATTGTAAAAAATTCTATTTTCTGATGTCATATTATCGCTTGACCTATAAATAAAGACACCAAAACAGACAGAGCAGAGATGGCTGCCTGGTGATCAGAAAGAAACTTGAGGCTCTCTCACTCCCTTTTGCTGACACCGTCCATCCTTCAGGGAACCCTGGACCTGCTGCAGCTGGACTCCAGCAATTATTGGTAGCTTTGGTTTATGGGGAACAAACTTTGTTGTTTAGGCTATAGAGCATTTTCTGTAATAAATAATCTATTGTAAGTAACTACAGGCTGATCCCTTAATGCTACCTGGAGAAGAAAGCATCTGGTTGTCTAATTTAGATGGAAATTCTGCTGAAATCAATTCCACCATTCAAAGATGTAATGCTAATGGGACTGGACTGTGTGCCTTGTGAGGTGTACTTCCTACTAGTAAGAGAGTTCATGCACAGTGTGTTCTGACAGAGCATGTTATCACAGTGAATCTTTTTGCTAAAGACCATGAAGTGTTGTTTTGTTGAATTTTAGGTAATAATTCATACCTTTGTGTTAAATTTTATATTTATAAGCACACCCACATATATATATATAAAATCATATATATATAATTTCATATGCACAAGGTCGATAAACACTTAAATTGAAGAAATTGGACATTCTTTCATATCCAATTTTAGAAGTACAGTATTTGTGTTCCTGGCTTTTACTGACTTGCATTGGAATTTGAAATGAATAATCAATTTTAAAGAAACGACTTGCTTTTTACCACAATCTCAATCAGAATTATATTAGATAGGATGCTCTTTGGGACAAAATGGCCAACAGTGATTTAGTGACCTACATTGGCCCTGTATTCAGTCTGGTATCTCTTAGGTTTGTTAAATTTTAACTAGTTGTTCTCTTCCACATTTGAGCCAATTATTTTTCTCTGATAAATTATAAATGATTAATGAGTTCCAGGAAAGAAGAATATTTGTTAAATCAAATTTGCTCCACTTCTAGGTTCGTTTTCTGAGAAAATAGCTTGTGTGGTGTTTAAGCCAAAATTATTATTTAATTTAGTTCAGAAATCAATGGGTCTGTTTACTGGAATAATAATCTCCCAAATTTGCTATTATCCACTGTGTTCTGAATCGAAAATACAACATCTACTGCTAATGGTGTTCATATAGTGATAATTTACTCTGTGAACCATTTGTCTGCTGTGTTCACCTCTGCTCCAAAATTGTTTGCTGAATTTGAATTTTATTATATAGAGTTAAGATTTTTGACCCGGTGACAATGATAGAGACCTACAGGAATAATAAAAGAACCACAGATTTTGACCATACTCTTTATGCTGAATGTCATGCTGTAGTTTAGCTGTTGCCATTTTGTATATTCTCTCATTTAATCCTCATGACAAGCCTAGGAGGAAGGTATTATTATCTACGTCTTGTAAATGAGCAAAGAGAGTCTTTGAGAGATTGTGGTGACACATGCAAGTCACTATGCCAGAACAGAAATTCAAACCCATGAGCCCAACACCTGAGCTCTTAACCATGACTCTAAATGAAGCTCTTCTTAACCTAAGGTGATACTCAAATACAAGATATTGTTGTGAGAATCAAAATTATTCACTGATGGAGTGGGTTTTTAGTGAAGTTTATGGATTAAAAAAAAATAACGTGTGTGCACATATATCTAAGTACATGTGTGCGTGGTTGTATGAACATATATTTACCGCTATCATATGTATCTAATCTGCCTGTCTTCTCTGAGTTAGAGACAAGGTTGGCTGGATGGTCTTTTATAGTCTTTCTCAAACCTGGGTTTTTATTGTCTTATGACAATTTGCAGTCCAATTTTAGATGCAAGCTTTTTTTCCATGCTGACTGCATGATTCAAGTTCATTAGGACTTGATGAGTTGAATTCTCTCTGTAGGTTAAAGGAAGATAGATCCATTGGGTCATCCAAGGAAGTTTGAATCAATGCTAACAATGATATTTCTATTTGTCTAATAATAAACCATTTATAGGTATAAGCTAAATTTGTAGCCTAACTCCTTGGAATTGGCTTTCCTCAAAATAGGTAGGAAAAAAATGACCTGTTAACATGTTGAAAATCAGTCCAACCCAATAGTAGAATTATCCCATTAAGGGAAACAACCTTGTCTGTTAGGATATTTGCTTTGTTCATAAAAATAGCCCAGGGAAAGTGAAAATGTTTTCTTGGTAGACTATGAACAATGTGCTTTTAGTTTCACTATGTAAATCAAAGACAGAAAAACAATGTGGTACATTAATATGGAGTTCTCATTGGGGGCTGGGCAGCAGCCACAGGGTGGGTTTTGAGCTTCTTAACTTCACAAAGCTACAACAGATGTATCAATTGGAACATCTGGGCTAGGGTAGGAGTGTTCAAAAATGCTATAGAAGGGATGTTAGAAAATTAAGCAACCTAGTGCGTAGAGAAAGAAGGATTATTCCAATCAGAATTGTATTCAGAGCCAAATATGGCCAAGAAGTAGCCATTTTTAATACGACTGGAGATTAAGAAATGTTCTGAGACTGCTCTGAATTGAGATAAATCACTATTAGATTTAAGAGCTGAATTGGCCTCTATTACTGAGTGCCTGGTTTGCCCCTTTCTATCTTCATGTAATCTAGAATATGAGATCCCTCACCCTATGAAACAATTGTCACCACTAAATGTGATCAGCAGAAGATATCAAGAACAAGTGAGTATGGTTAAAAAAAATTACAAAGGGGCCAATAATATTCACAAAAATATGCTCTAGAGAAACAGGACATTTTAACTCTCTGAGTAGAGATACCAGCCTATGTATGGTGAAAGGAGCAGCGCTATGTTTGAGGAAAACTCTAGTCATTTTTTCAAATAAATTATCTTTGTAGAAAAAACATTATACATTCCTGAAGGAGAGCAGGTAAGGAGAATAGAAAATGCTATCAGATAAACAAAATGATCCTTCTTATCTTACATAATGCCTGCCTTTGCTCTGAACTTCAGTCTTGAATGAGAGCAAATAAAATACTGATTCAACTTGTGTCTTTGTTTTAAATTCTAACTCCTTGGGTTAGTTTAGGACCTTAATGTGATGGCCCTATAGTCCTTTCAATTCAAATGTAATCCATAAAGAATACGCTGTATGCAAAGGGTAACTTTTTATTGACATTTTGGAGGACCTGGCTTCATCTGTGAAAGGTGACATACATTAATTACCCTTCTTTAAACATAGATTGCCATGTGTGCTTTACCTTGAGTGGTGGAACAGTGACCTCCACTTGATAAACAGAGATGCCATTTGCAAAAGCCCAAATATTTACTGACTGTTTTGCAAGGAAGACCAGAGTGTAAACCACATTCTTGGTTGATAATTACTGGGCCAGTAGGTTACTGAAGAACAGCTAACTAGGAGCTAACTAGGACAGGCTCAGCCATAAAGAAACAAAATCAGTCAAAAATTCAGAACACTGTGTTTCATCTTTTATAAACAACACAGGGGAAATCCATTTACCAAGATCCTGGAAACCAATTGCTTAATCATGCATCCCTCTGAGTCAGAAAGCTACCTGACATTCTCATATCAATACTTTTTCTAGATCTCACCCAATACGTTTTTTTAGGTTAATTCCCCATGAGCACTTCGTTAATATTGAATACTGGATCATCTTGTTAGGGGTATGGAAGGCCTCTTCCTCATATTCTTCATACCTTTCTGCTGTGGTAAGCTGCCTCTGGCTCTGACACAGATACTGTGTAGAATGATCCTCGAAAAAGTCTCGAAGTAATGCTCGATCAAATATGCACCCCGAAATTTGGTTAAAGGATAACTTCACACTGTCCCCTGATGTTCCTCCACTGGATGCTCAGACTAAATGTTTATTGAGTGTGGACTATTATTTGCCAGGTCCTCCTTGTTCAATACAATGAACAAAATAGAAAAAGTCTCTGCTGTCAAGTTTACACTGTAGTGGAAAGAAAGAGGCAATAAATAGTATATTGTATCAATTGGTAATAAAGGCTGTGAAGGAAAATAAAGGAGGGTAGGGGGATGAGAGAGGCTGAGCCTGTGCTGGTTGGGATTGGGTGAGCCTGGGGAGCCCTCTGTGATAAGGTGAGGTTTGCTGGGTTTGTGGTGGGGCTACTCACCATGCTCACGTGGCTCGCCATTGCCACCTGTAGGCCCCTAGGAATCCGGAGGGTGGGTGGTTTGAAGCCAACATACATAATTTTTTGATCTGGGGTTATGAGAGATTTGACCAGCCCAGGGAAGTGGCAGAGTGAGGGTAAAGTAGAGGAACCCTGCGAAATTTAGCCCCCAAACGTGGTGAAATCCATCCACACACTACTGTTCTGTCTGATATCCTGTGAAGGAACTCTGATGATGTCACTCTCTTCACCAAAACTCTTCTAGGACTCTCTTCCTCAGAGCCAAGAAAATACAAACTTTTCAGCCTTGTATTTACACTCCTCCACAAAAATATGCTCAATATATCTTAGTAGTCAGATATTTTAAATCAGATTAAGGTATCGCAACCCTGTAAAATTTTAAAACAATATTATAATCATGTTATAATAAATTAATTAAAATAAATTTTATGTAAGCCCCATGAAGGTAAGGATTTTTATCTGCTATTAGCTGCAGCACTTAAAACAAGGCACTTCCTTAATAAATACTTGTTTAATGAACAAAGTTTATTTTACTAAATATTACTGAATATTAAATGTTACTAAAACACTAAAAAAATTAAAGTCCAGTTTAAAGAAGAACATATTAATAGTAAAGCATTTACAAGATTAGTCAAGAAAAGAAAAGGCAAATTACCCCAGCCTTTGAAAGTGTTTGTCCCAGAAAAAATCTGTTCACAGATGTAGCAAGGCAATCAGATATACCACAGGGTGGACCAGGTATGACCGTGTAACATGATAACAGTAGCTGCCCCAGCACAAACCATGGTGCTTCTTCTGTGACCCCATCTGAGTGGCATCAGTCCAGAAGAGAGACATTCTCTGTCACTTTTTGACCAAAGGAGACCTCATGGGGCTCCTGGGTGGCTCAGTTGGTTGAATGTCTGACTTCCGCTCAGGTCATGATGTCACGGTTTGTGGGTTCAAGCCCTGCATTGAGCTCTGTTTGGATAGCTCAGGGCCAGGAGCCTGCTTCAGATTCTGTGTCTCCCTCTCTTCTGCCCCTCCCCCTGCCCCAAATAAATAAACATTTAAAAAAAGCCAAAGGAGACTTCACATGTGTTTTATTTTTGGAAAACCAAAGCAAAACTATGTAACTCTTTAATCCAAGTTGGAATGATGTCCATTAAAACAGGTTGGACAAGTTCCCATGCCACGACACTAGGAAGAATTTCCAAGAACTGCTGCTCACTGTTTCTTCTGGTCCATTCTGTGAAGCATAAGGAGAGAAGGCAACACACAGGCTTCTGAGCTACTTGCATTTGCCTAGAACCTGCTCAGAGGGCCCTGAGCAACAGCACAACCCTAACAAAGTCAAAATACTTGAAGGTGAGAAAATAGGGGAATTTATGAAGCTTTGTGTGTTGGGTCTGTCAGGCATTAGCGCTAATTTAAGGAAAATGTCTACAGCACACAGGTCTAGGGTTCACGTGTATGGTACCGAAAGCCAAATGACCTTCATCTGCCCCTTTCCTTAGGCTTCTCTGTCCTGGTCCCATGCTTTAGCCCAGCTCACCCAGCTACGCCCCAAGCTAGCACCAATAAGAAGTGTCATAGCCTACATTTTGGAAACTCTTGAAGGGTTTTGGGTCCCCCGCCCAACTCCACTCCTCATCCACAATTTGCTATGGAGCCCCAGTCTGCCACATCTCTGTCTGCTGTAAGGAGCCACATCAGTGGCTCCAAGCCTGGGCCCAGCACCCTGCCCTATTTGGGTGTGTTGTGGCACCTTCTCCTTTCAGGAATCCCTACCCATTTTCTGTTCTCCCAAGAACAGGATCTGATTAATATGTATGTGGTAAGATACAAATGACTGATCTAGACTAAGGTGTTACTTCTACCAAGATGGAAACTTAAACCCGAGATAAAACTAGAAATCAAAGATATGAGCTTCTAAAGATAGAATTTTGGGTAACGGCTATTAAGAGAGAATTATGGGATCAAATCACACAAATTAGGTGTAGTAGTAGTTGTACAAAGCTATTTAATGATGTATGGGCAATGTTTCATTTCTGTATTAAGTACTTAGACGTTCTTCTATGTGACTATTTCCTTAAAATGCTCCTCAGATTTTTGTTTTATTTTTTTTTTAAATGCAGATTCCCCAGCCCTTTTCTAGATCTACTGAATCAGAATAACCCAGGGAAGGGACATTTTATTCACAAGCTCCCCTAGATGATTACTATGCTCATTCTTAGGAGAACCAGGGCTGTACATGGTACCGAAGAGGAATCACGCCTACTTTACATAGGGAGGGCTGATTTCTGCTCAGCAATTTCGAAGCTTATGTAATTCCTCTGATGTTTTATACCAAAGGCATACTGGAACAATTTTTTGTCACAAAAAGAATTTTTAAAAACCCCCAAAAGGTAGGAGTTTCTTCTATTTAAGTCAAAAATTACACTTTTGGTAATTCAACTTGTTGATATGTATTGCTTTATGAGCATTGCTTCAATGCCACGACGAGAACAAAAAGTAGACCGGCACCAAGTCCAATGCTTGAACACACCGCAAAAGTGCTTGCATATAGAAGATGTTCAAGAAACAACTTGGGGAGATTCAGGCACTTTACAAAATACACTAGAAAAGATTTAGGGAAGGATTGAGGAAGAAATGGGGAGGAAAGGGCCAGAGGTAACAGCTATGAGGAGTAGGAAAGATGGTGTCCATGAACATAAACAGGAAAATGAGAAGGAGGAACTGGTTTAGAGGAGAGAGTTGAGGCCAATTTCCAACATTTTATGTTTGAGCAGTAATGAGATCTCTAATAGCTGATGGCATCAGAATGCTAGAGACAGAGATTTGGGAGTGAGAACTGATATTGAGTCAATGAGAGACAGCAAGAGTTTCTAAGAAGAAAGTATGGTGTGAAAATAAAAGGGCTTCAGGACAGAGGCTGGACCTGAGTCTATTAAAGATAACAGAACAGAGAAAGAAAGAAAGTGTCTATCCCTTTCTCCTGCCCCAATCTTACAGACATGCCAAAGACCTTCAAATCTCCAGAATGAAATCCCCCATGGATTTAAGTTCACCTATTTATCTGGACCTTGGAATGCTTTTGAGTTAAAGAATAGTAATATAAACAAAAGAGAACCTTTGCAGTTGGATAATATGTCCAATAATATGAAGTGAGTAGTGGAGTAGTCATTTTATTTATTTTATGTTTATGGAGCCAGAAGCAAACAGACTGTCTAGTAAATTGATTTTGTTTATTGACCTATTCTGTGAAACTAGTCTCCTAATTGTGCTGAATTTCCTGACAGGCTTGGGAAAATTTGTTGGATTGAAATGTGAATAGCTTTAATATAGTTTATGTCATTATAGATATCCAGCATCACATAGGGCTTAATAGAGCTAGTGACCAGAATAGGAGGAATTTAGAACTATGCTTTATTTTAAAGTCCCATGTTGGAAGAGAGCTCCTCCCTGATATGTAATGTAACAGAGCCACCTGCTGGTGAAATTACTTCACCATGAGGCAACAATAGGCACACTTCTGTAGGTATCTAGCCACTCGCACTGCCTCATAAATTTTTGTAGGTGAAATATCCTCCTAACTCATTCCTTTTGTGTGTATGTAATGAATTGTCTGGATGTTAGATTTTTTCTCCTTTTCTGATTAGGAAGGGGCGGTAAGGTAGGAACCAGTCATCAGCCGGTGTTGATGACCAGCATTCAAAGTGGGCTCTCGGGTCAGATCACTGAACACAGAATTTGGGTGTGAGACTTGCCTGGGAGACTCTTTGGTATCAGACTGGGCTTGGTGGAGCTGTGGATTCTAGATGTTTGTTTGGCTGTACTTCTTAAGATCCTTGTTTTAGGATATTACATAAAAAAGCCTAAGATGGGGATGCCTGGGTGGCTTAGTCTGTTAAGCGTCCGACTTTAGCTCAGGCCGTGATCTTGTGGTTTCTGAGTTTGAGCCCCATGTTGGGCTCTGTGCTATCAGTTCAGAACCTGGAACCTGCTTCGGATTCCGTGTCTGCCTCTCTCTCTGCCCTTCCCCCACTCTCACTCTGTCTCTCTCTGTCTCTCAGAAATTAATAAACATTTAAATTTTTTTTTTAAAATAGCCAGAGATGGCCCCCATATACTGGCCCGTGGGTTGCTGATGTCTTAACAACAGGCTAGGACCCATGAACTCAAAAGCCTACGGGCACCAAAGCCAAATCTTCACATTTAAAACATATTCAGTCATTTTAAACACACCCAAAATAAACATATTTTAAAATTTATTTAGAACTGGACTGCTTTGCAAATGCCAAAAAATGGCATGCAGCATCTGCTAGCTGTGCATAAAATAATTAACGGCCTCTACTCTGCTGCTGCCCTTCAGAGTTCCCTGATCAGAGGCTCCCAGAGGGGCTGCTGAGCAGCCTCACCTAGACCTGGAAGTCCCCTCTCCCATGTACCTGTCCCCCAGGAGTTCCCTTAGCTTCCCACTTCCTGGTGGAAGCCGCTGTGTTGCCATGGCATCCCGATGGCCCCCCATACCGTATGGGACTCCCTTCCCCGCTTCCCACATGCAAACCTGTCAAAGTGTTGCCCAAATAAACCTTGTTGTGTCCTACTCCCACCCAGGTCTTATCTTTCCCTTGATCAGCCCCAGATCCCTCCAAATCACTATACTGGGCAAGAGAGGCCTTGCCTCCATGGGAGAAAGAAATGAACTTCCAAAACTGAGAAAAATCAAGTTGTTTATACGACCATGGCATTAGACATCCGCAGTGTCTTTGACTGCTCTTGTTCCCCTTTAGAAAGCAACGCTGTTTCTCAGATAGGAGCAAAGAGGGCTTGGAGGTACTGGTGTCCCTAGTTGTCCCTTCCCAAAGTGCCCTGGAGGACTGGCCACAAAAGGGATGAAAACTCACCATGTGTAGGTGCTTTAAATTGTCTCAGCTGTAGGCAAAAATGGCTACACCTTAGTCTGGCTCTAAGTCTGGTCAAGGACTCCTATGATCTTGACCTCATTAAGGGAGTACACTAATGGCAGAGCTACTTGGAGAGACATTCCGGCCAAGTTAGGCCTGAAAAAGGACATGTAGGGACTGAGCCTGAAGCCCAGGGGCTCAGGTATTAGAAGGTTATAAAAGCTTTAATCACTTTCTGGGTAATTCCTTCTCCCTCTGTATAGCTGAGTGTATGAAAATAGCATCTCCCCTCCCATGGTTACTTAACGGTCCAACTGACTGTTACTGTCTCACCACACCACTCAGCAGCTCCAAAACCCTGGACAATTATTTAGCCTCTCTGTGCCTAAGTTGCCTTGTCCGTAAGACAGAGATAATAACAGAACCCACCCCCCGTAGGTTTGTTGTGAGGATTAAATGAAATCAGAGTTAATTTTTTTCTAACAGAGGCAGTATAAGGTAACAGCTGAGAGTATGGACTCTGGAGCCAGATTGCCTGGAGGGTTTTGTTTGTGTTATTTTTTTAATGTTTATTTTTTGAGAGAGAGACAGAGACAGAGCGTGAGCCAGGGTGGAGGGGTGAGGGGGGCAGAGAGAGAGGGAGACACAGAATCTGAAGCAGGTTCCAGGCTCTGAGCTGTCCGCACAGAGCCCAATGCAAGGCTCGAACTCACAAACCATGAGATCATGACCTGAGCCGAAGAAGTCCGTTGCTTAACCCACTGAGCCACCCAGGCACCCCAACTTGGGCTAAAATTCCAGCTTTACAGCTTACTTTTAGCTGTGTGACCTTCTATATGTCTCAATTTCCTCAACTTTACAATGGGGATAATTTGGTGGCTCTCTGCCCCTCATCTGCTCATGCTCTGTCTCTCTCTCAAAAATAAAAACATTAAAAAAAATTTTTTTAATGGGGATAATTATATTATGCATCTCATATAGCTGTTTTATTTAATGTGTTAATAAATATTAAACAATTTAAACATAAAATATTCTTATTAAGAACCTATTTTTGTTATAAAATAAGTAAGACTCTTAGAACAGCTTCTGGTAAATAGTAAGAATTCAACAAATGTTAACTATTTTATTATTAGTCATGTAACTTCCCAGATCCATAAACTTTATTAATTATCCTACAACAAAGGCCTGGTTTCTGTTTTCTTCCTTTTATTATAAAATTTTACTTCTAACTTAAATTCTTGCTTTGTTAAATTCAATCTAGGAGGACAGCCAGCAGCATTGGACTTGAAAGAATGATAAGTGCAATAATGGGAACTAAATGACTCAAAAGTTAACTAGCTTGTAAACTACCCTCCGGGGACTTCTTTTGCATCCCTCTTACAAGGGATGTAAGGATGTTCCCAGTGATCCTGTGAGCAGCCTTGTTCAGATGGTCCTTATAGCCATAGGAAAACCAGGTTCTTCATGGACCTGACGGGAAAAACAAAGCTGGCCTGGATACAATTCTTTAGCTCCTTGCAAGAGAAGTTGAAGGCTGCCATATCTTTATCTTGTTGGATTTTTCCTTCTCAAACTCAGTCTCTGGAAGAGGGTGGGGAGAGCAGAGAAAGAGTGTGTGTGTATGTGTGTGTGTGTGTGTGTGTGTGTGTGTGTGTGTGTGAGAGTGAGAGAGAGAGAGAGAGAGAGAGAGCGCGGCAGAGAGAGAGGGGGACAGAGAATCCCAAGCGGCTCCTCCCTGTCAGAACAGAGCCCAAAACAGGGCTTATTCCCAGGAACCTTGAGATCCTGACCTGAGTGGCCAAGACACTTAACCAACCAAATCACCCAAGTGCCCCAGGATCTTTAAATCGTTGGTATAAACTCCAAAAACAGAGGAAAGGAGCCGAGCCAGCACCCCTAAATGTTTTGTGGTCATGGTTGTTGAAACCGCTCCAGCACAAGCGGCGGGCAGTGGGGAATTCGAATCTCCAGACTGGACGCACAGGTGGGGCCTGGGCGGCAGAGGGCGCGCAAGGCGCCGTCACCCGGAAGAGCCAACCGCCCGGCGCTAGGACCCTGGGCTTCCTGGCGCGTAGCCTGCAGCGGTTCCTGGCGCGGCGACTGCTGCAGGCGACTCTCCCGCTGGGGCTCTGTAACCCGGCCCCTGGGCTCTCGGCTGAAGCCGGCGCGGGTGATGGGCCGGGATTGGAGGGCTGCGTCTTCGATTTCTGGGGAGACACTGCGGCATCAGGTAACCACGCGGCAGCCTGTGCCCCGCGCTCACTCCCCCTGAGCCCCGGCCCCCTGGCCGAAGCACGCTCCTTTCTGCCCTGCGTTCTCGGAAGAAAATGCGGGAAGGGAGGTGCGAGGAGTTGGCTGCAGCCCTGGAGGGAGACCCTAGGTGTAGGGGCCAGGATAGGAGCGATGACACTTGGACCCTGCGAAGTTTAGAGACGCGAACTGTGCTCTTACTCCGCCACATGTCCTAGCTTTGCATTGACCTTTCCTCTCTCCAGAGGAGTGGGCCTGGCACCAGCCTTTGCTCAACCCATCCCTTGGAAAGTGCCTGCCTGTCTCCCTTTCCCTTGCCCTGTGCTAGTCAGTTCCTCCGTCCTGACCCATCCCTAGTCCTTAATAGCTTGTCCATTAGGAGCCTGGATGTCTGCTTGCGGTCCATCCCCTGCTCTTCCTCCCTTTGAAAATCTACAAAAATCGTTCAGAAGACGTTGGCAGCTGTGAATTTGAGGTTAGGAGTGGGGACAGTTAAAACTGTGATTTTCGTACCTGAGTGGTTTAGGGCTTTCTTGTGCTTTTGGTCCCCTCTAAGATTTGTTTGATTTATTAAAATCTAAAGTAAAAGTATGTCCTCCCTCTCCCCCTTTTTGAATCCTTTTATAAGAAGGAAATAAAGTGATGAGAAAAGGGTGGGGAATCAGATCCCCATTATTCAAGGCCTGACTATAGATATACATTTACATATGGTAATGGGGCCCAGGGGTATTTATGTATCTGTTTATTTTCATATGAATCATCTAGTGAAATACAATGAACATTCTGAGGAGATTCATTTTGAGGAGATGTAAACTTTTTTTGCATCGAAATGTATTTTGACACTCGGGTATGTCCTGGTTGCAGTGTCTATATCATTTGATTTGAGGGCCCTTGTCTCTGCCATGCAGTACCAAACCCTTGTCTGTCATTGTGCCCCCAATTCTGCTATTGATGTTTATTTCTTTTTGTTTACAGTCTTAATGTTCTTTAAGAGTGCCCCTCAGGAATCAGAGTTACCAAGGGAATGATGACATCATGAAATGTTATTGAGGAAGAACCTGATCTGGTTCTTCAAGAAACACGGTCACTTTTGAAGGCCTACATTCAGTATTTGGCTCTGGGCCCAGTTCTGCTGCTAATTGGCTATGTACCCTTGACTGTTCAATTTATTTAATCTCTTGGAATCTTGTTTATCTCACTTCAGGGAAGCTGGAACTAATAACCTCCATCTCTTGGCCAATGAGTGCTAAATTCGGTGGTCCATCTTCGTCCTCTTCTTCCTCGACCTATCAGCAGTATTGGACCAAACTGATCACTCTCTCCTTAATATGCTTTCTTCTTCTTCTTTTTTTAATTTTTTTTAACATTTATTTATTTTTGAGAGACAGAGAGAGACAGTGTGATCAGGGGAGGGGCAGAGAGAGAGAGGGAGACACAGAATCTGAAGCAGGCTCCAGGCCCTGAGCTGTCAGCACAGAGCCCGACGCGGGGCTCGAACCCATGAACCGTGAGATCATGACCTGAGCCAAAGTTGGATGCTTAACCGACTGAGCCACCCAGGTGCCCCAACATGCTTTCTTCTTGCACTGTCCTGAAGTTTTCCTCCTCCTCCCCTGCCCACATCTCAGTCTCCTTGACCGCCTCCTCTTCATCTCTAAAAGCTAGGGTTCACAGTGTCCCAGGCCTCTTCTTGGGCCCGCTTGCCTTTTAGGCACTCTCCTCTATGATATTTAACATCAATACCTTGATAGACTCCACATTTATGCCTCCAACATGGACTTGTCCTCCTCTGAAATCCATATTCAGATATCCAGCTGCCTTCCTGACATCTGTGAAAGGCATCTCAGAAATAGCATGTTTAAAGCTGAACTTTTGCCCTTCACCCCCGAATCTGCTGCTCACCCCCTGTCCCCCATCTTGTCCATCTCAGTCGTTGACAACCCTGTCTTTCTCTGCTCAGGCCAAAACCCTTGCAGTCAAACTTGCCTTCCACCTTCACTCGTCTATACCACTGTCCCTCTAGTTGGACTATAGCAATAGCCTTCTACCTAGTTCCCCTGGTTTTTCTCTTGCCTTTCTGCTGTGTATTCCCCTTACAGCTGCAACAATAATCCTGTTTTGTTTTGTTTTGTTTCAAGTTTTTATTTATATTCTAGTTAGTTAACCTGTAGTGTAATATTGGTTGCAGGAGTAGAATTTAGTAATTCGTCACTTAACATAGAACACCCAGTGCTCATCACAACAAGTGCCCTCCTTAGTACCTGTCACCCATCTAACCCATCTTCCACCCACCCACCTCCCCCCGTCAACCCTTAGTTTGTTCTCTATCGTTAAGAGTCTCTTATGGTTTGCCTCCCTCTCTCTTTTTCACCCCCACTTTCCCTATGTTCATCTGTTTTGTTTTGCAAGAGTCATCCAGCCAGTCAGTCATGTCCTGTGTTGGATGAAAACTTATCTCATTCAGAGTAAAACCCAAAGTCCTCACAGTCACACCTAAAAGTGTGATCTATTCTCAGATTTGTTTCTGGCTTCATCTCTTTCTTGCCCCTCACTACTTGCTCACTGGCACTGCTGGCACACTGACCTTCTAGCTATTACTCCAGTATGCCAAGCACATCCCTATCCTGGGGACACTTATTAGTGTAGACCCTTACTAGACTTTCCATCTGAAACATTCCTTCTCCTGACAACCTGTGGTGGACTCCTTCACTTCCTTCAGGTCTCTGCTCACTCAAATATCGTCTTGTCAAAGACAGTGACTCTTGACTACTTGATATCCAGTAGCCACATTTGACCCTATCCCTCTTGGTATCTACTAACCCTTCACCTTACATTATCTTTTTCCACAGCACTGGCCAGCTACAAATATTTGTTGGGCTTCCCCCCCCCCCTTCCTGTCCCCTCTGCAGAATGTAAACTCCAAAGAGGGAAGAGATTTTGACAGTTTTGATGGCTGCTGTGTCTCTAGTGGCTAGAACAGAGCTTGGCATGTGGCATGTGTCTCAGTCCCCTTGGGCCGCTATGATAAAATACCACAGACTGGGTACCTTACAAACATCAGACATTTATTTCTTACAGTTCTGGAGGCTGGAAGTCTGAGACCAGGGTGCCTTTATAGGCGGGTGAAGGCCATCTTCCAGGTCACAGACTTTGGCTATGTTTTCACCTTTTGGAGGGGAATAGAGAGCTCTGGGGGCCTTTTTTATAATGGTACTAATCCCATTCATAACCTAAGACTTCCCAGAGGCCCCACCTAACACCATCACCTTGGGCATTAGGATTCAACATACGAATTTTGTTGGAGACACAAACATCAGCTTGAAAGGTTATCTATCGACACATCTTTATTGAATGAATGAGTCTGAAAGGTCATATTTGTAATATTTAGATCACAGGGCTAAAGTGAAGATCACATTGTGAAGCCATTTTGTATGTTAGAAAGACCTTTGGGTTAGTAGTTAGAGAAACTTGGTTTCAAACCCTGGTTACATACTCACAAATAGTGTGTGACCTTTTCAGAAGGTCCATTTTCCACATTTGTGGGATGGACAAAGTATAATACCTCGAAGGTTTATTTTATCAGGCAAAACATAAATGTACATAAAACATTTGGCTGTGAGGAAGCCAGAAAACAAGCAGTTTAATAACTTATATGTGAATGTGTTTTGTAAGCTCTAAAGCCATGCATATACATATAGCATTAATATTACTGAGGATACTGTAATAAACTTTTCAAAGTGAATGATTTCAGTGTTCATAGCGTAATGCAAATTAGAAAATGAATAATTAGTAGCATCTATACCTCATATATGTAGATTCTAATGGAAGTGATTGACATCCTTTTGTTCCTGCATAACTTTCCCTTATCCTTTGGCCTGCTATGCCTAAGAAGGCAATATATATTCTTATCATCTCAGTCTCTCACAAAACCCTATGCACAAATTAAGCCGCTTGACTAACTCACAGGTAATGTGTAATGATCTGGTGAGCAGCCGTCAGATTGCCATTTCTTCAACATGGTCCTGCCCTATGAGTGCTATGCTATTTATTTTATTAATTTTTTTCTTTTTTTCTTTTTTTTAATGTTATTTTTGTTTTTGAGAGAGAGAGAGAGCGTGCACCAGATAGGGGCAGAGAAAGAGGGAGACACAGAATCAGAGGTAGGCTCCAGGCTCTGAGCTGTCAGCACAGAGCCTGATGCAGGGCTCCAACTCACAAGCTGCGAGATCATGACATGAGCTGAAGTCTAATGCCCAACCAACTGAGCCACCCAGGTACCCCTAAAAAATTTTTTTTAAATGTTTGTTTATTTTTGAGAGACAGAGACAGAGACAGAGCGAGAGTAGGGGAGAGCCAGAGAGAGAGGGAGACACAGAATCCGAAGCAGGCTTCAGGCTCTGAGCTTTCTGCACAGATCCCAACACTGGGCTCCAACTCACAAGCTGTGAGATCATGACCTGAGCCAAAGTTGGATGCTTAACCCGCTGAGCCACCCAGGTGCCCCTTTACTATTTATTTTAGTTCGGCACACAATAGTAGAACATAGAGATTTAAAGGGGAATATGACATGTCCTTGTGATATAGTGTAGTATAACTCAGTCTCTTGTGTTACAGCATAGGCCAGTTTTACAAGGTGTATAGAATACAAACTGTTTGAGGACAAGATGTAAGTCAGTTCCTACTGTAATTAGAAGACAACAGGAAGTCAGACAGCATACTGATTATTTTTTTCATCTTGAGTTACTGTTTCCTTGAAAATCCGAAGGTGTAGGCCATATTCTCTGAGGCCTCTGGGGCACAGAAGATTGTGAAGTGGGGGGACCCTGAGACCCAGGCCCGGTTCTGTTTTCTTGTCGTTGAGATTTAAGAAATATAGACTACGGGACTGCTAGATAAAAGGAGGCAGGCTCGGAGCTTCCCTGGGAGTTCCTAAGCAGTCCTGCTTTAGTTGTGATGTACCCTTCCCTGGTTTGCAACCCCCTTCTCAGTAATCTTGCAGGCTCAGAATGACTTTAAGAATCCAGGTAGTCAGTTGAACTTTTCCTAGGTCCACACCCCCACCAATCTCTTGGCCCCCGCCTCCCTGGAGGCCCCCCACCCGAACAAGGTTGATTTCTTGAGTGGATGAGCAAGGTGGACCACGTGGTCATGAGGACATGATCCCAACATGTGGGGTCTCAACAAAGGTAGAGTTGTCCTAGACCTGCAGTGTGCTTGACATAATATTTGAAGAAGAGATTTCTTCATTGAAGTTGGCCATGGCCAGGAAATGTGTTTACTTTCCAATAAAGTATAAAGCCCTTGTAAGCAGTCACAGGACTGGACCAGGTTTTACTCATCTTTGCCTGGCACAATATATCAGGTATTTATCAATTGTACCTAGGTTTATTCCTCAGGAATATTTATTAATCTCACATTTATTCAGGAATTCTGGAATATCACCATAATTTGAGTAATTTTAGTTTGACATTGACTCATCAATAAATATTTCTTGAGCACTGTGCTGGGCCTTGGGAATACAAAACAGAATACTATTTCCTGAACCCAAAATAATTTCTATTAGTCTTTATTTATCTCTAGACTTACACCAAATCCAACATGTTGTTTACCTTAGTTTAAAAAACCCAGAGCTCTCAACAAGGAATGAGAACTTTCTTTCTTTTTTTTTGAAATATAAATCATAGAAAAACAATTTAAGATGATTATTTCTATCTTCTTATCTCTATTTACTTTTTTTTAAAGTTCTGATTAACAGTGTACAATTAAGTTCATTCATTTAATTGTTCAGTAGACCTCATGCTCACAGTTTGAGGGGGCAAAGTTGGATCAAACTCTGACCCCCACAGAGGATGACTTTAGTGAGGAGCCCTTGGCGAGGGCCCTGCTGCTTCAGCATCCTTTTACCTTCTCTTTGGGCTTTGGGCTGCTTGCAGGTTCCCATCACTGCAGGGAATGCAGACTGACAGCCAGTTCTGCTCCTGGAAATTTCCCACTGTGTCTCATACTTGTTCAGATGACTTTTCTCAAGAAAGCAGATTTCATGAACCACTCTCTTTGTTCCTGGACTATTGAAACCCTGGCAGATATGATTTAAGAATCTGAACGAAGAAACATTTAAAAGTATATGACACTAATTTGCAATGCAGTGTTCATCTCCGTCTTGGATTTTACATCGTCTCCAAAGCCTATGGAGCTCATTTGGGTTATCCATCAGCCACAAAGCAGGCTTTGTCTGATTTTTGTGGTATCTATTTGTTCTTGTCTTCCTTGTCTCTCTTACCACAATATTCCCACGATCACAAATACAACCACTTGTGCCCTGTTTGGATTTCACACTTTGGCTAAACATCTTGACATGAAATCGCAGAGTGAGATTTTTCTTCCTTCTCTGAAATCACTGATGAAAAGATTCTATTCTGTGTGTGGTCTGTAGAATGGCTCAGTTGGAGACGGGATGCACAATGTTTCAGTGGATGGTAAGGCTCTTCATCTCAAAGCAGTTGCTGGTGACTTTTCTGAGCTCAAGTGTCCTGGAGAAATCACATAGAATTAACTATAAAACCATTTATCTTTCATCAATTTCTCTATTATTTTAATGGGTTTTCCATATGTATATCATATCACATCTGTTTACTTTTTCATAGTTGTAAAAACCATCCGCCTCTCTTGCATTATACAGGGGGAAAAGTGTAAATGACTATCTCAGTAATTAAGAATTATTTCTTATTCTTATTTCTTACTCTTTATTAAGAATTATTTCTTAATTACTCTATTTATTTTATGTGTTTACATAAGGCTTTGCTGTGCCAAAGTCTCTGATCTAGTGGAAAAGGTTTCCATCTGTGAAAAACCTTATAAGCCTTTACAAATTTCCTACAGTTTTAGGAATTTCAACATGATGGAATAAAGGATTCTGTGGCAGTTAATAAGAAATTAGAGGCTTACAAATCCTTGGGTATGAAAAATGAGAGATGTGATGTGAAGAAACCTTTAGAAGAGCTGTTTTGTAATGTATTTTCTTACTCGTTCAAACATAAATTCAGCCAGCTTTTGCTGAGTGCCCGTTAAGTACAGTGCTGGAAACTAGCAACACCACATTAAGACAAAGCCCCTACCTTTAAACATACCACTGCTTAGGAGGACAAAATATTTTAAGGTTGTAATTTTCTTTAGATTTTTATGTCTATTGTTTTTTTCTTTGGGAATTTGCCTTTGAATGAGGTTTTTAATAAGGGAGTAAATTATTTTAGAATGAAGGAAGCAGGAAAACTATAGGCTTGGTAAGAACAACTTTCTCTTCAATGCCTCATATTTACATCATACTGAAAGCTGTGAGGGCAGAGTTGATTTTTGCCTAAACTGATTATGAGCTTAGAATAGCAAAGAGGATTTTACACCTGATGGAGAGCAGTTGGAAGTGGGAAAATCTTCACTGCTATAGATACTTTTCTGTTTTCTTGTCTTTTCTGTTACCCTATAATAATTTACTTTTCCTTTAGTTAGCATGGTTAAGTAGGTGGATTATCACCCCAATATGACAGTGCTTGAATGTAAAGTACAATGACAAAAACAAAATAAACACACACACACACACACACACACACCTCATTAAGGGAGCTATCTAACTCTTGATTTCAGCTCACGTCAAGATCTCACAGTTTTGTAAGTTCCAGCCCCACACTGGGCTCTGCTGACAACACAGAGCCTGCTTGGGATTCTCCCTCTTTCTCTTCCCGTCTCCTGCTTGCACTCTCTCTGTCTCTCTCAAAATAAATAAACTTAAAAAAATTAATTAAGATATAAAGGGTTTCCATGGGTTTCCACAGATTCTGTATTTGGATAATATAAAAGAAATAAGATTTTACGTATACACTTTTTAATTTTATTTACATTATTGTTAAATTTTAAAAAGCAAATTACACTTTGTGCTTTACTTCTAGTTGTTCAGCGACTATATGGAGACAAGCTGGATTATTTGGTTTTCTATTTTCTCTCAGAAATAACTATATGCCTGCTGACTGCTGCAAAAGTAAAATCATCTGTAGTCAGTTTAATAAGCATGTAACCATACTTTACAGGATAATTACACAAGACAATGTTTCTATAAGTGACTTAGGTCTTCTCATTATTAGAAAAAATGTAAGTCATTTTCTTATTTACTGTCACTTAAGTCAGAAATATCTTAAGGAAATACAACTAACTTTGGAAGAGCTTTGTTCACAAGATAGATAATGTAGCCTCATTTACAACATACACAAAAAGCCAAAGGCCTAAATGCCCAACAATAAAGAAATAGTTAAATAAATGATGAGAGATCCAAGCAACAAAATCTTATATAGCAAGTTATATTTATGAAAATTATACATATGTATGTATATACACATATATACATACACACAAGCAAATTATACTTAAGGAAAGCTTTATTAACATTATGATATCATATACAGTACATGATAAATATCTTAGTCTTAACTGTGAAATATTGATTAGTACCAGTGGATTGGATTTTCTCATTTATGTATTTATTTATTTATTTATTTTGAAGTACCCTCCCTTTTTTTAAAGTTTATTTATTTATTTGGAGGGAGAAAGAGAGAGGGAACCAGTGGGGAAGCGGACGTGGGGGCAGGACAGAAATCCGAAGGGGTCTTTGTGCTGACAACAGAGAGCCTAATGTCGGGCTCCAACTCACGAATTATGAGATCATGAACTGAGTCGAAGTTGGATGCTTAACCAACTGAACCACCCAGGCGCCCCTTGATTTCCTTATTTTAATATTTAAGGCCTAGAAATTGGCCTAAAGCAGGGAATATCGCAGCAGAAATTCCATTTATACAAGAAAAACAATTAAATTATTAAGCTTGTTGGAGAATAGCAAAAGTCTTACTGTAGCTATGTTATCAACTTGATCAACTTTGTGATGGTTTATGTAAATAGCTGCTCTTATTTGGTAGAATTAATTTAAAAAATAAAACCATAGGAACATAACTGATGATCTAATTTGTGCTTTAAATTATAGTTTGACAGAAAATGAGGTAGTTTGGAATAACTTTATAACCTATGATAACTCTTAATCCAATCTATCCTTTTGGTTTCCTGCATCTGTATCCACAATCTCTCAATTTAGGAAACACCATTGTCTTCTCCTGAGAATTAGTGTAGGATTTCAGTGACGAATGCTCAGGGCATGGATAGTGTTGGAACTCAGAGGTTTTATTACAATTTTGGACCTAAAACTGCTAAGAGATCACAAAGAGAAGTGATTAGTTTGTTTGATCTTTATCGCTTTGGAGATAATGAAAGTTAAGTTTCTTTGGAACATAATACTAGACCTTTCCACGGATTGATTATATTTTCAAATTCACACAGGATTAGTTCTTTTAAAAAAAATAAATATTGCTATTAATATTTAAGATAACCTTGTAAGTAATCAAAAGACTGATTATTCTGAACTGTTATCTTTGAGTTAACTCAATGCATTTTAAAGTGGATAACACATTTGTGTTTATATTTTAGGACTTGAGCTGTGTTCCCAATTTTATACAGATGCTCAGGCTCTGTATAATAAAGGACATTCACTAAAAAGGTAATTTGAAAAATATCATTAAATCATCTTAACTTCCTGTATTCAGCAGCATATCAAATTTTAAGTATGAGAAGGTATATAGATATATCTATCTGTATATTCCTGTATCTATATATCTTTATTTACAGCTATAACTATATACAACTACTTGATTGATATAGTCACTACAAAGCAAACAGTTACATAACTCAACATTTGATAGAGCCTTACGATCCATTTTCGTGTGGTTCTGAAGAAAGAAGGCAGTTGTCATTAGATGAAACACTATTTTAAAATATAGCCCCTGTTAACCCACAAGCATATCTGGGTTGATTTCCAAGCAGAGAGTTAAAATTCCACTGGCTGTTTGCTCTCCTCACCCTGAGTCTTATGTGGTACAGGGAAAATCTTATTAGGACATTTTCCTGGAGTCCGGATAAAATTTGTGGCTGTGGAATCATAAAAGCCTCTGACCATACTTGAACCAAATCCGAGACTCTGGCCTCATTTTCATAGTGCTGTGATTTATTGGGCTAACCAAGAAAGCCTTTTGCAGTTGGATACTAGGTAACTTGAAGCGACATTACTGAATATCTCTTTTTTAAGTATTGAAAAGATGTCTCCAATTAAAAAGGATAAATCGCTTAGAATTTGTTATTGTTCAAGATACTTAAGCTGAGGAGCTTTGAATAATTAATAGTCTGCATGTAGTTATTAGGTACACTTTAGTTTTATTGTTGATGCATTCCAGAATACTTGAAGAATTAGGAGGATCTGTATTTTAAAATATGATTATTATCCACTAGGAGGAGCTATATCCTCTTTTAAAAAATTAGTTACCTAGAGAAAGAGTAAAGCAAAAAGCAAGCTGTCAAGACTTACCAAAAGTTCTTACGAACCTCTGGTATTGGTGATAAATATGTTACATGTATGTTATCTTTCACTTTGGAATCATGAAATGTCAACTAATCCACAAAAGTTGATAGTGCTCTTGCAGACATAGAACTAAACATCATAGGGCAAACAAGGTCCAAGACATTAGTGCTTCTTAGATGAGAGGGTAGAAATGTTTAGGGGAAGGAGTTTCCTTCAATAGAAGTAACAGTTGAAGCTAGGACTGGGAAGGATTTCTGTAAGAGGGGTGAGAATGTATATGAAGGAGAATCAGGGTAAGTTAGGAAAGAGGAAGGAAGAGAGGTGGTGGGGGCAACAGATGGGGAGGAGAGAAGGGGTGAGCTTTTGAAGAGACCGGGGAAGAACCTGGTGGTGCTGTGTCACCAGAACCCAGGGAGGGGGGACTTTGAAGAACTTGTTAGTGGAGTTGGGGAGGAGAGCGGGGGTGAGTTCAGATGAACCTGAGTAGGTAGAGGAGAGTGAAAACAGAAAAAAAGTGTTGTGCTTGGTTAGAAAGAGGACTAGTGGGTATAAGTTCTAATTACATGCACCTAATAATCATTCTTTGGCCAGTTAATAGGAGTGGTTTAGCAGATCATTCAAAGCTTTGCAGATACCGTCTGATGACCCTTGTCATTAACCACACACACAAATCCATACAGAGTGTGACACCACAGATGACAGCAGACAAGGAGTGGGAAGACAGCGTCTTCATTCTGCATGTGTCACTAACAAGCTGAATGACCCTGAACAAGTCACTTAACTCTTGTGTAGTAGTATAAAAATAAGAACCCCTTCGTTAGAAGAAGGATACAGATGAATAAAAATACACAATCTAGGGGCACCTGGGTGGCTCATTCAGTTAAGTGACTGACTTCTTGATTTCGGCTCAGGTCATGATCTTCCGGTCGACATATTGAGTCCCATGTGGGGCTCCATGCTGGGCATGGAGCCTGCTTAAGATTCTCTCTCTCCCTCTCCCACTGCCCCCACAAAATAATAAAAATTTAAAAAATAAAAAATTATACCTTCATAGAAATAAGACAGCCCTCAAAGTTATGTCCCAGTAGTGGTCACAGATCATAACTCTGAATCTGTAAGTACATTTAACCGCCCATGTGGGAGACGCCAATGGCTCTAGGAAGATAAATCTAATTATTATTAGCAGATCTGTTCCATTCACACTCAGATAGTCAACTGATTTTGTGTGTATGTTCCTGATAGCTAGTACAAGTATTCAGGGACCTGCAAACATGTTTGTATTTCACAAGTGGGATTTACCTCTTTCACACTTGGAATCATAGGGAGCCAAACCCAGATGGTACTAAGGAAATGGCACAGTAAAAAGCATGATGGTCACCCGAAACATGTGGCTTTTCAAATTGAAGTGTTCGAAAGGACTTATTTATTTCATTTCCCTTCCTGTTGTGACACAGAATGTATTAACTTCAGCGAAATCCTTCAGCTGGAAACAGAATGTTGGTCAGAGTAGAAAAGTAGGCACTGACTTGTAGTAAATAACCTCATGTTTGTGAGATGCACAACCTCAGTGTAAACCTCCGTGTCCAAAGAAAGGTCCAAAGCCATTTTAAGCAGTGCCTTCAGTGAATCAATAGATCTTCAATACCACTTCAATAGTTTATAAACATACTACTAAAAAAGTAACTGCCATGAATGACTTTGCTGCCATTACTATTCATTGATATATATAGCTTTTTAATTTTTTTTTGAAGTTTATTTATTTACCTTGAGAGAGTGTGTATGTGTGAGCAGGGGAGGGGCAGAAAGTGAGGGAGAGAGAGAATCCCAACCAGGCTCCAAACTTTGAGCATGGAGCTTGATGCAGGGCTCAAATTCATTTGTGAGATCATGACCTGAGCCAAAACCAAGAGTCAGACAATTAACTGACTTAGCCACCCAGGCACCCCAAATTCATTGATATGTTCTAAATGTGGTGTAACATTACCATGTGGCAGACTTCAGTGTACATGATCCCAGTGTGATGACAAACATGCTAACTCTTATCCAGGAGAATTCCACTGTGGACCTGTTTTTCTCTTATGGAAAGGAAAATATCCCTAAGGAGATTTTAATTTGTTTAATTTGTTTATAGAAAACAAATATGAAAACAGTAATACCTTGAGAAGCAGGTCCTTGCCTGGTAATATCAAAGCTTGACCTTTATAGCCTAAACCCTGCCTGTTCCCTGTTGTAATAGTAACTGAACACGATGTAAAATATACTTGTCATATCCCTTGCTTGGTCACTGTCTCTGTCTCTCTCTCTCAAAAATAATAAACATAAAAAAAATTTAAAAAAGAAAAGAGGCACCTGTGTGGCTCAGTCGGTTAAGTGGCCGACTTTGGCTCAGGTCATGATCTCCCTGCCTGTGAGTTCGAGCCCCATGTCAGGCTCTGTGCTGATAGCTCAGAGCCTGGAGCCTGCTTCAGATTCTGTGTCTCCCTCTCTCTCTCTCTGCCCCTCCCCTGCTTGCTCTCTGTCACTATCTCTCTCTCTCAAAAATAATGAACATTAAAAAATTTTTTTATAATCTTTGAGATTCTTATATGTTATAAATTACGTGTACCTTTGGTAAGGTCTCTTCTCTTATGTTCTTTATTTGTCCCTACCTCTCCCCTACCTACCATCCTACCTTCCTTTGGCATGTAGTTGGACACATGTGGCTTCAAAGTGTTGATAAAGCCTTTCTTAAGGTGCCCAGTAATAGCAGAAACTCTTAAGAGTATGAAAAGGACTTTCTCAAGAACAACCATAGTTTTAACTTCCTGGATCTAGAGTAAAAGAAGCAGAAATTCTCTGACAACCATAGCTACTACGATGGTGTCCCCTTGGTATATCTAAACCAATAGTAGGACAGAAAAAGGAATTCAACTTTAACCTTTGGTGGTTAAAGAGTGTTGGTTGTAAGAGGTTTGAAGGGTGGGGCCTCCATGTACATCATACTTCAGTTGCTTTATTGAGCATGACAAGGTACAGGTATGTGCCATAGGCAGGGGACACACAGGTAAGTAGACATCTGCTCCAGCCCTGGAGGAACTGATCATGTAGCTAGAAGGGAGATGTACTGTGATCTTCTGTCTGCCTCTCCCTGCACCATGAGTTCCTTGTGAGGCTGGGATCCTTCTTCTTGCTTCTGAATGCCTTGTGCCTATCACAGGGCCTGTCCACAGAAGGCTCACAATAAACAGATCCTGATCAAAATAACTAACTGTAGTGATTTAGGCTGAGAAACCAAAAGTAGACTTTGGAGTAACAAACACTTGGCCTGTAGAAAGCCTCCGGTCATTTTTCAGTGCCATTCAATATAACCTAACACATGTGCCCTACCTATTTTTCTCTCTGCTTAACCACAGATGTTACAAAGTCTACTGGAAATTCTTCTCTTGCACCTCCTCTGAATTCATGCAGCACTTAATTCATTCCTGGGGCACTTGGTTCCCAGCTATATGACATAACCAAACACACTGCCTCCACCTGTGTCCCTGGCTTCTGATCACAGCATCACTCTACCTCATTGTTGTGCAGTACATGTTGAGCCTAATGAAAGATGGTGGGTGGATCATGGAGATATAACATCAAGTAAAAATGCTATAAGGCAGGAATAGGATTGAGCCAAGAGCAGACTAGCAGGTGTTTCTGAAAGTAACAGTTAACTTCATTTTACATATAGGAGCTCCTTCCAAACAGTAGTGATGAGCTGATAAATAAAATGGCACCTGAAATAAGTGGCCATGTTAGTTCTCAAAAACAGTTTAATTTCTTTTTTAAGGAAGGGAGGAGGGAAGAAATCACAAGGAAACCTTTGTGCCTCAGCCTAGAGTTCGTTGTGGGGGAACAGCATCTTCCCTAAGACTCTGTGATGATAGACCTGCCTTCACGCAAGTTGGTGTTCAAATGTATACTGCTTTCATGGTTGGGGAAAATTATAGTCCAAGTAATCTATTTAGTAACTTATTTTGAGGAGTTCATGGTTTCTAGTTTCACCAAAGCATCTGGCAGGAAAAAAAATGCAAATCCAGGATGTCTCCTTAAAAGAGGCTGCTCCACAGATTAAGCCTCGTCAAACTTAAAAGGAGTCCAAAATTTCAAAACATATGTAATAATGTCTACAGAATTCATAAATTGGAATGATTCGATGCAGAATGGAATAAGTGTGTTAAAAATGTTTAAAGAAATAAAGATGAAATAGATACCTGAGCAAGGAACAAGAAAGATTCAGAGAAGGTCTAGATGGATATGAATAAAAACCAAATGAACTTCTATTAATTAAATACAATCACTGAAATAAAAACTCAGTGGATCAATTAAGCAGCAGACTAGATACAATTAATGGAAGACTGAAGAACTAGAAAATGGATCTGGGGGGAGCGCCTGGGTGGCTCAGTTGGTTAAGCGTCCAACTTCAGCTCAGGTGATGATCTCATGGTTTGTGAGTTCGAACCCCACATCAGGCTCTGTGCTGACAGCTCGGAGCCTGGAGCCTGCTTTGGATTCTGGGTCTCCCTCTCTCTGCATCCCCCCTCATGCTCTGTCTCTCAAAAATAAACAAATATTTAAAAAAAAGAAAGAAAGAAAATGGATTAAGGAAAATCATCCAGAGTGCAGCCCAGGGAAAAGAGATGGAAAATTAGAGAGAAGTTGGAGATATGTGAAGAGAGTTATAAAGGTTTTACCTTCTATCTACTTAAGAGCTATAGAAGAAGGGAATATAAAGAATGGGGAGAAGTAATGTCCAAAGAGTATTTTTCAGGGTTGAGAAGCATATATATCTGCAGAATCAAGGAGAATCACTCCCAAACAGATTAAACAAAAGAAATCCATGCCAGATATATCACACTGCAACTCTCTAAAAACCCAAAACTAAGATCATAAGAGCATGTAGGGGAAAAGACAATACACAAAGGTCAACTATTAGACTGATAGCAAACCTCTCAGTAATAAAATTGGATGCCAGAGATTTGAGATAGTATCCATGAGGTTTGTAAATGAATACCATTCTAGAAATTTGTGCCCAGATAAACCAGCATTATAGAATAAAGGTAATGCTGACAGTACCAGATGAAGAGACCTATAGGAAAAGATAATTAAAAAAAAAAAGTAAGGGATGTATTTAGGAGAGTCATTTTACCCACATTACTTTATGCCTGGAATTACTTGAGACATATTTGAATCTTTGAACAAAATGATACATTGGCAATTTTTTTGTTTGTTTGTTTTAATCAAAAGCTTTAATCTGCCCTGGATTAAAATAACCATGTCCTGTTACCCTAAAAGAAGACTAATAAGCAGGGCCCTGGACCTTGGTGCTCATACTCTGATGGAGTGCTGCGTTTATGACCTTTGTTTTACTTAACCAAAACACAGTAAATTTTCTTTGGCCATTACAGAATGTGTTTTCAGGTGCCAGTTTGTTAACTTTAAAATATTAAAAGCAAGTTTAAATAAATAAATTGCTTTCCTATTTGAGGTTTAATAAGGTCTAGTGTATCAAAAGCCACACAATAATTTTTTATTTATTTATTTTGGGAGGAACGGGGAAGGGCAGAGAGAGAGAATCCCAAGCAGGCTTGATGCTGGCAGTGCAGAGCCCAACTTGGGGCTCAGTCTCACAAACCATGAGATCATGACCTGAAATAAATCAGGGTTGGACACTTAACCAACTGAACCATCCAGGTGCTCCCCACTATGAATTTTAAATTCTATTCCATAGAACTGTGATGTTCCATTAAAAAAAAAAGGTGGGATATTTTGTTGTCATTAACTAAATTATTCAGAAATGGCAATATGAAACTGATTTATAAACTGATTATGGCTGGTGTAATAACTTCTGTACCTTTATATTAAAACCCCCCAATGAGCGGGCAAGATAGCGGAGAAGCAGGGAGCTCTGTAACCCTTGCACGCCCGTATGGATTGAACTGAGAAGGACTGAAGGGATAAAACTTGGATTTGCAAGTGGGGGAAAGAAGAAACAGACGCCAGAAAGAAGACAACCTCAAAGATGCCTGAATGAGTGACTGTGATCTGGGAAATTAGGGGACGGGCGGGTCCCGGTGGTAAAGGGGAAAGGAGCCCCCGAGCCCAACACAGGGAGCGCGAGCTGTGCCCCGGAGAGACCAGGGGAAGAGAAAGAGAGACGGAAAACGCACCTAGAACCATCTCTAAGGGAGGAAAAACTCGCCTGTCTCCCCATATATATCTGCCGAGCGCCGGGAAAGAAATCCGTCCCATCTGGCCGGCGAGTTCTTCCTTGGGTGCAGCGGCAGCAGCATCCACTCCAAGCCGCACCGGGAGCGGCGGCGCCAAGAAAGGCGCCTTGAAAAGCGGCGGCGGCGGCGGCGGCGGCGGCAGCTCCGCGGAAAGGGTGGCGCAAGCCGGGCCGGGAGGCCGGCCGCCAGCGGGAACGCATCTCATCCCCGGTGACGGTGTTGAACTGCACGAACTGGGAATTGGAAGTGAGGCGGAGCTTGCAGAATACAGGTTGGCTCGCCCGCGGCACAGGGAGATCGGACTCAGAAGGGCGGTTGCAACGCTTGGTTCCGGCAAAACTTTGAAGCGGCGCCATACTTCTCCCCACAACTACCAAGGCGGGGCCTCGGAGAGAGCAGCCCCCGAGACCTGACGGGACGCCAGACCACGCCCATCCGCACAGGGGAGTTGGCTTTTTTCTTTCTTTTTTTTTCTTCCCTGTTTTCTTTGCTTCTCCTTCTTTTCTGCTGCCATCCAGATATATATCCCGTAGCATATTCTTATCTCTCCTCTTGGCTGGTTATATGCTTTT